>JACXIS010001612.1:466616-1159589 GCA_014825975.1 Bombus haemorrhoidalis
CCAAATACGCGAATGCCTCCGAGGACTTCCCAGATATACAACTGCATTTTATGTCAGCGGGACCAAATACCGAAATTTTTAGGGAAGATCGTGGACTGACCAGAGAATTCTACGACGCCGTATATGGAAAGATTGACGGTAGGGGCTCGTGGAGCGCGTTTCCCGCCCTTTTAAGACCAAAAAGCAGAGGTGTTGTCAAACTTCGAAGCAACAATCCGTTCGATCATCCATTGATTTATCCGAATTATTTCAAGGAGCCGGAAGACATGGCGACATTGGTCGAAGGAGCTAAGTTTGTGTTCGAATTGAGTAAAACTGCTTCGTTTAAACGTTACGGGAGCGAAATGAATCCGACACCATTTCCCGGCTGCAAGCATATTCCCATGAGTAGCGATTCTTTCTGGGAGTGCATGGCCAGATATCTTCCCGTGACTATATATCATCCCGTGGGTACTTGCAAAATGGGGCCTAAGTCGGACGCGAAAGCCGTGGTAGATCCTCGGCTTCGGGTTTACGGAGTTGCTGGACTTCGAGTCATAGACGCCTCGATTATGCCAAACCAAGTGAGTGGTAATACCAATGCGCCGACTATTATGATTGGTGAGAAGGGTGCCGATATGATAAAAGAGGATTGGTTGAAGAAACAGGATTCAGATTGATGGACACTTTTGTAAATTCATTTTATGCGACTCCAGTAGTATTCCATTACATAATAAAAACATGCGATTTTGAATTGAAAATAAATTTTCATTATATATGACGTAAGATGATGCGCGGTTTAAAATACAGTCTTCTTTTATAAAATTGAACGATCAAACGAAGTTGACGTAAATGAAGTTCGGTTGTAATTATATGAAGAAGCCTCCTTCGAATACATATCGTAACACTCCATCCGTCCACTAGATATCATATTATTTAAAGTAATACGATCGCACGTACTTTGTTAGGATAAGAAAAATGTTTCGTATATGTATAATAACATATACTATGTGTTATGCAATAAAATAATTATCACAATAATTTGTCTTTGATTTCGTGATGTATCATACGAACGTTGATTTTGATATAGTCGCTCCTCCAAGAGGAAGCGTAATACTATAGAATACTATGATCTGTTCAATGCGTCGAAGCGATAAACGTAAGCAAAACAGGAGTGATACAGTTGCAACTGTTGGTTGCCGACTAATGACATTCGGGAAATTAACATTTTGAGTAACTTTTCTTATACATGTATCTGTTGGTCGGAAACTATATTTCCTGAGGAAAAAAACTATAGTTGCGAATATAGTTTTCGAAATATTTGCAGAAACCATTGATAATCAGTAATTTTTGTGTATGAAAACGCTAAACAGCGCTCATGTAAACGTATCTCTTATCGGATCTGATTTTCGACTTTTAGCGAGTTCTGTGTTGAAGCAAATTTATCGAATGATAGAAGTAGTTGTATTAATTTCACCTCCCCATTTGCAAATAGAATTCGGTATCTGATGAACAATGCCTGGACAAATGCAGAGAGCAAGACGGACAATGCTAAAGCCATTCTTGTATTCAAATGCATGGAAGTCATTATGAACACTTCTTAAGAAGCTATGTAGAGAGAGTTTGTTAATGTACAAATTCACTGTAACTCGAAAGCGAGGAAAAATAGGATACGTGTTTGCAAGAATGTTTTTTATCGTTTTCATATGCAGAATCCACAGCCGCACCGGTTCTCTGATGCTACGAGAAATTCTGCATAATTAATGAATACAGTTATATAATCATTATAGAGATTGAATATACAGCACAGTGAAGTACAGTTTGAAAAAGTGAAAAATACTGCATTTACTATAAGCTTTCCTAATTTAACTAGAAAGAATAGAAATATATGGTAGAGGTACATAACACCATATATCTCGTGCATACATACGTGTAAAATAAAAATGTACACTAAACAATAAAAGATATATTTCTGTGTACATTTACAGTGTATCATACCCAAATGCAGTTCGAACTTTAGGTGAGGTAAATAAAAAAAATTCACAGTCACTATCGGAGCCGAAAGTCAAGGTTCCTCTGTATTCTACTTATTTTATTTACATTTATTTAGCAAAAATCCAAAAAGTAAATAAAATTACGGAACGATATCATTTATACACATTTTTAGAGCCGTTGTCGTTGGACTACAACACCATTTTTTTATATGTTATAAAATTTTCATTTCAGTTATTAGGAGGTAGAGAACTATGAACTTCCAACTGTTATTTTTTCAATACTAATTTTATTGGCCATCTGGACAACTTTTCTTGTCGAAGTAAACGATTAAAAGTGGTAGTTTTTCATGACTATCGGACTAAACCCTAGAGATCCCTACATTTTTCAATCGCTGTCGCCTGATTCCGCGTCAATCGATTTCAATAAAATATATATATATTTGACATTTATATGTAATTGACATAACTATTTCAACTTACAGGCGCAAATGAAAAGCTTGTAACAAACAACCTTTAGCTTTGTCTCTTCAATTCCGATCAAATGTAAATTTCTCAAAATTTTTTGTAGAGCTCATCTAGTAAAATAGTTGTAATTTCTCAAAAGATATGAGATCGTTTCATGAAATTTAGAAAAAACTGTTATCATCTTTTAAAGAATGAGCGAATGTTTTTTTACACTGAATATGCGTAATTTACAAGATTGCAAAATAATTTCTCAAAATACCTCGTTTACGTGATTATCAGCAAAAAAGCACTCGTCGCTTTGCATTCCATTACATCGTTACATAATCTTACGTTTAACGTTTTGTCGATATTACAAGATATATATATATATTTCTATTTTTGAAACAAATTTACTTGTAGTATAACATTCATCAACCAAATTTAGTTGTTGTATAACTTTTTATCAAGGACAAATTTGAGGTAGAAATAATTTCGAAGAAATAATAAATTGAATAAAACGGTGACACTTATGTGTAATGAATCGTAAAAGTCGACCAAGAGGTCTCAAAATATTTTTCGTAAGTATGCACATTAATTTAAAGACACATCTATTACTTCGTTTTATTTTGCGAATAAGATTATTGTGAATGTATCATAACATAATATCACAGACTGACAAAGAAGATCGGTACAAAGTGAATATCGAAGCATTTCGAAGAGATGCAAACAGAACCAATTGTACCGGTGCTTTCGATGCTGTTATGCGTATCATTTTATATTATGTATTCTATTGTGCCTTATTCTTCGACGAGTGTTCCTTCCAAATTACTGTCGCCAGCTTACGATTTGTTAATCGTGGTGGGTTGTTCTTTTTTCACGATGTCGTTAGAAAATTCCATTTTAAACATGATAAAAGTATGACAAAGATAAGCGCATCCATGTAAATGCGTTCGAGAAAGAGCATGGTATTGCTCGTATGATTGACTGATACGAGAATTTATCAACTTACACGTCTCGATATTTTACCAATGCAAATTTCATATAACGGTTCTATCTTATGTATAGCATATTAATAACGTTATGCGCTGTTTCTATATGTTAACGACTATATTTTAACATCTTGTTTTCTTCATATCTTTATTTCTTTATTTTCTTCAATATGTATTTTAGATTTGTTTTGTAATCATATTTAGAATTCATCGAGAATTTCATTTCGTAAACTCGACTAACTGTCTCCCTTTCTCGATATCTCGAAATGAAACTACATACTCCTGATTACTTGTAACTTTTAATTATTCTCAGTTGTCTCAACTACGTTCTATTTATAATGTATCTGTAAATCTGCACTATTACAGGAGTCCTTATGGTGAATTGCTTGTTCAAGATAGAAGATTGGGACGTACTACTCCTGGAAGCAGGTGGCGACAGAAGTGCTATATATGATATTTCTTCTTTAGCGAACAGTGTGCAGTCTGAAATCGATTGGAAATACAGGGTGGAATCTAATGAACTGCAATTCGTTAGAGACGGAGATACATAGCGCGTTCGTGCCAACAAAGTGATCGTTTGCGCGGGAGTTATCGGTAGCTTACAGTTGCTGATGATATCGGGAATAAGACCTGGAGAACACATTTCCGAACACTGTATACCAGTGATTCAGGATTTAACAGTGGGCCATAATCGTCAGGACCATATAAGTGCGAAGATGGGTTACGTTCTTGGTGCATGATGAAATTGCTCTCATACAGTACAGGTTTGTGATATTAGCTACGTACCGGAATACGTCACACTCGGAGAGGGTCCTTGGATCAACGTAGGAAATACCGAAGGAATAGCTTTTATCAATACCATATACGTGAATACCTCCGACGATTTCCCAGACATACAACTGCATTATTATTCATCGGGACAGAACAACGACATCATTAGAGAGATTCGTGGATTGACCAGAGAATTCTACGACGCCGTGTATGGAGAGCTTCAGGATAAAGACGTGTGGAACGCGTATCCTACGCTTTTAAGAGCAGAGGTGTTATCAAGCTTCGAACAATCCTTTATAACAATCCTTTCGATTATCTATTGATATATCCGAATTATTTCAAGGTGCGAGAAGATATGGCGACATTGATCGAAGGATTTAAGTTTGTGATTGCGATGAGTAAAACTGCTTCATGCTCGTTACGGGAGCAAAATGAATCCGAAACCATTTCTCCAAGCACATTCTGATGTATACCGATCCATACTGGAGGGACATGATCAAACTTTATCTCTCGATTATATTTCTCGCCGTGTAAACTAGCAACATGGGGCCTAAGTGGGACTCAGAAGCCGTGGTAGGTCCTTGGCTTCGAGTTTGCAGAATTACTTGACTTCGAGTTATGGGCTGTTCGATTGTGCCCTATATAGTGCCAATGCCAATGCCAATGCGCCGACTCATATAGTCGCTAAGAGGGAATCAGATATGATAAAAGAAGTATGGTTGTAGGAACCGGATCCAAATCAATAGCTGTCTTTGTAAATTAATTTTATGCGATTGCTACTTTTGAATTTAAAATAAATATTCATGGCGCAATACGAACAGCAGAGCCCCTGTCACAGAATCGTCATGTTTGATAAAATTAGACGACCAAATAAAGTTAACATAAGTGAAGTTTGATCGTAATTATACGAAGTTGCCTTTTTACATTACTAATGTTATACTCTTTTCCTTCGCTAGTTTGGGGTAAACAAAACGAAGTGCACTATCGCTTTCTCGACCCCGCTTTAACGTTTCCTCATGTTGCAGAAAGTATTTAAGGTATTTTCCCCAGAATAATCGCTCACAAAAGCATAGCGCACACAGGCGTAAGAGAGCGCATGTCAGCACATGTGGGAGAGAAAGAAACTGTTTGAAAAAACTGAACGCGCTAGCTCTACGCTTTTTGTAGACGCCTATGGCAGTACTATGACAGTGCAAACTTATGCTTCTCATTCATTCTGAATTTAACCTAATTAGATACTTCGTATTTCTTTCTTTCTTTAGATTAGAAATGATGCCTTGCCGCTATTTGATGTCAAATTCCTAACGCAGTTTTACATCAGATATTAGCATTTTGAATAAGACCTAAACGAATTTTAGATATAACAAATGAACATGTCGTCTTGGCGACGCGTTAACATGACGCTAAAATTTGACGAGGTTCCTGAGAGATTCATATTCTCAAAGAAATCCGTTAAAATAGCTAGAAGAATATGAGAGATGGGAGAATTTGAGGTGTTACATTTATATTCCTGCAACCTTACGAGTCTTATTCTCAACTCTTCGTATGAGGCTTCCTCATATAACGGAGACTGAAATTCATTTATAGTAGCTTCGTTTGATCCTACAATTATATTTCATCCGCCTCGTTCTCGACGTTACTAATGTGATTGTCTAGTGATGTAGCAATTCTAAATGAATACCCTTTATTTAATTGAGTTGGTATTTCTGCCGAGAAGCAATCAACGACCACTTAGGTGATCAATCCGACAATCTGAGGCTAATTTTACTGCTAAGCGATCTTTGGAGCTTGCAACCCGGTCTGACTGGAGTGTTTTCTTAATAACGTCTCTCGTTCTCCCTTTCGAATAATATTCAAAACCAACTTTTACCTATTTTGTTTCGATACAGTCCTAATCTCTGGACGTCCAGTCACATGTTAATTGTCGTCTTTCTGTAGATGCCCTCTGCTATTGAATCCTTGGGTAACATTACGAGATTTTAGGATTCAACGTTGGGCTCCTGCCTTACATACAATATCCTTTACTATAACCAGGAAAAAAAATTCCTACCTAAGCATTGGGCACCTCTACATGAGCATAAGAAGAAAACCTTGTCTTCGTAGTGTATAGACGCTCTGATAGCGTCCTTGTATTCTCTTGTTTCAAATGAACGGAGAGAGAAATATAAACTACTTATTCTATAAAATCTGGCAAAAGGACTGTGAATTTTTTGCTCATTCTGCAGTTTCTACAGTTATACATAAAACGACTTTCTTTACTAATAGAGCTAGTGTAGTCGCTTGTTTTACGGAATGAGCTCACGAGTATACGAATAATGAATATATAAATAATTTGCTGACCTTGTTTCTTACTATTTATTTTACGACCACGAAATAAATACTTGGTTATTACAGAAAGTAAACATGAAGAATTGTTCTTAAGTTGCGGTTTCAGTTATACGTATATTTGATATATGGTATTATTGTGGCACCTCGAAATACTCGATAAGTCTCTGATAAGATTAGCAAAAGTTGGAAATGATCAGGGGCTCAAAATATAGCAATATCTCAGTTACTTATTTCTAAACTTCTATGTGTAACATAAATGTTATTAATTTGTGTCCGTTATAAAATTGCTTCAACTTTACCTTATTAACCGAATTACCTTATTTATCTTATAAACTGTATTAGCGGGATTTCACGCTTCGTAGAATTTATATTCAATTGGTGAGGGTACGAGGTACGTACGAAAAAGGTGTCCACCTTGTCTCACTCAGTTGATTAAGCAGATGTTCATTTTCGAAAAAGGATATTTTGTTCTTGAACTGATCTGGAGACTACGGCGAGCTGCGTGATGCCTATATTTCCGCCAACATATAAAACGGAATGTGATGGGTCTTGCCAGGAATTGCCTTGCGACATATTTTCTCGTAGATTATTGTCTTGCGATGGCAAATCTAGAGAAGAACTATTAAACTGAAGAAACCCGCGGATATCGATGTCTTTCGAATTTGTTGTCGGGAGCATGATCCTGAACAACCTTCTCCTGTACATGTAAGTTTCAATCGGTCATAGTTTCCGAAATATTTGCTAAAAACTGTCGATACCACTACAGTGAACTTTGTCCATAATTGTGCTTCCGTAACAGCTTACGCAATAGTATCGGTTACCGTATCCCAGGTAGCGGACGCATACAGCGAGTCATCGAAACCAAGCTCTTGTCTCTTGATTATGGCACATTCCAATGTAAACCAGAGTTGGGCAACCTATAGTAAAATCTGCACACAATTACATATGTGATACTGTTACAAATGCCTGTTATAATTCATTTTATATAAAGAAGGAAATACGTCACCGACATTGACGATCCCGATGTGTGTTGTTATGTTCGAGATATGCATAAAAAATGTCAATTACATTAGGATTTCATTACCTCTCATTCTACCATGCAAATGGCAACATTTTTGTATAGGCCACTTAAGCTGAAATCGATGATACTATTTATCTTTAATGTAATTATACGAAAAGGGACACCTTCAGGGGTTATTGGTTGGGTTATATTTATATCTTGTCTTTGTGAGATGGCCGGTAACGCTAGTATAGATATTGTAAATTGCTAGTACATGTGATTTTATCAGTACATTCTCAATTAAATTGCTACGATTTATTATTGTTCACATTTACGAAACATACTTTGGTGTTCAACTTAAAGCACACTATGTATATTTGTCATTAGGATACATATGCAGATAAAACAAACAGGCAGATAAAATATAGTGCAACGTTGCACATATTTATAGATTAATTGAAAATTATTTCAGGGGATCAGTATCGGTCTCATATTACGTTAGCCCAGTCATACTCATATTCATATTATATAATTCATATTCATTTTTATCTCTGCGTTATTAAAAATGGCTATCTCTCTCGTCAATGTCATACGCAAAATGACATATGATGAACTATGTCCAAACACGCCCATCTATTCCGTATTCAGGTGAAATGGGAAAATAGTTTGATCACTAATCGCACTTGCACGTTTATTATTTTTATTATATCAGTATTGTGGGAAGTATGCTTTAGAGATTGATATTGTTTGGAATAGGGTGCGCTATTCCCACCACCCTACAAGTCTACTTGAGTGTTAAAAGTGCAAATAACTAGTCATAGTTTGCTATATCATTTTTTTTTAAATTGTTCTGTCACTAGAACGAAATAATCGTATGCCCAAAGATATATGCTTACAAAGTTGTTTTAAGTATTCAAACCTTGAGAAAAATTTCTTATGCCTCTATTATATAATTATGTCGTTTTTCATATCGCCCTATAATTGCTCAGAATTCAGTACTTAAGCGGTCGCCAACCAGTAACATTCGCCGTCTTGGATTCGCATCGGAACTCTCTCTTACGTTTGGTGTTTAATTCACGTATGTATTGCATAAATTTCCGTATTTTCGCTAATATTTTGCCATCTTACTGCCTCTGATCTACTTTTTAAGGAATAATATCTACATCTATGCTGTAAGTTTATTACCGTCTTCATCTTTCATCGACCATGTATACCAATGACACCACAATTTCAAATAACTTCCTATTCTCTTGTCGACTGCATACATAAAAAGACTTATTCAGAGATGGGTAAACCTCAAAGATTTCGATGACGTTGAAATACTGCACCAAACTCACAACATTGAACAACTTTTTCCCATATATATATCCGTCGCTCGGCCATGGCTTGCAAGGGACATAGCAATTTATGTTTAATATCATATATGTTGTTTAACAATTTTGTAATTTTTTGACGAAGAGGCGATTTCCTTGTGACGAGAACTATATTTATAACATTTTCGATGCACTGAAAATTAGAGTAAAGTGCAACGGTAGATATAGCGATCTATCCATCAAAGATTATTTCATGATACCTTTTATTAGTCTAGCACAATCTACAAACCGTTGCTTTTTCAATTTTACTTGCACGATATCGAAAATAGTTGCCTCTTTCATCAATGAGTTAAGTTTAAGTTGGTCCATTTAAACCTACTTCAAGATGATGAGATATCGTCATATAAATATAAATGAAGTATTTTGCGAATATAGTGAAATATAAGGCTGTGCAGCAACGTAGCGGTTGCAGGTATAGGAAAACGTTGTTTAGAAACCTTGACAACATGTTTCACTGGAAATTAAAATCTTTGCGATACATTCATTAAAAAAATAAATATTAGTTTCACTAGATCCTATTCGAGAAAAGTAGGTTTAAGAGTGAAAGAATGAAAGCCCTCTCGGGCCCGAAAGAACAATTGATGGTAAAATGCATTCAGTAAAATTCTTCTGCCACTTCGTCTTATATCGCGAACAAGATGTTTCCTAAGGTATCGAACCTTTATGTTACAGATTGATACAGGAAATCGGAGAAGTATAAAATGGATGTCAGTCGCATAATTTTCGGGGCGATGAGATCACAACCGATCGCATCGATGTTATCGATGTTCATAAGCGTATTACTATACGCCATATATTCGAATGTTCCTTACTCTTCGACGAATGTCCCTTCCGAATCTCTATTGCCCGCTTACGATTTCATAGTCGTTGGCGGTGGTGCAGCAGGTATGTTTTTTCATATTATCCACGCGAAATTCCGTTTTAAATCTGATAAAAATGTGTCAGAGATAGGTGTATCAGGATGTTCGCGTGCGATGAAGGTCGCGTTCTTGCTCCTAATATGAGGAATTGACGCAAAAATTTAACAATTCACACATCGTGATTTTTTGTCAAATTTCCTTTCACAACTCTGTCAATCCACTAGATGTATTAGCAATATTGTATATTTTTTGGATATTCTAACGTTAAAATTTAAACTTCTATTTTCTTTCATTTAAATATATTTCACGTTTAGTTCGTAAACGTATCTTTGCATTATTGCGAATTTCCTTTCGTAATTTCGACAAACTATCTCCCTTGATGTTTTGAGAGTAAGCTACGCAATTTCGAATCAAAGATATTTGTGACGTTAAACTGGATTAGGATTTCTTAGATATGTTTCATTTAAAATGCTATGTAACTTTACTCGACAGGTGCCGTGGTAGCAAGTCGCTTGTCCGAAATGGAAAATTGGAACGTACTCCTTCTCGAAGCAGGTGGAGATGGAAGCGCTGTTTATGATATTCCTTCTCTTGCCGACAATCTGCAGCTCACCAAAATCGATTGGCAATACACGACGGAACCCAATAATAGTTATTGTCGAGGTAAATAGTGCCGAATTATATCGACTTATAACTAAAAACAGTAAATAGTTAACTAAAAACGGTACTGCATCCCCTAATCATCCACGTCTAACGCTCTATTTTTTATGGATAAAAGAAGGGGAAATAGATGAATTTATATCAAGCTTGGAAAGGATTATAAAATGCAACTTACGCAATGAGGCCTGTAAATAAGTAAATATTTCTAAAACATTCGCAAATCGTCACATCTTAGTTCTAACGTATATTGTTGCTGAACTTGCCACGGACGATAAAATGACACATCTGAAATTTTTTATTTTACAATTACTAACAACATATAAGTATTGTTGCCAAAATTAATATTGCTTTGTATTAAAATATATAAATGCAGACTTATTTATTTGATGTAATACCACTTGAATTCTATTGATTTGTATATAGAACCAATATGTAGATTTAAGCATATCTAATGACAAATCTAAATCCAAGAATGAATCTATCGCCGAACCTACAGATATATAAACGTGAATGAATAACCCAAAAACAACAATAATCATTTATCAATTATTCGCAATGCTTTCGATGTACTTTAATGCAAATTATACCCACAGCGATGGAGAATGGTCGTTGCCGTTGGCCACGTGGCAAGCTACTTGGAGGTAGCAGTGGAATAAATTCCATGCTTTACGTCCGTGGTGCTAAGAAAGACTACGACATTTGGGAACAACAAGGCAATCCAGGATGGTCATATCAGGATGTGTTGCCTTATTTTCTAAAATCCGAAGACAATCGAAATCAGAGCTACGCCAAAACACCGTATCATTCGACCGGCGGGTACTTAACCGTCGAAGAACCACAATGGCGCACTCCTCTGGCCGCTGCGTTCATTGAAGCCGGCCAAGAAATGGGTTACGAGAGTAGGGATATTAATGGAGAACGGCACACTGGCTTTATGATTCCTCAAGGCACCACCAGAGATGGCAGCCGCTGTTCCACCGCGAAAGCTTTCTTGCGGCCAGCCAGGACGCGCAAAAATTTACACGTCGCCATGGAAGCGTATGTTACCAAAATATTAATAGATTCGTCGTCAAAGAAGGCTTACGGCGTAGAGTTCGTTCGAAAAGGGAAGACGTTGCGCGTACGTGCCAAGAAGGAGGTAATAGTTTCCGGAGGAACTATCAATAGCCCTCAGTTGTTGATGTTGTCAGGAATAGGGCCTAAACAACATTTATCGGAACACCGTATACCAGTGATTCAGGATTTAAGAGTGGGCCATAATCTTCAAGATCATGTAGGAGTGGGAGGCCTTATGTTCCTTGTGAATGAAGAAATTTCAGCCATAGAGAGCAAGATTACTAATATTAGCTATATCCTAGAATACGCCATGTCCGGAGATAGTCCTTTGTCTACCTTAGCAACAGTGGAGGGAACATGTTTTATCAATACCAAATACGCGAATGCCTCCGAGGACTTCCCAGATATACAACTGCATTTTATGTCAGCGGGACCAAATACCGAAATTTTTAGGGAAGATCGTGGACTGACCAGAGAATTCTACGACGCCGTATATGGAAAGATTGACGGTAGGGGCTCGTGGAGCGCGTTTCCCGCCCTTTTAAGACCAAAAAGCAGAGGTGTTGTCANAGCTTCGAAGCAACAATCCGTTCGATCATCCATTGATTTATCCGAATTATTTCAAGGAGCCGGAAGACATGGCGACATTGGTCGAAGGAGCTAAGTTTGTGTTCGAATTGAGTAAAACTGCTTCGTTTAAACGTTACGGGAGCAAAATGAATCCGACACCATTTCCCGGCTGCAAGCATATTCCCATGAGTAGCGATTCTTTCTGGGAGTGCATGGCCAGATATCTTCCCGTGACTATATATCATCCCGTGGGTACTTGCAAAATGGGGCCTAAGTCGGACGCGAACGCCGTCGTAGATGCTCGGCTTCGGGTTTACGGAGTTACTGGACTTCGAGTCATAGACGCCTCGATTATGCCAAACCAAGTGAGTGGTAATACCAATGCGCCGACTATTATGATTGGTGAGAAAGGTGCCGACATGGTAAAGGAGGATTGGTTGAAGAAACAGAGTTGAGGTTGGGGGCTACTTTTGTAAATTCATTTTAAGCGACACTGGAAAGTGGTATCCTGCTGAGGCTAGCCGTCCACATGTTATTTATCAAATAAGTCAGAAAAATTTACTAAATGTGTATCTGTACAAATTGTAAAGTACAAATTAAATAATAAAGGAAAAAACAATTTTAAGGGACTACTAGTAGTATACCATTAGGTAATAGAAACATGCGGTTTTCAATTGAAAATAAATTTTCATTGCGTATTGCGATCAACAGAGCCCGTATCACAATATCGTTCGAGCTATCGCGTTCAGTTATTTCAAATAGAATTTATCTCTGCCACACATACTGACATGCGCTCTCTTACGCCAGCGCGCGCTATACATTTGTAAGCGACTATACTCGGCATAATACCTTAAATACTTTCTGCAACATGAGGAAACGTTAAAGCGGGATCGTGCAGAAGATAGGGCGCTTCGTTTTGTTTACCCTAAACTAACGAACGGCAAGAGTATAACGTTAGTAATGTAAAAAGGCAACTTCGTATAATTACGATCAAACTTCACTTATGTTAACTTCGTTATATCCTACAATTATATTTCATCTGCCTCGTTCTCGATGTTACCAATGTGGATGTTCAAAGATGTAGCAATTCTAAATGAATACACTTCATTTGGCTGTGCTGATATTTCTTCCGAGAAGCAATCAACGACAAGTTCGGTGACCAATCCCACAATCTTGCAACCCGCTCTGACTAGAATATTTTCTTAATAACGTCTCCCTTTCTCCTATTCACTCTTTCGAATAACATTCAAAACCAACCTTTACCTATTTTGTATCAATACAGATCTAACCTCTGGATGTCCATCGCATGTTAATTGTCGTCATTTATATCTGTAGATGTCTTCTGCCTTTGAATCCTTTGGTAACATTAGGAGATTTCAGGATTTAGCATAGGACTAGGCTCTCTGGAGACTAGGGCGAGCTGCGTGATGCCTATATTTCCGCCAACATATAAAACGGAATGTAATGGGTCTTGCCAGGAATTGTCTTGCGATATATTGTCTCGTGGAGTATTGTCTTGCGATGGCGAATCTAGAGAAGAACTGTTAAACTGAAGAAACCCGCGGATATCGATGACTTTCGAATTTGTTGTCGGGAGCATGATCCTGACCAACTTTTTTTGTACATGTAAGTTTCACTCGATCATAGATTCCGAAATATTTGCTAAAAACTGTCAATACCACTACAGTGCACTTTATCCATAATTATGCTTCCGTATCAGCGTACGCGATAGTATCGGTTACCGTATCCCTGTCAGCGGACGGGTATAGTGAGTCACCAAAACCAAGTTCTTATCTCCTGTTTATAACACATTTCAATGTAAACCTGATATCGGCAATCTATAGTAAAATCCGCACACAAGTAGATGTGCGATACTGTTACAAATGCCTGTTATAATTCATTTTATATAAAGAAGTAAATACGTTACCGACTGTGACGATCCCGATGTGTGTTGTTATGTTCGAGATATTCACAAAAAATGTCAATTACATTAGAATTTCATTATCTCTCATTCTACCATGCAAATGGCCACATTTTTGTATAGGCCACTTAAGCTGAAATCGATGATACTATTTATCTTTAATGTAATTATACGAAAAAGGACACCTTCAGGGGTTATTGGTTGGGTTATATTTATATCTTGTCTTTGTGAGATGACCGGTAACGCTAGTATAGATATTGTAAATTGCTGGTACATGTGATTTTATCAGTACATTCTCAATTAAATTGCTACGATTTATTATTGTTCATATTTACGAAACATACTTTAGTGTTCAACTTAAAGCACACTATGTATATTTGTCATTAGGATACATATGCAAACAGGCAGATAAAATATAGTGCAGCGTTGCTCATATTTATAGATTCATTGAAAATTGTTTCAGGGGATCAGTACTGGTCTCATATTACGGTAGACCTGTCCACACCTAATTCATATTCATTTTTATTTCTACGTTATCAAAAATGACTATCTCTCTCCTCAATGAATGACTTATGCTGAACTATGTCCAAACACATCCATCTATTCCATATTCAGGGGAAATGGAAAAATAGATTGGTCACAAATCGAAATCGCACGTTTATTATTTTTATTCCTATATGTACTGTTGAAAGTATGCTTTGGTCATTTATATTGTTAGGGTGCGCTTTTCCCACCGCTCTGTAAGTCTACATGAGTGTTAATAGCCAAAATGATTAGTTGTAATTAGCTAAGCAATTTTTTGAAAATTAGTCTGTTGATACAAAGAAATAATCGTATGTAAAAGAAGACACTTTTACAAAATTATGTTAAGTGTTCAAACCTTGAAAAAAATTTCTCATGCCATTATTATATAATTATGTCATTTTCATGTTGCGCAATAATTGCTCGGAATTCAGTACATAAGGGATTGCCAGCCAGAAGCATTCGTCGTCTTGGATTACGTCGCATCAGACGTCTCTTTTAGATTTGGTGTTTAATCCATGTATGTATTGCATAAATTTCTTTATTTTCGCTAATATTTTGCCATCTCATTACCTCTGATCTACTTTTTAAGAAATAATATCTACATCTATGCTGTAAGTTTATTACCGTCTTCTTCTTTCGTCGACCATGTATACCAATGACACCACAATTTCAAATAACTTCCTATTCTCTTGTCGACTGCATACATAAAATGACTTATTCAGAGATGGGTAAACCTCAAAGAATTCGATGACTTCGAAATACTTCGCCAAACTCATAACATTGGACAACTTTTTCCCATATTTATAACCGTCGCTCGGCCTTGGCTTGCAAGAAACAAAGCAATTTATGTTTAATAACATATATGTTGTTTAACAATTTTGTAATTTTTTGACGAAGAGGCGATTTTCTTTTGACGAGAACTATATTTATAACATTTTTGATGCACTGAAAATTAGAGTAAAGTGCAACGATAGATATAGCGATGTATCCATCAAAGATTATTTCATGATACCTTTTATTAGTCTAACACAATCTACAAACCGTTGCTTTTTCAATTTTACTTGCACGATATCGAAAATAGTTGCCTCTTTCATCAATGAGTTAAGTTTAAGTTGGTCCATTTAAACCTACTTTAAGATGATGAGATATCGTCATATATATATAAATGAAGTATTTTGCGAATATAGTGAAATATAAGGCTGTGCAGCAACGTAGCGGTTGCAGGTATAGGAAAACGTTGTTTAGAAACCTTGACAACATGTTTCACTGGAAATTAAAATCTTTGCGATACATTCATTAAAAAAATAAATATTAGTTTCACTAGATCCTATTCGAGAAAAGTAGGTTTAAGAATGAAGGATCCAAGCCCTTAGGGCCTGAAAAAACAAATGATGGTAATATGCATTTATGGTAGTAATAATTCTCTGTCACATTGTCTTATATTGCAAATAAGACGTTTAATGGTATCATACCTTAATATTACAGAGTGATAAAGGAAATCGGGGAAGTATAAAATGGATGTCAATCGCATCATTTTCGGGGGGATGAGATCACAACCGATCACATCGATGTTATCGACGCTTATAAGCGCGTTGCTATACGTCATATATTCGAATGTTCCTTACTCTTCGACGAATGTTCCATCCAAATTGCTATTGCCAGCGTACGATTTCATAATCGTGGGCGGTGGTGCAGCAGGTATGGGTTTTCATACTATCCACGCGAAGTTCCGTCCTAAATTTGATAGAAGTATGTCAAAGATAAGTGTATCAGCATGTTTGTGTACGAAGAAGGTCGTGTTGCTGCTCCTAATATCAGGGATTGACGGAAAAATTTAACAATTCATACATCGCGATTTTTTGTCAAATTTCCTTTTACAATTCTGTGAATCCATTAGATGTATTAGCAATGTAGTACGTTGTTTCTACATGCTAGCGCCGAAATTTTAGCTTCTAATTTCCTTGGTCCAAATATATTTTCCGATTACTTTGTAAATGTACTTTTGCGTTATCGCGAATTTCGATTTGTAATTCAATAAATCAAATCAAAATCAATAAATGACCTCCCTTTCTGGATGTTTTGAAATTGCGGACTTTCGATTCACAAATATTTGTGACGTTAAACTGGATTAAGATTTTATAGATCTTTAAAATGCTCTGTAAATTTATACGATAACAGGAGCCGTTATAGCGAATCGCTTGTCCGAAATAGAAGATTGGAACGTACTCCTCCTCGAAGCAGGTGGAGATGGAAGTGCTATATATGATATTCCTGCTTTTGCCGACAGTGTACAGCTCTCTCAAATTGATTGGAAATACAGGGTGGAACCCAATGAAAATTACTGTCGAGGTAAATAATTCCAAATAAAACCTAACTATAATAATGATAAGTATTTAATTACAAGCAGGCCAAGAAATGGGTTACGAAAGAAACACTGCAATCATCCTCTAAGCGTTCAAGTCAAACGTTTTATTTTTAACGATGTAGAAAGTAAATTAAAAAGAGGGGAGATAAGGTCAGGCCACGCTTGGAAGGAATTATAAAATGCAATCTATGGCAGCGCGAATAAACGAAACGAGTATATAAGTAAAGCATTCCAGAACATTGGTACATCGCCGTGTTTCAATTCTAATAAATTCTACACTAGAACTACCTAAAGATGACAAAATGATTAAGAGGATGAATAAGAGATTCGCTTTTTTGCAGTTACTAGAAACATACAAAAATAACATAATTTCCATTTTGATGGAATATAATTGTGTAGATTCATCTACTTTAGTAATATCGCGTGGGTTACACTGAGTTTCATACATATAGAACATTTAGGAACAATAGGCGGATCCTTCTTAAGATATATCGAAAAATGAATCCGAATACAAACACATAGAAATGCGAATCAATAACCAATCTAGATCAATATATCCCTACAAATTAATCGTAATGCGTTCGGTGTACTTTACGGTAAATTATATCCACAGCGATGGAAGATGGTCGTTGCCTCTGGCCACGTGGCAAAGTGCTCGGAGGCAGCAGCATGATAAACACTATGCTATACGTTCGTGGTGCCAAAAAAGACTACGACATCTGGGAACAACAAGGCAATCCAGGATGGTCCTACGAGGATGTCCTGCCTTATTTTCTAAAATCCGAAGACAATCGAAATCGCTTCCACACAAACACATCGTATCACTCGACGGGAGGCTACCTTACCGTCGAAGAACCTCCATTTCACACTCCCCTGGCCGCTGCGTTCGTTCAAGCAGGCCAAGAAATGGGTTACGAAAATAGAGACATTAACGGAGAACGACACACTGGGTTCATGAACCCTCAGGCTACCGTCAGACACGGAAGCCGGTGCTCCACGGCAAAGGCCTTCCTGCGACCAGCCAGGTCACGCAAGAATTTACAAGTCGCTATGAATGCGCATGTTACCAAAATTTTAATAGAACCATCGTCAAAGAAGGCTTATGGAGTAGAATTTGTTAGAGACGGAGAGACATTACGAGTTCGTGCCAACAAGGAGGTGATCGTTTCCGGTGGAGCCATCAATAGCCCCCAGTTGTTGATGTTGTCGGGAATAGGACCTAAAGAACACTTAACCGAACACGATATACCAGTGATTCAGGATTTAAGAGTGGGCCATAATCTTCAAGACCATATAAGTGCGGGGGGCCTTACGTTCTTGGTGAATCAAGAAATTGCACTGGTACAGAGTAGGTTGTATAATATTAGCAACGTACTGGAATACGCTACACTCGGAGAGGGTCCATGGACCAACTTAGGAAATATCGAAGGAATAGCTTTTATCAATACCAAATACGCGAACGCCTCCGACGATTTCCCAGACATACAACTGCATTATTATTCATCGGGACAAAACAACGACATCATTAGAGAGATTCGTGGATTGACCAGAGAATTCTACGACGCCGTGTATGGAGAACTTCAGGATAAGGACGTGTGGAGCGCGTATCCTACGCTTTTAAGACCGAAAAGCAGAGGTGTTATCAAGCTTCGAAGCAACAATCCTTTCGATTATCCATTGATTTATCCGAATTATTTCAAGGAGCCAGAAGACATGGCAACGTTGATCGAAGGAGTTAAGTTTGTGCTCGAGATGAGTAAAACTGCGTCTTTCAAACGTTACGGCAGCGAAATGAATCCGAAACCATTCCCAGGCTGCAAGCATGTTCCTATGCACAGCGATCCTTACTGGGAATGCATGATCAGATTTTATCCCGCGACTATATTTCATCCCGTGGGTACTTGCAAGATGGGGCCTAAGTCGGATTCAAAAGCCGTGGTAGATCCTTGGCTTCGAGTGTACGGGGTTACTGGACTTCGAGTCATAGATAGTTCGATTATGCCAAATTTAATCAGTGGCAATACCAATGCGCCGACTATAATGATCGCAGAGAAGGGTTCCGATATGGTAAAACAGAAGTGGTTGAAAGAGCGGGATGCAGGTGAACAGTTGTAAATCGATTTCTGGTAGATGATAGTTCTGTTCTGTTCTGTTCTGTGTTATTATTACATAATAGAAAGCTATTATTTCTAACTGAAAAATATTTTCATTATGTATCTCGTACAGCGTACCACAAGTCAGAATATGGTCATACTGTGTAAAATTGAACGATCAAGCGACCTTATGTTAAGTGATGCTCGATCGCAATCATATGAAGAAGGCTTGTTCGAATAGATTCTTAATATAGCTGGCTAAATATCGCCACGTTTAGAATAAACAAAAATAAAACAGCCAATCGGTTAGTCCATTCACACTGCGTCGATTATTCTAATAATTTTTAGCTTGGGATTTTAATTTCCTCGAAGAAAAAGAAATTAGTTGCTGCATCATACAATTGCGATTGAACTTTACTTATGGTAGCTTCGTTTGATCGTTTGATTATATTTCATCCGCCTCGGTCACGCTTTATTTGACTGTGATGGTAATCTGAGGCTAATTTTACTGCTAAGCGTTCTTTGGAGCTTGCAAACCGGTCTGACTGGAGTATATTCTTCATAAGGTCTCCCATTCTCTCTTTCGAATAACATTCAAAACCAACCTTTACCTATTTTGTATCAATACAGATTTAACCTCTGGATGTCCATCGCATGTTAATTGTCGTCATTTATATCTGTAGATGTCCTCAGACTTTGAATCCTTTGGTAACATTAGGAGATTTCAGGATTTAGCATTGGACCTCTATCTTACATACATCCTTTTGTATAACCAGAAAAAGAAGTCTTACCCATGCATTAGGCACCTTGAGCGATTACATGAACACAGGAAGAAAATATTCTCTTTGTAATATGCAGATGCTCCGGTAGTGTCCGTATGTTTCCTTGCCCTAGATGGACATATAGAAATATAAACTACATATTCTGTAAAATCTGGCAAAGGACTGTAAATTTTCTGCTCACTCCGCAGATTCTATAATTATACATAAAACGACTTTCCTTACTAATAGAGCTAGTGTAGTCGCTTGTTTTATGGAATGAACTCACGATGAATACATAAGTAATTGGTCAACCTTGTTTCTTATTATTTATGTTACCACGCTTAATAATTATTAACGCTTAATAATAATTTAAGAAATAAATACTCGGTTACCACAGAAGGTTAACATGAACTATTGTTCTTAAATTATTATTTCAGTTACACATGCATTTGATACATGATACTAATTTCGCACCTCGAAATACTCAATATGTCTTTGATAAGATTAATAAAAGTTGGAAATCATGAGAGCCTGAAAAGTTATCGATATCGTGCTAAACTTCTATGCGTAACACAAACATTATTGATTTATATTCGTTATACTATTGTTTTAATGACGAAAGTATCCCTACTACCAACTACTACAGAGCAAAAATGGAAATTTTATATTTGCCCACTTGAATCTAAACACATCGGTTTGTAAAGCTACAGAATCAGATCTCCAAATGTAAGCAATTTTAATATTTACGTCGGTTGCGGTTCGCTATATGCATACAAGGGCCTAGTTGATGGATTAAGCTTAGGATGCTAACGCAATCTTGGGATATGAAAACGATTCGATGGAGATTGTTCTCAACGTAACGGATATTTAAATTGCCTAACTGCCTATATGACTTAACCTTATTAGTAAGATTACAGCAGCTTGTCTCACTCAGTCGACTAAGCATATATTGGTTTTCGAAAAAGGATATTTTGCTCTCGAACTGATCTGGAGACTGGGGCGAGCTACGTGACGCCTATATTTCCGCCAACATACAGAAAGGAATGTGATGAATCTTGCCACAAATTGTCTTGCGATATATTTTATCTTAGAGTATTGTCTTGCGATGGCGAATCTAGAGAACTGTTAAGTTGGAGAAATTTTGGGATATCGATTACTTTTGAATTTGTTGTCGGGAGCAAAATCCTGAGCAACCTTTTTCTGTACAAAATTTAATTTTGTCCGTCTGTAAATTTTAGTCCGTCATAGATTCCGAAATATTTACTAAAAACTATCGCTACCACTACAGTGCGCTTTGTTTATAATTATGCTTCCGTATCAATGTACGCGATAGTATTGGTTACCGTATCCCTGTCAGCGTACTGGTATAGTGAGTCACCAAAATCAAGCTCTTATCTCCTGTTTATAGCATATTTCAATGTAAACCAGATTTGGGCAATCTATAGTAAAATCTACACAACTAGATATGCGATACTGTTACAAATGCCTATTATAATTTATTTTATATAAATAAAGAAGTACGTCACCGACTTCGACGATCCTGTTGTGTGTTGTTATGTTCGATATATTTATAAAAAATGTCAATTACATTAGGATTCAATTAGCTCTCATTCTAACATGCAAATGACCACATTTTTGTATAAGCCACTTAAGCTGAAATCGATGATGCTATTTATCTTTAATGTAATTATACGAAAAAGGACACCTTCAAGGGTTATTGGTTGGGTTATATTTATATCTTGTCTTTGTGAGATGGCCGGTAACGCTAGTATAGATATTGTAAATTGCTAGTACATGTGATTTTATCAGTACATTCTCAATTAAATTGCTACGATTTATTATTGTTCACATTTACGAAACATACTTTAGTGTTCAACTTAAAGCACACTATGTATATTTGTCATTAGGATACATATGCACACAGGCAGATAAAATATAGTGCAGCGTTGCTCATATTTATAGATTCATTGAAAATTGTTTCAGGGGATCAGTACTGGTCTCATATTACAGTAGACCTGTCCACAACTAATTCATATTCATTTTTATTTCTACGTTATCAAAAATGACTATTTCTCTCCTCAATGTCATACGCAGAATGACTTATGCTGAACTATGTCCAAACACACCCATCTATTCCATATTCAGGGGAAATGGGAAAATAGATTGGTCACAAATCGAAATCGCACGTTTATTATTTTTATTCCTATATGTACTGTTGAAAGTATGCTTTGGTCATTTATATCGTTAGGGTGCGCTTTTCCCACCGCTCTGTAAGTCTACATGAGTGTTAATAGTCAAAATGATTAGTTGTAATTTGTTAAGCAATTTTTTGAAAATTAGTCTGTTGATACAACGAAATAATCGTATGCTCAAAGGTATATCATTACAAAGTTGTTTTAAGTATTCAAACCTTGAGAAAAATTTCTCATGCCCCTATTATATAATTATGTCGTTTTTCACATCGCCCTATAATTGCAGAATTCAGTACATAAGCGATCGCCAACCAGAAGCATTGGCCGTCTTGAATTCGCATCGGAACTCTCTCTTACATTTGCTGTTTAATTCACGTATCTACTGCGTAAATTTTTGTATTATCGGTAATATTTTGCCATCTCATTACCTCTGATCTACTTTTTAAGAAATAATATCTACATCTATGCTGTAAGTTTATTACCGTCTTCTTCTTTCGTCGACCATGTATGCCCGTGACACGACAATTTCAAATAACTTCCAATTCTCTTATCGTCTGCATACACAAAAAAACTTTGACTATTCAGAGATGGGTAAACCTCAAAAAATTCGATGACTTCGAAATACTTCGCCAAACTCATAACATTGGACAACTTTTTCCCATATTTATAACCGTCGCTCGGCCTTGGCTTGCAAGAGACAAAGCAATTTATGTTTAATACCATATATGTTGTTCAACAATTTTGTAATTTTTTGACGAAGAGGCGATTTTCTTGTGACGAGAACTATATTTATAACATTTTTGATGTACTGAAAATTAGAGTAAAGAGCAACGGTCGATATAGCGATCTATCCATCAAAGATTATTTCATGATACTTTTTATTAGTCTAGCACAATCTACAAACCGTCGCTTTTTCAATTTTACTTGCACGATATCGAAAATAGTTGCCTCTTTCATCAATGAGTTAAGTTTAAGTTGGTCCATTTAATCCTACTTCAAGATGATGAGATATCGTCATATATATATAAATGAAGTATTTTGCGAATATAGTGAAATATAAGGCTGTGCAGCAACGTAGCGGTTGCAGGTATAGGAAAACGTTGTTTAGAAACCTTGACAACATGTTTCACTGGAAATTAAAATCTTTGCGATACATCCATTAAAAAAATAAATATTAGTTTAGACTCTAAATGCTATTCGAGAAAAGTAGGTTTAAGAATGAAGGATCCAAGCCCTTAGGGCCGGAAAAAACAAATGATGGTAATAATTCTCTGACACGTTGTCTTATATTGCGAATAAGACGTTTCGTAAGGTGTCAAAGCTTGATGTTATAGATTGATAAAGGAAATCGGAGACGTATAAAATGGATGTCAATCGCATCATTTTTGGAGGGATGAAACCACAACCGATCACATCGATGCTATCGATGCTCGTAAGCATGTCGCTATACGTCATCTATTCGATTGTTCCTTACTCTTCGACGAATGTTCCTTCCAAATAGCTATTTCCAGCTTACGATTTCATAGTCGTCGGCGGTGATTCTGCAGGTATGGCTTTTCATATTATCCACGAGAAGTTCCGTCCTAAATTTGATAGAAGTGTGTCAAAGATAAGTGCATCGGTGCGTTCGTGTGCGAAGAAGGTCACGTTATTACTCCTAATATGAGGGATTGACGCAAAAATTTAACAATTCACACATAGCGATCTTTTGTCAAAATTCCTTTCACAACTCTGTCAATCCATTAGATGTATTAACAATATTGTATGTTGTTTCTATATCCTAATGCCAAAATTTAAACTGCTAATTTCCTTAACTAAATATATTTTCCGTTTATTTCGTAAACGTATCTTTGCGTTATCGCGAATTTCATTTCGTAATTTTGACAAATTATTTCTCCCGGTATTTTGAAATTAGGGTAAGGACTTTCGAGACAAAGATATTTGTGACGTTAGACTGGATTAAGATTTCTTGGATATATTTTATTTAACATGGAGATGGCAAATCGTTTGTCCGAAATAGAAGATTGGGACGTACTCCTCGAAACAGGTAGCGATGGTAGTGCTGTCTGTGATATTCCTTCTCTTGCCAACAATCTGCAGCTTACCAAATTCGATTGGCAATACACGACGAAACCCAGTGAAAATTACTGTCGAGGTAAAAAGTAGGGAATTATATCAACTTATAACTAAAAACAGTAAATAGTTAACTAAAAACAGTACTGCATCCCCTAATCATCCACGTCTAACGCTCTATTTTTTACGGATAAAAGAAGGGGAAGTAGATGAAGTTATATCACGCTTGGAAAGGATTATAAAATGCAACTTACGCAATGAGAATACATGAAGCCTGTAAATAAGTAAATATTTCTAAAACATTCGCAAATCGTAACAACTCAGTTCTAACGTACTGAACTTGCCAGAGGCGATAAAATGACAGAAATAACATTTTTTATACTACAATTACTAAAATGATACAGGTATTATCGTTATAATTAATAATGCTTTGTATCAAAATATATAAATGTGTTTGTATAAAAATATAAAATATATAAATGTGCAGACTTATTAATTTCAAGTAATACCACTTGAATATTATTGATTTGTATATAGAACTAATAAGTAGATTTAGGCATACCTAATGTCAAATCTAAATCCAAGAATGAATCAATCGCCGAACCCAAAGATATATAAACGTGAATGAATAACCGTACAACAACAATATTCGTTTATCAATTATTCGCAACGCTTACGATGTACTTTAACGTAAATTATACCCATAGCGATGGAGTATGGTCGTTGCCGCTGGCCAAGCTGCTTGGTGATAGCAGCGGAATAAACTCCATGCTCTACGTCCGTGGTGCCAAGAAAGACTACGACATCTGGGTACAACAAGGCAATCCGGAATGATCTTACCAGGATGTACTGTCTTATTTCCTAAAATCCGAAGGCAATCGAAATCACAACTACGCCAAAACACCGTATCATTCGACCGACGGGTACTTAACCGTCGAAGAGCCACGATTATGGCATAATCCTCTGGCCGCTGCGTTCATTCAAGCCGGCCAAGAAATGGGTTACGAGAGTAGAGATATTAACGGCACACTGACTTTATGATTCCTCAAGGCACCATCAGAGATGGTAGCTGCTGCTCCACGGCGAAAGCCTTCTTGCGGCCAGCTAGGGCGCGTAAGAATTTTCACGTCGCTATGGAAGCGCATGTTACCAAAATTTTAATAGATTTATCGTCGAAGAAGGCTTACGGTGTAGAGTTCGTTAGAAACGGGGAGACGTTGCGCGTACGTGCCAACAAGGAGGTGATCGTTTCCGGAGGAGCTATCAATAGCCCGCAGTTGTTGATGCTGTCAGGAATAGGACCTAAAGAACACTTATCGGAACACGGTATACCAGTGATTCAGGATTTAAGAGTGGGCCATAATCTTCAAGATCATATAGGAGTGGGAGGCCTTATGTTCCTGGTGAATGACGAAATTTCAGCCATAGAGAGCAAGATGACTAATATTAGCTATATCCTAGAATACGCCATATACGGAGACGGTTCTTTAACTACCTTAGCAGTAGTCGAGGGAACATGTTTTATCAATAATAAACATGCGAATGCCTCCGATGACTTTCCAGACATACAACTGAATTTGTATCATCGGGACAAAATAGCTAAATTTTTAGGGAAGATCGTGGACTGACCAGAGAATTCTACAACGCCGTATATGGAAACCTTGGCGATGGGGGCTCGTGGAGTGCGTTTCCCTCGCTTTTAAGACCAAAAAGCAAAGGTGTTGTGAAGCTTCGAAGCAACAATCCGTTCGATCATCCATTGATTTATTCGAATTATTTCAAGGAGCCGGAAGACATGGCGACATTGGACGAAGGAGCTAAGTTTGTGTTCGAATTGAGTAAAACTGCTTCGTTTAAACGTTACGGGAGCAAAATGAATCCGATACCATTTCCCGGCTGCAAGCATATTCCCGTGAGTAGCGATTCTTTCTGGGAGTGCATGGCCATATATCTTGACTATATATGACCCGTGACTATATATCATCCCGTGGGTACTTGCAAAATGGGGCCTAAGTCGGACGCGAACGCCGTCGTAGATGCTTGTCTTCGAGTTTACGGAGTTGCTGGACTTCGAGTCATAGACGCCTCGATTATGCCAAATTTAATTAGTGGCAATATCAATGCGCCGACTATTATGATTGGTGAGAAGGGTGCCGACATGATAAAAGAAGAATGGTTGAAGAAACAGGGTTTGAATTGATTGTTACTTTTGTAACTTTATTTTAAGCGATTGATAGTAGTATAGCATTACGTAATAAAAACATGCAGTTTTGAACTGAAAATAAATTTGTTATTTGTCACGTGTGGCGAAGCACGATTCAAGATATAGTCTTGCTTGATAGAATTGGAGGATCAAATGAAGTTCACGTAAGTGAAGTTCGCTTGTAATTATATGAAGAAACCTCCTTTGAATATATAACCTAATACTCCATCTGTCCTCTAAATATCATAAAGTTTAAAGTAATCTCATGTACTTTGTTATGATAACAAAAAAGTTTCGTACCTGTATAACAGTATAAACTAAGTATTATGCAATAAAATGATAGCGAAATTTGCCTTTGATATTTTAATGTACCATGTGAACGTAAGTTAACTTTGATATAGTAGCACCTCCAAGAGAAAGTGTAATAGAATGCTATAGTCTATTCAACGAAACAAGACAGTAAATGTGAACAAAACGTGATTGATACAGTTGCAACTGTTGGCTACCGATTAGTGACACTCGAGAAATTAACATTTTGAGTAACTGTTTTAATACATGTAATTATTGGCCTGAAACTATTGTTCCTAATGAAGGAAACTATTGTTGGGAATATAGATTTCGAAATATTCTTAAAAACTATTGATAGCACTACAGTAAATTTTGCCTATTATCGGCAAACTTACAATAAATTATACTTTTTTCAACATTTTTTATGAAGAAAGCCAAAGGGAACGTAGACTTGAATATGTTTGTTACTTTTGCAAATAGAAACAAATATATGAGGAAAAATAAAATCTAAAATATCTAAAAATACTTAAAAAAGGCATATTTTCATCATCGTATCATTGTGGCTAGTAGAAAATGGATTTCGAACACGTAGATTGAAGTTGACCATGAAATGAGCTTGAGTAGAAAAATTAATAATTTATAGGAAAGTAAGAAATTGAACGTTTTCATATTTTCACCCCAAATTTTTATTATTTTGCAAGAAATGTTCTATATGATCTATCATTACTTTGAAACATTCCAAATGATCCGAATAAGTATCTCGAACTACGCAAGTGTTACAGAACCCATAAAAATAAGGAACTGCACTGTACTTACGTCGAACAGAAGCGTACTGTGAATTGTAAGTAAAACACACGTTGTTGTGTCTTGTTCACATTGTTCCTATGTGATGTTATTGTTATTGTTAGTGCAATGAAGTAGCTGTAATTCGGTGTAGCCACATACGGTGTAGCCAATGTGAAAAAAGCCTGCTCTGCACATATCACATTTTTGATTCTTCATTACACATGGCACTGATTATAATATACAGGGCGTCTTGCAGTATCGGGAAATGGTTTCATCGTTGGATTTTGTGCATGAAAACAATGAACAGTGCTCATATGAACGAACACCCTATTTGACCTGATTTTCGAGTTTTAGCGAGTTCTATGTTGAAGTAACTTTATCGGAAGATGGAAGTAGTTGAACTAATTTCATCTATCTGTTATATATTTCAATTTCAATTTCACCTATCTATTTGCGAACAGAATTCGGTATATCATAAACAATATCTGGATAAATGGAGAGAGCAAGAAGAACAACAATAAAAAGTCTCGTATTCAAATGCAAAGAGTTTATTATGAACGCTTTTTAAGACGGCATGTAGATAGAATTTGTTAACTTATTGTAAATTTTTATTTAAAAATTTAATTCGCTGTAACTCGAGAACGAAGAAAAATAGGGAACGTGTTTGCAAGAACGTTTTTTATAGTTTTTATGTGCAGAATCCACAGCTGCACCGGTTCTCTGATGCTACGAGATACTTTGTACAAATAAGGAATACAATTGTATAATCATTATTCAGATTGATTATACAGTATAGTGAAGTACATCTTGAAAATGTGGAAAATATTACATTCGTTATAAGCTTCCCTAGTTTAAGTAGAAAGATTAGAAATACATTGTAGAGATACGTAAAACCATATATGATCTACATACATACAAGTAAAATAAAAATGTACACTATATAAAGGATATATTTTTATGTACAAACATTTACAGTGTATCATACCCGAATGTAGTTCGAACTTCGGCTGACGTAGATAAGAAAAATTCACACTCAGTATCGGATTCGAAAGTCAAGTTTGCTCTGTATTCTATTCTTATTTTAATAGTCCTTCGATCACTGTCGCCATATCATCGAAACAGTTTCGATAAATCAATGGATAATCAAAAGAATTGTTGCTCCGAAGCTTGATAACCTCTGCCCTTACGTCTTAAAAGGATACGGTATCCGGTCTACGCGTTCTTATCCTAAAGCTCTGCATGTATATACGGTATCATAGAATTCTCTGGTCAACCCAAAAATCTTTCTACTGTCGTCGGAGATGACATCCGATGAGGTAAAATGTAGTTGTATGTCTGGACAGTCGTCGAAGGCACTTGCATATTTGATATCGATAAAAGCTACTACTGCAGTAAATGCAAAGGTGGTCAAAGGACCGTCTCCGGATATGGCGTATTCTAAGTTATAGCTAATGTTATGCAGCCTGTTCTGCACAATTGCAACTTCTTCATTGACCAATAACGCAAGGCTCCCTGCATTTGTACGTTCTTCAAGATTATGGCCTACTCTTTAATTCTGAATTGTTGGTGGCTAAAAAATGGATTTGGATTCATTTTACTGAATCTTATTGCTAAATACTGAAAATGAAACAGTTTTACTCATCTCGAATACAAACATTTTACCATTACTAACAAAAGATATTATAATAGAAAATTTTATGGTATCCACCTACTTTATAATTAATTTATAGCTTTTTAAATTTAATTTAACTTTTAATTTTTTAATTTATACTTAATTTATAGTTTACCTTATAATGGAACTAAACGAAATTAGACGTAAGTAGCATTATATTTTGTGCGAGAAATTAACAGAAAAATATCAATTTTTATTATAATTTTTGAATAGAGATTTTGAAATACAGTTTATGTAGTTCAATTTACCACTAAAAAAACAAGCAATTTTTTGCATACAACGTTTTTTTCTGCTACACAGAGTTATATTGAGAAAATATTGAAAAAAATGCGTTTTTCATCTCCAACTTCAGAGGCTGTTCCATCCTTTAAACGTGAATAATTGCCGATAATAAAAATACAGGTCAGATATTTTTCGAGAATATTCCGTACAAATTTCATCAAAATCGTTTTGGAAATCTCCTTTGCTAATGCTATTTATGCAAAAAAAAGCCCGTTAGGTCGGATCAAATTCATTCCTATAGCTCTGTTGAGTAAACTAATATGATGTTCTATAAAATTACACCTAAGATACCTGTTAAAGGCTAAGGCTAAGGAGGCGATAAGATTGATGCAATAAATAATGTATATTTTCATATAAAAAAAAAAAAATAATGCCATTCGTTTCTTTTCGTTAACATTTTCTTCTAATATCAGCCGAGAAGAAGATATGGCTTGCTACAATTACGTAAATTACCCTATGTACCAGGGTAATACGATACCCGATAATCGAAAAGAAAAGAATTATAAGGTATACCAAAAAGGATCCTCTTTATCTTACTCGAATACATCGATCTACTTATTTCGATCGTTTGAGAGAATAGATAAATCAAAGCGAAATTTGTAACATTTTTATAAAACAAAGCATCAGAGTATCTTTATTTTATTTATTTTCTTATTTTCTTCTCTTATTTTCAAAATTAATCTTAAATTATCAATTTATTTTAGCATTAGTTTCCTTATTTTCAAAGAATCGAAGAAGTTATTGACGAATGAAAACAAGTATTAAGCTCCTATCATCCAGCTCGATTCATCAACTTGAAGACTGTGAGAAAAAGACTAAGCTTCGTCATCTTCAGTTGTCTCGGTGTACCAACCGATCTAGCAACCTTTAACTTTTATCACTGGTATAAAGCCTTTCCTTCCTGTTCGTGGTTTCCTTTCTTTCTTGTTTCTGTATTTCTCTAGATCTCCGTTCTCGTTTTATTTTTATTTTATCTTTAAACGTCACCATTAATACTACGGCCTTATCTCGTTCTTTCCCATTGTTTTTCCTCTTATCCCAATGCTGTCATTCGGATATTTTTGTTTCATTCCATTTCATTTTCCTGCTAGTTAATTTATTTATTTTTTTTCATGTTTCCCTTATTTATTTTTTTTTTTTTTTATAATTATTCCCTTGTCTCGATTTTGTTTTAACACGTTTCGAAAGTCGTTCTCCCTTTATTATTTCAACATTTTCGTTGAAATTCATCTCAAGTGATTCCAGAAGGGAATCTCGTAATAAATCACTACGCATTTTGTTTCCCTTGTCTTGATTAGTTTCGTTGCAATTTAAGAAGAAAACGAGATCTTCGAGCCACATAATATACAGCAACGTAACAAGTTCCGTCGCGATTAGAAGCTTCGCGGTTGATCCAACGTTGTTAACGCGATCGGCGTTATCTTGTTTCTATCAATTACTCCTCCTGCAATTAGTCACGTCGTCTTCAAAGAGCCAGATATTTTTGCTGCGTGTTTTAAGAAAATGTTACAAAATGACAAATCGTAGGAAATATTCTTAACACATTCGCAGCCGGCAACGTGGTTCTACATCATTTCAAAACCTGCGGCTAGTTGCTGTTAACACGGTTCTACCATATCTTGTTTCATATTCACAATGAGTTACGCGCACCTTGCAATGACTAGTACTTTACTATTTGTTGTTACATGCTTCTCTAAATTATTAATGCTATAATATCGCAGTCATAAGCCGCATAAGGTGCATTACATGGCAGTTTGAAAACTGTTGGATGGCCTGGCAAACAGATCTCTACAAAGTTATTTTATATCACACCATGATATGACACAGCAAAATTTTGCATATTCGCTAGCAATCTAACAGCGAAATTCTGCGACACTTCGGCTATAGACTCTTGGAAATTGTAAACGACGAACAGCTAAGGCTCCCGCGTCAGATTTATCGGCTGTGAATGTGATAAAATGTCTCTTTTTCTTTTTTACAACTAAAAGAATTACGTTTGAAATAGATAAAGAGAACTACACTTATCTATAAAGAGAAATATATAAAACTATTATAAATATTTCTTTCTATCTCTTTTATTTCAAATATTTATTCAATAATAATATCGTTATCTTGATGGAGTCTGGTAAATTTTTTCTGTATTTTAAGCTTTCAGTTTGCATTTACATTCCCGTTCGCCATTTTATTTTTCCTTGCATCAACGTAAATTCATGTCTGCATGTAGCAGTTTCGACATAAATCGATGCCGGCGGATTTTCTGATGGCGTCATTCTCTGATCGCATCGTAAGTGGAATTTATTACACTAGTTGTAAGATACATAAATACCTATCCATCCTGATGAATTAATGGATCCTTTATCATTAGGCTGAAGAAACGTTTAAAACAATATCCAGCGTGTTACGTTAAATTGCAGTTCCTAGAACGATATATTACATTATATACATATATACATATACGTACATATACATATATACATTTCGTTTTGTAAGGAAATAATACACGCACAATGTTTTTTGTTTTATATTAGTTTATTGAATCATGCACGAATATAATAATAGAAATAGAACGAAATGGATCACACCTAATTCAACAAAATAATATAAAATAGAAATTGTTGTTCATCTATCATCACCTTATGAAACGAAAGAAACTTTTCGGACAACCTACTATATATGTATATATATATGTGTATCTATTCTCTAAACGTTGAAACGTTTTATCGATCCTAAAAATTAAAAAAGACTATGTAAATTTTTATATAGCGTGTGTATGTATACCTGTCCGAAGTATATAAAAAGAAAACTGCTATGATTATCGTTTCAAGAATCTTGGGGTTACGATAAATCTATATGAAAATTCTCAAGCGCATATTTCTTTTAAGCTCAAAGTCACCTGCTCTTATATGTATAACCTGTATTCTTGCTTTCCATATTTTCCACGCCGCAAAAGCTGCTTGTTTCTCTTCTGATCATATCAACGCTTGTTTGCATAAAGCAACGTTGTTTACTGTTTTTATTTAAACATCCGAGATTCAGCATGTTTTCGACAAAAGTCCATAATATTTGTTTCAGCTTTCAGAATACATAAATTTCAGCATGCGTATAATCCAACTGATTAAACATGCACACGAATTTCATATTTCTCCCACGTTACTCAATTTTTGATGTCCATTACGCAACACCATCTATCATTACGCACTCTCTAATGCCTGATTCTGGTCCTCAGTTTCAGCGAAACAAATAACTATCAGCAGTGTTTTTCAACGACTAATTATTAATTCGTTATTTCAGACTTATAAAGGTTTATATTATATAGGAACAATAGCTGTTCTAAAATTTCGTTGTTTCTGTTCTAGAATATATGAATTTTTTGAAACGTTATCTTTTCTGTATATTTTCTCATAAGATGTTCATCTTATTGTTAATAGCTTATTCTATAACAAAAAATCACCAGCTTTGTTGAATTTCATCAATGCGTTGAATCGTTTTAACTTTTACACGATCTTTTTTAAATTCTAAATTTATAGTTCTTTCAACTTCTGTGGTAGTTCTCCCAAGTTGTCTCGAAACTCCTGAATGCTTTTATTGTTGATGATGGTTATTGACGGAGTTCATAATATTTCTATTTTCCTTAGGGTTTAATTACTCTATATTATATTAGTCTGTAATTAATAGTTGCCACTTGCAATAAGATATCCAATTTTCTTTTAATGACTGAACTGATGACAAAACAAAAATGTATGAGTGGTACTGTTTTATCAGTTTCAAATTTTGTAGACACAATATTTTATATCTACTATCATTCTATTAAATATCATTATCTCGTTGTTCTATTCATAAAACATAATTAATTCTTTTCGCAAAGATTCCTTTCTCCGTACAAAAATGTTTGCCTCGTAATTCCATTCCCCTTTTCACATTTCGAATAATCTTCTTGACTGTATTTGTATTTATACACATTGACGATTTTTATTAATTTATTAATTTCTTTATTATCTGATTATGCTCCACATTCTGCCCATATATGTGTGTGCGTGTGTGCATGTGCGTGTGTGTTTTGTTTTTGTTTGTTCTGTTTTGTTTTTGTTTGTTCTGTTTTGTTTTGTTTTGTTTTGTTTTACCGACAGTCATTTGCTGAATATAATAGATCACCAGAGAAGAGCAGTAATTTAGGACTTAGAAAATCGGCTCTTGATTTTCCAGACAAAATATGTAGTAGATTTGTTATTAACTGTTATTGTATTTAATTTAATTATTTCCAAAATAAACTCGATTTTCCAGAATCGATCGTCTGATTTACCCTAAGGATTTATGTATGTATATATATATAATATATATATGTAATAACTTAAAGCACTTAAAATTAAAAATTAAAAAAAATGGAAAGAGGTACGTATATCATCATACAAAAGGTGAATTACAATCGTATAATATGATTATAATATATATATATATCATATTGCCAATATATCATCATGCATCTTGTGCATTATATGACTGTAATTCACTTTCAGCCTGACGACGATGTATTTTTTCTCTCCCTTTTGGTTTCTAATTTTGAGCACCAAATACCACATTGTTTGCACATCACTCTATGAACAAACGATAACAGCGTTAATTGATTTTTGTGTTTTCTCAACTTAGCTTTTAATGTTTGGGAAAATTAATTGCACAATCGACATTTTTTCCGTGCCAGTTTCTTCTAAAATGAAACTAGATTTTCCAATCAATCTCTAAACACAAAATGACATCTGATTTGAATTGCGATCGCACCATATAAATTATCTTCCTTCTTAGTTGTAATTCTCAAGTTAACCATCGTGATATGTGATTCTTTCACTATTGGTTGCTCGTCAAATATATATCGGGTAACTGTTTCAATACAGAGAGCGAGTGGAAGATGTAATGTATTGTGTCATCCCAAATGATGGATTATATCGGAGGTGTGACTTCAATCGATTGCTGTCGAAATACGAACTCGAATGATTGTCTGCATCCAGTGCGACTAACTTCTGTCGCATGATTGATTCGAACGATAATCAAGATTCTAAGAGATAATAAGTTTTAGCAACAATTATATTTATTAAATATAGAATACTATTTTAATGATTTATAATAAAAACGGAATCAGGCAGATTTCTGTGGCCTCGAAATAATGTCTTTGAAAAAATCTAATTTGAAAATCTCTAACATGTTGTTAAATAGTCAGAGTGTAAGTAAGCTGATACATGAGACTGAATGTTGGCTTTCGGATATTTATCTGCGATTGTTACAAATAATATCCAACTACGAACAATATTTGTTCGAATTCGGCATTTCATCATTTGACAGACGCTCATAGTAAATAATTCCTGTCCAATCTCGCTAAGCACACAACAGAACTTAATATCGATTACCGGAGACGTTACGAGCTTTTCAAGCAACCCGATATATCTTCTATTGTATTTTCATACATTTTATTTTATTTTCTACTAATTGTTTATCGATTGAGAAACAAGCATCTAAATAGAACAAACCTAGCGCATAAAGAATAAAGCCTACATTACATTGCGAACGATAGAGAAACAATGAAAATCGGAAAAAATTCAACTTCGACTGCCAATTTATACGATGGAGTATTATAATCGGCCAAATACGGAATCAAATTTTTAGAAGAGTAATGGAGATGAAAAACGGAGTTGAACATAAATGGTTGAGCGCACATAGAGAGCATATAATGGTAGGATAAGGTGAATTTTAGATGGTCACAGCCGTAATTGAGGCGCATCGCGTCTTATCACACAGAATATTACCTAGACACAGTCTCTATTCCTATATTCCGACATGCAAGAGATAAAATCTTTCAAATTTAAGTACTTATTATTCATATCGATAGCTCATCGATAGATAGATTATTAAAGTTTATTTAAAAGATTGAAGAATAGAAGAAATTTGTCTATCGAAGGAAAGTATGATAACATTAATTACGAAAGACTTCTTAATAAAAAAATGCGATCAGTTAACACAGATAAGATAACAATTTGTCGTCGACAATATGCTCCCGATTGTGCGTTAAACAGATCACGACCTGAATGATGCGACAAACGAGTAAGAAGCGAGCAAGACAAGCATCGCTAAGTTAACCAGACCACGTTCTTCTTTTCTCTCGATAACAATCTGCGGATCGAAATGGCAACAGTGTTAACTGGGACTGGCTTTCAAAGCTGTTTCCGGAACTTTCAACGCGAATCAGAAGAGTGGCTGGGTTGACCGAGCACTGCTGCTTGGCCATGGATCATTGGAGCGGCTGAAAGTTGATCAGACTTCGATATTCGAACCGACTCTTGCGTTCAGAGCACGAAATGGTTTGACGTTCACCAGTTCTCGAAATATCCTGAATTCGTATTGTGGGTCGATAGACCGACTGGATGTTGTTCTAATTCCATCCGACTAATTCTATCCGAATCAATCCAACACGTTTAAAGTACGAAGTGGCTGATAGTATGAGTGGCAGAAGGTTCGCTGTTCTTCGCTTGAGTTGTTCATCGAGTTACGTTTCTAGAAGACAACGCCATAAAGTAAGTAATATCGAACCTCTAACCGCTGAACATTATCTGACACAGACCAAACATGTACCAAATATCGAATACCGAGTTTGCAATTGGAGACGCCTTGCAACGTCGAGAACATGCTATTGCGCTAAATTTATTTATTAAATAATAAACCTTCAATAGTTAAAGGAAGGGTCGCAGGCGATGAACCTTGACAATTATTGTGAATCTGCATTAGTGCGGACACGTCATGGAAATCCATGTCACAAATTTTCCTAAAATGATACAATCCACAAAGTGTTGGATTTTCGACTCAACTCATCTCATCATTTTACGAGCCTAATATCAACAGCCAAATATAGTGAACGAATATAACGAAAGCAGTTGTGGCGGTACACCGGCACGGGAAAACCCGTTGAAATTACAACTCAGGCCAGCGAAATCCTTGGATTAGATTGTGTTCCTTTACCGAGAAATATCGAGCTCGGAATACACACGAGAGGACCGGTCAACAGTCGGACAATCAGTGCAAATTTCAGGAGACATAACCTTTAATTTGCATACACATCCATATTATAGAGTCCCTTAGTTATCACATTATTCGTCGTATAAACATGTTCTAACCCATTCTACCTCTGCTTCTTATTCGTTTATGCTTCCTTCGAACCGTTCTAATCGAAAACATTACCAAATTCTGAGTATCCAACACGAAGAACCATTTACTAAAATCATTCTAGACATGCTGCTTCACTTTAACTTATATATGAAACTGTTCGTTGTTCGAAAAAATATTACAAATAGAACTTATTCCGTTTTGAGGGAGGTACCTATAATAGCGACAAATCTATAGAGAATTTGAGACGAGCGTTGTTTATTTGACTGGAATTACACACACACATATATATCTTCCTTTAGCTAGACGTGTAATTGATTTCAAGCCTATTTTATTCAACTGTTATTAGGATTCTTGTAATAACTTGTAATAGCATAGGTACCTGTAACAGAGACAAGTCTATAGAGAACTAGAGATGAATGTTATTTCTTTGATTAGAATTACATGTGCGTATACATATATATATCTTCTTTTAGCTAGACGTGTAATTGATTTCAAGTCTAATTTATTCAACCGTTATTAGGATTCTTAAAAATCCCCCATGAACTGAACATCCTAAGACCATGCCTTCGCGTGATATGCTAATTGTTGGATTTCTTTTGATGTATAAATGCAGATTGATGATACCGTCAGCTTTGATCTTTCACGGTATTGCCACTAAGACTTCTCTACATTTGTTCATTCCGTACATCATTCTATTACAAATGTTCTATCATCAAGCAGTAGCTGCTCTGTTATGAAATTATCAGATTTATTATTGCTATGTAGCACTGATCCTTGTTCTCTCGTTGTTCAATGTCATATTTTGGACAAGACCGCGCCACTGCTGCGTTGAAAGATGTTTCAATCTGACATCTAAAGGTGGATTTATATTATCTGGTCAGACACGGAACGGTTACAGCACGATTCCGTTCCGGCAAAGACACTTAGCATTTGTATTATCTATTCAGACACAGAACGGTTACAGCGTGGGGACATGGACTGTGCATATCAGTTTGTGTTTGACAACGGTACATATAAGAACCGCGGTAGATATTTCTGTTATCGTTCGATAATGCTCTCACATTTATCTCTAGAAATTGCAGTATACATAGCACTATTGTTAAAGTGTACAAAATGATCGTAGGTTCCGAATGATAGTAATATAACAAGTATATGCAGGAGTTATAAAAAATACTGTACGTTGGAAAAAAATTGGTGACGTAACGAAGAAAGATGCAATTCGACATGGGATGATACATGAAAACCAAGTGCATAATCTCTTTACTGGCAGTCTAACAATTATTAAATAGAATCTCTTCAAAACTAGAGAATATGCTGCATTGTAGATGAGAATTATCTTCGCGTCATCCATATAACTGATCTTTCCGCGTCATGAATCGCAATAGTGGTTTGCAGACACGAGAAAGGATTAGTACGTATGAAAGATGGTTTATCCGAAATTTGAAATTGACAGATCAATACCATCCATTAAATTTTGATCTATTGTCAATTATTGTCAGCCGCATTAAAGTATCCAGCTACTTCGCTATAATGCACATATATTAAAAAGTTAACAAGCTTTCTAATAGAAATATTGAAACTTCGTTATGGACCATCATGAATAATTAAAATATACGCGTAAACTTTTTATATCACTTTAAACTCGGGGAAAGTATCACAAAAATTGTTTGTAACATTTTAGCATTTAAAGAAGATTATGAAAATGTTAAGACAGTGCAATGTTTAAGTTTGATGTAAAGTGTAAGACTCGTAATTTTTCATAAAAAAAAAATAAACCAACGAATTTAATAAAAATACTTTACATATAAATTGATGCACATATGTGCAACTGGCGGATGATTCTTGTCATTCTTGAAGGTTTATAAAAAAATATCTATTACGTTATTAAATTCTCATGTAGACGCCAGCACGCGGTCAGAGTTTGATGTTATAGAAAGCAAATCTTCCAGAAACAAAACGAATGCATTTTGTTAATTATTACATGTAGGGTTAATTAAGCCAATATGTTTCCATCTAAAATTCGTCTATTCAAGAAATACAAAATTCTGTCACAGAAAACGACATTGATATTCAAGCAATTAAGTTGTGCAATAAAAAAAATATACGAGGGAAAAGAGAATAAAAAAAAGGAGGACGTTACAACAATGAGATTTCTAACTCTTTTCAGGTTAGATAAAATTTAAGAGACTCGAACGATTAAAATGACTAGTTGGGTATTAACGGGTACCATACGTTTATGCTGGTGATGTGTTTATGCGATACACAGCAACGCAGAAAAATGAATCACAGTTTTGCGATTCTACGGCTTTTTTATTGAACACGTTGTTTTACCTTTCCATATACATATGTAACAACGCATTCCTAGTTGACTTAATATTGAATGAAATTACAGTAAATTTTGAAGCAAATTATAAAAAATGGTAAAATCTTATTCAACGCGTAGTTAACATTTTATCGAAAAAATTTGACTTACACAAACGAAGCGAAGCTTGCTGAAATGAACTTTTATGCAGTTAAATTTGAAAGATTAAAGTAACAAGGATCAAATGATAGAATACAATTTCAATTAGCATTGGAAAAATCATTAACTTGCTAATGAGCTATCGCCGATTGGAAATGTTTATAGGCGAGACCGTATCATATATCGATCATATATCTTTGTAACATATCGAGATTACACCACGTTACATAAATATTGTTCGTAACAGAAATTTATATGGTCCGATAAGCATAGCTAATTTCACCTATAGAATGTACCGTGAAAACTAAATTTTCGACATCGATTTGCGGGTATACATTTAGGTTAATTAAGAGTTACTTGGGATTTCGATAAACGTCGGGTGAGACTGATTCAACCGATAATTACGGTAGTTAGGAACTTATAAATTATCAGGTAATTTAATTCTCGATATTGATCGGACCAACACTACAAATTTACTAACTTTAATTCGAGTTAACCGCACGAACCTATTTGTCTCGTAGCCAGTTTTTTCAGTTTCGTGCCACCGAGCGAAAATACATCACATCCAATTCCATTTTTCACTTTGTCGCAGCAAAGAGAATGCAACAAAGCTTCGTTTTACCTGCGAAAGCTTGCCCATTAGTAGCCACATCGGGAGTAAATATTTTCCTTTTACATTTAAATTAACGAATTGCTCTATCCTATGTATTACTAACAACGAGCACACCCCTTCTATTGACACTCGTTAACTTCCACGAAATTGCATAGAGCTGAAGCATCTAAAACTATCGAATATGTATGTTTTTTATTAATCACGGTTTATATTTAGGATATAGAATTAATACACTTCGAATTTAGCTTAGTTGCTATAATTTGTATATAGATAGAAATGGAGATAGTGTTTAATAGGAGAAAAAAAAGAATATAAAAAGAAGGAGAATTTTGCGCAAAATCTTAGGTGCATTATTCCTCAATTTTTGAAAAATATCAATGACAAGAGAAAAAGCAGATATATTACAATTATAGATATTATTATTAAATAATATACATATTTATCTAATATGAAATTGCAGTCTTTTCTGACTTGTTATCTGACTAGCAATCGTATATTGTTATATACATTCCACAATTTAATAATTCCTCAGGATACATGCAGTATCATTTAGTCAATAATCATTTATTTGTCAATTGGAAATTATTACAGCGTTTAATAACGTTTATCGTCGTGAAAAATTCCACAACGTTTATTTTCGTGACTCGCGAGTCGAAAATATGAATTTTAAATTATTTAACATTATAATAGCTTAAAAAAACAATGTTTCGTGTTTCACTTATACTTTGCAGATTATTTATACTTTGTGCCTACAAATTGTAAAAGCTCGATCTACATTCAGACGAAAATACATAAGAAACTACGGAGATAAGAAAAGGATAGACTGCTGTAAAATAATCCATAAGTGAAATTAAGAAATTACATGAAACTTGCTTTTGAATGATTTATACGTTATAGAATTACAAACGAATATCACGATTTACTTGGGCGCTTTCAGATACTACAGATAGGTAGGTATAAATATTGCAAGTGTAAATTCAATATACAGAACTATTTGTGGGTAAATAGGTATTTTTAAATGTGGAAACGATTCGTGCGAGAAAATTTGGATACCAAGAAAGACAGTGATCATCCTCCAATTCACAAAATAAATTGTTGAAGTAATTACTTCAAGAAAAGCTCTACATATTTACTTTTGTATATCCGTGACCTGGAGACCGCTGTTACGAAGAGAATAGAATTTAGTGAAACAAAAAGTTCGAAATAACGAGAGGTCCATATTATTGTGCCCTTGGATATAAATTATGTTTTGGATTACAAGGTCTAGAAAGAAAAGAGCTATAAATAGATTTTTATTGCTGTTTCTTTACCTAGAGCTACGAGGTTAACTTTCTGTTGATGTTTTTTGTTATAAATATACAAACGTGCTCCCTATCATAGCTTCTTCTATTGTATTGTAACACTGTAAGAGTGAGGGTCTGGATCAGCATACACTATAGTTATATTTATACCTTTATTTATTTCAATATATCTTTCTATTACAAATTCACCCACTCGTTATTCTATCAGTCAACCTGAACGTAAGTTTCTATTTCCTCCGTACATACAAACTTCATAAAATAGATTTTGATACGTTTCTGTACATTTCAGTGATTAGATATTTGGTAAATTTGTAATAGCGTATGGCAAGATCATTCATATCATCGCGTAGCATAGAATTCTTTTTCTCAATTCCTACGAAACGATCTGATCGATATATTCTATCATTTTTAATATTATACTCACAGGCGCACGTTCCCACGCGTACATTCCACAAAGCATGGTATCGATAAATAATAGAATAACGTCGTTCCTTTCAACGAAATGATACACGCGACTTGTTAGTATCTTTTCATTTAACAAGAAGATGATATATGTTTGCGTATATATTGTTGAAATATCAGTCTATTTCTGACAATATTAATTAACATGCCGCAACAAGGGCTTCGCTTGCAATAACCACAGTCACGTCATGTATTCGACATTTTCGAAGAATCAATAAAAAGAAAGAACCACGGCACGTACAATCGAAAGCCAGATGTAGAGGAAATTCAGCAGCGTTGCCAAAGAACTTTTCAAAGACCTCACGTTCGTTTAGGTACACAGTAGAACCTCCCATATCCAAACTAATAAAGACAAAGATGTTCGGATAATAAAATTTTCGGACAGTTAATAGAACAATCACTTTCCTCGTATTAAATTTTATTCGTTTCAAAGGAGATCAGAGAAATTGTCAATTTGTTTTATTGTAATAGGTAAGGGTTGCATACTTTTTGGTCGTTTAACTACATAAATTTTCGGTGAAAGACGGCGCATCCTCGACATTTTCATTTACTGTTTGTACTTTGATAAGTATACTAATAGTGTATTAAACAGAAAAGGGCATCTGTTACTAGTAGATATTCTACTTGGATAACAGAATGTTCAGATACGAGGGAATTCGGATAATAAAGGAAAATCCATATTTTCTTCGCACAAAAAAATGAAATAGCCATGGATAGACTGCGAAATTTTATTCAAATTTATATTTTCTCGAAGATGGTATTCCGCTGGGGATAGCCATCCACGTGTTATTTAGCAATTGAGTTAGAAAAATTTATCAAATCTCCAGCTGGACAAATTGTAAAGTATAAATTAAATAATAATAATAAAAAAGAAAATTTATATTCTTATGTAATTTAGAAAGTGGAACTTAAATACTACACGCGTCTTATTTATGAAAAATTGTAAGTTCTCTGCTTTGGATATTTTACATATTTTTGTATATCACATGAATTCTGTGTATTTTTGCAGCTTGAAATGTTGTACAAATGCGTAAAAATCCGCAGTCTAGTGAACACAGTACCGTTGAAGCTTGTTGATTGGAAAACCAATATTTTGGACATGAACTAATCTACATGTGTTTTTTTCAGATAATAAAAGAACCACGTTCGGTCTCTCAAACGACAGTTTGTTATATTTCTGGTAGCTACGAATCTTGTTCGAATTCTCGGTGAATCATATTCCACTCCAAACAAAACGATCGAAATTAATAATCGATTAACGGGAACTTGCATAGTTCATCACTCATCTGATTTTCCAATGATATTTATTATCTGCAACGTAACAGAAATAACATATCTGTGAATATTTTATGTTTAAATTTCAGGTATACTGATTAACATATTAAAAAGAAAAAAAAGCAGTTGTGAAATAAGTTTTGCTCACGTAAAGCAAAGAGAAAAAGAAAATCGAAAGTAGTATATTTAAGTGAAATAGATGTTTGTTCCAAATTCGATCAACTGGTAATCGAAAACTTGCAAAATTTCACTTTAGAAACAATTAAATCCAACTAATCTGTCAGTCACACTTCATAAAGATGTTGTACTTATTATTAGATATCTTACTCTAAGTGAAGTCTACTAACATTTTGGAAATTGTATTATTATCGGTAAATTTCGCATATATTATTAGGTCGTTTCTTTCGTTTTATAATAATACATAACGTTTTATAATAAAACATAAATCGTTTTATATTATTTTATCAAATTACATTTTGTTCTATCAAAATAAAGATCACAACGTTCGACAGATTAGGTTTCATGTTTGTATAAAGATGCATCGTTGTAAAAGACGTGTCTGTAAAAGAAAGACTTTTCGGACAACCTAATATATGACGATGAATTACATTTAATAAAATCACATAACAGATTTATCATTTATCAAAGTGAGTACATTTATAAGATGTAATGCCATTAAAGTTCTTTTCTTTTGGAGAAGGTTAAATGAAGATGTTTACCTATACCAACGTATTATTTCTCGAGGCATAATGCACGAGATTAATGGAGTCTATGATGTTATTCTATACAAATTAATAAAAAAGGAAAAACATTATTAATCAATAAATGCTCGTTTTAAACGAAGCGATGAATATTATTTAAACTATTTATTAATACAGACAAGGAATTTATTTACCATTTCAATATTAAAAAATGTCATGTAATTACAATTTTCATAACTACGTTCCTACATCTACTGCAAGATTTGAATATAAAAAATGTATTAACTGTGTTGAAAAATGTGGAAAGAATGACCCTGTACAAACAATTTTTCTTGTATATTCTCTCTTTAAAATCATTCAAATTATGTCTTACATATTTCTGGATATAATAAAACACATCAGGTGAACAGCGTGTGCCCAGTTTCACAATGGCCATACTCTCGTTTACAAGTGGCCTCGCAGGTACTGTAACTTGCATAGACTAGTTTCGAAAGAATAGATTTCCACGGCGGGAGAGAAATATTGAGAGAGCTATTTCAACGCGATACTTCGAATATTTTCTTTAATTAGTAATTAAATTAATTTACACAAACGTTAAAGTTAATGTTGATCAAATAACTTAATGTATAATTAACGTATAGTTTTATTGTCAATTTAATTTGATTTAGTTTACTGTAGTTTTATAACTTCCCTTGTTCTTTCGCTTTATTTCGTGCACAATTGTACCTATGAATATTACTGTGTAATACTTCTTCGTGTGCATCACGTACGTTATGCGTATAGTGTGCATTGTGCTTGTTATCTTTCCTTTTTCAATTACATGAACAAATTCGAGGACTGAGAGAAACATTAATAACCTCCATTCGGAAACTGCTTCTCGTTCTTTTATGAATTTCTCCGAATAGACAGATTTAACGTGTAACACAGAATACGGTTTTCTATGGGAGAACAGGATCGTTTACGACGAATGTCATAGTCTTCTACTTTACGACTTATACAACGTACATAAGCTGCCACTCATGTGTCGTTGGATTTCAGGATCACCGTGTTCCTCGTCACTTAGGTTGACCTAGATTCGCTTTGTGCAGAGAATTCGTGGGCCTCGGGGATATTTTGATTGATCTTTAAATGTCAATAATTGATAAACAAAGCTTGGAACGTAATTATTCTTCACTTTGCTTTGTAGGAACATCTCTTGAATTTTTTGTTACTTTAGTCCGAATATCATATATATAGAATATCGCAGGTGTTTTCCATAAAATTTACTCTGTGAATAGAAATAATAAAGAAAGATGAAAGAAAAGGAAAGAGGAAGATAAAAAAGATGGTGTATCTTGTTCAGGACCTGTTAGTGAACTCGTTAGTATCTAGACTATCTAGTAGATCTGTGTTTTATCGTTAGACATCGAGATATCGCGCTGAATATCAGGCCAGGCACGTAGGAAAGAACAGTGGAATGCTTTATTAAAAATTAGAATGGAAATACGGAATAAGATACGAACATGATTTTCGTTTCATAAAACACAAAAGCAGATTAACGATATTTAAATTACATACATTTTCAAGTGTCGTCTTTAGTATATACCAAATTGACATCTACGAAAACGTATATTTATTATAATTACGAATTTCTCATTGGTTTTCCATGATTTCGAAGCATTGGGAATTCTCAGTATTATTTCCTGTCTAGTAAATAATTTTTTCCTCTTACAAGTAAAAATCCGCAGCTGTGGTAATTTGACAATCTTGTGGACCAATCGGTTTTCTCGACCTGTTCTTTATTTTCGTTAAATTCTGGTTACTTCAAAGAAAAAACCAATATAACACTTATAGATTTGATTATAACTTCCTAATAGAGCATTTGTGAGTTCGTATTTATATGTATGCACGCATGTATGTGGAATGTGTATAAATACATATGTATGTAAGTAAATTATAACACTTTTTACGCTTTTTTTTGCGAAAAAAACCTGACTACATATCACATGTTCGATATAGAAAGTAGTACGAATGCAGTGCCTTATTATTAACAAATTTTTACCTTTATAACGTGTAAGTATTTGCATTTTGCTCATTGGAAGTATTTAGGCTAAACACCAGAATTTGTGATTCTGCTCGTAGATACAAATCTAACAACGAAGAAGTTCAATTCATCGTAGTCTGCTATGTTCTCTCTCTCTCTCTCTCTCTCTCTCTCTCTGAGACATAGATGACCAGCGCAGCAGCAATATAAAGTTAGATGCTAGATGGCCAGGAGTATCGCTCTTCTCCCACTGAGAAACTTCACAACGGGTGTTAATAAATCCCATGAGAATCAGTTCAGTCACAAAACCTGAGGTATAATACGACTACGACTTTCAGCTTAAAGTAGCTAGATGTTATCCTGGTTCTGAATTAAAGAAGTATGAGGAAGTAATCCGTCTTGATCCCGCTCTTCGTTGTTGTTCGGGTGTCGCTGACATCGATTCCTTCGTGTATCACAAGATAGCTGGTTGTTATCCCGAAATTTGTGATCCCGATCTTAATATATCGATATCGAGCACTGAAAAGATTGCGAGGATTTCATTTTTAATGATTTTCAGTACGTAACGTCAGGCGAATAGATGATGTTAACCGAGTTCAGGGATTGCGAAGGCACGCAGAAGTAAAAACCGTTTGTGTGCCAATGACCGGTAGAATTTATGACACCACACGGCAGTGAAGCTATTTCCGAGGAAGCCTGTTTTCTATTCGTCGCTACAATTTGGATTGCGTGCATGTACTTTCTTTTTTTTTTTTTTTTTTCGAAGTTCCGTTGCCAGCCTCAATTGCGTTCGCGAGAATCATAAATCTCGAGTTTCTAAACAGCCCACTTGTCGAAAGTCTAGCGACCAGCGATAGGGTATATCAAGTGTTTAGGACTCCGGAGAAGATCCGTTGCGTCACCGGATGTGCAGTAAACAAATTTCCTCGCAAAGTCACGCTCCATTCTTGAAAAAGCGCGCAGACGATGTAAGAAATAGGGGATGGGATAGAACGATAAACAGAAGTCTAATTAACTGTGCTAACGGTAATCAGGGAATCAAGGGAATCAGGTAAAAAAGGGAATGTGCCCGATTTAAATTTATTTTGTTTCGATGTACGTATATTATAAAGATTTATATATATATGAAATTAATAAAATTAAAAAGAAGTATATAATTATATACATATATATTGTTAATTTTGTTGTTGTTAATTTTTCAAAGTTTTTTAGGAACCAGCGTTTAATGAACATGTTGAAATACGTATTACAGGATTTATCCTAATACTATCAACAGCTTTCGTTACAAGAAAAAATTAATTTTTTGACTATTGTCATTTACTTGAGATTTCAAAGTTATTACTTATTTTTTTTTATTATTCAATTTGTACTTTACCATTTGTCCAGCTTGACATTCGGTAAATTTTTCTAACTTAGTTGCTAAGTAACATGTGGATGACTACCCCAGCGGGATATCATCTTCGAGTTTGACTATTTTATTTCTTTAGTAAGGTTAGTGGAGTGTTTTCTTTTTATGGAGTTGTATGGAGTTATCGAAGAGAATTTACAATCTGTTTCGCTGGTACATCACCATGCATATTTGTGTTTAATATTTTATGATACGTATATCATACGAAACGTGTATGTACAGGAAAAGGTATGTGCATATTATGGACTGTCTTTTATAGATTACAATAAAGGAATTAAAAAACAAAGAGATTCGTCGAAATCCAAGGTAACTTTCAATTCTAAATTAAAACACAACAGAAATATCCCTTCTAATGTTTTTATTTCTACAAGTATTGAAATATAAGTACACGAGGAGCTGAAGTATTATGAAAATGCAAGATTTGAATCCTGATAGTTTCTCCCGACGCGACGATTAACAGTAATTGAACGTTCGGTTTCGTTAATGGAACTTCGATAACGACTGGTATCTGATTTTCCACCGTTTCATTTTATTGTGTACAGTGTATTAGGCTATCTCGTTTTAATACATTAATGCAAATATCACGAGCATTATGTTAATTAAAGGACAATATCTTTAGTTAGAAAACTTTACTTTAAATACTTCAATTAAAGAAAAACACAGTGGACGTAATAGTAGACATGGACGATATTTACTTTTACTTTGCTGCAACATTAAATTAGATAAGAGTTAATTATGCGTTATGTGATACATGGTAATCGGGGTTTTTAGTTAATAATTGGAAGTAATAAAACACCTTCGTATATACCATTTTCCCGAAAAAATTTTTGTAACAAAATATCTATTCCAATTAAATGACAAATCTTTTCATAAATGTCAAGAGCAACTTGCGACAATCTTCAAAAAGAAGATACAAATACGTATTAACATTCCTATGCGGTGTCATTAAACGTTGAAATATTTAAAAAATTCCGTAACTCTGATTACCTTATTTCGTTATACGCACATTACTTGATAAAATGCCACACGAGATATCGCAATTGAATATGTCATATATATATATATATATATATATATATATATATGACATATATATATATATATATATATATATAGATTTATGAACTATACAAAATGTACTACGCGTAAAATCACATGGATGATTTTCATTCATATTTTCATAAAGAGATCTCTTTTTCATGCATCTGTAATATCTTAAAAATATTTTTCTTTCTCATTAACGTACTTTTCGAAATATTTACGTTAAGAGATTAAAGTAGCCTTCCATGCACTATTCACAAGTATAAGAAAATTAGGAAGATCTGCATCTCGTCGTGTCATTGAACCTCATAATTTGGGAATGTAAAAGGAACAAATTCTTATAAATAAATTTTTCAAACATCATTCTCGTTTCATTGGCAAATCAAGATATGTGGTATCACATATTCCGTTAATAAAATATGTTGCGTTAATAAAATATATATGTATACTATAATGTTAATTAAAATATACATGAATAACGATTTATGCATATATTGAATTCCTCTCATCAAATTATATTTAATTTATTAAAATTTCAGCCAAGTCCACACTCACACTAACCACACTCGTGTTACCAATTATCGTGAGAATAACATCAACTCTGGACAGATTATAAACTACGATTAGGAAACTACAAGTTTGTGTTAGTCTGAAGTATTCCATTTCAAGTAGATCAACGAAATCGTGGTTAACGTAATATAATCTGTGCATGCGATAATAGGGACGCATTGAATTAAGTATTCCTTTCATTACTATTCAAAGATGTACAAAGACAAAGACTATTTGCACATGTACAAACACAACTATTTAGGATAAAGTTGAACTGTTTAACTGTTTGTAGAGCAAACGAAATAGCAGAAAGAGAAATCTACTCGAACTCATCTTCTCTTAGATTTCAGCGTCACTGATACTTTTAAAATAAAATTATATTGTTAAGTTGTGCTAAAAGTTTCTTGTGTTTCATAAAGTGATAATAGATGAACAACAATTTCTGTTTTATATTATTTTATTGAATTAGGTATGAAACATTTCATTCTATTTCTATTATTACGTTCGTGTATAATTCAATAAACTAATATAAAACAAAAAACATTGTGCGTCTATTATTTCCTTATAAAACGAAAGAAACTTTTCGGACAATCTAATATTTGGAACTTGAAACGAATCAGAAGAGATTAACGATTAGAAAAAGAATATATAGTTGGAATTGTTGGGAAAAGATGACAGAAGATAACAAATGATTTTACCACAAAAATTACTCGACGGTACCGTGGAGAAAACTTCTGCTGTCACCAAAGCGGACGTTGCACAGATTATTTGAAATTATTCAATGGTTTCCAAATAATTAATATAAAATGTTGTTTTAACGCTAACTTCTTACAGAATTACCTTCATATAATTTTTTTTTTTTTTGATGTATAAAAATATCATAATACTGTCAAAAATGCTTTCTCAAAGAATGGTGATGAAGGAAAGAGATAGTTACCGTCAATACTTGAAAACGTTCATTGATCTTAATAATATCGAAGCCTGAGATTAAAACTTCACTAGTCCACAAATTACATGCCGATATTCTAATCTAATTTCATCACCGTATCTAATTTCAATAGATTTGTGATTATCCTGCAAGACTTGAAACCAGGAGTATCATAGCAGAACAGCAATTCCCACAAATCCCAATCTAACCATTCCATTTCCATAAAAGCAATCTTTGACCTGGCTCCATTGTCCTTGGACCTAACAATGTAGCAACGACCACCTAGGAAGCCTTGTTGACGAGCCACTAGCAAGGCGAAACACCTGGACAAAACACAATTTCACCTCTCTTCCTCGCCTCTCTTTACAATAGCAGGAATATCATATTTAATAAAAGACAATTTATGCTTCTCAATCTGCCTGTTTATTACGGTAATAACCTCCTCTAATACATTCCTCCAATCATTACCCTGCGTAACGTGGCTCATAGTATCGCGTTAACACACCACACGGTTAAAAAATACCATGATCAATAAGGGCTAAGAACTAAGCTAAAACATCTAATCCGCTTTAAAGTTTCGCGTGGTTCGCCTATATCTTGGGATTATCGATATATATTTGAACTACAATTAATGGAATGGAACACTATCGAACTTATAAATAGTCGACAGAAGCTTGTCCGGTGAAAAACCGACGGAAAAAACAACAGTCGGTCCAAAAATGGAATATAGGAACGATCCAGCCATCGTGACTTCCGCGGTGGTACGAAGCGAGGAGTTGAGTGGCTTTATCAGGCCTCGTTACTGCGCTAAATCCATGGTACGAGTGGAGGAACACACTCGTGACGGACGTAAAACCCGAAATGAACTTCCTCGCTTACGGGGATTGCCGTTTTGGCCTGTGAAAAAGGGGCAAGTGGGCTGGTCAAACCACCGAATATGTACAATATACATATACATATGTATCTGCGTATGTATATTAGCTTGGTTCTTAGTTATGGATAGTCGAGAACTTTTCTACTGATTATCCCTTCTTCGTTTCCCAACATTACTTCCATTCATAGGAAAGTCATCTTTCAACGTAGTCGAGTAAAGACGAAGAAAGTTTGAGAAGTCTTAAGGTCTTATAGGTATGTGTACATGAGTAAAGCTTTTATATGTAAAATTATTGTTATACGCAACTTTGCTTCTAGATTCTCTATACAGTGACTCAGAAAAGTATTTCAGCATTCTTAGAAACTTTCTTCTGTGTATTATGTTATATAAAACATTTTGAAATTATATCGGCACTGTAGGGAGACACGACTGTCGTGATTACATTGGTAAAGTTTGAAACAGATTTGAAAATCTGTATAGAAGTTACGAGTTATTTATTGGAAGCATACACATCTGCAAAGTATTTGGGCAGTCAGTTATTTACTATATTAATAAACTACGATCTTTAGCAACACCGTCTTTAATACTAATTGGATGTTCAAGATTATTAATGCTGTATATTAATTTTTCACTAACTGTGTGTTTGCGATGAATATCTTATAATTATATTTATTTTATACTTCTATGTACATTGAATTTCCAAGTGGCTTAAAATTGCCGCTGTCAAAACCAAATTTCTATATATATATCGTTAAAATACTAACATTTCAAAAAGTCTTGTATAAAGCACACAGTATACATATAGAAATTTTCTGTAGCGAATGTTCCAATACTTTCGAGAGTCACTGTATGTATTGTAAATTATTTACAGCAACAATTTGGTGCTAGAGACGATCTCGCCACATGTTGTGGGATTAATGCAATAAATAATTGTTCAAATAATTCAGTGATATTGCAGAGCGTGTGTAAAAAGTTAAAGAAAAAGTATGGAATTAAAGTTTTTTGTTGCAGGCTCTGGTTTCGAGAGAATCCAGTTTCAAAATCTACGAACGCTGAAATTTTATTCCGCAGCTTTTTTTCGTACTTTCTCATAAAGAATCGCTTCGTGCCTGCTTACACTGAACTTTCATCCGTATCCTATATTCACGCTGCTAAACTTTTTCCTCAAATCTGTTGGTGAGAAGAGGATTTTTGAAAGCTTTCAATTGCGAAAGTCGATTCCGATTATAATAGCTACGGCAATCGTCTTACTTACAGCTACCTGATCGATTCATACCGTAATTTTAAATTTCAGCGCGATATTCAGATGGCAGTACGATAAAATCCTTTCTCAAATTTAAACATATTATTGTTAATAAGAAGTGGTTTTAATAAACGTGATATTCGCCATTCGCCATTTTACCTTAATTCTATTATTTTAAATAAACTGTTAAACAGGGTTATTACACGCCATGTTTTGATTCAAAGTCGATAGAGTCAAAGGAAATTGTTAATCAAAGAGAAAATTCAATGAAAAAAAATGTGATGGATGTTGCATTTATAACCTTTTATAAAATGTTAAAATTGGTAGAACGTGTCCAATAAAAATATCGAAATTCTAAATAGTTTGGAATATCCAAGTTGTATATATTATATCCAATATATATTCATTACCCGAAATATAATACCAGATTGAAATTGATTAATTATCGTCGAATATAAAAAGCAAATATCTCTAGACGTCAAGCAAAAGATAAAAGTCCTAATAATTAAAATATTCTTATTTAATGTCATTTCAAATTCCCAATGATATATTTTTAAATTGTATAAACAATGTTATCCTACTCGATCTTTAACGCTATAATTAGATTTGGATGTCGTTCGACCCAACCTGCACGTAAAACGATTATAACAATGGAAACTGACATTTGCAAACAGAAGTTTTTGACGATTCGCCGGCTCCAAATAGATTCAAGAGAAAGTAGCGACCGGGTAAATGGACAATTTTGATATAACGCTTGAAGTAGCGACGAAACTTGGCGCATTTAGTTTGAAAACTTCGATGACTTTAGAGTGCATTTTAATATTACCCAACCGACATTTCTGTAGATTATTTTAAGGTATTGGATTAACGTCCACTTTCTGGCTAGAAACTTGTTTCAGTATTTGATAATTAGTAACTCAGTATAATACTATTATTTACGTATTTAACTACGTAATTTCCATTTTATCTCATAATTAACTCTCTGTTATTCCATGTTAATATCAACACATAAACTTGTGTAATTACATCATATTAAACTTTCTTTACAGAATAATCGCGTCACAAATTATTTTATTTATATTTCCTAACCATTAACTCAGTCTTAATATATGCATATATTCGTATTAATTATTGATTGATTGTTTTATTATTACTACAGCTATTAAGTAACTGTTATTGCATAAAATTCATATTTTATTTTAAACACGATAGAATTTAAAAATAATTCCCTGCAGTGAAACGGAATTGTATTAACCATTGTTTGAGGCAGAGTTTACAACATTTAGATTAAATAGCGAATTAATTTTAGGTGTATGATATAATAATTATCAATTTTATGACATTTTTAATTTCTTAAAAAGATCGTTGTATCTAGATTCCGTTTTAAAATCCTACTTCATAATAATGATTATGCGATATGTAAATATGTTAAAGAACATTTTGTTAAGAACCTTTGTACCAACATCGATACACATGATTTATTTTAAACCAAATGAAACTGCTTCCTGTCCGGAGAATTATTTTTCTTATAGAAATTAATGTTGACGATACGAATTTGTCTTTCAAAAATATTTGAATTATGAAGAAACTGAATAAAGCTACATCTCTCTCTTTCTCTCTCTCTCTCTCTCTCTCTTTTTCATATTAGTATTAATACATGATATCTAGATATTTACCACAGTAAACACATTGTGGTACGTGCGAAATGACGAACTCCGTAAAGATCTGGAAATCAGTTCAGTCGCTGAGGAAATTATACGCTGTAGTGACAAATACAAAACCAGATTAGACAATCATCCTAACGACCTAGCCAAGGAACTGTACACAGTGAACCTACCTAGAAGATAGCATAGAAGGCATGCTAATGGCCTTCTCTGGGAGTAATAAAACAACACTTTTTCTTACAAATTTACTATACTCATAATTGTTATACGTACAGATACTCTCTAGTGAGAGATCATCTATATGTTATATTTACTTTATTATCCTTTATTATGTCCCTATACAACAAATTACAAAGTTCCTTCAAGTCTAAAAAAATAATCTAGATATTCGCAATTAACATTTCCTTTTGTTATTGACTTGACGTATATGGCATATGATATGCATATGCACCAAACATGACGATACAATGTAACTCCCTGACAAATCACTTGGTGTTCGTTTGACAGTTTCTTACCATACTTACGCTTACATATATCCGAGAGCAGCTTTGAGAATTGTTACTCTCGCCCAGATTAACATTTATGTGGACATTTAAATTGTCTTGCTTACGTCATTCTTACGACACATGGGTATTACATGATTTAACAGCGAAACATTTGATGGATCGTGCTGGGTATATGATTCGTTTGATTGAAAGGAAAAGAAAATAAAGTAACTTCGAAACTCATAAATACAAACATAATGAAAAATATTTTTTCTGTCTTCTTTGTCTTCTTTTGCCAAAAAGCGGAACGGTCCATCGCTATTCAGTTCGAAATCCGGATTACATCCAATGGCTCACTTTGTATTTTGTGCGATTGGAAGGGAATTATTCGCTATGAACAATCTACCAAATAGTAAAATGTTTGCCAATTAAATACAGGAATTAAAGGCAACAGCACTGTGCTTTTCGTTTTGTATCGGAAGGATTCGATAAAAGTTGTTAAACTGGATTGGAATGTTTCATTTTATCCGTCCTATTCATGGCATATATTTTTCATGTATTGTTTGTTCTGCTTTTTACAAAACTCTTTCAATGACGACTAATTAAAAATTACAGGGATGTAAGATTATTTGTCAGAATTTTTTTACCGAGAAAAATAAACAGTTTTTTTTAAATAGATGATCTTTCACTCCATAGAATGTTGCTTTCATACAAACGTATTATAAACATTTTTACAATGTCGTTAGAAACTTTACGACACAGTGATAGTAAAAAATGTTTCAAAGGAACGAAAAAGATTGCGCACGTACTATTAAATTGCTTACAAAATATTATCCTGTCAAATAGAAATATAATAACACGCAATTCCTTCAAATTATAAATTTTACCAAAGTAATACTTTCTATGTTACTTTACTGACATTTTTAACAATTAATGAATCTCATTCTTTTGTATGTATAAGAACTATAATATTTAAAAATTCTATAAATATTACTTTTACAATTTGTTCATTCTATGAGGATCGTAAGGTATAATCGAGATTCCGATACTCTGTGACCTTGGATATTGAACTCTATATGACGTTCAGATGCTTGAAAATCCATCTAATTCTGATTGATTGGCATTAAATTGAGTCTCTTAAATGAAACTGCTGATCAGTCTTCTGAATGAAACTGAACTAAATTTCTACTAAACCTGAATCTTCTAATTGAGGCTACTGAGACACCAAATTCAGCTTAAATAATGAACCTCTAGAATTCTTGACTAATCTGTATGATTAAACTTTAACTAACTTAAACTTTAACTAAATCTCTTTATAAAAACGAATTACGCATCGCTTCTCTTACTCTGAAAGTTAAAAATCCTCCAATTTTCTGATTCATCTATCTTTCCGTAAACATCGGATTAACAATTTCGAAAAACCTCGCGATCACTCCAAAAAGGAGTTTTGTAGTGATCCATCTGGCTATTTTGGAACATCACTTTCAGGTCTTGACAATTGATTTCCAAGTTTTTAATCAAGTATTTTCCGCTGCGCAGCTCCAGCGGAGGCTCAGTCCCATTGGAATCCTCTGATTTATGACACGTTTGTGGCGATGAAAGAAATAACTTCTTTAAGGAGCGGATATCTTAATATTTTGTGTAGAAAATGAACAGGTACGTTACAATTAATACAGCCAGAAGCGTAGTTAAAAATAAGTGCAATAGGTACATTAAAAAAAAAAGAATATACGCAGCTGTATAATAATATATAGTAGAATTTCAATAACCGAATTAATAGAGGAATAACAATATCTTGTTAACAAAACAATCATTTCTCCTGTGTTAAATTCCATTTATTCAAATAGAAGTTGGAAAATTGTCGGTTTTTTTTTTCTAATATTTAAAGACCCTATATATTTTTGATTGCTGAACTACATACATTTTTTAACGCATATAGATATCTCTGGAGTTGCGGCGTATTTTGTACTCAAAGCATTAAAACTCTTCCTCAATTCTCTTTGATTTTTTTTTAATATCAAAAGCCTTAATTTTTTAATGTCAGTGACTGGAATTTTCCCGATAATATGTAGTTTTACCAATGCTGTTGCACTTTTATCATTTTCAAGTTCTTTAATTATTTCGTGCTTTTCTGCGCCAGGTAGAACTACACATTCTCATTTAGCTGTCATTGCCACACCGTACGTTGTTGCCGTTACGCTAAATTATTACGTTTAAATACGACGACAAACTATGTCTGTATCAAAATTAACTTTTGGCTTTAATTTTTATTCCAAGTCGTAAAATTTATTTATCGAATGCGGACTATACATTTTCAATATTTTGCTTCAGATAAGGCGCTAAAGCAACGAACGTGTACTTGTACTTGAATTTCTAATTTCTTTAAATTCTTTCTTTCCTCCTCGAAACAAGGCTATTCTGCGATTTCAGATGCATGAATTGCAGAATAACAGAATATCAATAGGTTACTCGCGATTAAAAAATGAAATATTTGATGAAAAGTAACGAGAAACGCGTAAATCATAACGACTTCTACAGCGGTTTGTAATATATAACACCTCAAACGTTTTTAAATTACCATAATGGCAAAATTGTTACGAACCCCTGGCACGCACATAGTCACGAGTAGGGCTGTCAACAGGTGAGACCTCCGCGCACTTTCCAGCACGTAGTGGATTTTCTTCTTAACTTTCTACATATTCGTGTTTATTATACAGTTTGAACTTTCTCTTGGGGCGGCACATGAGTCAATGGAAGATTCGGGTCTCATATTGTTATGCCTTGGAGTGCCAACATTGTTTTGGTTTGCTAGGTTTAAAAGTAAACAAACTCTGGAGTTACATTTGAACTTTTTGTAATACCACCGGTCGATACAAATAGACGAACATGCTTTCATCATTACAGTAAGTCGTACAGTCGAATAGCGAGCGTAGAGTTGAACAGTAGCACAGAGCGAGCGACGATTACGAGCAGCATACTGTCTCTGTACATGTTTTTAATATGCACTGACTATTACAATTTTATCACTCGTCTCTTTAATAAATCAACACATATAATAATCCACCTCAGATCGGTGACGCCGACGTGATTAAAAGTGAAGAAAGGTGAACGTATTACATTCAATATGGCAAATGCCAATGAGAAAATGCGCGCAGCAGACGACACGGACAGAATCACAGTTGGTCAAACATTTCGTGTACCTTCACTACGGCCTCACAGGATTGTGTTGTGGTTCGTTGTGTTGCAAGCGCAATTCAAGACAGCGCGCATCACGGGCTAATACAACGAAGTTTGCTCCCCTCGCCGGAAGTTTCGAGGGTCGGTATTTGGAACAAGTCGAGGATATGGTGATAAATCCCTCATCCATGGGACGATATGAGAAGTTAAAAAGCGAACTTATTCGAAGAGTAGCTGACTCGGGTGGCACGAGAGTGCGAAAGATGCTGGAGTGCGAAGAAATGGGCGGCAAGACGCTGTCCCGATTTTATCGGGACTTAAAGAAACTAGCCACCCCCTCAACGTCAGACGACTTTGTCCTCACGCTCTGGAGAAGCCGACTACCGGCTCACCCCCAGTACGTCCGCCTCGAAAGACACAAAAGCTGAAAGTTTAACTCAGATGGCCAATCGGATACATGAAACGCGCTCTGAGAAGGGACGAATTGGCGAGCGGCAAAGACCGCGGCTCGGACCAAATGCAAGACTTGGTATGTCGGTTAATAGAGCGAATAGACGTGTTGAGCCTCGATAGCCGTCGCTGTCCACGAGTACGCTCGAGGCGCCGACGTTCACGTTTTCAAGAAAGGACACAACCGTCCCGCCTATGCTGCTATCATGAGACCTTTCGAGACCGCGCAGGTAAGTGCCGAACTCCTTGCAGTTGGACCGAGAGGAAACGAGACCAACCGTCCGTAAACGCGGCGTGCGGCGATGGCTCCGCATCCCGTCGCATTTTCGTCACCGACAGGATTTCGAGGATCCCTTTCCTCGTGGACACCGGCGCCGACTTATGCGTGTACCCATGCAACAAATTACATGGAACAGAAATACGTACGAACTGTTCGCGGCTAACGGGTCACGCATCGCGTCTTATGGCACCATCCTAGTGTTCATCGACCTGTCGTTTCGACGAACATTCAAATATCGTCTCACGGTGGCGACCGTTAACACGCCTATCATCGGCGTAGACTTCCTAAGTCACTATCGATAAAAACAATCGTCGGTGAATCGGTGTATCACCGACTTCTCGTGGAATTTTCCGTTTTTGAAAGAGAGAAAACTCGACACAGTGTAGTATACCATGTCAAAACCACGCCCGGTCCTCTCGTCTTCAGCAAATCTCGACGCCTCGCACCCGACCAACTCAAGCAGGTGAAGGCGCAATTTGAGATGATGATGAAGCAAGAATTAATACGGTGATCGAAGAGTCCATGAGAGTCCAAGACGGAGGACTACGACCTTGCGGCGACTACCGTGCGTTAAACGCACAGGAAGCAGTGAGCGTATCTTTTCGAAAATCGATCTCGTCCGTGCTTACCGCAAAATACCAATCGCGCACAAAGATGTGAAAAAAACAGTAATGACAACACCTTTCGGATTTTTAGAGGCAGTTAATAAGATGTTTGGATTTCGGAACTCCGCGCAAACGTGTCAGCGATTCGTTGATGAATTCACGAGAGGTCTAGATTTCGTTTATGCGTACGTCGACGATTTTCTATGACGGGCCATACAAAGTGATACGACGCGGAAATAAGAATTTTACCATAAAAATAAATGATCGAAATGTGACAATCTCTATAGACTGGATAAAACCCGCCTTCCTTGTATATGACGACATCAAACGACAAAGCGCCGAAAACCGCGACGTGTTAATACTGTCTGAAATTTAAATCGAGCGAAATGATGAGCGGGCAAGTACAAGCGACAAAAATGCGAGAAATAAGTATGTTACGGACGCGGGTAGGAAAGTCAGATTTCCTGGTCGATTACAGGTAGGTTTCAGGTAAAGCGGTAGAGCTCACTGGACTTGGAAAATTTACCTACGAAAACATTTGTAAACCAAAGAAGAAAAAAAAGCGTTATCACTGGTAAGGGGGTGATGTAGCGGCACATGAGTCACTGGAAGATTCGCATCGGTGGAGACTCATACTGTTGTGCCTTGAAGTGCCAACATTGTTTTGGTTTGGTAGGTTTAAGGATAAACAAACTCCGGACAAAACATTATCGTCGTTATTTCTAACGGTTAACCGGAGTTACATTTGAACTTTTTGTAATACCATTTGTCAGACTTGAGCGAGCGACGATTACAACCGGCATACACTGTCTCTGTATTTGTATTTAAAGTGATTTTAATATACACTGTGTATTACAACTTTATCACTCATCTCTTTAATAGACCAACGCGTATAATAATCTAGTTTGAATAGGGGGTAGAATTTATTGGGACAATAAAATTTTTGTTACACGTCACAATTAACGATTCGGAATTTTTTATTTTTAAATATCGTTGGAAAAATACTTGCTATCAACGCTGGATGTCTTCAGCCTCTTGGCCTTCATCTGAACAAACTAACAAAGTCGGTGGTCCTACTTATTATAAATTTCTTTCTAGCTGCAACAATTTATTTTCAACTAGTCACGAATTTGTTTCAAATATGGGAAGTGGTTAAAGGTTTGTTTGCATTTTATCATGAATTTTATTTTTTGTTTAGTCAGTTTGTTTAATCAGTTTGCTATGTTATGCCTTAACATTGTTGTTATATTGAACTTCAGAAACCGTAGATGAATTTTTATAGAACTATGCAAATAGAAAAAGATAGTAAAAATTGCAGTGTTACATTTTCAAAATAACGATTGCTGTCTTCGAATATCTTCAATGATTTCACTTGCAATTAGAGGGAAAAATAAGACACGATATTAGCTCTTTGTGATAAATTACTTTCCTTAGTGGATTCTTATATTCTTAATATTCCCCATTAAAACTATTTAATTAATTAATTCACTTAGAATATGTGCTTTCATCGTATTACAAATAATTTTTCAAAAACGTATGGTTCCAGTGTCCTGAATGTTTCTTTTCTCTATAACTACTGTGAATGCGTTATAAAACACGAATTTGAACCATAAAGTAAGAAAGTTATATTGCTTAAATAGCTTCATGAAATTAAACGTGGAAGATTTACTTAACAGAAGATAATATATCTTAAGAAAATGAAATAAATCCAATTTCAGCTCCGGAGCTTATAATTGGAGAGTGTCTGATAGCTGCATTACATACATTATCTTTTATATTATTTATATTATCTTTATATTATCATTTAATAAGAAGATGAAGAAAGACGAAATTCACATATGTACGTTCGTTTTATCTTTTAAGCTCTTTTCATCAAGACTGAGTAAAAGACGACAGAGATTAGACGCCAAATTACACAAGATTTACAATACATTCTTAATCATGGTTTAATAAGTAGAAATGAACGATTACTTTCTTGTATTTGACGGATATTGTAGCTAACGAAGTAACACACGAACCGGATTTATTAATGCTAAGGGATTGGTTCTTGATAAATATCCATACTGATCCCATGGATTAGCGTCATCGATTTGCGATCATGAACTTTCTGTCTATGTCTACAGATATTATAGCCGTTATCCTATTCTTGAAATATTATACTACTTTTCTTTGGTATGTATTTCTTCATTTCTTTACAATACTTGTTAGTATCTTAGTTTCAAGAAATTACGTAAATATTTTATTAAACATATCTTCTTAAAAATAGGATAATTTTAGTAGACAAAGTGCAGCATATTTGGAGCCCTGCTGGTAATTTAGGATATCGAAGTATCTAAGAAATTATTAACGTTATCTAATTTATAACATCGTAAATAATAGAGACAAATGAACTGTCAATCAATGATATTTGCAGATGAACCGTAATTTTGACATTCCCGACTCAATCTGCAAAGTAAAAGAACGTCGTTTGCAACAATTTTTCAGCAAGTATTGCAATCGTTGCGATCATGGTCAAAATATGCCAAAACTCTAGAATTGTCGCGACCTATCAACTAGATGACGATCATTCAGGTTGCATCTGTTCGGTTGAGGTCGCGCACTTTGAACGATATAAACAAGGTTGTTCAAGGTGGAAGTCGGTTAAAGATGTCTATTAAGTTGGTGTTTAGTTGGTTTATTTGTGGTGTCTAGTATAAACTGAAGATTTTGAACTATACCTAACAGAATTAAACTTAGACTAGTGCGTGATGAGTCTCTTATATCTTGAAACGTCTGGTACTTATATTCTAACCGTTAGTCTAGGGAGTATGTTTTAGTCAACGTTTCCTATGAAGTGGGAATCTGTCTCTGTCTAATCCTGCAACTGTCGGACTGTCATGGCCGTCTCGCATGTGGTGCGTCTTGTGCGATTCATAGTTCTGATCTAGTGTTGCGTTTTCATCAGGTGTTGAGGTTTAGGACGCGTGGTTCACTTTAAAGCGAATCCGTCGAACACTTAGGGTGTCACTTAGCCTCTCGATGTGTTCCGCATTGTAAATCTTACACACCTTTGCAAGATGGGAATTTCCAACTTCCGAAAAAAGAGCAGATGTGCTGTTCGTATCCTAATCCGAGGATCACTCAAATTTTGAACAAGAATAAGTTACTTCAGCTACTCATTTGCGTATTAATCCTATAGTTTCGTATCAATTTTGCCAATATTCCGAGAATACAAAATGTGACAAAAAATTTTAGGTTCTAATGGCAAGTTACTAGTTCGAAATATTTACATACCGAAGCTATGAAACTGCTGGGAAGGATGCTGCGTGCCTCTTTCGAAATGTGAAACACAGCGAAGACAAAAGAGGAGAAGAGTAGACGAAGTGTTTCACGTGTGAAATGCGGGTACACTATAAATATGTTGGTTATGACAAGTTACACCTGTAACTACTGTAAGTAAATTTCGAGGCACACAATATGATATTTATCTTAGATGATAGTTCCTCTGCTGTGATTTTTGTGCCTGATTAGATCGCAAGCGGAAATAATTATATCATCTACTCGTCTTTTAAATTTTATACGATAAAGGCAAATTGAGATGCCACTATTCCATATTACCTGCACCGTAACAAAGTCGTTACTTTGTATAATTTGTTCCATTAAACCAAAGTTTCAGATACTTTCTGTTTTCAATTATTACTGGTGATCTCAAATATAAAGGTTTATTTGTTTCGTTTAAGGTTTGTTTGTTTATTTGTTTCGGACGCATTATGATCTTACGCAGTTTTATTCCTTCCCATCCTCTGTTGTAATTTTTCGTTCGTCTCGACGAGGATTGACCAAACAACTGAAATTTATGACAACTCTTATTTGAATTATGTGATTTATGTGATCGTGACATACGCAATCTAACAATTTTTTAAGATAGATTTTTGTAATGTCAAATTTTGTTAGCTACAAAATACTAAATTTCAATATACGATCTTTCGCTAAAACTTACGTACGTACATTCTCTTTTAAACATCGTTACATTTACATTGCAAGTGCATTATCTTGCTCCGTTGCCAGTTTGTAACACACCATCGATTCATCGAAATCGAATCGTTACGTCATACGTGTCCGAATATCGACACGTCATGTCGTCGACAATGTACATACAATTCCATAAATTCAGCAAATACATTTGTAGTCTTTCTATAGTCTTAGAAACGCCATCTGTGTCGGAAGAAAGAAGCTCGTGTACAGAAGCCAGGGAAACCGTTTTGTCTCTAAATCGTGTACACGTGTCGGATCGGTGTAGTCTCGGCGGCGATCTCCGTGTATACAGAAAGTTTCGTGTGTAATCTCGCGCTCGATCCAATAGTTATCGTTTCAGTATCTCCGGATACGAAGAAATTCGCCAGAGGAAGTCCGTAAACGGTAGTAAACCGGCAGAGTTTTCGCTCTGTAGAAACCGTCGAGTGCATTTGGGTGGTAACCGATCTTTCTACATTGCAAGTCACAACATCAGTAGAGACGACTGACGTTTCCAAATCAGCAACGAGTAGGCGTGTCAGCAACATTTAAGGAGTGAATAGGAAAGAAAAGGAGATTTGTGCGAAATCGTAATGTAAGGTGTTTCGCGTAGTTAAAACGAAAGTATAATTATAGCTCTGAAACAGTAGGAAACAGAGGAAGTTTCATTAGAGAAAATTAAAGTGTTTCAAATAGTGTTAACAGCAGTGATCTGTTGTACATCGATGTTGTACGTAATGTTAAATATTGCATGTCCATTTTTAGCGTTTTCGAGAAAAACAGTTTTGGATATTCAATGGTGCTTCACACGTAAATAAATACTTTTTGCATTGAATTTATCTTTGCCAGTGCCATTGTAAAATTGATTGCAAATTGTTCACTGATCCTTTTTAAAAACTTAAAATGACAATGAATGAAATTCTTGAAAATACCTCCACGTTACATACGATAAACAAAAATATTAGTTTTGACAAATTTATGAAATAGATATAAAAAGACACAAAAACTAGAGTGGTATTTTCCGTTGTTTCTATCTGTCGCATGTAAAGTTTTACAAAATTAAAATCAAAATTTTCAATCTGCAAAGATAGTAAGCCTGTTGACGTATGTACACAAAAATAGTTTGTTCGGAAAAACACAAATGATTTTTAAATATTATAATGACCACTTACATTAGATGATCTTTCATTCGAAAACATTTAATTTTGCTTAATGAAATTCTTTTCTATCATCTACCATTTCAGGGCTATAGCTTGTCCCAGTTGCATGGGACATTCTAAATATATATCGTCTCATTATTTTGAAAGTGTTACAATTCAGAAATGTTAGTTTTCCAAAAAATACAACTGTGACAGTATGATAGAAAGAAGTACAGGTAATAATTATATTGAAGCAATACGACTTTGCGTACAATGTTCACTCTCTCGAATCAGAATTAAAATTAAGAATTACCATTTATTCCCTTCACCAATCTTTCTCCTTGCGATCACATTCACGAATTACTAAGTCCACTCTCCTCCGTAGATTCACGCCACATTCGTTCATCCAATCATTAATCTACGTTCACTCTTACCTACCGAACTATCATTGCACTCAATAGCACAGTATTTTGTTCTATCTACAACATGAACGATACTCGTAAAACGCTAAATATTTTACATTTCGTTTTAGTTTATAATCCTAAAGAACTCAAAAGATACGTTTTACATTCGTATTCCGTTCTTATCACGTGTAGATCTTTCTTGTATCAAAAGATAATATAATGTTCCCTAATCTTCATCTTCATGTTTTCAATCTTCCATCTCTTAGCGGCGAGTTTGTCTTTGGTACTTTAAATGAATTCGAAATAATCCCTACACAGCAAATTTTCTACTCGTACTTTTAATGAAACCACCTGAAGGTGGTCTGCATAGCGAATTATTCATCGGTAGCGAGCACGCGTTTTAAAGCTTCGCTGTTAAAAAATAAACGAAAAACGTATATACACAGTGTATTTCTTATTTCTGGAATCATCGTTGTTTGATCGTTGTTACTTCTTTCATCCATGTTTGATTCTAAAACAGCTCCAGTGTTGTTTTCCAAATTTCGGTTTCGCATAAGTATACGTTCATTTTCACGCAAATCCATTCTTCGCAATCACGAATACCTATCCGTACGAGTATCAACTTACATGCGTAGTCTCTTTAATCTGTTTCTTATACAAGTCTACATTCTCATGTATAGACTTGCATTTCGCCGCACATATTGTTTAGCCACACAATGTACCGTATAACGTATTTCTACATATAGTGATTCTCCATTCTCGCTGCACACATGAAAATACGAGCCACTACATAGCAGTAGCAGCACACCAAATACATCTGCTGCGTAGTCTTGTGTTAAATGTTTCTCTCTCGCGTGTGTACGCGCACACTCCTGAATGCACCGAATTCGGGTTCCTGGTTACAAGGGCGCAGGAGGGAGGCGTTACGCTTCGCCTCTCTCTCTCTCTCTCTCTCTCTCTCTCTTTTTCTCTCCCTCTGGCCCTTCGTGAGATTGCACACCGTGACCAACAAACTACTACGGTTTACGGGATATAACTCGCAGGAAGAACGAGCTCGGAAAGAGGAAAACGGAAAATGCGAGAAAATGGAGAAAGTCCGAGAAGAATAGACTACGTGCGAACAGTGAGAACAACGCACAGTCTGAAATGCAAAGAGAAAAATGGAAGAAAAAGAGAAGGGAGACTAGCGAATAATAATTATTTCCTTATATTTATCCTAAACGCAACACTACAAATCGATTACTACAGGTCGATGTGGTTTCTTAGTTTCTACCGATTATTGTTATTATTGTTATTATTATCATATTTATATATTTAAAGTCGAGTCAATCTTACGGTCATTATTAACAAAAATTACCATTACGTAAGATACAATAAGTTACTCATGATATATGATACATACGTGACACATAATTTATGATATTTGGCATGTGTTTCATATATATGTAGAAGAATGGGCGGGTTTGATACATTTTGCAAGGAAAAGATCGTTTAAACCTAATTATCAAAGTGATTTCTTTAATGTGAATACAAATTATATTCTTGAACAAAAACAAATATTAATTTTTTTCAACTTAAACGAGGAATGTGTTAAAAATTGTATGAAACACACAAAATGTCTCGAGTTTGCCTTTCTATGAGAGAATTGATATACGGTAATGAGAGGCATATTTATGTATTTTAATAATATCATTTTATTGATTTTATATTTTCTAACTACTCTTACATAGTCAGTTTCATTATTGAGAATTACATGAAACTCAGGTGGAAGGTAAAATTTGGTTCCATTTTGCAACAAAATGATTTACTGAAAAAATATAATTGCAATGATTGAACTTTTTTAGATCAGTTTAAGTTAACAAGTGTGAACGTGTAAAGTTGGTGTGCTCAGTTCTTAATCTCGTAAAAATCACCTGATCTCTTCTATAATTTCAATCAATGTAGCACGAGATTCTCTTTACTTTGTTGATCGTCCTTTTTTTTACCTATATTATTACGTATAGAGAGATTATCTTGTTCTTACAGAAACTAATCGTATTTACATGTAGTTATAGAATATCAGTCAGCGCATCTCCTCCCTCCCATTCTCGATCCTCCACTCTATAGAAACGGCGACAAAGTGAAGAAAGCTCTCTAAGCTGCAGAGCTTAACTCGAATAGCATTGAATTAAAATTAAGTTATCTAGGTCGTTGACGAATTCCTTTTCTCTAAGCTTCTTAACTGCAAATAGTTATCACTTAATGTCTATTTACATTGAAGTTCATAACACTTCTAAAATAATTCTGTCAATATTTTATTTATCCGATATTCGACAGAAACCGTTTCAAGAATAATATTATTAGCGGTATTTATTAGTATTTTATATATTATTTCCTAATTCTTATAGAAAAGTATTAATGTTTTACAGACGTTAAAAGTTTATTTTAATAATTTATAAATAGTAATAATTATTTCTTCAGTTTCAAGTTACTGATGTAGATTACTGCCAAAGGATTCACGTATACCTATAACAAATGCGTGTTATCATATAACGTTATTATTAACATTAACGATATTAAACATTTGGTCAATACATAGCAATATTTACAATCATTATTAACAAATAAGTAATTTTAAATTAGCAAATATAAATTTCGTTAGCAAAAATTGTAGCCTCATAAGATTTCTTCGATCATAGAATTTGTTACCATATGTCACACATAACGATACGATTAAGGATATTTATCATTTTGGAATACGAGAGACACTTTGAAATTTCAAAATTAACATCTCTGAAAATATTTTGCGGCGATTAATCCATCCATTCTAATCGTAACACTTGTAAATTTTATTTTATTTAGAAGACGCTCGTTCGTTCATCCTGAAACCAATCGCTTGATTGATTTAATACATGAGGTTAACAAGTTAATCGTGGAATTAATAAAGATTAATGAATAACACGATTATCGAATGTTTCTTGATTAAGATGGAACTATCGTATATAGTACAATGAACCGAAGCAGAGTTATATGTATATAGAGAGATAACAAATTTCAAGAATTTGCAGAATTCAATGCGACTCGCAGGAAAAGAAAGTGAAAAGAGAAGATGTATTACAACGTAGTTTCTTGCAGGAAAGAAAAAATTATAAAATATCTCAAATAAAACGGGAGAAATTGGCAAAGAAAATGAAACAGTGGGAAAATGAGATAAATTTTTTATGAAACAAACGAGGTTACGCTGAGAACCAAGCTATAAAGCACGCATGGAAAGAAAATATATACCAACGATGAAATATACAAAATACATATTACAGTACATACATATTACAGTGGAGATATAGTTAGACAACCATAAAAACAGAAAAAAACTCAACGATGGTTGTGCAACATAAAATATTCTATAGGACTGTATACATACATGAAGCATGAAGATATATAATCAATAACTGTTATATGGTTATTTAATTATATAAAATGATAGCTGTTACGAGCTTTTCATTTCTCGTAATCTGACAGTTAAGAAAAACTTTTTTTTTCGATGAAATATTATAATCTTATTTACTTTCTCACGCGACATTATTTTTATGTATTTATAAAAAGTTCGAAGGTGCAAGAATACACACTATTCGTGTCATATAGAAAGATATACAAAATACGCAAAATAAAGCACACGGTAAAATATTTGATAGAAGCAGATGTTTATTTATATTTAATGAATTACATAACGTTACATAACATGAATTTGCATAAACGACACAATATTTTCTCTTTAATGTTAGAAATGGCACCAAGACAAATTCAATAATATCAAATTAACTCGTTTCTTTCAATAATTTCCTTGAAAGGCCGTTTTTAAATATAAAGTTTCTTATTTTTTATTAATACGTAAATGAGGCACGAAAGTCATTTAATGATATTTTCTAATCGAATAGAGTTATTGAACAAATTTGTCGCAAACTGCATCTCCTATTCGTCGTGCGTGTGCAAATATTATTAAATTTAAATTAATTTGAAATATTATTAATATAAAGTTTAAGATAATTTAAATGCTAATTATTCTTAAAACTTTGACTCTTAGATCTTTTCCATATGCATATACAATGGCGAATAAAAGAAAGAAGAATTGGTACACTATGAATCTCAGTAACTTCTGTATTAAAAGCATTTTATCATATCGATAACGGTCATCCATCCTGTGGTCCATATGTATTATACTTATTCATTGCTCTTATTAAATATAAATCCATTTTATAAAATTATGGTGTCCCGTTACATTTCTTTCTCCATAAACTTTCTTTTATCTGCTATCATATTTATATTTATAATTATACAACGATCATATACTAGCAAACAACTTATATTCTGCATTTATTCCGGGAAGACTATGCCAGAAATATTTCAATGATCTCATTAACTAAGACATTCGATAATCTACGAACAAACTTAACTCTAAAGCATGGACTACTGGGAATATGCCTACAAGCTGTGATTCCAACTCGTTGTATCAATTTACCGAATATTCTCATGAACAAATTGTAAATTATTTCCAGGAAAATAAAAAACAAAAAATATGACGATCTAAATCCTCGTGTATCCACGCTAACAACGTGTCTTTATTGGTACTGCAATATTTACATATATCGTACTTTTAACGTATTTTTAATTTTCCATGATTTAGTATCTAACAAAAACACAATACAACACTAGTTCCATTTTAAGTGTTAAAAAGGGATTATCGAGAGGTAATCTTTACATAAGAGAACATAAAACGTCTGAAAAGATGAAATATTGCAGAACGACGATACGATAGGAATACTAAGGAGAGAAGCAAAGAACGATTAGGATGCTTGTACTATTCGTATAGCGGGCCGTACAATAGTAGAGATGCTTTCGCGGTCTCCTAAGGGAGCCTGTGTCGAAACCGTTCCACATCGAGTTCCTTTCTGTATTACATGGTTTATCAGAGAAGCCAGTGCCGCGGTCAAGGATGGGACGCATTCACAAGCAACGCCGGACTCGTAGACCTTTAAGATCGATCGATGGATTTTACTTGTGCCTCCGCTTCTTCGACCAACCAAAACGTGCCTTTTGTGCGCGAGGAAACGTGTACGCGTGAACGTGTACGTACTTGAACAAAGCACGCTTTATCGATTTTACGTCCGTTCGGTTTTATTCTTTTCTCTTCGCAATAATAGCATCTTTACATGAGATAATGCAGCAATCAGATGAAAATTTAATATAACCATTGAGAGACGAGATAATAATTTAAGATATTGCAGTAGCTTTTATAAGAACTGGTCTGAAAGTTTACCTTCCTTTCTTCAACGTATTTCAAGTTAATAGGATCGTTCCGATGCTTTACAGGATAATTTGTCCTTTGGTGTTATTTTTACGAACGTACACGCGACAAATACATCATTGTCTTCACAAATATGTTTTCAAAGATGATTGTTCCGCTTCTTCGTTCTGTAAACACAGTGGCCAATTGAATTTCATAATCGTAAAATTGGCTACTATCTTTAAACATTTTTCGTTTCTGTCCTCTTATTTTTCGATTATTTACATATTGATTATAAGGCAAATTTTGTCTGCATGGCTATTGCTTACCTCGGCATAATATATTATAATATGCACACGCACATAACACGCGCTTTGTAGTGCATCTAATATTTTACATTAGTGTTATCCTCGTAATATTAAAAGTATTGATAATCATATGGATCTTTCTGTAATTTGAATGCTATAGTTAATTATGACAATATCGATCACCGGTGTCTTATATGGCACCTTCGGACTTGTAAGTTTAATAGCAATTGTCGGAGCTCGTTATGGTAGTCATATCAAAAGTCTCCGTTCTATCTTCACGCAGGTTGAAAGTACTTACACGCGCCAGACCACACGGATTTTATTCTTCTCAAATTTCGTACATTTCTTAATTATATTTTTATTTATTCTTACCTCTGTCCTTCTTTTATGAGCTTTATATAAATCTCATCTTTCATTTTTATCAATTTTTTGCTTATCACACTAAATTTTGGACAAGGTCCAATTGTGCTTCCTACTTCATTCTTGACTTTTGCACACTTATTGCATTATAAACACCATAGTTATTGCTTTTTAAACCGAGTACAATTTCGTAGTTATAGAATATCCATGCAGAGTGTCGCATTTCTTTGTATTACATTGTCCGAAAAGTTTCTTTCGTTACATAAGGAAACAATAGACATACAGTATTTTTTGTTTTATATTCTTTTGATCCATTATTTTTTTTATCCTACAATTTACATCGTATGATCCATTTTGCATTACGTGCAGTATATTAATACATGTAATAAAATATAATATAAAAATGTTTCGCATCTATTGTTTCCATCTAGAACGAAAGAAACGTTCCAGACAACCTAATACAAGTTACTCCTGGCAAAAAAAGGAAAAAGCAACATAGAAATGTAGTCAGATAAAAGAAATGGTAAAGCGCCGAAATGAAAATAAAATTCAACAAGGTTTCTGATTTTTCGTATGTGTAATATTCTGTAATACGTCTATGCATTTCGTAAAATACGATCTAGGAATAGCCTCATTTAAAAAGATCTCTGTTCAATTCATGACCTCCCTTTGTTAGTGTTATTGGAGAACCTACTTCCTAGAACGCATTAAGGGAATGTATAGATTCTCTTGCACTCGCCATTAGAGCAGAGAGACCAAAGCACAATTCCTCAAAAGTCCTAGCTAACCATCCCTTCCGTTCAAATACATCCTTTGACCTAGTATTCGCTATTCCAATGTCTAAAGTCTAAAGCACGAGCCTGTAGGAAAGGAGTCCTTGCCTGATGAGTCCACGAGCAGGATGAAGTTCAGAGCTGGATGAAACAGAGCTTCCCTTCTCTTTCCTTCTCTCTCTTTCTGTTTTCCCTTGCATTATAGGTAACGATGGGCATTCGAACTTTAGTTTCAAAACAGCACGAGATGTTTTTCAAGGCTGTACAAATTCGAATTACTTCGAATAGGATTCGATAGCTTAAAACTTCTGAAAGTCTTAAAAGTCGTGGAAGTCTTGGAAGTCGGTCGTGTAAATGCATTTCTGATATCTCGAACTTCCTGTTTCTTCTTTAATACTTGATGGCAATGATACTGTTTGGATTAAAGGATTCAGAATGCTTGTAAAATATTAACTATACGCCAAGCTTTCAAAACTTATCAAATTCAACAGGATCTTCAGGACCTGCGTGACTTTCGGGAGTTTTAAGGTATCGAATCCTCTTTGAAATGATTCTCGAGATGCGCGCCTGTTCGACGCGATTCGAAGTGTTTAACGACCCATTACTAATTGTCACAAAATCAAACTCCAATATAATCTAAATGTCTGATAGATAATTCTCAGTTTTTTCTAGCGAATTGAGAAATATTCGTGTAATTTTATGGCAGCATCAGATTTCTCTTCGTCTTCCTGTAGAACAAAATAAAAGCAATATACATAAACTTGAAACGAAGTTTTATGATTTCTCAGAGAAGCGAACAGTGCGGTGATATGATCAGTAGCTGTGAATAATGCTTGTAAAATTATTACCAGTTACTCCGATAATTACAAAAATATAGGATAATTATAAAAGTTAATGATACTATGTTAAATATACCATGTTCCTATGTAAAACAAAGTTTATTAATATCAGCCAGAAATTTGTACAATTAGCCTCAAGCAAATTCTACGAATGTCAGGAATAGCCGTAATACCAATACTAATAGCCGTAATAAACGGAATGGCGCGAGCGTATAAATTCTCAATGAGTAATAACATAACAACAGTTTATATACATGCATTTGCACTATGTAACTGTGCTTCGTATACGCGTAATTCACAAGCATATTCGACGGTCCGATTACAAGTAAATCTAGGAGAGAAAAATAGACAGTATATGTATCTTCAAATTAAATAATATAAGCAAACTGTACCGGTGTCGTGGGAAACAACGAGGAAAAGTTTGAAACGCTTCCAGCTTATGGAGAGTGTAATTTAACAGTAACAGGGAAACTGCACGCCGAATAATTTCCAAATATTATTTCCACTCGGCATATCGCAGTGATTAGTACAGAAAACATTAGACGATTAATAAGATTACTTCGAAAGTTAATGCTGATTTTCATCACCTGAGACGATGCTGTTAAAAGATTAAATCAAACGAATCGACAGAAGAAACGATTTTAAATACGCTACGTCAAATTGTTGTGGATGTTTGTTTACTACTGAAATTTATCGTTCTTCGTATTTTATACCGCGATAATCCATCGATTCTTAAATAGGAATTTCATAATTTTTCAACAAATTGTCAAAATCATCACTCTGAGTACTGTTGTGAATATTCTAATAGAGGATCGCCGTTTATTAAAAAGTTATTATCAGAGAAGGTTCGCTCAAAAGTATATAATTTTCTGGGTGCTGTTTACATTTAATGGAATGCTATTGTTTATCTGTTTTACTAAAAATCTATATTTTTGATATTTCTTATGACTCCGAAGAAACTTGAGAAAAGATGACTCACAATCAATACAAAACAGTTTTTCTATCCTAACATTGTGTGTACATTATATGATACAACAAAATACGACGAATTGTTGAACAATTGGCAACGCAGTATTAATAAGTAAAAACATGGGCGGGTCAACACGTATTTTGTTTACACAATAATATTTCAGTCATTCGAAGATTGTCTCCTACTTGGCTCACCAACTTTGAAATTCCATTGACACGTCTTATATCACACCTCTGTGGGAAAGAATAAGAATAAGATTCTGAATGATAAATTCAACAAACTACTAAATTCAAATAGAGATATTAATAGCGAAAATACAGTGTTAGAAGAATTACATAAAGTGGGGAAAAAGCAATTTGAAATGACATGGATGGTTTACTGCACAAATACAGAATTTTTGCGAAGTTTGAGATTTTACGTGCAACAAACAGATCCTGGCTGTTTCTTTCTACTGTATAAAAATCACATTCACATCTACTTGGTAAATATGTCAAGAATAATATTTTTGTTTATCGTGTTTAGTGTAGAGATATTTTTATAATAAATGCAGAATTTACAAGCAATTTTATAACAGTCTTTTCCTCGAAAACGCTGGAATTGGTCATATAATATTTGTGCAGCAAGCCATCGATGTATTTTGACTTAATTGCTGATATCGAGAAACATATTGAGAATGTTTCCAGTATACAAAGTAGATTGTTAGGAATCTCTGCGATCGAAGCTAGTAACGTTAACCGCACGTTGCAAGCCACAATCTGTTGCAACTTTACCGACAATTCATTTGCCTTCATTTCACGGAAACTATACAAACTGCATTAGATTCTGTTTATGTTCGTATTTAATGACCCGCTACCAGGAATACAAGATTTGTGTTATTTAAACTAAGCGTCGCAATAACCAGATCTTGCAGTAACCAGATCGATGGAAATATCAGAAAGTAATTACAAAATAGCGTATGTATGTACGGGATACACCAAACTGCAACATGTAAGAACTAAAATGCTCTAATTGCGATTTGTTGAAACAAATTGAGTTTGTATAATACCGACACACATATATACAGGGTGATCTGCATTTCATAAAAATATAAAGTACATAACAACATATAATATAGTATATAAGGTTCTATATAATATATATATATAGTATATAATATATTATATAAGATTCTATACCTCAAGATAAGACGAAAATCTGGAATAAGAAAACTGCATTAAGCTTTCGTTTTTGACAAATTTTGTTTAAGGCCTCGTTTTGGAGAAACCCGGCTCGAGTCTCGAAAAATGTGAAAAACATATTTTCATATTTGATCTTTGTTTTTTGAATTATGCGCCTTTATTTTCTGGACAACTAAAATTACGCTCAGACCAGACCGATAAACGCTGCGGTATACGACGATTCAAGTGAGTGCAGAGCTCGGTCAACCGCTCTTTTCTGGTAATCCTTACGGCGGAACCATTAAAAGACTCTCTGAATATGCCAACTCATAAAGACCATATGAAAATTGAATCTTGGCCGCAAAGGTATTTTCGCAACTTTAACGGTTCTCATCGCTTAAACGAATTTGATAAAAAATAGTAGAAGGGTAACATAACGCTACATTTATATTTTCATATTGATTATAACATAGCACAATTTGAACAGAATTCCAAACGTGCAGGGAAATGACCAATTTGGTCGTGAAGCGATTCTCATACAGGATTCTATTTTGATTTTTAAGTAAAACGAATTCTTTTTATTAAATGTATAATTTTAATTTTGTGTAAAAATTTTGCGAATCGTTCTTCATACATGGTAAACTTCTTTTTTAAGGCATCAACATTTTTATGTATATAAAAGAGCAATGACATACATTTCCGTCCTAAAGTCTCAAGACCTTTCTTATCATTAAAAGTTCTCTGATATTTTGTACATATTATGTATTTCAAAATGCACGTATTTTTCAGTAACGACATTTTTTTATTGTTTAGACTGAATAGTATGTGTTTTCATTATCGTATAAATCATCAAGTTAAACGAATAATTACGATATAATCCATCAATAACGTCTTTCCGTTCTTGATAAAATGTAATAGCTTATGACCTTTGAACTGGAGTGTAAGTATACTATCGATATTATAAGCGGCCGCTGCAAACGTGGTTTATGTTACACTGTATCACGTTGCTTAACGTATTTGGAAAATTGGAGAACGAACACTGACATAACACGCATTGATGCGTTATAAATCAGACGTTTATGGGACGTTTCAGCAGACGCTAATTCTCCGACACTCGAAAAATGGATGACTAAAGACATAAGAATCAATCGTCAAGAACTGCCATGAATTTTCCAGATCACGAATCATACCGAAGTTCTTATAATTACTCGTTCCCGTTCCAGTCAGGATGAAAGCTTTGGCAAAGAGATTTCGCAAAGGTGTTGATTGATGTTGTCTCTGAGAGAACTTTAAGGGTTGTTTTTAAGGGAGCTAAGCAACTAGAAACTTTAATGGACTCTCGATCAAAAGGTTGCCTCTTGCAGTAGGAAAAAATGAAATTAAGTCAACGATTTGGTTAATCCAAACAATTCGGTTCAGAATATTCGATCAAACCCGCAATTTTGATAGAATATCAATTCAACATCCAATTGAGATTCAGACTCAATTAGAAGGCTAAATCGTTCAGTTGGTCGAACTTGTCGCTTCAACTACGCTAGACTGCCGATTTTCATCGAATGTGCCGCGAGAAATTTTAAAACGTGCAATACCTAACTATCTTTTCTTTTCCCTCGGATTGTCAAGTAAAGAGATGACACCAGCCAAACCAATAAGTTGATAATTCGTTCGTATATACAATGAGGCGAAAGAGTCTGGAAGTCTCGTTTCGTTAGGCAATCTGCAAAAAGCACTTGCGAATAATCAACATGGGGAATTTACAATCATTAAGTCACGAAGAGTTGAGGTCTAGTATCAGTTGTGGCTAAAACCAATTCTGAGAAGCATCCGTAACAGAGATAAAATAGTCGACTAGGCGTCTCAGTAATCAAAGAACACTAGCGCGCTAAATTTAGAGACTCTAAGGCAGAAATTGATCGACCTCAATGCAATTGAGTCAGTTAACACCGCTTGCAACCTCATTCTTCGCAGTTACGGAAAATTGTTTCTTTGTTGTCCTCTGTGCCAACCACACGCTATGATGGATACTGAACTCAAGGTTTTAATGACTAAACGTGACGTGGTAAAGGCATCGTTAACTCGTTTCGACAGATTCTTTAGTGAGTCGGCACAGTCAATAGGTAAGTACGTCGGTACTGCAGAAACGATTACAGAAAATGGTAGAATTATCAGATGTCAGTGGCCTGCAATATCAAGTGACCTAACTTGGAATTAGTCAACGTGAGTTAATGAGCATAATTCTAAAACTGGTAAGAAGACTACCTTGAGAGATGCCACTCTCGTTGGAGCACAAGGCAACTGAAATTGTACCTGTTTGCTTCGGAAGTCCGCGGATGAATATTTATTCATCCAGTACGCCTTTTCATTGGTATTACAGAAGCCGTATAATTGGACGTCGCGTCGTCTGCTTCGTCCAGCAATGTATTTATCCAGAAGTTTTAATTGTATGCAGTTTTAATTACGCCTCGATGAATGAAATCGTTCCATCGCTATCTTCCACGAATCGGCTAACAAGGGGCATTACTCGAATATAACGCGTCGATTTTGATGAAATTTTACAGACGCATAATATGACTAATAATCCACAATCAAGTAACGAGAATAGTCCCTGCAAAAAAGAAATGCAAAATATGTGGAAGAAGAGAATTTGTTTCTTTTACGAATTTGAGTATCAACTTGAACTTGATTGGGTTTAACGAGTCTTGAAAGCTTGGTTAATTTAATCAATACTTTACAAGCATTTCGAATGCTTTAATTTAAGCAGTAGGAAATCTAGAAAGATATCGGAAATGCATTTACGCGAACGACTACCAAGGGTTCCAAGAGTTTTAACGGACTTTCAGGAGTTCTGGGTTCTCAAATCTTATTCAAAGTGATTCGAATTTTGACAATTTTAGTAAACATCGAATCAGATCACTGGAGATGGTCCTCCACCGATTGAACCATTACGCGTCGCTAATGGCCCTTCCAAAGTGATCGCGTTTACAACACACTCGAGTTTTGAAAACACGAGACAGAAAGGACCGTTACAATTTTTCTAAAAAGATCTGAATGCTGAAATCTCGACACAAAAATAGTCATGAAATTAGCTACGGAATCTTTCGCGTTTTTATTCCTTCCGATGGAAGAGCACCGGATCGTTGGTTCAAAAACGTGGGTGAAAAAGAAGAAGAAAACAAATCTTTTAAGCTATTCTGATGGCTTGAGATATGATAAGCTATTTACTTCTGGAATGAAGGGAGGGCTCTGAAGTTTCATGCATTATATTTGTAATTGGTCTAGTTGTGTAAGCTGCTGTAGCAATTCTGAGATCAGAATGGCGAATGGATTTGATACTTCAAAGCGCTCGAGACTCTTGTTTTCGCAGAGGAATAAACAACGGAGCCGTAATCAATTTTCAATCTTATTACGGCCTTTGGTACTATAGCTTTATAGATATCAGCATAAAGAAAAGCTTTGACTGCGGAGCTACCGATTCCGTTACGTTGTTTACCAAAGAGAGGAAAAATATCGTGAGACTTAACATTGTGCCTTGTAGCTCCCCACTTTTAATTACGCAAGTTCTAGATTCGTTTCACTGCTTACTATAACTCTTATTTGTCTGATTTTCAACAAGTTTTCGATAAATATTTTCCGTAAAGCAATATTTCTTTAGAATAGAAATAACGCCTGGTTTCCATACCATATCATAAGCTGCCTCGATGTTCACACGACGATAGTATGTTGTTTGTTGCGAGAAACATAGGTTATATTTGTTTCTAAACTCACGAATTGATCCAAGATGGAATGGAATTTTTCAAATCCGTTCTATAATGCCAACATTACATCGTAATATTCAAGCACCCACTTTAACCTGTTGTTAGCTAGATTCTTCATCAGTTTGCATGTAGTGTTTGTTAAACCTATACGTCGATAATTGGAAGAGTTAGAAGTATGTTTCTTTTGTTTAAGAACAGATATTACAGCTGCTTCACACCGTTGAGTATAAAATATTCATCGTATTTCAAAATGATGTTATGTAATTCAAATTGGTACGTTAGACTAAAAAATAGCAAGTTGTAAGTAAATTCCGCCAAGGCCACAGCAGCACAAATTTCTGCATTTATATAAAATAAGTATCACTTTGATAAAAGGTGAATTTTATTAATACTCCTGTAAACAGCAAAATCAAAAAGATCGGTTTTTTAGACCAATGAAAAAGCTCTTCAAACGGTATAGGCAACATCGAGAACACATTCTTGCAATATTCCTTAGTGCAAGATTTTTGCGATACAATTCCAGTTAAGAACGACAAGCCGAGAGAACGAAAGAAAACTGAAGTAGCGCTGTTTTATTCTTTTCAATTTCAGTCGGTTGTAGACTGTGATAATATTGATTTTATTATTAGTCATTTTAATTCCTATCATTGTTGCTTAATTTGTTGATTGAATGTGGTCGGCTAATTATATTATGAAAGTGATAACGTTACTTTTGATGATTGACATATAATACTACGGTAATATAATAATTACAATTTATATAATAATTAATGGTAATATTATATTATATTCTAATAATTATGATAAATACCGTGTGACAGGTATTTTATGTCGTATATTGTTTCAAATGGAATTAAACAAGAAAAAAGAATTGAATGCACAATATTATGTACCTGCACATATGTAACAATAATGTGGCATTTCGTATTGAGTATTATAACAGATGTTGAAATTTAGCATAAGATAAATTAAGGAATTTTGCAATTTATTAAATAGACCAAATACTATTGAATAGTTTCGAAATACTGTATATTAGAATAAGGATGGACGTATCATCGGGATACGGAGATACAACGATATCCTTTACTAAAAATTACACGACCTCCTTATATGGTTCTAATTACATTCTACATGCACTTTTTTGTCACACAGACACGCTAATTGTATTAAGTTTTTTATTATTTTATTTACGTACAATAGTGCAATTGTACGTATATATAAAAAGATAAAATAGGGTTATATGAACACAGAAACAGAAGAAAAGTAGAAAAAGGAAAATGTCAAACTGTTATCCCTCAATTAGGTTACACAAGATGTATTTAAATGACCGGCAAAAAAGTCAAGACAATCAGCAAGGCCATTGGCGCAATTCAGAATGGGACGAAACGAGCAGAGCAACCATACTTTGAACATTAAGATGGAAAATATTACTTAATGTTACTAATATTAGGAATACACTTTGTATTCCTAATAGATACATTCATACTGATTATACCAATAACAAGTAAAGGAGAATAATCTATATGAACGTTAAGATCTTTCTCAGAAAAATCATGTCACATATCCTCCTGCGATTAACGAGAGGAAGGAGACTGAGAACGCCAAGAAAGAGCTCATAATTACGGTCATCGATGAGCATACTCGTATCAAGTTTAAGTGCAACAAATCGCAGGAGTTTATGCTGCGCTCTTTCTATAAGAGTATCGTATTTCTTTGATGGACAATTCCATACTACCGAGGCGTATTCCACATGATATTTGACTAATATAGCATATAACAGCTTAATAGTAAAGATATTATTTTGTCCGGAAAGTTTCTTTCGTTTCATAAAGTGATAATAGATGAACAATAATTTCTGTTTTATATTATTTTATTGAATTAGGTATGATCCATTTCGTTCTATCTCTATTATTATGTTTGTGCATAATTCAATAAACTAATATAAAACAAAAAACATTGTGCGTCTATTATTTCCTTACAAAACGAAAGAAACATTTCGGACAAGCTAATATATTGAAAATCAAGTGAGAAATGACTCACGAGTCCCAAAGTTCCCATTGCTCGTCGCGCAATAAAACAGCGATGTTTGGAGAAATCAAGATTTGGGATGAGAATTCGCAGATCTTTGATTTCATCATCTTCTTTCAGAACGTTGCCATCAACGATCGAACGAAATGTGAACATAACTTTCTCTCGTCCAATCGGACACTCTTTTATCAAAACGTACGCCTTGCAGGATCGATGGAAAGAGGAAACATGAAGACCTTGAAGGATGTACATACTTTAAACGTTCACCGAATACTCGAAGATTTGGACCAGGTTGACAGGGTTTACGATATGTCGGTCGTTACTGGGACAAGTCAGTGACGAAAGTTTGTCGATTAAAAGTGCTACCTCGTAAGCAGCTTAACGCGAATCGAATAGCCGGAAGTCACGTCCGCATCGTAAACCTAGTCCATGTTCCATCGACTCGGCTCTCATTCGCATGCTGTGCATGGCAACCGCCATAAAACAAACACAAAAATCCCTACACTAGTAAAAATGAATTCCAAGAATGTGTTTAACATAGCTACGGCTTGGTTAGTTTGTTCATTGAGTATACTTACGAGAATTTCTGCTTGTTTTGTGCACTGAGTATATATTTGATTTCATTCTTATGGTTTTTAGTAGAGATACGACTATTGTTTGATTCTAGGGTATTCTGTTTACTTAGATATCAAAGTTGCTCCTAATTATTTCTACAAACAGCAATTCATTTAATTATCGATATACAGTCAGTCAGGAAAGTCTATATACACCTTTCGTGTATTTTCTCAAAGAAACTGAAAGTATACTTTGTCACGAAATTATTTATATTTACATATTATTACAAATATTACTAGCAGATTTCTAAAGACAATTAAAGATATTCAAACATTGAATTCGCATTACATGCAAAGTACAGGTCCGTCCTAGTAAAGTTCCTGATGTATCTTTAGCACAATCAACACGCTTTTAATTTAAAGAGCGAAAAGATCACGACAAAGGTCGTACATCAACTTAGTAGAAATCCTTTTAGGAAGACTTCCCTTTATGGAAAGAAGGTGGGTAAATATCGATACTCAACCTAACGAGCCAGGCAATGGACGTCGAATCAGCTTCTCATTCGATCTCTCAACCTAACATAGGTCTCACCTACCCTTCCAGAAATATGGGTACGGTTCCTCACAACAAGCCTACTGCATCGTATGGTAGATTCCACAAGATCGAGTTAAGCATCAATCTGTACAGAATCCAGTAGTACACCTACCGAAAGTGTGTAACAGTACACTGATTCGGGTACTTCCCCACTGAGCCGTGAACAGGTTGCAATCAACGATCTTAGGTATTTAGCGTTGATCGAATTGCAGCTCCCGGTGTACCTGGGCTTGCTGCCATGCCACAATAAATTGCATTTATGTCTATTGATCGATTCATTAAACTACAGTTTGAAGGAGTGAGCTTTGCTACGATGGGCATATCGTGTACGACTTCCACGAGGTGTATCTTATACTATGCTACAGCGCTGCGAAATCGAGGTATAAAAAAATTCCCGCGGCGCAGCAAAAACACTGTCATATGTTCCATTGTAGTTAGTCTATTGTGGTAGAGATTTTATTCGGCAGGAATCCGGCACTACCACACGTGTCTATGAAGATTTCCTCCGTGTAAAAAAAAAGAATGAGTTCGTAGAAACTCGGTCCTGATTCTTGTGACAGCAGGAACATCTTCTCTTGAATATCACTCCAGGTGAATAGATAGGAATAAGTTAACGAATGAATGAATTGATCTACTGAAATTGGACACATGTGTCACGCACATTTTTTCGTTCTAGGAGAATCTCAAAGATCTCACTAGTGCGATTAGGTTTCCTATGAGCGTATGTTTTGATGTGTCGAATCTATTTCTTTTCTTTTTTCTTTTTTTTTTTTAACTATTCGTCTTGCGATTACCTTATGCTATGACATAAACGTTGAAGTCCTACAGTATTTGTAACCTCGTCCAAAAATTCCTGAAGCGACGCGACCCTGCAATTGGGAAAGACCCTGTCACTTTGACGTTTCTCTGTTGCAATCACCACGAACCAGTTAGCACGTTCCACGTCCGAATACGATAAAAATTGAGACAACCAACTCTGAATGGTTTACATCAACCGCCAGATACATCTCATCCGATTAAGGCATTCAGGGCAGCATAAAACTCGGGCACGACTGTAAACCTTATTTCTCGTTCGATCAGGATAAGAATTAGGAGGAGAAGATCCTGTACTAGGCAGATTTGCTATGGCTGCATTTCTCTTTCTCTTTCTCTTTCTCTCACTTCCTCTGATGCATTCGTGCTATGCACTGGAGGAAGTCTTCAGAATTAAAAATTACTATTTTATCCCAAATGAAGTAGATTCCGTAGAGTTGTTCCATAAAATATAAAATAGGATAACAAACGCATAGGACAGTCGATAATTAAATTCGAGTAAAAACATAAAAAAAGTTTATAATGCAATTCAATAAAATAATGTTTCGAAATACACAGGGTTAAAAACAAATGGACATTTTTAAAAAGATGCTGTCTGAACTGTGTTTCGTCAATTTAAATCGTGTAGAAATAGAACTGGATGTACTTCTAATAACATTGTTCATGAAACCATCACAATCTAACTAGTAACATAACCTAACTGATCTCACTGCTAACGGTACAGCTCTGTTTGTGATAGAAATATAATTGAGCATATTGATGCTGAAATACATAACCATGAGATCAGGAATAAGTTGAAGAGCAAACACATAAATACGTATGTGATATCAACGCATAAATCGCAGACTAATATACAATAGTGTATGTTTAGTATTTGTAGGTCCGGTACTTTGTTACGAGCACTTTTCGAAGAGATAAAGTCGCGGATGCTTTTCTTTTTCCAACTATTTTGTCTCTTCAGTTTATTCTCTACCTTCTAACGAGCAGTATTTGGTGAGATGCATTTCCAAGTATTACCGATTGTTTTCTTATTTCAGGCTATTAGGGATTTAAGTGGGTTAAAAAATAAAAAATAAAAAAAAATCGAGAGTCCTACTTATTATCAAACTATATAGGTCCAATGTAACTTACTATAAAGCGTACGATTCACTATGGTGACTGTTATACGAACTTCTAAGAATTGCTAAGGATAACACAAACTATTAACTGGATTAAAACTGCGGCCACTAAGAGAGCTATACTGTGTTTAATATGATAGGATGTACTAGTATATGGATACGAAATAAGAGGGTAGATCAAAGTTTTAAGAACGTATTTTATAAAGGCATTGAAGATCTGAGGCTACAAAATTTATTTATGGATCAATACTCTACTTAGGATCTTTCATTAAAACTATACAGTACAAAATCTTTGTCTATTGTACAATAATAATTTCTCTATTAGTTGAAATTAATCTGTTGCGTTCAAAAATTAAGATTAAAAAATTTTAAACCATGGTCTTTGCTATATTTTTTCTTTTTTTTATTAAATTACTAAGACCGCTAGTTAATCGGAATTGAAAAGCTGAAGTCAGAGACTCCGACCTTTGTGACTTTGCGAGGCTCAGCGTATAACTTCAAACGTGAGCTCGAAGCGCAAACTACAGAAAGTAGGCACAAGCGGAATCTCAAGTGGATTCTGCGAGTTCTGTCGAAACTCTCGGCAAGTTTTCTATAATTTATCTAAGGGTCAAAATTTGCTGAATATATTCTCAAATATACGATTAATGTACAATACAATTTGAGAGTACTCTTGAGAGTAACCATCTATTGTACGAATTTCTCAAATGAGCATCTGCCTTTTGGAATTTGTATTCGTGAATATACAAATCATATAAAGGTCCATTATCGGTAAAACTTTGCATTTATAAACGCGACAGAGAAATTATGATAGTCATTTGTTGAGCTGTATACGTATCTAATTAATTTTCAGAATTGATTTTCAAGGGAACGAAGTTTTGGACGATAAAATCTCTTATCAAAGTTTTTACTTCCTTTTCAACAAAGAGGCATCCTGTTCTCGGTCGTATTACGATTTCTACTTTGTCCTGTACATTTACACCACGTGCACTTCCATGAAAGTCGTTCGCGTAGAATGCACGCCGGTTCTTGTGGAAGTAGGGAGAAGCGGCCTAACAATAAGCTCTGGAGCTTAGCTTGGATACGCCATGCTTAACGCTTGGTTATGAATAACATTACAGAAAACAATATGCATTCACGCAATAATTATACCATTATAAGTAAATTATTTAATTTCATTTATAATCAAATACACAGCAAGCGAGTCGTCTAACTTAATTGCTATAAATTACTCCAAAACTATTTATATGAAGAAATATAAACAAAATCGTATATCAGTGGGAATATGTGTATATTAAAACATGAAAATTTCTATATTTCAGAATTCTATGTTTTAACATTATATAAGCAAGTAAGGAGCTTTGTCAGTTAAGTTATGTAATTAGACTTGGAACACCAAGTAATGTTATAACGCACATTAGATTATTATTAGTTTAAAGTTTGGAAAATTTTGCTTAAACATCTGTTAGTGATTTACACAGTTTCCTACACAGTCTTCACGACTTTGGATAACATCTTGTCCAAATAAAGTAGAATCTCCATTAATGTAACGCATATGGAATGATACGTAATGTATGCTTAAAGATTAAATAGGATTTTAGCTGTACAGCGGGAATAAAAATTACGGTGAAACATAAATAATACTAATCAAGCAGAACTTTGGTAGAACAAGTAGTCAAGCAATATATCTATATCCTTCGTAACTACATATCTGCAGCTGAAGCATAAATCCTTGTGATTCCACTTTCTACGATTACACGACAAACGAAAAGCCAACCACTGATATCATAGTTACGACCGAGATGAATTACTCTGTCGTACCGAAGTTAGGTAGCTACCTAAATATAAATTGCATTTTGTGATAACCGGCCACACGGATTTCGTACTTCTCCACATTCAGCTGCAATTGTGCAAACTAATTGAGCCCATTGATTCACTTTAGTTGAAATCTTTAACAACGTAGTTTCCTACATGTAGATTAATGTTAACGTCTACAGTTAAGAAAGCGACAGCAAATTAACATGAAACTTTCAAGTGATATTTCGATAATCAATCCTCTTCAATAATATAAAACTCGCTATCGAATTATTAACAGAATTCTTGAAATATTTTAGCAACGATCGATTCAGCGAACGTGCATACAAATCCTAAATTACTATAGTGTTGATCACAGGCCACACTCCTATACTCGTATTCAAAGCGACGCATACCGAAAAACATACTCCTGAGAGCCTTCGTTTAACTGTCCTTTCCTACACATACATCTTCCAATTTGGCTTCCACTATCGCGATGCTCAACCCTTTCATTCCTCGTCGACTATAATCGGCATCCACGCTACAGCCTCTGAATACGAATGCCGACTATAGTCGGCATCCATGTAATGAGCCGTGCATAGCAGCACCGTCTAATGTCGGCACTTGGTAATTGGTACCGATTGCGCAGTGCCTGTAACAATCGCATTCATATTGCGTTTGATCACGCGTTAATAAAAGGATTCTTGCATTTTTCCCGCTTCTCGCTATTTTATACATATATAATATTTAGTAATATTTTATAATATTTATACAATAATATTATAACAGAGGAAAGGAGTACTGCTACGCACTATCTATTTTGTCATTAAGTGATATTGACAAAATCCGCAATCACTTAGTTGCCAGCCCAATAGTACTTTCTATGCACTGTAAGGCCGAGGCTACGCGAGCGTTGGACTGACGCGACGCTACGATGTGTCTCCTGCGTCATAAAAATCCACTCAAACAGCGCAAAATGTGCCACCACGCTTGTGTGTAGCAATGTGTAGTGATGTATACATTGCTACTAATAGTAGTATACGTTTCTACAAAGCAGGTCACGCAACGTAGCGTCGCGTCGGCCTAACGTTCGTGTAGCCGCGACCTAAAGTGGATACTCACGGCGAGTTTCACCATATGGAGAAAGCATACTGTCTCAGTAGTACACCATGAAAACAGGGTTAACACTTTGACTGCCACGACGAAATCTCATGTTTCGTTCAGGACGCCATGGGAGTATTTTTATTATTCAAAGCATATAATGGCAAAATAATAATAAATTGATAATGTAAGACAACATTCTTCTCTAATGGAACATTTATCTTATTGGTGGTCACGGGTGACCACCGTGACGCCTTGGTAACAGTTGATAGCGACATATTATAACAAGGCTTCGTTTATTTCAACAAACCATTCGCATTCGTTATTTCGTCGTAAGCAAAACGTCCAGAACATATTGTTGAAACGTGTAGAAAATATTATTTTTATGAGTTCGAAGAAACATTCGGCTGAAATGGTAGAGGTCCGCAAAAAGAATTATGTTTGTGATAAATCAATGGTAGTGGTAGATTGCAACAGAGGAAAATGTGCTTTAGATTTATCAGATCAAATGATAGCATTCTACATCACATAGAAGAACCCTCGAATGGTATATAAAATCAGCTTTAGAGTTATTGTTAAGTTACATCAATCTCAAATGTGATGATACTCTATAAACAAACAACAAAAACAAAAGTCAAAGTAAGATTCGCATTCATTATTTCGTCGTAAACAAAACGTCCAAAATATATTTTTGAAACGCGTGGAAGATATTAGTAAACGGTAGTTGCTCATTCTATATATAATAGTAAGTGCACGCTTCTAACTTCAATTATATGATTATAAAACAACATTTACGATCATTTTCTAAGATGTGTTTCCAATAATATTCGTAGATTACCCCTCAAAGATATGGATGCAAATACAGTGCACCGTTAGATGCAAGATTTGTTTTCGTTTTCTTTTTTTTATTGATGTTCTAATAAAAATGTTTAATTGTACAATTTTATCTCAAAGTATCTTCCATTTATCGGTTATATTCAAAATGCCCTAACTGTCAATTTTCATGTAATTTTTACAATTTAAAAATTGGCCTGTCATATATGATCAACGTGGTAGCCAAAGTGTTAAGGCGTTATTAGATGCTTAGTCCTGATTATTCTACTAGCAGGCTCCTCAAGAAACACATTCTTTTTTCATTTTCTATTTCCCTCTTTACTTATTTGCGTTACACTTCCATAGAGGAATTCGTAAATTTTGTCGTGAAATTTGTTGAGTAATAAAACCCTGTTAGGTTTCCCTAGTTCTGTCCTTATTTTTCTCCAGCTTTATGTGTCAGATCTACGAGTCTTTTTCTTATCTAATTGTACTCGAACGACCGGGAACAGACAGTGCTTGTTGGGATGAGTTACTTGTCATGTACATAACATACATTTTATAAAATTAACTCGATTAATTTTCTGTTTCGAACCACAATATAATTAGAGTATTTAACATTTTCCGTGAAATATGTACATCAGTTGTTAGTAACCGATGTAGTCGAAACTATTATACTATGGTCGAGATGTATGTAGTCGAGACTATGGCCTTTCCATCGTGTAAGAATATCCAAACAGAATTTTCATTATTACACTAGTGTACCAAAAATTACACGGATTTAAATACGAATGTGATTAATTCTTAAATGTTTATCCTTCGATAATGCCCCAACTGAACCGATTTGCTTGAAAATTTCCATAAGCATAGTTCAGATACCGGATTAGAACGTAGGCTATTTATCTTAGCTTAGCTCACGTTCGTATGATCAAAAACTTGCGAAAGCTATTTCTGGGTATATTTAACATGCTGTACATCCTTATCTACCTCCATCCTCGCTTCTCCGCTAACTCAAATGCGCATGAACCACTTGGCCATCGGTACGTAAATAGCAAGACCACAGTAAAGATATCTCTAATAGGCTGCAAGTTCCAGTCAGGCGAACATCGATGATTGATGACTTCTTCTTTGATATATTTTGATTTACTGTCACGTTTAATGACATTGTTTATTTATGTTACTTATTTTGTTACCTACTTTGATATCTCGGTTCGCTGTCTTCTATAATATAATATATATAATATATAAATAATTTTTCTTTACTTGTACATGAATCTGGGATATTGTTATTATTCATACGAAATAATTATATTCCCCAAGCAACGGCGGCCGCTGCAGCTAGTATCGTATAAGCTTCGATTAAAATATCGATGAGCAGCTCAAAGTGAATTCGCCACAGCCGAGAAATCAAAAGTTTATTCCGAAACATATTTACGTGCACTGCAATCGTATCATGTCATTGAAATGAACTCTGCTGCGGTAACCGTCGATGATACAGGGACGGTATCGACCTTTGACGTTGCAATGAGAACATCGATTGACAGGTCACACATAAATGCATTATTCAAAGGGTGGAGCAGACACTTCTTGATCGAGGTTATCTCATAATCTGTAAAGATTGTTACGATAGCCGATCAGTTTGCTGTAAGCGGATAAAAACTAATAATAAAGTGGAACTGAAGAACATCAAATTATCGTAAAAAATCTTTTTTCGTAGCACGATATTGACCGATTTACGGTATGTCATATCCTATGCGATGACGTGCGTTCATATCATATCCTCGGAGTACGTATACTTATGCTAAGTCTCTTATGCCAAGAGACTTCACATTACGGATAGCATATTTTCGTTAACTGCTGCAACAAATCCTTCCAGAAAGACAATTTTTATTCAGACTTTTGTGCACGAGCGGAGCAAACTTCGCAAGAAATGCGATGCATAACATCTACAATACATGTTGATGGACGTTAGAACACTCGCTCGTTATTTCAATTATGCATTTTCGATGGAGTTTTAATGTTTTCGTTGCTTTGGTTGGTTGATTCTTGACAATATCTTAGCTTTTTCTTTTTCTTCTTCCGAATTCCTACGCTTCAAGTTCCCTAAATTATTAGAACAGTCGCTGAAATTCCTCGGAATAAAACGGAATGTAATTTTTCAACATGAAATTTCAATACATCTCCACCGGAAAGTGAGAAATTTTTTCGACCACCTATAAATGTCGCATAGGTCACGATAAAATGCTATTCTGGTCACTGTGACCTGCAGATTGAACATCGCTTGAATTTTACTTATAGAGATATATTACATAAATGTTCGCATACTTGGAAAATACAATCGGTAAAAGAGGCATTTGTAATACAATGAGGAATTCCTTTTACGTTCGAGACCTAATTTATTAAGTTCGTGATTTAATATGAAGAACACAATTTTGTTCAGGATAAAAAAGAAAACACTATCAATAATTTATAACTTTCTTACTGCGAATCTTCCCTTATGTTGTAGTGACAGTACAAACAATAAATAAATAATACTAAACTTTCATTCTGATTATTGCCATACTTATCATACTTATGTATAATCTTCTCTATAATTATACGATAATTAGGTTCCGGAAAAAGCCATACTATGCGTATCCATGTTATACGAAAAAAAGAATTAATATGAAAAATAGGATTAGCTTCTAAAATTTTTAAGCAATATATATTTTACGATATGGTTTTAAGCAATCAATAATTAATCGAAAGGATTACATATTAATATTAATATTGTTCCGTTCCCCACCGCTGCTAAAAACTATTAAACGAGAAATTTCTGGCAAAATTTTCTGAGCTTTATTAATTTATATATAATTTCTATATACGTCAGTCGTTGAACAAAAATATCATTGACTTTTTAGCAGAAAAGTCTTTTATCAAAAACGTTACTACTTTCCTGTAGCAAGAAAACATTCGAGTGCAAAGGGTTATTATTCGACGAGCTAAAAGTGAAATAAAAATTTCAATATTCCAAAATCCCGTGTGCAAATCTGAGACAATACACGTGCTAACTCAAATGAAAAACTCTTGTATTTAACAATTTTAATTACATGCCGTTTTCTATAAGAATTGTGTTCTACGGCAGATACCCGTAATGAAACATATTAAACATAAAAAACACTCCTAATACTTACTAATCATCTCCCTTATCTTTTAAACGGATAATATTAGGACATATTTAACACTTAACTTCATCATCATTATACATCGTAATAAATAAATTAATAATAGCTAGAAGGAATAAATAATCTCCTTGAAACGCATAATTCTCTCTCTCTCTCTCTCTCTCTCTCTCTCTCTTTCTCTAAACACGATAAACATTATCATTTGGATATTGTAAGAATGAGCAGCGCGCGCGGGAATGAAGCTGCCACCCCATGTTGCAAATGCAAGAATCATATCTGTGTATTCTGTGTATTCATGAATAGTATCGTATTGAAAAACTACTTAGTACACACTGAACGATAGTAACGACAATAAGCGAATAGGGACGATAAAGTGTCAATCTTGATCATTACCAATATATTTGTAAAATGCAAATGTACAAATGAAAATAAAATGTAGGACAGATACATTTTTGAAAGCAATCGTCTTATCTAAATATAATTGAAATAACATTTTAGGGAGTTGTATTTGTTTACTAGTTAGACAGAGATTTGCCACACAGCAGTTTGGAGCTAATCATTTTGAACAAACCAGCGCGTCGTTAAAACGTAGGGAAATAAAATAATCATACTTCATGCATGTTGTAAACAAGTAAATTCAAAGCTGTTATTATCCCAAAATTTTCATGTTTACTTGTTTTATTCCCATAAAATAATTTGTGTACATTTTCGTTTACCATGTCAAAAATCAAAACTAATCGTCAGTCGTGTGTATCCTTTTTCTCAAAATCTATAGCCTAAGCCTGAGAAATGACGTGTTTAATTTTAGATAAATTTACGATAGAACTTGATTGAAACCTAGATAAAAATATTTCGTTTCTAAAGTAACTCGTATTTTGAATGAATTACAAATATGTCGTCCTAATTCTTACGTAATCGTTTTAGCTCCATTTAAAAGAATAAATTCAGCCTCGTTGATATACAGAATACAAATTTATCATCATATAATATAATAAAAGTTCAGCTTAGATGGCAACGCATATTCATTTCTTTCGAGTGCTGACTCTGGAAGTTTCCTTTCTGAATATCGCTTTAAAAAGGATTTCAGAATTATCAATATCCAGTCACCAAATTCAACGGAAATATATTTCTCTCTGGAGCAAAGATAAGATATTTTTTATAGTGAAAAAAATATTTTCCTATTCAAATACAAAAAAAGCTATCTGAGGCTATCAAAACGTTTCCTCTATGCTTAAATGTTTATAATTGCGCCTAATATCGCGCTTTCTTCCCTGCAGCTGCGGAAAAAGATAAATCTGAAACTTTATTGCCCGTCTTAAAATAATAAGTAGCATATCTACGTATTAAATTTCGGATTTATTTTGTATTTTGAAGTACCACGTTCAGCACATGTTTGTTAATTACAGCCAGATATAGCAATATAAAATTTTACAACGTTCTTAATTGTTTCCTTATTTTACTAAAAATTAAAAAGGAATTGCTCAGAAAAAAACACGACTGCCCATATTATTCTCATCGTTCAACTCATATTTATGAGCTTATTATATCTAACTATTAACATCGTTATACCCCAAACTTAATGTAACTGTTTTTCCGGCTAAATTAGAATTATACGGCATATTTTGGTCGATTAAACTTATCGCTAAGAGATGGGATTTTAGAGAAGGCAGCAAGGCTTAGGAAGCGGTAAATACATCAATTGCGAGACGGGCTTTTACAAATCTCACTTTCGCTCTTATTGTTAGTCTCGAGCAATGGTAATGTGCCTGCTTGCAGTCTGGTCCTGAATTGTTGATCACCTTCGTCGGTCACTGGAAGTAATAAGTAAATACTCGCGGTGGTGTTCGTACACAAGACGAAGGCAGTGCCGATCTACCACCGTTTACGGACTTTACGCGGCAAATTCCTCGCATCCAGGAATTTGAGATGTTATTCCGAGCATGAAATTACACAACCTTCTGTATGCGTGAAAATCGCAATCAGAACCGTACGGAGCGAATACACATGAGCGATTGACAAACAACAGGTATTTGTTGTTTCAACGCATTGAAATGTTGAAGAAAAAGAGAGATAGCGAGGCAGATGTACGGGGAATTTCACGGTATAGCCAGATCTTAAATGAACGTATCAAGTAGTGGCATTGATTGACGCTGCGCTCGCATGCACTATTCCAAGTTTTTCGATAACAGGCTAACTACACAGGAAGCAGCTACATAGCGCATGTAAATTTCCTAACATAAATTTTGACGTCTGATTGACTTTACATCTTCGCTACATTATAAACGTTACGAGATAAGACCCGTTTCAAACTTGAGTGAATTATCCATGTGAAGCGTACTATATTCCACGTTATATCGTACAATATATATTATATAGCACATTATGTAAGTATCCATATTATGTTAAAGTGTTCATAGGTAAACGTCTAATTATAAAGCAGCAACACACGATATATCGATGGTCTATTGTACAAATGTTATAAATCCATTTTTAGCATTTTCGAGAAAGACAGTTTTAGAAATTTAATTATATAATTGAAGAAATAATTTTTTTATTATATTCGTTCGTTCAGTGTCGTACGCAATTATCTTTTCATTGATAGAAAACGAGTTTAGATAACCGTTTTATGAAATTTAATGTGGAAAGTTATCTTGGAAAATGAAGAACGTTAGGCATCCAACAGTGCGTCTACAGCCTGTCTATTTAGTGTTTCAGCTGATTGCTTCAGTTTAAAAAAAGATCAGAGGTAAGTATGTGGCGGATTACAGTTGAAATTGTCCATTTCTGTGGATATTTACTGTGATCAATTACAGCGGGTTTTTAAAGCATTTGTGGAAAAATAACCAACGTTGGTAAACCACAAAGCCATTCGCTTCCATACGATAACATGAAACCGCATTTCCTATATGTAATGCAAGATTCAGACTTGTGGAAACTTTGTACGTGTCTACTTCTTCTTTCTTCTTCATTATTCCTTCGGATTATTAATAATACTAACGCATACTGCAGTTCAAGTGATCTTATCAATATTTGTTGCATTGTGTTTTATAAAACCGATGTTTATGAGCGTGTTTTTTACGAAGAAAAGATAAAAGTAATTGTGTGAAAATAAATATTTTGATGAATATAATATCTTTCTTTCTACATCTTTTCTGATTTTCGCTTCTGTAATTAAAAAAACCCCAGTACTTTATTAGTGAACTAGATTCCTTTTAGCTTTCTTTTTAAATCCACATTAACTGCTCACAAGATTTTTAACTTCGATACATAGTTTTATAATTTAATATGTTTTAAATAATTAACATCAAGCATATCAATTAATTTTAGCAAAATAATATTCGTGTACATTATGCTACAATCGTTTGGTCCCCAGAATGATGAGTATTTCTTCAAATTTGGCAAAGAACTGCAATCGAATGTTTAAAAACTGAAGCTGAAAATGCTGAAGCTCTTAGTGGCCCATTTTTTGTTCTTTCGTTTTCTTCTGCTTCCTTTTTCTGAATTTTACTCTGATTACCTCCTTTCCCCTATCATATCGTCCATAAATTCTCATATCTTAAGAGCCATTCTCAAGAGCAATATCAAGAAAAACAGGAAGAAAATGCACTACCTATAGAAAATAAAACACAAAAGGTACCCATTCAGAATAGTCATTTTCCTATAAAGATTTGGCAGACATACAAGAAAAGTAGAAAAATGCAAAAAATAACGTTTAATTAATTCTGATGTTGAAATGGAATAACAAAGTAAAAGGATAAAGACCATTTCCTTTTGTAATAAAAATTAAGTTAACGCTAATACATGTACTGACAATAATGAACTTTTGAAATTGGCTTTTCGAGCCAATAGGGGAAATAAGCGATCGTATTTAGACTTTGCACTTGTATTTTAGGCCAACATTTCATAGACATTGCAGTCTACTTCTTCAGGGCAGACTTCATTTTTCCGAAATGGTTGGCCAAAGAACGAAGCAACAGCAGGACAAAATTAGCTTGAAACATTTCAGTGAATCAGCCCTTACACAACATCATATCGACACAAATTACACCGTATGCCTCGAGAAAACAACAAAGCAAAAATACATAGCGAAAACAGCCGCATACTTCGCCAGGAAACATCGGAAATATCGAAACATTCGAACAATTCGAACAGGGACATATAGCGTAACATCAAGTGTAGCTGGCAACATTCATTCTGATTTTTTTACTCGATTGACCAATCAAATTAAACAACTTCCACTAAGATCTTCCGGATTGAGCATCCGGTTGGAACTTCCGAGTTGAGTCGTCAGTTTGATCAGCCAAACGAAACATCGCGCGGTATAAATGGAGACAGAGAGGACTGACATCCTCAGTTTCAGGTCTACCCTGAAGACGTAGACTGCAATGTCTACGAAACGTTGGCCCAGAATGCAAGTGCAAAGATCAAACATGATTGTTTATCCTGAAAAGCCAATATCAAAATATCTCACTATGGTGAAAGTTCGAAGTTCGATGTTGAACTTGCGGCAGAAGAAGATAGCCTATTCATCATTGACTTTACGGTGTCTTAAGTCAATGTGAACGAAACGAGTAATTGTATCAGAATCATACGGCAACAAATAAAGCAATTATTAGGTTGTCCGAAAAGTGTCTTTCTTTTACAAACACGTCTTTTACAACGATACATCTTTATACAAACATGAAAGCTAATCTATCAAACGTTATGATCTTTATCTTGATAAAACAAAATAGATCATATGTAATTCGATAAAATAATATAAAACGGGAAATGTTGTGCATTCATTATTTCCTTATAAAACGAAAGAAGCTTTTCGGACGATCTAATATTTACGTAATCTCATTTAGCTGAGCCATTCTACACGTACAGCCATATTACATTACTATATACATGTATCATACCTGAAATTACTCAGAACATTGATTTCGACAATATGTGTCGAAATAATTAAAATCTTTGAAGCGCGTTCCATTCTATACAATTAATAAATAATTTAATACAGTTTCGGACTGATTTATTGCCCTTAAGATTTTGCCTTGTAGTAATTTTGATATTAACCCTTTCACTGCTGAAACTATAATAATACGTTCTGTGAAATGCGCGTCCGCCCTGCTGAACCCATAAATTCACCGGATACCGAATTCACGGACATAGAGTATATTGTGATTAATCGATAATGTTTTATTGAAGATATTACCCTAGAAATATAAAACTTATTTAATATCTGTTTTAATTAATTTCGTAGGAGAAAAGGGGATTTTCAAGACATCTGAACGTTGCTTTATCTTCGCACGTCATCTAGGGCAAGAATTCTATTAAATGAAACTAAGTAATGATAATCGCAAAATTTATTCAGAGCGTCCTGTCGCAGAAATATACATATACGTATATGTATATTCAGCAGTGAAAAGATTTAAACTGCTAAAGTACGATATTTCCTTTATTTGGAGATAATAAATCTATTATTTTATGTAATAGAGGATCGCGTTTACCGAGAATGTAGTAATGAATGATTTTTATACGTCATGTTCTTATTTTTAAAACTGCTGCTTTCTATAGAAGTTTGTTGGAAACCGTGTAAATGAAACCTCCTATTTCAACGTATGAAGTATATTTCGTTCATCTGGTACAACTCCAGGTACAACGTTTTATAGCTTAACAAGCTTTAACTACGCAACAAATATATAGCTATATACAAAGTATATAGGGAATCGAAGTGACACGTTCTACGATCTCTTGTCAAAAATCTCCCTTTTACGTGTTTTCGAAGATCCTACATACTACGGTAGGGAAAGGGAAGTAAGTAGAAATTGATCGATATCCGGAGTATCGCTGTGGACCAATCTTCTTGATTTTCTGCCAGGATACACGTGTTTGTCGAAATTCGGAACATTATCCCTTTTTCCCTTCTGAAAAGGTGGATAACTAGTCCGTGGTCACTTGAACTATCGTTGGTACTTCACAAATAATTTGCCAAAAAGAGTATAGTCGTTTATTGTATTTAGCATACACTTTCAAGAACAATGACCCACCTTTGTCGCTCGTTTTATGTTCCCAAAAAAGATCAATGCAGAATTTGCAAGCAATTTTATAATAACATCGATCAAGATAAAGACAATGCGGAAGACTCTTACTTAATTACGAAGAACTATTGAATTTTTAAATCTGTTCCTCTCGAAATGTCTGAAGATGGACATGTATACAATATTTGTACAGTAGATGATCGACACACATGTACACGAGGTGTATTTCAACCCTTTAACACTTTGACTGCCACGTTGGTCATAGATGACTGGCCACGGTTTCTCCTGTGACGCCATGGTGGTCATTGGTAACCGGAGCGCTTGAACTCTTTACAATTATAAAAATCGAATGAAAATTGACAGTTAGGGCATTTTGAATATAACCGATAAATAGAAGATACTTTGAAACAAAAAGTTTGTTATTAAATAGGTTTTGGAGTTCGATATTTAAATGATTTACACAAATTTAGTTTTGCACATTCTGTATTTTACCACCATGTACAGCCATTATAACACACTGGATATTCTCTGATAATTAACAGGTGGCTGGCGGGGAAAAACAAAAGAGCGTCGTTAGTAGTCGTACCAACTTTGCATGTAGGAACTAGTGATCATACGAACCTGGCTTTTTCCTCAACAAAGTTCCCCATTGAACTATTAAACATTTTTATTAGGACACCAATAAAAAAAAAAATGAGAACAAATCTTGCATCTAACGGTGCACTGTGTTAAAACACTTTAAACATAAATGTAGCTCATCAATACAATCTGGACAATAGATGGCCACTTTTTTGGTCCGATTCTTGGCAATTTTCGATCCTAATTGTTTAACATTTCTTTTTATAGCACTCTCTGCAAAATTTTCGTGCCAAGTACGCTCGCCCTTCTTTCTTCTGCATTTCGTGTCGCAATCTTTGTCGAATAAGTATATTTGACGACTCTGGTGAATGGCACTGTGTAAGGTGCGTTGCGAGTGCCATTCTAAAATCTGATACCTTGATTTTTGTTTTTGTTGCTTGTTTAGAGAGTACTATCACGTTTGAAATTGATGTATTTAACAATAACTCTAAAGCTAATTTTATATAGCATTTGAGGGTTCTTCTATGTGATGCAGAATATACTATCATTTGATCTGATGAATCTACAACACATTTTCCTCTGTTGTAATCTACTACTACCATTGATTTATCACAAACATAATTCTTTTTGCGGACCTCTACCATTTCAGCGGAATGTTTCTTCAAAGTCATAAAAATAATCATAATACTGTTTACTAATATCTTCTGCACGTTTCAACAATATATCTGGACGTTTTGTTTACGACGAAATAGCAAATTCGAATTGAAATAAACGAAGCCATGTTATAATATGTCGCTATCAACTGTTACCAAGGCCACCCGTGGTCACCCGTGGCCACCAATAAGATAAATGTCCCATTGGGGAAGAACGTTGTCTTATATTATCAATTTATTATTATTTTGCCATTATATGCTCTGAATAATAAAATTGGCGTCCTGAGCGAAATACGTGATTTCGGCGTGGCAGTAAAAGTATTAACCGAAACACGATCTCGATAAAGTCAAGCGTACTTTTAATGAACAATAGCAAATAGCAAAGTGTATATATGTTTTAAAGATAGACACGTAAGGTTCGTTACGTTTCTTTGTAAGTTTCTCGAGTGTTTTATTTGTGAGGTGGAAATTTATAATTCGATATATAAGTAAAAAAATTAAAGTTCGGACTTGCAGTTTGCTTATTGAAATTTCTATATCTTTCTTTGCCTCGATCTTTAGGATTTAAATGATAGGTTATATAATTCGCCCGTTCTGTATAATATTCTACGTAATTCTGAGATTGTACGTATATATAATGATAAGCTTATTACACCGAGACGGCTATGTTAAAATTCTATGCTGAAATAAGGAGATTAGTATTGAATACATTCAGTGTAGATAAATTTATTATTCTTTCCATGATTATTCTTCTTGCCTTGGTGTTGTACGATCTCCAGAAAGGATTGTAGCTGTTGAAGTTGTAAAGAATGATTTGTCGCAGAATTCGTAAAAGAATTTATAGAAGGCATTGTTTAACACCAGCTACTTGTAATATAAACGTTCTGTTTTTCTAACGTTAATGAACTTGCGTAGTCACTGATATATGATACTTTATAAAGATAATAAACGTCTATTAACTTTCCCAAGTTTCCATCTTCTAGATTTTATTATTTTGCAGGCAGATTACTTTCGGTGAAAATTTGTTAATTAGCGACTACAACAGTTCCTATCTGTTGTAGAAATTGTCTATTACCATACCTTAGCTGTCGAAAACAGTCTAAAGGAAGTCGACAAGTATCGTTTGTTTAAGGCTTTATTAGTATCGGGCGAATTTACAAGTCAATTATAAACAGCCACGAGGAAAGTTAAATGTAGCGGATAAATCTACAGTTGCATCATAAGCAACCGGCAGGAAATTGGAGAAGTTATAAATTGGTCTGCAGTAAACTATTAAAAACATATATAACATCAGCTAGCCTTGTAATCTTACAGTTCGATGTACAACGATCAAGATTCAATTCACACAATCTACATAAAGATATATTGTTGTGCGTTCGTTTTACACTGAAAATTTAACGTGCTTTGACTTTTGAAAGCAGACATACATATGTATGTAGGGGCACTCGCTTCGTTCGCTTCTACCAAAGGTCTACCGGCGCTTTCTTGTGAGCGCACCTTTCGTCTATCAGTTCCGATAAATAGAACTTCCGATTCAATTTCTTCTATCCCGGCAAACATGCTAAAAAAGACACGAGTCTGATCAATAATAAGTAACGCGTGCCCTATTTGGAGCAACATACCGAACTACAAAACAGATCAAATAATGTTGTATGAATGTGGAGAAACAAAGAATCGAACTAGACAGAAAATAACAATAACATACCCGATGAAGCAAACATATCAGCGATTATAGCCAAGACTAGAAATCTAAAAAAAAAAGGACTGAGAAAAAACATAATCTTTATCAATATTTTGTAACATCATATCAATACAATGTGACAAACAAAAAAATATCTGTTTAAAAAACAGATATGGACCTGGCAAATTAGTTTTAATGGCGAGTCCTCTAGCAAAGTCAGGACGACAGAGTTCGTTTTTCCAACATCCTTCGTCGTTTCACGCTTTACAGCCTTACGTGTATAAATATGTATATGAAAATATATTAGAGAACTCCATAAACGATGAATATAGACTACGTCACGAAACTAAATCCAACTTTCCTTTCAGTTTATGTAGCCTAACCATGTCGAACTACTGTAAAGTTATTATACCCTCTTGTGTAGTGTGAAATAAACAGCATGATGCTACCTAACGCTCTCTGATCAATGAACGAACCTCTGAACCTATGCACGCATGCCTCTTTCTATAGAACCCAAAATTCCACTTGAAAGATGGATATCGCACGACAAATCAATTTTTCTGGAAAATCCGATAACGCTACCTTAAGCTCGGCATAATAACACCGTAGGAAGACAAAAGGAGGAAAAATGTTCGAGAAGAAGAGAGGAGACGTGTTTCATCGGTTAAGCTTTCTATTGCCTTAGAGACAGTTGAACTCGGGTTAAATATTAATTGGTTTTCAGGTTAATTATTTCTATAGACATTATTTATTCGAATAGACGAGCTTTCCAAGAAGTTTGATAGTCAGCGCAGTTTCGACTGTACAAAAATAGACACGCAACACAAATACCAATAAGCGAACGAATGTGAAATTACAAATGTTGCTGATGTCTATTTGTATCTTTTAGGATAATTAGAAAATTAGAAAGTTTGTCTTATTCCCAAATGTAGAAAATATATAGAAGATAGTGGAAGTATAGTGTTTTCTATAATAGTTGATTGGTAAAACGATCTTCCATCGAGATTCTATATTTGTAATTATTCTTTAAAAAATATGAATTTGCATAAAACTTCACAATCTAGTGATGACACTCGTGCAATATAGAACATCCAATTTTGTCATGAGACGTTTGTTCGTTCAGCTTCAGCAACATATTATCGTAACAACATGTTCGATCAAAATGAATCGTTTGAATTACGTTAAACAGTAGTGACATTGATTGGCCTCCTCGCTCGCCTAATTTAACCTCGCCTAATTTAATTTCGCCTAATTTTGAAGGTACTTAAAGGGAATAGTCAATGCGAACAGGTCAGCCGAAATTGAACAGATAAAAAGCAATATTCACCGGGAAATTGAAGAAATAATACAAGAGATATGTGAAAATCTTAGGAACAGCGTTATTAAAAAGACATATTTAAAATACGTCTAGAAGTAGTTATTTAGCCAATGTAAGTTATCGATGAAAGACATTTCGCTAAAAAATTTATTGAAGAACAAAACCGTAGCCGTAAACGTAAAACGTCTTTTATGTTACATGCGTATTCGATATTTGGAGAAAATGTATGAATATATTGTAGCATAGTATATTACAATATACAGACATATAATATAATAATTGTCTGTTGAAAAACATTTTTTTCTTGCCGCCAATACATAAAACTTACAATTAACGAGTTATAATTTTATTAGAGAATTCAGTGTATTTTGATTTAGTTTTTTGCCTTCATATTTGAGCTGTGTATTGTCATAGTTACATACAAAAATATGTAAATATTCCTCATACTACTGGTAAAGGAAATTAGCATTATAAAGGATAGGCAGATGATGGAAAGCCAAGCATTCGATCGCTACTGCTAGTCATTCGATGACTATAATCATTGTTGTACTAATTGTGTAATCCGAGTATCTATCGGCCTATAGTATCTATACAATATGCAATCTGAATTATAAGACTCAAAATACAATTAGAGCGGAAAACAACCAGGGCAACTGAATAGAACGGATCATAGTGTACACACTAATTGTAGATGTCATTGAATCGATCCGCACTAAAATTGAACAGCAGCATACTCATCGCACAATAATTTACTTGGAACGCTCACCGCCATACGTGTGCTTTATTGCGTTAACATTCAAAACGAATCAATGACATTGTCTATACGGGATTCATGCGTAATCTGAGACCAAATTATAAAAACATGTATCTGTTCAATATCTTTGTTTCTCAAAACTAATATATAGACCTGAAGTCACTTCGTTTAACTGGCCTTTTCAACTAAATCGATTTTTAATTAAACGCGCTTTTAACTAAATTCCATTTTCTTAAAAATGAAGTCTTAAACGGAAAAATTATATTCCACATTTTTTACTTATTTTCCCATGTAGAATTAATCTCTGCTGGTTTACTCATCTAGTCGGTAATCAGCCAAATCCAAGTATACTTGAGAAATTTTCAAACTCGGTTTTATCGAAAAATTTTAGAAAAGTTCGCCGTTTATTTCCCTTTCATTTTTTCCAAAAGGAATCACGTCATTCTCGCTTGTACGTCGCACGTGATGTTCCGCCATGTATAACACGAAATACGTATAATTACGCAGACTAATTACGCAAAATAGAAGTGAATTAACGTTATACAAAATAAATATAGGGCATCCTTGTAATCAGAGGAAAAGGTAATTTCTTATGAAAAGACAAGTGAAAAGCGCAAAGCAAAGTATGCGCGAACGAAGCTTCGCTATCGAGAAGAATAACTGCGAAAATCTGTTAGCACTTTGACTACCACGTTGATCATTAATGACCGGAGCTCTTGAACTTCTGACAACTGTAAAAATTGAATGAAAATTGACAATTAGGGCATTTTGAATATAACTGAGAAATAGAAGATACTTTGAAATAAAAAGTGCCCCTTTGAGCAATTAAACATTTTTATTAGAATATCAATAAAAAAAAAGAGAACAAATCTTGCATCTATGGTAAAGATACACTGTATTTGCATCCATATCTTTGAGGGGTAATCTACGAATATCATTATAAACACACCTTAGAAAATGATCGTAACTGCTGCTTTATAATCATATAATTCAAGTTAGAAATGTGCACATACCTTACTATTATATATAGAATGAGCAAACACTGTTTACTAATATCTTCTACACGTTTCAACAATATATTTTGGACGTTTTGCTTACGACGAAATAACGAATGCGAATGATTTGTTGAAATAAACGAAGCCTTGTTATAATATGTCGCTATCAACTGTTACCAAGGCACCACGGTGGTCACCCGTGACCACCAATAAGATAAACGATCCATTGGGGATGAATGTTGTCTAAACATCATCGATTTATTATTATTTTGCCGTTATATGCTTTGAATAATAAAAATACTCCCGTGGCGTCCTGAGCGAAACACGAGATTTCGACGTGACAGTCAAAGTGTTAGACAAGTTGATAGGTGATACAGGGGTGACGTTGATAATTTAAACATATGTATATAACCCTTCCCAGAAGTTTCTACCATCAAGCTTATTGTATACTTCGAGATAACAAGATATCGAAATTACATCTACATGGAACGAAAAAAAGAAGAAAAAAGAAGACAACACTTGCCGACGTAGATCGAATTGAAGCTGCACGACTATCATGAAGTAAAAACTTCGAGGAAATCTTATTCCGTTGTTGAAAGTATTAATGCATCATATTCGAACAAAAGATACTCGCTTTATATGCAAAACATTGGTTGAAAGCATGCTGAAACGTTGCCAAGTTATAATCGTTAATGTCGGAAATTGGATATCGCTTTTTGTCTATAGCTATATAGCGTGCAGCTTTTTACATGCAGCTTAATTTTCACGGAGAGGAAATAAATACGCTCTTGCGAGATAGAATCGTACTAGTAACGTATTTAACTTTGTTCAACTCGTGGCACAAAGTGACAAGTAAAATGTTTAAACGCGTGCGACATATTTTATAGATGAGAAATACGCGAAAAAGAAAGCAGCCTTAAACGCTGCACTCACGGTATTCCTGATTAGCCATTATTTAGTGAATAGGTATAAAGCAAACTAATTAAAAATTCACTTTATGAATAGGATATCACACATCTACATAGCAGCATACCATCGAAAACTGGATGCTACCGAAGACTTGCTCGGCGAAGAGATTTTATGTATATACAAGGTGAAAGCGATATTGCACGCTCGCAAATTAAAGCTTTAAAAAGGTACATCCATTGATGTGACCGCACCCAGCACCGTACAGGCGATTTAAATTTTGAACTGGAGGAATTATTTATAAGTTTGTAATATATATATATACATATATATATATATATATTCTGCTCATACTTTCTCATTAAACTTAGAGGTATTAAAATCCATGTGGTATAATAAACATTCAAAATTGATAAAGTCATGTTGAGTAAAAATGAAGCTGCGTGTAAATGTTAAAAATCAGAGATACTTTTGAAGCATAGAGGACGTTACACGGCTCTGAATTTACACGAATTTGAAGTCTTTGTTTCTCCCATAATATTTTTGATTATATGTTTCAGCACTCGAAACGTGTAAACTTTATCCCTTCGTTGATTTTACAATCGTGCTATATTGTTTCCACTTACAGTAGGTACTTTTCGTAATTCCTCGCTGCTGTTTGCTTTCACGCATCGGAAGGCAACGTTGGAAACGCTTAGGATACTGACAAACGTTAACAATGTTTTGGACTAAAACGTAATCCTCGGCAAATCTGTCGAGTACGTTATCTTAAAGCGTTTATACTTTTATACACGCGAAATGTTCGAAAAAATCGATTTACGTAAAAAAGGTATATGGCGTTGTTCGAAAAAGAAAAGAAGAAATACAAATACATTTTCTCGCGTAACTCGTCATTACGTCTAAAAAAAGAAGCGATATATATTACGAAAATGAATATTGTTAATATTTGAATCTTTTTTGTATCATTTTTTAACATTGTTGATCATGAAAAACAAATATTACCTGACGTTATTCAAATATTTTAATAAATATGATAATATCTTGAAGTAGTTCAAATAACTAAATCTTGTAATTCTTACCAGAACAAAGTAAAAAGAAAACTCAAGGGTAAGAGAAGAACAACTTCTTTCAGAAGTTAATGATTTTTATAGAAACTAAATAGTCGAAAATTTTGAAGGAAATAAGGCTTCCGTTAAATTGTAGTTAATATCATTACTGAACAAAAACTATTGCGAGCCGTTCTTTATAAGTTTCGAGTATCGAACGATAGAAATACGTGGAAAGATCGAGCAGATACGATTAGAATGAATTGAATCGCTTAAATCCGGAGATTTTGGTGACTATATGTATGCGTCCTAGAAAAGTCCAATTAATTTGCCTGAATGAATAAAGAAAAATTAAAAAACTAAAGAGAAAAGTGGTGTGCGAATTTATTACATTTAGTTAGAATTTATCGCGTGCAAATTGCACGCACGAGAAAATCGTCCAAGATAATTGAGAAATGAAATTGAAAGTTACAAACGAGTGACAGTCAGAACGACAGTTTCGCATTATATTTCAACTGATTATCAGTTGATTTGTTTAAAAGGTAAAAGCTATTCTACTAGTTGTGTATTCAAATTTTCCTATAACCCTGTCTTTCCATCAAACCACAAATAGTCAAATAAAATTCCAATAAATTTTCATAAAATAATTATTGCGCGAAATTAATCTACACTTCTACGCTAATACATAAAGACGTAAGATTTTTACTTATTTATTATACTCTATTTAATATAATTCTGTTACAGAAGGAAACTTATTGAACAAAAATGTCAATCAACTCCGTTGTCTCCGTCACTGAATCGTTGCTATACCACCATCGGCTCAACAGCGCGATAATGAGGATGCCTGACCACTGTAATAGTGGAGATGATAAGTTACACTACTGATGCTGCTTGACAACACGACGTCAGTTCTGATGACATCGCACGCTATCCACGAGAATTTTTAAACGCTTAAACCCACCTGGACTACCATCATACCAATTAATTATCAAAATTGGTACGCCAATTATGTTATTACGGAACTTGCATACTCCGAAACTTTGCAATGGGACAAGATCGCAGCTGATCGAAAATAGTATAATTGAGACTAACATTTTCATTATCATACCGTCAGATATACCTTTCTAATTCATAATATCAAACGGTGAAAATTTGTTTTCTGCAATGGCAATTAACAAAGCGCATCCTTCGAATGTGTCGGTGTAGATTTACGCGATAATTGCTTCTCTGGATAATTGTACGTTGTCTTGTCACATGTGGAGAAAAAAGACGCACAATTTACGTCGAAGAAACGTCGAATGTAGCGTATTCAGAAGTTAGCTACATAAGGAAAATTTAATACAAAGTATCGTTAGGTAGCTGCGCGATCGAAATTATAGAAAGAAAAATACGGAACGAGACGGGACAACAGCCGACTTAAAGCTGGTATTTCGTAAAAATGTAAGATCTGTAATATTATCGAAAACAATAAAATGCACATGCAATAACACGCATATTGGTATTCTTATATCCGAACACAATTATTTCAGTCCATAGAAAGGTAATATTTCCACTCTTTGCGTTTGATCGGAGAATAGTAAAACGTGCATCAAAACCCTTTTACACGTAAAATATAACGCACACGGATCCAGTGCTATCTCAGATTCTATATCAATATTTTCTATTTATTTAGTTCCTACTTTCTTCCTCGAATGTGTACGCTGATGGAGTACTTTTAAAAATCTCCATTTGCAAAAGTTAACTTTGACTGGTATGTATAATTTCCACAATTATTTTACTTCTGCTTGTTTAAATTACATCTCTGAAAGGAACTTTGTTTTAAAGAATTATTTCAGGGAAACGATCCTTCCACACGATTTAAAGATACATCGTTTTTTAGAAGATAAATATCAATAAATAGAAAGTTTACGTTTTAATTCGACATTATTTTTCGTTGTTCCACGCATGGCCATTAATATCTTAATATTTTTAATCGTTCCCAATTTCCAAAACAAGAATTTTATCTGATTACGGTCTTTTACCGTAATCTAGAATCGGAAATTTAATTGATTGCCATAAATCGATCGGTTTAATAAGGAGATTTATTAAATTTTAGGAAGCAAGTGAATGAAAATTTTTAAGATATAAGCACGTGTGTGTGTGTGTACACAAAGGGTAATTTCCAAGTTACATGGCATTATACAAGGTTAAACTTCCCTTGAAACTATAATATATATTAGTTGTAAGTTGATAATTGCGATGACAAAGTGCATGCTGTAAATTAATACGAAGTTATAATAAATTAATCATTAAACTATGTAATGTTATCAAAATTGTTTCCCTGCTTACAGAAACGTAAGATTCCTGTAACTCGGATATTCTTGTAAATTGTAGGATATTTGTTACTAGAATAGAGTAACAGTAAGAAATAACAGTCTTTATAATGTGGAGATTATTTTAAATCCAGCATGATGGTATTTACGTTGAAGTTAATTCAGTAAGATAAGGTAACACATTGCAAACGTTTGATTATAATATCTCTTTATTAATATACTTAGTAACTACTCGAAATTATGAACTCGCTTAACTTTCTCAAGACTCTTACAGAATTTCAGGATTTAATATATTTTACATTCTACTATTCTTATTCTTGTTTGCCTTCTTCTCTTCTCATTCGTCAGAGATATTTCTAGATGACTCGTAATGACAGTTATCGAAAAACACGTAATTTCAAATACTCGTTTTTTTCTGAAAGATTTTTTAAATAACAGGAAGTCTGTTGGTATATATAAACATTTATTATTACGATATATTTCGATACGACATAAATTTGTCGGGTACAAAAATAAGTCGTATTAGGGGAAGTTTCTTTACATGGAAATGTAAATACTCCGGCTGTATCTATATCTATTACGGTATATTTATTTTTCAGAATAACAACAAGTCTTTCTCCTTATTAAACATATTTTTCTAAAAGAGAACATACAAACTTCTGTATACCGCAAAGCAGGTAGACTTCTTTATCGCCTCCCCTATGGGATTATAAAGAATTCCACATATCCCTGCATGTTACAGAACTAGCAATTTAAACATCGTATAATACGGAGAGATAAAAAACTATATGATAATAATATAACAATGTTATATACAACTAAAAATTCCACATAATACAATATTAGAGCTGAAGCTTAAATACTGGAAGATATTTTATATCGTTCGATCGACTCTTCGAAACAAGCTGCACTGCAATCTAAACGTGTAAGTCGATCGTCTAAGTGATAGAAAGCAAAAAAATTGTGCAATTTCTATTAATAAAGATTGTTTTTCGCAAACAAGAATCTCAAAAGGAAAGCCTCGATATTGTTCGAATAAATCGAGGGCAGCGAAATATTATGAAATAATCTATTACGTTTCGTGGCGATGAGTTTACAAATTTCAAAGTATAAAATCATTAAGGACAAGCGTTACAGCTTTTTTTCTTCTAGGTATTTCACACAAATTTAATTTTCCAAAGGACACGATAGCAAGGGGAAGAAACGGAAAGGAGAGGCGTCAGTAGAAGAAGGTGGTTGAGTGGAGAAGCAGGAGGGCAGCTGATGGCTCGACGATATCTCGGACTCTCGAAACTTACCGGATAGACGAACTCCGCGAAAACTTTCTTACCGCTTTCCTGCTCCAGCTCCTTGATAGTTAAAAGTTTGCACCAGCTTGGTGTTGATCTACTTCACCCACGCTCGGATTAATCGTGATTCCGTAGAACGGAGTGACTTAAGGAAGTACCTTCTGCAATGTGAAAACGATAACATAAAGTAAATTGAAATAAAGGATGGTGGACGAAACGAAGTAAGACAGATAATTACCTGCACGCGGTTGCCATACGATACTCGTCTAATAAGGCAACATTCTCAAGCGAAAACTTATATATGACGTGGTTTGTGAAAAAATATTTAATACGTGTTCGTGTCAAAAGTATGGAAACAGAAGTTTGCGGTTGGAAACGTATTTCACGGATTATCTCGGAAATCATGAGGTTCGAAAACACGAACTAAATATAAAAATTGCTTGTTTTTAAGCAGGCGGTTTATTTAAATAATCGACGTTTAAAGAAATAAAGAAATTTGTTTAAAAAATATGGTAAAAATCGACACATGTCTGTTCATTCTTACTGTAAAATCTTATGCATCATTTCCTTCTAAGTTTAGCAGCAAACAAATCTAACGGACAATAGTTTTATGTATTACCATATTCGAAGGAAATTTTATGAAACAATAAATTTGTTGAGAATTGTGGATCTTAATCACCGAAATAAACGTATAGGAACACCTAGATTACACTTAGAATTGATATCAAAATAACTTCAGATTTATTTAATATGTGATTTACAAGATGTTCGTCGATACGTATTTGCAGGTGTCTCGGCACTCTCTTTGTCTCACCATCTTCTACACTACACTACCAACGTAACAGTTGCATTCTTTTGTTTCGCGAGACGCTGTGCACGCACACACTCCTCATACTCATTATGTGTGTCACTACTACGCGGCTAATCTAGTGTAGCACACAAAATTACACATATCTTAATAAAATTTATTACATAATTTAATTATTTCTATCAGATTATACAGAGGAGAATGAAAACAATACATTTCTGTACTAATTCGTTTCTCTAATATTTTATTGCGTGTATTATATATCTATTGTGCAACTGTTTATTATTTTATTACTTAGTTTGCACAATTACTTGTTCATTGGATATACGAAAATAAATCAAACAGAAGAATATTAATATAAACAGTAATTTTATGTATAGAGAGTAAATCTTTTCTCATTGATTTTCATCAATAATTGAGCGACGAAGAATATTTTTCAATATGTCGCACGAAAATTATTGTTACCAGCTACGTTTCTCGTATTTATAAGAGTTTATTTATTCGGCAAAAATTGTTGGTGAATAAAATGCCATTCACAATAGCCGTAACAATCGCTCGGTGAGCGATTCACTACAAAAAGCTACTGCAATTGCAGATAAATCAGAAAATACGATCGAAACAATTCGGCATATATTCTAACCGAAATTCACTTAAACGCGTAACGTTAAAATGATAAACAAATGGTCGACGACTGAAAGAGCCGGAAAATAAGTGAAAATAGCGCAGAGCAGAGAAATGAAAGGAAAAAGGAAACAAACGAAAGCAACCTTAGGGTATGCTTAAATCTGTACTAGGTCTTGGGAGTTTAGCACGGTTTCTGCGAAGCTCTCGCAGAGAAAAATAAATTTTGGACCAGTCGACGGGCGTAAAAAGGATTGAAGAGAAAAGGATAAAACGAATATACAGAAAAGGAGATAGAATAGTAAAGGACAAGAAAAGAAAGAAAAAGGCACGCAAGCTTACTGCATACAGACGAAATTACATTAGCCAATGTACTTTTCTTGGTGGTCCTCCTAGCTTCTTTCTACTTTGACTAAAAAAGGAGCAATTCACTTGAACATACACACTTAGGATCACATATATAAGCATACGCTGATGCCAGGGAATCCAATTAGTTGTATTTCCGCTCGAAAGAGACTCAAGGGGCCTATGCAAATAAATTTACCTCTGGTACTCCGTCTCGTCATTCCCCCGCCCGCTTCTCCTTCCCATCAGCTTGTTTCTCTGTCTCGTCGTCTATTTTTGCATAATCTTTATGTTCTTCTTCTAAAATGTATCTTGTGTGTATCTTCAAAAATGGCAAGGTTCTATTTCTATAATGCTTCTCTTTGATCACACTATACATATTATTGTCCTGTGATTCGATGTACGAACTTCCCCATTCTAATATATGTATTAGGTCGTCCGAAAAGTTTCTTTCGTTTTATAAGGAAATAATGGATGCACAACATTTTTCGTTTTATATTATTTTATCGGATTACGTATGTTTCATTTTGTTCTATCAAGATAATGATCACAACGTTTGACAAATTAGGTTTCTTGTTTGTGTAAAGATGCATCGTTGTAAAAGACGTGTCTGTAAAAGAAACATAATTTTCGGACAACCTAATATATCCATAAAAGTAAAAATAAAAATTTATAGAAAAAACCATGAAATACGACAGATATGTGCGTCGGTACTCTTTCTTCTACAATTAGTTTGACACAACATAAGACGAGATACATAGCGTCGTGATATTGGATTTTCGCGAACAATCCTATTGCATTTGCATTTGCGAGAAAGACCGATATCACGGCATCTCATCGTGAAAGTTTGAAATCTAAGGTACGCGATATTCATGACGCGTGTTGCTAGAAGTTATACATGTGTTTAGTGCTTTTGTGCGTGATTCTAGGAAGTTTACAATGCGGATGCATCCGTGAAATGAAATAAATTAATTACAAAAAGGAAAATTACACGCGAAGAAACGAGAAAAAATCGCCATGAAATTCGGTTTTCGATAGATTCGATAGCGCATCGATATCAACTTTACGCCGATAAAGGCAACGACGCTTCGAAATGCGGAATACAAAATTACGTGTAGATTTACGTTTCGTTGTACGTTTTATTGTAACTTCTTAACGAAGCGTTTATGGTCTTCTCGCTGCATTAATTTTTACTTTTATTTTCATCAATAAAATACACTGGCAAAATTTGCCAACAAAACAACATAATTAAATCCACGTTGGCACATTTAACGACGACAACGTTCCAATAAAATAGTCGATATTTCGTTTTTCCGTTATATGGACGTATTTAGCGAACTGTTTTTTTTTTTTTTTTCAACCGAACAAAGTAGGTGATGCTAGTTCCCCAGTGGACCATCTGCAGGAGTGAAGAGAAGCTAATCGTTAAAGTGGCGAAACAATCGTCAATTACACACAGATGCGGCGGTTGGATCAGTACAGTTCGCAAAGATATACTCTACGTTTACACGCATTTACACAGGAACATTGTTGCAAATTATTTAAGTCGCCTATACTGGTCATTTATAGAGAGTGGTCGCCTTCGACCCTTTTTTTAATCTCTATTGACTATCTCTCTCTCTCTCTCTCTCTCTTTTTGTTGGTTCACGCAGTTGGTCAGCAAAGCCATGAGACTTGAACTATGGCTGCATGACAGCCTTTATAATGAAACAGGGAAGGTTAACAATTTTTGCACGGAAGTTATTAAAACGTTTCCAAGTTATTAACACAAACAACTAGTTTATTTGAAAGCGATGACATTTTAACACCCATTCCACATGGTAACTTTTATATATTGTTTCGTTTGCATTATTGATACACTTTAAAGTTATAACATCTTCGATTATGAAAGATATTCTTGAAGATCCTTCTGAAGCGTTCTTGTTTAACTGTTATTTTTTATTCTTCTAACTTTTCCAATCACCTTTTGTTTCTTCTCGAAGTAAAAGTTGAAATTAAAGATACAACATTCTCGAAATCCGTATTTGTTATTTAGCAAATTCCACCAATAGATTTATATCATACGAACTTTCGAAGAGTTTTTGTCGATTATACGATCGTCATAAACAGATACTATAACTATAATACAAACGTTGAATATATTCTTGAGGATTGCTTTGAAGAAAAGAAATAAATAGTGAGTGTATTATATCTATCAATATGTTTCACTAGTGACTAGTTGATCTTTTTTGTTATTTCGTTTACACAATTATTGTTCACACGCTGCAACTGTATATTTAAGTTTGACAGATCAACGAATAAGCTGTTAGGTTACGACGATATTTTTATTCAAAATGATAAGTGTATGCAGTTAAAAGCAATTTATTGTATGTATAAATTCAATGAACGATATCTGAAAATCGAAAATCACGCATCACTTTCGCCCCATCGAGTTTTTATAGAATCAAAATTTATTTCAAATGTACCATGTATGAATAAACGTTAGATATCGCTGAATTCTGCCACAAACGAAAAAAAGATATAAAAAACCTATTTTATCTATAACGGAACAAACAAGCTACACAATATCTATTTGTTAAGTGAATTTACGTGTCCATATGTTTTTTAAAGTATCGTTGCTTTTGATGTGCAGGTGTGATAATTTTTCTAGAAAATTGTTATAACTATATAAAAAGCAGGCATGCTGAATCGAGAATTATAATAATCACTAAAAAAGTAGAATCTCGGTAAAGTCCTGTTATGCACTGCATTCTGCGCAATTTTGCATTTTCGAATTTCCTATACTAAAATCCGTAGTCTAGTTATGAAATATAATATCTCGCTAGATACGTTGACACACGAAATTTGCTTTGATTGCTCAAATATTTTTTATCCTGTATAATTCGAGTTCTGTAATTTTTTTCTCTGTTAATTATTTATTCTCTAGTTATGACTATTTTTGCTACTAATTGTAATTGCATGCTTAAGCAATGGTTTAAAAATAATTAAGTGATTAAGTTCAATCTACACGTTGGTGTGATGATCGAACAAATTGGAAAGTTGATGATGTTATGAATTTAGAATGATGGAAAACCGAAACCAAAGTGTTCGGAGAATGAGTCAGCCATAAATAATTTAGTTGCGCGTGTTAGTATGCGGCTACACTCGTACATGTACATGTTACATTATTTCGTTAAATCGACTGAAGCCAAACGTTTCCTTTTCCATACAAATATATTCCTAAAGTATTAATTCGTTATTTAGATACATATAGCTAAAAATCTAATTCCGTAGATAATTATGGTATTAAAAATACCACCGACAAAAATAATATGAAATTTAATATACCTACGTGGACGTAACTAATTATTATAACAATACAGCAATAAATACAATGGTGTGCAAATACTTCTTGTAGCCGTTGTATCTATTTTGAAAGTGATTTATCTTCTGTGATTCTATTATTCTTGTCAGTATTTCGTTCAAAAAGAAGTAAGAGGTCTAAATAACTAGTAAGAAAGTCTGCTCAGCAGATAAATGTTAGTTTTACTTTAGCCCTTCCATAACCGGACTTTAATTTGATTTGTTCCATCCATAAGGCTGAATAGGTATGTACACTCGAATTTTCAGACTACCCATTTATTCTTTCATTGAAATATCTCTTTATCCAACAGTCAATATTTAAAGCGCTTAATTGATTTTGTCGTTTCAGATCTTCACCAATTAGAGTCTTTATGCTAATTGTTATAACGCCCTCGTCTCTCGTGATTCATACAGTGTACGTACGACTGTTATAAAACATATTATTGTTATAGAACATATTATCCGTGTTATAATATAAATCTTCGTTACAAACTAACGGCCATCTAGGAACCAAATAACTTTTTCTTTTGTACTCGTCTTATACGACTCGTTCTGTACAGGTGTACTAAATATCTTCTAACTTTCGTATAGATTTTCAGAATCGTTTAAGATTTTATCAACACAACCGTGATAGCTAGGTGTCGTTACAGTACCAATGAAATTCCAAAATGTTTCGTATAACGTACGTAATATGTTCATAAAAGACACGAATAAGTGTACAAATAGTTTCGCGAACCTATATATACCTCCAATCATGCGCCTCATCGATTTTCATTAAAATCCTCACGAAGCACGCTTCATCTATTCTTACGTGCAAACATTCCTCTCGCACGCTCATCTGGCTACCAGCTGCTTGTCTGTGTACGATACAACGTACATATATTTATACGCATACGTACACGCATTTTGTCATTAAACAGGAAAGAAATTTAATAATACGACAATTTTAATTAGTGGTTACTGCGGATTTAATTCGAGATTCGCTAATTGGGATCAAATTGCTTCATTCGCTTGTGCAGAAGTGCGAACACGTGGAAACGTTCTATGCATAACACGTTATAACGTACCGATATCTGGCCATCGTGGCTACCACCTTGGTTTTGCCATGCACAATTAATAACAACCGAATTCGCCAGCCGTTATTAATGTCGTTTGGTATTCTAATTGTAGTCGAAGTTATCGATTTCCGGATTAATACTAATTACGTATCATGGTATTCAAAAGCGCGGTGTTCTCGTCTATTAAATGGCAAGACAAATAATCGTTGAGAAAAATTTCGTCCATAGAGAAGAAGCACATTAAAATATAAAGCATACGTGCGCCTCGCCAAAAACGAATGAAACGGTTTCGATAAAATGATCGTGACCACCAAGTGTAGTAAGATTATAGTAAATATAAGAAATAATCAATTAGATGCAACATTTCTCTACCCAAATTCCACAATTTTTCATCAAAATTTCCCATTCATTTTTCCTCTTTTCGCATTATTCTGAATCAACGAAACTATCCTCGATAGTTTAACGATAGTTTTAAGATTAACGCGTTAAATCGAATTCGTATGAAACATGCGCTACGTACCACGTGTAAAATTCCAGTGTCTTTGATTTGAAAAAGTATAGCAGAGTATACCAGCGCCATTCTTCAACTATTGCAACGTGAAAAATCCTTCGTTTTTTATTAGCTTGCGTAGATATAATTTTCCAGACGTACAGACTGTTGAACATTTTAAGGTGTTACATTGTGAACTAAAATGTAACAATACTGGAAAACAAGAAAATTGTGTTTAATATTTCATCGTTGAGTATTCGCAATCCTTCTCTAATCCTATCCTACAAACCTATCCATTCTGCAATATTTATCGCTACAATACAACCCTGCCATTATAAAAAAAGTGAATAAGAATTATTTTGGTGTTTCATAACGAAAATACTGACGTATTTGAAAGAATACATAACTCGTGATTCATCGTCAAGAAAACTACGCTTTTAAACAACGAGTAAACTACTCGTTATTTTTCACGTCATGTTTTTCTTTAACGACAAACAGCTATCTATGTTTCTGTAATCTCGCGTTATTTTCCTTGTAACGTATGATAAGAAATAGTTTCGATGTGTAAGCAGCCACGAGATCATCGTCCTTATATCCTTTTTTCCTATGGAAAGATGTAAGGCCCGTACTATTTCTATTTCTAACGGGTGGGTTCTCTAAATTTAAATTGCCGAATACTGACAACAATTATCGCTTTCAGGATATCTGGTCTAAAATAAATATCGACAATCTGCAGGCGATATTATTTAAATGTTCCACACGATATACATATATGTACATATATTTGTCAACAGCTCTAATATTTCTTATCGTGCTCGCTGATATTTTCTGTAGTTTTAGTTTTACTTAGGTACAGACACATCGCTAGAATATTTATAATATGTTTATGAAAATTCGATTCACTTCGGTTTTCATTTCTATCTTCCCAAGTAAACGCATACTCTCGAAAGATTTGAACATTTCCAATATCGTTGATTGCTCGATGCATGTTGTATAGTGTTAGTTGTATAATGATAAGTAGAAGTAACGTTGACTGAAAGAAGAAAAAAGATAGAAGATAGAAAATTAATTATTTAGTTGATTTAATCTAAGATTAGGACGAGCAATAAATAATTAGAACTTGAAATATAAGAGCGCTAGAAAGAAAGATCAAATAACGAAAGCTGAATATATGTCAGAATAAAGTAGTAAATGCGGAAAATAAGGAAAAACGATGGTCTTTATTTTCACACGGCGATCATTCGAATAAATTCACAGATTATCGAAAGAATCTGCAAAATTCCTGAGCAACGAAACATTTGACGAAAACAAATTGAATCGATACGAACGAACATGAATTACAAAATTTTTAAATACTAAAGCAAAAGGCTCTTTTACTAATTGGCCATGGATTCGCAAAAATTTTGGCTTATTATAAAGGGACGCTTTGTATTAATTCTGTCTCGATGAGATATGAATGGCAGATTAAGAGATAAAGCGTGGCAGTGATACCGATATTCGGCCCAAGATTTCACTTTATACTTCATGAGTGCGCCAGCATATTTGAATAATATAACGTGCAATAACTACATATTTTTCAGTGACTTGTATATACGAGGTGTTTTAATTTTTCCTCGTCAAGCGCAATTGACATACCGTATAAGATAAGATAAAAAAATGTGACAAAAGATATAGGTCGAAAGAATTTGTTAAAAAACTGTTACAAATATACGAAATGACACACGTGTTTTTATTTAACATAATGCTTGACCGCGGATTAATTTTAACGATGGAGGTTATTAAGATTCTTCTCGATGAGATTCTTTGGTCACTAAATATCACGTAACCGAATTTTTATTCGTGAATGGAATTTTAAACATTTCTCGGCTTATCGCCCAAGGACTAATACGCTTTAGGTATTATATTATACGAGAGATTCATGATGCATTCATTAAAAGTTAAGAAAAACCAGCAAAAAATTCATAATGTGATAAATTCATAGATATCAATATTCATAAAAACAGAAAGTGCTTTAAAATGGAACTAATAATATGGCCAATTTGCTTCTATGTTTTATTGAATGCAAAACTACATCGCTGTTATTTTCTATTTTTGTTGTGATTTTTTAACGAAGCATTTATTAATTTATGTGTGTATGACATTTTTGTCTTCCTTCTATAAGACCTACTGTTACAGATAAAACCAGGATTATCCTGTATAGTATACGTTTATTACCCTATTTTTGCAATTATGTGGACAAAGCGATTTGTCAATGACATTAATCCTCTCCACTGGGAAATTACACGGGATAGACTTTGATACTCTTTTATGGATTTTTATGAGTAGGCAGGTTTAATGTTTAATCTACAATTTCTTTTTTTTTTTTACAAAGTGCAGGTCAGCTGCCAGACATGCGCCGTTGGGTTTGAAGAACATTGTATTTAAATCATATATGTGGGTTGAGCTACATTCGTTCCTGTAGACCTCGTCGATATTTCGCTTAAACCTTAGATGTATATATATATATATATATATATATATATATATATATAACTATGCAATATTTACATTTATATATATATATATATTATATATATATATATATATATATAATATTGCCAAACACTGTACAATTTATGTAGCTTACGATTACATTGGTATTGTTAAATGCTTAAGTGCAATAAGATAATTACAGATAAATAAATTAGTCATTTACATGCCAGTGTAAGTGTATAATTAATAATTAATGGGGAAAAATGAAATCAGTTGCAACAGAGAGGTAATTTTCCATGGATAAGGTGGCACGATTCACAGTATTTCTCTATGCATATATGCAGTATTGGTAACATGAAACACTACTGAGGTTTGTGAGTATAAATCAAACTATGCGTTCCTATGAGGAATGTGCATTTGCGTTTCATGACACGCAAGCATGTAATACATGTATATCGTAGGAAAATTATGACTATATGATTATATGTAGATGTACATGGAGGAGACTCAACTTATACGTTGTTATCTGAATATCATGTGTTTCACACATCGTGAACTAAACATCGTGCGATGAATTTAAAAATTCGTTAATTATAAAAATGAAAGCTAGTAAAATATATAAGTATATGTTTGAACGTGTATGAAACACATGTATTCATCTATATTTAACTATTTTCGCTCATAACGATAACATACTCGCGGGCTAATTTCTTACACATACATGTGTATTACGCGCGAATATAATCTAACGAAATGTTAACAATAGAACTACCATACCAGTAAAATTGGCTGGTTTTACAATTTTATTTTAAAATTCCTACTGTATATAATATTTTTTTCCGCAATGATGTAGTAACTTTCGCAACGATAACTAAAAGAATAATGTAATGAATTTTATTTCGTTTTTTATGTATTCAAACTCAAAATAATTTTGTATCAAGGCTACTTATATCAATACCAATCAAAATGACTGGTACTTGTTAAAGTGTAAAAGGGGCCTGCAAACTGTTTATCGAACCCCAATTAACCAGTTTCCTCATTTTGTACAACTTCCTATACGCTTTTAAAATTTTTACTGCGTATCATTTAATATGATGATATCAGTTATTAGGAAAATTCCAGATCGATCCCTAGATTGTTAGATGCTAACACTAGAAATATCACGCCAGTCAAAATGACTGGTTCTACAATTTTATAAATATGTCAAGCCTCGTTTAGGGATCATGGTCCCAGATGGATTAATAATACCAAAAATGTACTACATAACATGGAATTGCTTCTGTAAGAAAGTAATAAATCGATAAATATACAAATATTCTATTATTACGTATTTTTTAAAGATCAGTCATTTTGACTGGCTTTGATATAAATAGCTTCGTATTAACTATCGGTAGTTAAATATGCATTTAAATAAAAATAATTTTACTCCATTATTAATCTTTATTAATTGTAATAGATTCCTATTATATATACGTGTAATGTGTAGTTATTTATTATCAAAAGACGAAATCGCTAAATTCTGGAATATTAACAATTATTTTAAATTGTTGTAGAATAATGTAGAGTAAAATAAAAAATAATAACAGCAAAATTTAACACCAACCACTGTGTCATTAAGCATTCGAAATTTCTTAGTCTCGGTTTCTAGCATCTCTGACTATATTAACTCGTCGATATTATTATACAACTTGGCCAGACGTAGCTATATTTTGTATTGCCAAGTAGCCATTGACGTAATTACTGCAAATGAGTATTCCAAATATAATATCAAAAATCTCACGTATAAGAGTGTTTTAATACTTGTCTCCTAATTTTAATTGGTTTGGGCTCGAAACCTATCTAGAATTAAACACACTTTTGTAATTGATGGTGTTTCAACTTTATGTTGAAGGCAGCATTTAATATTTAGGCCCTAACGCCGTAAACAGATCATGTTACCAACAACGATAATATCAACACCCAATACTCTTACACAGAATATTCATACTATTTAGAATGGAAACGAACAAATTTTGTATATATCTAAAATAGCCAAATTAAACAATATCATCGATTACGTGCGTTTTTAAAGTATACACGACCGTCGGCATTGGCAAACGATAAACGTAACAGTAAGCAATTACAGAAAGGTAATAAATAAGCAGATAAAGGTGACGAGGAAATGAATAATATTCTTAAAGGTAGAACGAAAAGCGAACAATTTGCGAACAATTCATTGCGTTTGGCTATTGGAACGTTTTTAGAAACGACACGACTTCTTCTTTCGAGATCGAAACGAAGCGATTTCTTTAAGTAATTTGCCCTTACCAATAAGCAAAGAGATGTTGCAGTTAGCATTGCCGTCTATTTTAAAAAATGAACGAACAAAAATGGACTTGCACTCAAAGCACCGTTTGCCAGACACACTCGGATGAAAGGGCAGCTCAAAAAGCTAATGACGAGGTAATTCATTTTCCTTAAATTAGCGCTCGGCCAAGTGTTTGGAACCTTCAAGAGTCAAAGGTTCTATATGTTTGAAGTTGTAAGATGCTTATACGTATATTTTATACACACACACACACATTTATAACCAGATTTTATACACACACATTTATAACTAAGACATTAAAAAGAAATGGCACAAGTCAACGGCGAATACTAACCAAGAAAGACTAATTAATAATTCCAAAAGGCAGATAAGAGAGTAGAAGGGTGCCCCAGCAACTAGATAGTATTAGGTTGTTCTAAAAGTTTCTTTCGTTTTATAAGGAAATAGTAAACGCACAATGTTTTCTGTTTTATATTAGTTTATTGAATTATGCACGAACATAATAATAGAAATATAATGAAATGGATCATACCTAATTCAATAAAATAATATAAAACAGAAATTGTTGTTCATCTATTATCATCTTATGAAACGAAAGAAACTTCTAGGACAACCTAATAGAATCGTCAATAGGGTAATTCTACATGAAAACAAAATTTCTTCGTGCGAGGCTTCGTTTTCGAAAAGAACGATTTGCAAAATTTGTCAAGCATACTTGAACTTGATTGATTATCAGACCAAGTATGAGAAGGCAATCAGCAACAGTTTGTCCTACATGTGGAAGATAGGCGAAGAATTTACGGTAAAATTTTCCCGTTTTCAAAGAAGAAAAAGAAATATAGTTCGAACATGCTCGATGAAAAAGTATACAAACTTCCAAATTTATTTTTCTCGATAACAAAGCTTGTCACGAAGAAACTATTACTCCACCTTTCTCGCTTATTTTCACGCGTAAAATAATCTGCTGCCGATTATTCCCCCATCTTCGATTCGGAATTAGCCAAATTCCGGTATATTCGACAAATTTTCAAACTCGAATTTCTCGAAAACGAAGCGTCCTGCGAACAAATTTTACTCTATATTTCCCAGCTATTCGTTCCTGTCGCCGATCGTGTCGCAGTTGCTGGGACATCCTGTATAGGATTAGAATTAATAAGTTGCACAAACTCTGAGAGAATGGCTGAACAATTAAATAAGTGAGACAGAGAATACGCAGCGATGCAACTTGGTCTGTAGTTAAGTAACAAGAAGCGAGGAAGAGGGATAAAGGAAACGGAAGGTGAGCATGAGAATGAGGAGGCAAGATCGATTCGAGCGTATCTTATACATAGGCAACGCAGCGTTTCGCGTCTGGTTGTGATCCGCCAACCGGAAACGACGCAATTTACATGAGGAATCGGGGCAAGGCGTCTGAAGTAGCTAAGCCACAAACGCGTACGTAATTCCTCCCGCATCGCCTGTACTGTACGATCATATCGATGGATCGACGCACGTTACACTAACCTACATATTTCTTGTTTGTAGATCTCTCATAACATCGACTACTATAGCACTATTGACGGTATTTATGCAAATCCGAAACATTCATTCGTTTTTGTTCGATTTCATTCCTATACGAATCGAATCTAAACGATGAAATTTGTTTTTCGTTCGCTACCTTCTGTTAAACTCGCTGCCAATACAATTACAATTAGCCCGGCGTTATATCGCACAAGCTTATAAACAATTAAATGTACGATACACGATAAAGGAATCCGTTTTATAAAGAACAATGAAATGAACAAAACGATAAAGGGCAGGATTATATTTTCATTAAACGATGGAATTTCTATGAAGTATTCTAGTAAAAAAAAAACGGAAATAGCTTTGACATAGATGCGAAGATAGTTCACGTACTACTAACGAGAAAATATGATTATATCGGTAAATCGATATAGAGCGGCGATATACATATATTTCGTTCGTTTCGTCGTATCAATATCAATATCCCCTCCTACTCTTCATCGAACTCTAAAATACAAAACACAATTACTAAAATTAGTAGAATACAGTATGAAATGAATTTCAACTTTAAGATTTTCTATTTACGTATCCCAGATGACAACGACGATTTGGAGTAACAAATTTTCTTCGAGCGAACCGAAATTCCTTTACAAATTATATCAATTATTTGTTACGTTTGCATTTAATAAACGTTGTTTCCCTTGACACAGTTTATAATTGACGAGTCATATTCACTACAGGTCCGTGACATTAAATATATGCGGGAAAAGAATATTTTGTAAGTAGTTTCGGTATATGAGGTGTGACCGAAAGTTATGCGTGAAACTTAATTTTCGAGAAAATCGAGTTTGCTACATAGATGTACAGGGTGCTATAAGAGTATATGTCACAACTACCACATTCTATGCTTTTCGTTTGAGCGAGGTTGATACAAAAAAGCTACAGCAAAATTGATCTTGAACTTCAAGTTCAAGATCATATCTTTTACTAAGAAGCTGATTACCTAAAAATACGTATAATGGCTCGCAAAAGTATTCGCTTTGTGCCAAATCGTGTGTGTTATACGAAATATTTTACAATTTCACTGATACTGTAATTTCACCCAACTACCATAGTTATATTGATACAGTTTTTAACGATTCTACAAGGGTACACAGAGGTTACATGATATTTAGTATAAGTAGATATTTCGCAGAGATCACAAAAATACTTAAACACCTGTTCAAGTACTCATCCACGATATTAATAATTCTCTGTATTTATTGTGAACGTATTTAATACTTATTGCTCAAAATGATTCATGCCATACACCAAGCTTTTATTATATATGAGTTTACAATGAATATCTTGCAACTTCTATATATATATATATATATTGAATCATTTTCAAACCATTTTTATTCGTTGCCGCCTATCTTCGTAGATTCTGTTTTTATAGAACTCTACTTTTAACGTTACTGATATATTTTCGCTGTTATGGATGCTTTGCAAAATTTATAAAGCTGTACTAAATAAAAAGTTCCAGTGCAGTTGTTAGTATTGATGATCCTACGATATTTCGAAACCGCGAATTATTTTGACTGAGATTTATTCAGCCTGGTACGATGAGATTAAGTTCATTTTCCGAAATAAGTGCTGTTACGGATAACTGCGGAACATACGAATTTCCAGATATAAATCCCACGATGTTTGACTTGATTTAAGGAACGTCTATTTGTGATAGAATATTTAGAGGGAGCTAGAACTCCGAATCGGAGGACCCAATCAAACATTGCTCAACACAAACATGGAAAGGACCATTGCTGAATGTGACATCGAATATCACTCAATTTGATATCGATCGGTAGAAGCACACTAATTTCGTTTAATTTTTATAATCTATAAACTGCATTACAAGATTCGTGTTATAATATCCGTACGGAGATGAAGAATCGAGATAAAATACTTAATCAATCTCACTCGATCTTGTAGTCGGGATGGATTACAATCAAATTAATATTCCTGAAATTTTTAACATGTGTTATACTCTGTGCGATATATAAATTGAAGATTGATAAGTTATTTCGACCCCAGAGTTTCTCGCAAGCCTCTGTACAAAATGTTATACACTGGCTCACGAAAGTATTTGAACACATACTACCACAGAAAACTATTATCTTCACATTGTATATGTTGTATAAAATATTTTGAAATTTCATTAGCACTGTAATGAGATACAATTTGATAGCAAATAAAATTTGAATTCTAAAAATATACATGTTACAAAATATTTATTACAAACGTATGTATAGTATAGTATGAATAGTTACCTTAACCATGTAAAAAGTGTTGAAGATGATTCCACCATATACTGAAATTTATTAGTATTGTAGATCATTTCCTGTTTAAATATTCTTGTGATGCCTGCAAGATATACGCTTGTGTAGTATCCTGTAATTGTTATATACAATTTTAGAATTATTTAAAATTGTACCAATACAACTATGATAGTTAGATGGGATTATAGTGCCAGTGAAATTATAAAATATTTCGTGTAACACACGTAACCATCGTATACGTATGCAACAAAGTTAATTTTGCAAGATCTACGAAGCAGTTTTACAACGCAAAAAATTATTTTCCCACTCTCGATTCTTAAAGCTGATTATATCTATTTAAGAAACAATCAATTTTTCGCTCGTACATGTACACGCAAGCTCGCGAAAAAATTCTCCCCATAAACTGTTAATGATCAAAGAATAGCGTATATAATATAAATGAACAAAGAATAGAATTATTGCTATCGAATCTTTATATCGATTTCGTATGTGAACGTTAGAAGATATAGACGCGATAGAGGAACGTAGTAGGAAGTGTTTTATCTCTCTGAGAGAGTAGCTCATCGAGAGATAGCGTCATTGTTAAGTAACAATCGTGCGAATAGTAACGTCGAATAATATTAAGTTACGAATTCCGTTGGGTAATGTTGGCCTGACGGTGAAAATCGATTTCCGCGACAACTAGTTTCTGCTTCGCATTTCCCCTTCGACCAACCTCGCTCAGCCTCGATTCACGGGAGGCGATTTTCCCCTGTCTCTCTGTACAGCATCGAAAGCTAGCCCCTTCCTCCCAGCAACCGTTTTCTCCTTCCAGTTACCGGTGATTCCTCTCGTTTCGGCTCATAAAAGAGTAAAGTCTTCGTGATTCGTTAATTGCGATGACGAGGAGGAGAATCCGCGGCACAAGATCGATAGACATTTCCCTGATTTCCGTTGAAAGGAAACTCTCGGCGAATTTCAGTTTCATTAATTTCGAAGATCTTTCCCTCATCGCCGAGGGTCCTGCAGCACGCCACTTGAACATTCTCGTCGAACGAGGAGGAGCTCACTTGAAAATTCCAATCACTGCCGTTACCGACTAGCTGCGAGAAAAAAGAAAATTTTCTTCGCGACATTTAATCGGCAGTATTCGATAAATGCAAATTGCAGCTCGGCTGTCATCTGCTTGGCCCGAAAAATTTCGTCGCTTCTCGTTACGTTTGTAGCGACGACTAAACGAAATCGTTAAATTTTCGATATTACAGCATAAAGATATGCTTTGCCGTTTTATAAGAAATAACGCAGTCAACATGTAGCTTGTCCGTCCACGCTTTCAAAGCATATATTTCAAGCCTTAACGGACGTTAACGCTTCGCACATGACTTGCCGCTGGGTCGTCGTTTTACTTCGTGGCTGCGTGAAAAATGTTGCTAACACTGCTTCATGCGAGAACATACTTTTAGCACAGAAACGTTTATTCTAACGTTATTCATCTTACGTTCAAGCTTTAATTATTTATTTACATATTATCGATGTGTCATGTTTTTTCACAACATGCAGAAACATGGAGTTTTAGAAAAATATATATTTGCTTCTGCTCGCTCCTCAAAAAATTGTAAAAGTCGTTTTAACGACTTGCGCAAACAAGGATACATAGATCCATAATGACTCGCGCGGTCCACGCTGCCCATGAATCTATCTATAATTCGATACGACTTGATGTTTTTGGCTTAAGTTTTTAACCTACCTTCCACGAGACATACACGTCCGATACGGTAAAGTTATAATGTCACGTTGCAGGTAAAATACATCCGTTAAAGGATAAAAAGGTACCTATGTGTAGGTTTCGGATAATATTTGGAATGGGACGTACGACGTTAAAATGCTTCTTTTTAAATAATCTATTTATTTATGGAAAATTAAAGAAGTCCAAAATGTGTTTCAAGAAATACGTACGTACCTTTATCTTTCTATTATTCTATTAAAATTTAAAGTATGTAACACAATTTAAAGGAACAGTGAATTTTTTGTAAATACGTGCATCGAGTTTTATTTTTCTTCTAAACCACGTCAATCCACTGATTAATGAGATATTTGTAAAATCGTTATCTACGTTCTGGCTGTTCATTGTACCTTAATTACGTATACTTAGATAGTCTAAGTACGTATTTATCGATTTCCATGCACTTATTGATTAAAGATAACGCTACTGATTCAACTAAACCTCTAATAATAAGTTGCACGATTTTCATGATGGTTCATGATAAACTTCATTTTCTAGCACATCCCACAGGTAATCTGGAAATTTAGGGACCATGAGAATTCTGTCACAACCATTCGATCGCTTATAAAACAAGGTTTTTCAGTAGTAGTCCGGATTATTGTATAGAACGTACACGGCAGTTATCGTGTCTACTACTGCGTTATTATACGAATATTCAACGATATCTGCAGCAAAAGAGCCAATGTTTCTATTAACATTGTTGAACCTGAACTTCTGCCTGTTACATGTCCATCGACAAACTGATGAAACCCAATGAAATCGCAGCAGATATTGTTAATCATCGCTTGCTAATCAATCTCGTGAAATCAATGAAGGTTTTCCAATACTGCATATTTCTTCGATTAATCTATACATAATTGAAAAACTTTGCGTCATCATTAAACAAGATATTTCATAGGAAGAAAAAGTCACAGTTATGAAAAATGTATCATCGCTGGCGGACGCTCGAAGCTGCGAAAATCCAACGTGGTACTATTATTACGGTTTTGTTGTTACGGTTTACATGGTTTTAGGAAGCGCACGTTTACGGGCTTCTTTGTCCCGTTATTCGCCGCTTCGTTATTTTTTATTCTATATGCTTTATTTTTATGGACAGTCGATCGTGACAGAAAGAAAATTAGCGGAAGGGTATTGTTCGGTTGTGATTTCGTCAGCGGCAAAATTCGGGCCGCAATCAGCAGAATTTGATACGCGATTGCTGATGTCCAATAATCAGCGTTGAAGTTTGATTTTGAGGGGCGAGGTCTAGTCAACACGCAACCGCTTCGCAGTCTGAATACTGCGAGTATCAGTCCGAATAGCGGAGCCCTATCAACGTCTAGCCACTTCAGCGCTCTATTCTCAGCCCAACTTCAACCGATTTCGCGCTAATTATTCGCACGATAATGCACACGCTATATAATCGCGAGAGACGGTAGCCATGCGCAACCCATCAACGATCGCACGTTCCGTCGATTAACCGTTAAGCCGAATCTACACCTTTCCACTTTGCATGATCATCGTGGCTGTTTCATTCACAGTGAATATGAAAGATGAAATTATTCACATCAGTTCACTGGTTGAACTCATTTCGCTAGTCTGAAATATTCTCTGGAACTTAAATACTTAATATCTGCACCGTCTAAGAGATAAAAAGAATATTCATTTCGTACGATATGTGTCATTGAAATGCGAACTGATTCTTCCGAATACGGATTCAGTATAGACGTATACTCGTAACAGTGTGCATTATAAAATATAAATTTATACTTGTCAGTAGCGTTTCATTACGAACGAACTATTCTCTATTTTGGCTCTGTTCTGTTCACTGATCACTTTGGATAATCACTTTGGATGAAATACGGGTGAAAACAATATTTTCTGATAAATTAGATGGTGCAAATTCGCCTTTACACATTTTGAAGATTGACATTATGTCATTGCATATTGTCCGTTTGTTCTGCTTATTCTTCGCTATACGAACTTACCTTTGTGTATAACTCGAAGACTAAAATCGACTACCCTATATATGTAAAAAGTTGTTCACAATAGTAACCTTGATGGTATATAGCATATAGTATATAGGGTATATAAGGCATCAAAATAGGTGAGGAGGTAATTGTTTGGTAACTTTACCGATAATAATTTTAGATACGGTAATACAAAATTCTGAACGTGAGAAGTTGAAAATATTTGGAATCCGCTAAAGAAATATTGAGATAACAGGATCTGTGTTTAATTTATATAGTCAACTAGTCGATATAAGTGGTAGTTACATTAATAAGTTTTTACTCATAACAATAAGTATTAATAGTAAAACGTGTACACAAAATCTATCTACTCCCATGGAAAAGAAAATCATAAAAATTTCCTTGCAGCGACCTAGCAGTAGATGCAACGTGGAATTGAAAGATGAAGAAAAAGGAATCAAATATAGAAAGATAACAAATCTAAATCGTGAAATCAATTGTAACCTTGTATCTGATGATGAAGAGTAAATAAAATATTTTATATATATAAATGCTATTATGTAAACTTTGGATGTTAATTGTTTAGTCAAGTAACACTTGATCTTTAGAGATTTATAAAATAGGAGCTTGCAGTGGAATTAGAAAGAAATCAGGAAAAAGATTTACCGAACGCGATAAATTTTACTACAGTATCTTGCTAACTGGCCGTCGCTATTCCCACCATTTCTTGTAAGTGCCTTTGTAGTGTGGAGCTTCGAGGTTCTGACTTTAGAACTTCCGCATCACGAGTTGGGTATCAGGTATCTCTGTCTCGTTCAATTTCTCTAACCATTTCATGCCGAAGCAACATTCTTGGCATGTATACGTATACCTTCCTCTGCTAACTGGTCAGATTAGTTTCCAACACGCGACCAGTTAACAAGACACCACTGTAATGTATATGTACACGATATACTTTCGAAATGACAAGTTCTCGTTACAAAATTGAAAATTATAAAAGGAACAAGATGCGTATGTTATTCGCTAATTGTAAGTGGATACCTTCAAGTACTTTTTTTATAAGATCCTTTCGATCGATCATGTCTCTCGGTAATTAATGACTATTTTTTTTTAATTGTCAGTAACTAATAGTTTTGGTGTAATTTATCTACGTAGCTACATTTATGTTAAAAATACACATTTTAAATCAAATATATTCAACTAAAATAAGATTTTATATGAAGGTCTACAACTGACTGACTAAGGATATTGGTATCCATAAACGAAGAGATGGATAAATGCAATTATCTGAACATCCTAGAGAATAATGCGAGACAGGGACATTGTGGTGATTTTAATTTTTATATCGATAATAAACTAAAATATAATTTCTATAAGAAAAGAACTGAGTATTATATCGTATAAACAAAATTAGTAGAAACGCTCCTGTCAAACAAAAAGAGTAAACTGATATGACTAACATAATATTATAAATAAACAAGAATTTTAGTAGAATTTACCTAAATGGATCACTTGTCATGTACAAGTTACTGAAACCAGTAGTGTTTTTAATACAAAGAATTAAAATATCAATTAGATTCTTTCTTACTACTCATAATTATGTTTTTTTTTCATACGATCTTTAGTATCGGGAAATATCTTAATATGCAGCCGTTATGGAAGCCAAGATGAAGAAATATGATCACTATCACCAAAGTCCTTTAAAATATTCCATTTCGTATTTTGCACTAATCTACTGTTACCAATAAGTCTATGTAGCATTATCTGCATATCTGAATTCCAAATGTATTGAGTACAAGTCCTCGAATAATTTTTCAATTTTTCTGCGTCTGTTCCTTTGGATGATTCCAAAATGGAACAGTAATTATCAAAGTACATCAATAACAATAGCAAAATTTGCTTTACAAATCATTTAAGTCCAACGTTTGATTGTTCAAAATTCTATATACATATATGTGTTACAAATGTTTAATTTTGTTCCCGCTATTGGTAATTATCGGATAGCTACTCTAATTGCTTCTAAATTAGTGGTCAATGGAACGTCAATAACGCTATATTTAGCTTGATTGATTACCTTTCATTATCCCTTTTTCTTCGCGAAGGTAAAATAATCTTCGTACGCTGGATATTGGTGTTCGTTGAAATTCATTTCTTCCGAACAAAGAATTTCTGGCTTGAATCGATTTCAGATCGGATATAACTTCTCGTGGTTGATATACCGATGTGTTTGCGCGATGATCCGCTGATATTCTATTCTATTATCGATATCGCGATACATATAGTGATATATTTAACGCGAAAGATAACTTGTGGTTTGATTACATATTGCTATCTAGATACGTCGACCAGCGAGGTGCCTATAATGTTGCCGAATGTTTCGAAATTGAAATTTCTCCATAATATAATATAATCTTCATAATGATAATGAGAATCAGAACCTTCTTTCTTTAAGAACGTTCTTTAACGCTGTGTTCTTTCAGTATAGAACAAACCTTTTTTATCATTTCTGCTTAGATCTCTGCTCTTAGATGTATTTCTTCTATATGTTTTAAATACTGCGATCGAGTTGAACGATCTAAACACGCCTTTCAGAACGCTTTTGTTGAATATAATTAAGTTCAATCTCGTGTTTCACTGCTTCGAACATTTCATCTAATCTGTCGCAGTTAAGACATTTCACGACATAGTACCACGCCAGAAAAATTTACTTATAATTTTCAATGAGAATCGATTGTAAAATACATCCAAATAAAAAGAAAGTTGGGATTTCTTTATTACGATGTTTAGTTGCTTTTCCATCCATCTTTATTCTAGCAGTTCTTTTAATGCTTTTAATGCAGTTAACGTGAATGTGATGCACGTAGCTCCTACTGATGATTCTGAAAATGGCCTTTTAATCCAAGTCTTATTGTTGGTAACGCTACTGGCAATCTCACTGTGTCAATTTCCATAATGTTATTCTTGTAGATCGACGGTTCTATAATTTATGTAACTATAAGAGAGCATATGTTGGTAAGAGAGTTTCCGCTTGTTTTAGCATTAAGGAGACATTGTTTAACTATGTTCTTACCATTTGCATAAAATCCAAGGTGATCAAAATTTGGTAGTTTCTATCTTCTAAACTATTAAAAATAAATTCGTAATTCTCATCTCTAGACTTGTTTTCCAAAATTTAACATATGAAAGTGTTCTGATTCTGTCATACCAGCTTTTAAAGGGGATCTTATTGAGCAAAAACGAATATTATTTTTTTAAATATATCTCCCATTGCCGGATTGAAATCATTTGCTGTTAATAATTTACTGTTGTTTATGGATAATTTTGATATTTATTTTATTGTATCACATTTTATTTAAATAATACTTAAAGCTGATAATCTGCTGTTCGAAGAATTATGATTTACACTTTGGCGGAAATAATTTATACGTTGTAGAATTGCAGATTTTAAATTGTTTCTGTGATATCATCAGCATGTAACAGTATACTGTACTTGATACTGGCGAACGATGGATTTCCGCTACTAAGAAGTTTTATAGTTTGTATGGCAACTATTATATTTTTGTTTCGATATAGTTGATTTATTTTTGTATTCACATATACGTATGGAAACAGCCAATATACTGGCACCCACGCGAAACGTTTACTATTGTTAGCAGTACACATATTTTCCATATCTGATCATGTAATAATGTATGTGTGAGACACGTAAACAATTCTGATTTTCAAAACATATTTGTGGTATCGATTTCTGCTTACATACGTATATTGTATAGAATAAAATAAAAAGGTGGTTTTCTAAAAATTGAGAATAAAATCTATCTGTTTGTTAATAATTTTTCATAGATCTAAAAAAAAACACGTTTTCGAGCGTAGATTCATACAAAATTATGCCATCCGTTTTATCCAAATATGCCGTCTCAATTTGCCTCGATCTACGATATACTGACTGTTTTGGCTTACGCTTTACCGTTATCCGATTGACAATAAATTAAACCGCTACCAACTAACAGACAGCATACGAGAATAAAAATTTTCAATCTTTTAATCAAAATTTAAATCACGTAAAAGATAGCATATGGAGAGAGTGTACATGTCGATATCAAAAGTCCAATCCGAACATATTTGTTGTTCACTAACTTTCACGTGGCCAGTATAGTACGAACTCATATCTGATTCATTGAATATACGCGCCCGTGATAGAAAAGAAGAAGAAAACAGAATATAATCAGAAATATATATTATATGAAATATAAATTATAATCTTTTATATTATTTTCTTATATACGTATATGTTTCTAAAGGCGAGTGCTTGTAGGAATGGAATTATTAAAGATCATTACGAAAGGATTATCGCTAATTGCATAATGTTTTTCAGATACTTGCGAAAGTTACGAACAAGAAATTTTATTACACTTTTTATATGCGATAAGAGACCATACATTATTGTATTACATTATTGTAATCTTCTTATGTATCGCATAGAAATAGAAGAGAGAGATCATTTATTAAATATCAAAAATTCACAAATGTCCTTCTTCATGAAGAAATAATTGCTAAATTTGTTTAGATTTTGTATAAAATCTCAACTGGTACCATATTTATCTGAATAAAACTATAAATTTACGTACATGAATGATTCAATTACGCTATACCGTACAGGCAGACAAAATGAATAATTCTAGTCATAGAAGTTGCAGAGAACGCTTAAGAACTGAATCTAATACTCCTCAGATTTATGAGACCTATAGAAAGTTAATTTCGCTTTGGATCACTCGATCTATGATTACCGATTTCCTAAAACCTAAAATAATTCACAACGCCGCAATCGTAAACATTATTCTACGAGATTACGATAGTAAGTTCTGATTCTTTAAAATAATAATAAACTCACAAAGGATAATTGGTTCGACCATACGGGCTCGGCAAACCCGCAGATCTTAACTACACACTACCACTATGGAATAACCACCTTATTGGTGTAAAATAACTGGTTCCAAAAAGAGTAGACCCTACGATGTAACGATCGAGAATGTCGCAGGAACGACCAGCACAGCCAAAACAATAACGAACTGGCTAATAAAAATGGCCGGAGATAAATTTTTGTCGGGAAATCAACCCATAACCATGGGAACTACCTTGTGGTAACACGTGTGTTTGATTAGAATTAGGAAAGTTATGTAGAATATGGCTAAAACTTGAACAAATGAATTAACATTATTACAACAAAATCATGAAACTGTACATACAAAACATAGTACAATATCGTTCACGTACTACTATTTCATACGTTTATGCACACACATACACACTCACTCACTCACTCACACACACACACACATACCTAACATAAGGTACAAGTCAGACCGCGCAACCTCTCGTAGTATACCTTGGGTTATTCAAATGCCGGCGGCACAGTTTTCATTTACAGTGCGATAAAATGGCGAAAAAGAATCGTACATCAACTTTTTAGCGATCTTTGTAAAGGCGAAACTCGCCTTTACAAACGCATCTTAAAACGAATTCCGAAAAAAGGTTGTTAAACTTTGCGGAGTCGCTTGAATTTGTAAAATCTGAGAAAGAAGGAAAGCTACTTCAGTTTCCCCACTCAGTTTTGTAAGAAAAAGGTGTTTTGGAAAAAAATTGAGTTCAAGAAATATATATAAGAAATATATATAACAGAGATTTCGCTCTTTAAGATGAAGTCAGCTGTACGATTCTCTTTCACGAAGTTGCGGTTGCTCGAATATCGACAATTTTTTTCTGTCAAAGTTTGGTTGGACATGGTGAAATTCGATGAAAAAGTTGATAATTTTATTACCTGTTTAAAGTTATGATCGGGGAATATTTTTCTACCCTCAATTGTCTTTACTTCACCGCCGCAGATAGGATCAAACGCTGTATCAAATTTGAACAAAAACAAAGAACATGCCTGCGTTATTCGAGTTTTCTATTTATCTTTAAATTGAACAGACACAATCAGAGTTACTTAACCCAGATCTCTCTTCAGAACTAATTTTCGCCCGCCTTCAATTACTATCTTCTTGTTTCGATTAATTAATGTTAGCTGCTATTTTTGTCAGGATCTACTAACTTCCTGTCTCAGGTAACATCGGAGGTTAAGATTACATTAAAGAATTTTATTCCTGAAGTATATTTCAGACAGATACGCGCAATGATTTAGAAATATCCAAATGCAACGGTAGCATATAGTGTACAAAAAAACGATTCCAAGAAACCCGACTAGACAGAAGCATGGTGGAATATTCATGTTTAAAGCTACAATACAGAGCTAATTACACGTAAATTTCAATTTCACAAACACATAAAACTAGTTACTGATAAAATTATTCGCAAATTATATCATAGTATGAAGGCGCACACGAACAATACCAGAATCGAAATACCAGTAAACTACGAAACAAACAACAGTCAGAATAAAAGCACAGGAACAAAAAACATGAAACACGAAAGAAATCAAATAAAGACAAATCAAACATTTCAAAAGAATAACAAACCGACATGGCAAGTAACAATTGAGAGAAAAATTAAACAAATATGAACAAACATAAAAAGACGAACACACTACGTATGCAGAAGAAGATAGCCAAATAAGGGCATCAATTACACAAAACAACTGAGAAAAAACACAGAACCTGTTGAACTTACAATAGATTCGTTTAAACAAAAAATTGTGTTACGTTAAGCAAAAAAACATCAAACGGAGAAAGTTACGAAAAAAGACATTGCCCAAAACAAAAGGAGATCATAACCTTCTCAGAGATATCGGCACGTGACCAGTCGAGATATATCGTAGACAACACATAAAATAGAGGTTATACTAGTAACTAGTTAACGATAGTCATACAGAAAACACATAATTGGAAGGCAGCAGGAATTGAGCAGAGTCTGAGAAGGCTTGCCCGATTTTCAAAATACAACTCGGATCGTAGTTCGATACGTTATCTCCAGATAGAGTCAGAAACTTCGATGAAACTAACGTTTGGATCCTAAGTAGATAAATAAGCTGCAAATAGTAACTAATATAACGAACGATGCAATCGAAAGAGCAGCACGTGGAACTCGTTTAAAAGATGTCATCTTCCAGATTTTGTCAAAAAAATACTTTACATGTTAAGTATTTGCTGTATATAATATCATTAAAATTAGTTCATTAATAAAATTTTATTGACTCCTCAAGCCCTCCTCTGAATTTTTATTCACCCTATATGTAGGTGACTATACGCTACATCACAAACACACACATGATATCACTCTTGTAGAATATAGAGGGAATAAGCAAAGAAAGAGACTTACATTTCGGAATTGAAAAATGCTACGCATAAGAAAAGAGAGTAGAAAGAAGTAGAAGGAACAGAAACGCTTAATACCCAATGTAAAGGACAACATGTCCTTAAATATTCAAATATCCCGGTTTCAAACAAAACACAAAGTTTAAGCGTATCTGTCTGTAATCAATAGAAATTATAGAACTATGTAATCCTACAAAGTTATCATATATGCAGTAGGAACTCTGACATGCATACATTTAGCATAATAAAACCAACACAAACATGAACCAATTAAACAGAATCAACAAGAACAATCATGAATAAGACAAGAACCATCTGCCTAAACCATACATGCATAGGAGGTCTTTGCCTACTAACAGAACTAGAAGGAAGAGGAACGATAAACATCAAAACACAATCTGCAAGTAACAAATAATAACATTCACACAGCCGCTCGAGAAACAGCGACACATATCAAAGATCACGTGTACTCGATGTATATAGATTCGAGTCGGATTCGGATCCCAAAAGTTTGTAATAACATAAATATTCGTGTATTATGTTAGAAAAAAAAAGAATAGAAAATACGTATAAAATAGTTTTTCTGCAAAAGCGTGTCTTGTTCGTGATGTTCCTTCGTTTTGCAAGAGCTGACCTCATCGTTGGAAAAAAGCCGTTCGCGATGTCAGAGAACCTCCGATATGTATACTATAGATGGGAAATCGCGCGAAGCAACTTGATCGCGGCCAAATTGCAGCTTTAGTATGTAACGTCACTATCGGTTCTCCTGTACTCGTCGTATCCTGTACTTAACGTGGTAGTCCCTTTCGCTCTCGCAGCATGACAACACCATTTTTTATGTATAAACCAACAGCTACTAAATACAAGTAAGAAAAATATTAAACACGATATAGTTAAAAAGTAATTTAAGAAAAATTCAAACAAAGAAACATATCTATAGTAGGAAAATTTATGTATAAATTCATAATAATAATCGTACAAACAATACGCATTTCAACAAAGTAACACAAGATAGAACTCTAAGTCAGTAGTTCCCAAAATTTGTTTAGTCACGGCGCGGTGGTCTTTGGAAACTGTGCAAATATTCTGGCGTTCACTTGGTATACAAATTCCAGAGTCTACAACGCAGATGCAATTGCGCGATTAAAATGAAAAAAGAAAAAGAAGTGTTGGCCTTTCGTGGTAGCGCATGTAGTTTTATCCCAAAAGCGCACCTTTTGGGAATCACTGCTTTAAGTAATAATACACCTAAATAAAAAGCATCCCTAAACATCTCAAGTTTCTGGTCAACACAGTATACACTATGCATACTACTATGCATGCTGCAGTATCTATAACACGAAGTTACAAACAAGCATTTTTTTTTTATAAATTGTACCTGTACAGAAAAACGAAAGCCAAGATAAGAAAGAAATGTGTGAGTCGAATATTTTGTACCGTCGTATGTATTTACTTATATCTTAATATTTTTTATACCGCGTCTGCATCAACTTGTTTGTTGCCTCCGAAACAGCTCACGAACAGAACATAAGCTGGCCTGTTGGAAGCAGGCCGTTTGATCTACCAGTTTCTAAGCGAAAACGGTATTTACTGACGAATTCATTACTTGTTCACTACTGGCGAAAATGCTTGTATCATCGACGAATACGATTCGCGATCTGTTCGCAAATTGCTTGGAAAAAGTAAAATGGTTACCATTTACAGTTACAATTCACAACAGAATAGATTAGTGGAAGGTCTGTATGCTAGCGTTCGATATATAATGTTATATTTAAAGTATCTTCCTTATCAAATTTATCAAAGATAATTTAGTATAATAAATCGATGTATCTTCATAACAAAAATGAAGATGCTTCGAGGTTTCACCAAGAAAGCGAAACAATTGTTTACAAGGAAAGTAAGAAAGACAGATTATACCTATGTGTCAATGAATAGAACGGGCGGAATTGTAAATCGTTAACTCGTAAAATTGTTGAATCCGAATCTTTCGTTGATGTCGAAGTTAAAGTCCAAGGAATTTTTGTTTTCGTCTATTTGTCGTTATCTCTTTGTTAATGTAAGCGTCTAATTTGCGAGTAACATGCAAATGTGTAAACATCGAGGTTAGCGAGTTGAGCGTTCTTCCGTGCGAGCAGTGGAAAGGAAAAGCAGAAGCAGCAAAAGGTTAGGTGCAGGTGGAAGAAAGATAGGTAGCAGTTTCAGCGATGGCGATAGTGGCGCCGTTATCGGCAGTAGTAGAAACGACGGTATAATGTTAGTGAAAGAGAAAGCTGAAACTGGCCTCGAACGTGTGCAGAAGAGAGGTGACGGCGTGTGCTAGTCGTTTGCAGGATACCGACACGGCGTGTGTGCCGACGGTGGTGAACGCGCCCGGACATCGATACAGCTCTACCGCCACTCTGCCCCTGATCCACTCTGACCCTCTCCGATCCCCAGCACCCTCTTGCACACGCACAGCTAGTCTCTCCTATACTTGTTCCCGTGCCATTAACTTCAGCAACGGAACAAACCTTCTGTCTTCCTCTCCCTCTACTTCGTCCTTACTCCCTTACCTTCCCCTCAGTCCTAGCTATCTCTGTCGTACACGTGAACTCGATCGCGCGCGTGCCGAGTAACCGTTCGTTCAGCTTCCTTCTCTCTTCCATTTTGACCACTCTGACCACTCTGTCGCTTTATCGCCACAGGCAACTACGTGCTCAAGCTTCTTCAAAGAATAGACGAGTGACTACATTATTATCTTATAATTCTTATTAACAACGTAGATTGATCATGCTCCTTGAATAACTAGCCAACGATTATTCTTCGAACTAAATGCTAAAAGTGAGATAACTTATTACTGTAATTTAGTCTTATTACTGTTCTGTTGGTGAATTATGTTATCGCAATATCGTTCGACCGCGATCAACTGTCAAAGCGTTTGCTTGCTACATATTTTTATTTCGACAAACAAGAAGCAACGTGTAATATTCAGTGTACGCGTAGTTCGAAATTATATACTTTACACGAATAATATAGATATTTGTTTAAAAAATGGATAATCAATGGATGCTTAACATTTATTCGCGTAGAACTAGTTCACTTATCACCAACTTCAAACGCTCGTAACATTCATTAGGTTATGACATGTCCAATTTTATGGCACTAATTTTCCAAATTTTAATTATCACGTTTCTTTTTTGATAAATGTGTTTGCCTTCATATACCTGTCGTTGTATAACAATTTAAAGCTGAGAATTTTATTTTTCATACACAATTTTAATCTTTCAATCTTTTCAGGTAAAAACGCATTCTGATTAAGAGTCTGTAGTACGAACCAGTACAAGTCGCACATTTCATACGTACTAGTATTACTGGCTAATGAAGAAAAAAACAAAAGTGATGCGTTTCGGACAACAAATGACAATTTCCTAATGTAGATTATAGAGGAGATATTTGATTTAATACTTACTCGGATTTCCATTTGAAACATTTTAATGAATGTCTATTTCAGCAGCTATAGCGGATGGACGTTAATACTGGCACACACATTTAAAACCCTTTCGAGCTTATAAAGACAACGATCAAAATGATTAAAACCGTTTGTATAGTCTATTAGATATCCACATTTATTTTACTTGCACTACACTGTATATCTAAAAAAGCCGTTAATCAATTCCAAATTGACTAAGGAGATTGTTTTTGTAACATATTTAATACTTGAATATTTTGTTTTGAATCGTATAATTGAATATTCTGATATAGATGCGAAGAAGACCAATATATATAGTACTCACATACTCCAATATGTACTAAAAAATTGTATGCTTACGTAATAATGTAAAAGATATGCACCTATTAAATCTTATAATATCAAACGATAGTTCTCTACTCGTAAATTGGTCTTTGATGATAGATGTCACTAATTAATGCTGGATGGCATTCATGAAATATTTAGATTTGATATAATTTAAATTAGTATTTTTTATTATCATGTTCAAATAATATGATTTCCAATATATCTTAAGTATTATATTAACATATTTTTTTACACATTTCCGTAACATAAATATCCACAGGCTACTAACAACAATAAAGCTATTGTGAATTTTTTCTAAGTGAAACATAGTGCGTGCAAACTTTGGTTAAAATCCCTTCTTTATAAAGTTAATAAAACCTTAAGAAGAACTGCTTTTAAAAGAATACTCAATCACTTAGTATGCTCCACTGCTTAGAAAATATAAAAGAGGCTTTCCTTCTGTATCTCTTTGCTTTTCCTCCAAAGATTATGTAAGAATGACTTATTTGTCACTTAAAAGGTGCATAGGCGCATTAACGTCTCTGGTGCATGAAAAATCTCAACTTCAATCGCAATGCTTCATCTGAAATGTTTTTCTTTAAGTACTTCAATGTATTTTAGCCTAGTAAGTTTTGTTACTTACTCGACGAGATACATGTGGCATGTCCGTACATTTTCCCGCTAAACGATACTAGATGCATATTCCTTGAGCAAGAATAAGAGAAACATGTCATACAAACATGCTAAAAAATGCTTTAATTGAAAAATTATAACAACGATACGAAATAATAATAGACTGGTTTTTGTTCGATATAGTATAGCAACAGATAGACGATTTGTAAATATCGTTCTCAAATACTTTTGAAATTCTATTGTTCCCACAACATTATCTAATACTTTGTAAGAGCGATTTTTAACTTTTTATTCGACATTTTCTTTTTCTTGATCTATATATATATATATATATATATATATACAGAAATGTACATGTACACATATAAGCTATGACAAGTAGCAGCTACAACCACTTCAATAATTCCATTTTTTATTCTTATTCGCTGCTTCACATTACACTTTTTTCCATCACTCACACTTTTTGACATTGCTACATTGTCCTCGATTTCTTACATGGATACCAATCTTTTTTTCGCGACGAAATTTGTGAGTAATTTCAAGACAAGCTCGACTATGCGTGTATTAAAATGATTATTGAACTATTTTTAAAGAAATTCTACCAGTAAACATGGCAGTTTAATTATAGGAGACTTTAATTATAGGAGTTCGTTTCAAATACGATAAATGTTGTGTCGCGGTTGATTCACGTGGATTTGTTCCTCTTTGGGATCCATAGTTCGTCGTACTGCCGTCTGATCTTCGCACAACTGACTATCCGGCGAGTTAGTCTTCAACAACTTGTATGCGATGAAGAGCGAACAGAGAATAGACAATACTGAACAATGAATCGTCTTGAATGAATGAATCTTAAAACGCAGAGCAGTACTAACTAACCCAAAATATGTTCGAACGCAGAATTACTGCTATTTAGTAGGTATAAATGTGAAACGTTCTTGAACATCAGAAAATATAACTTGGTAAAGATTGAAGCATTACATTTTGTAACATTGTACTATCCGCAGTTTGATTTTACTTATCTTTTGTCAATTATTAAATGAAAATAAATTATTCCTTCTAGTTCCGTATATCTATAGGTTTCAAATAGATTTGCACTTTTATTGTTTCAGCATGACAAACCTCGTTAAAAGATTTGTGTACACAATGTGTTATCATCCATCGATTACTATTCCGATGCGTTACGATAAAATTAATCTTATGGTTATTTCATGTAAAACGTATGGAGAAACGATCGTTATCGCAAAAGTTATCAACGTCACAACTACATATTGAATTAACAGTCAGCACAGGTAATACACAAAACTTAAAGTGACGATTCTGCACGGAATAATTACAATAATTATGTACTGTGGTACACCGTTGGATTCGAAGAAGATTAAAATTTCTGTAAGAAAAGCGGGCAAACAATTTCATTTTCGCAAAGCAATGATTTTTTAAATAAATTTTTCGCACAAATGTATAGGTGTCAAGACACGATATAACTTTAATTTGAATCACTTTTTCATATCTCTTGTCGTTTACGATCTATAAACATTTACATAGAAAGCCGACTCGGACGAGAGGGTTGTTTTCTCCCTTAAAGCAAAAATTTCTCCCTTGAAGCACGAACGAATTACGGCTAAATTCCTTAGCTGGGTCTAACGAACAGACGTGCAGAGTTTCGTCTCAAAATCGATGGTGTTAGTCAGGATTGTTATGAATATGAATCTTCTAGAATCTAGAGCATCATCTTCGATGGCACGTCCGCGCGTACGACTACAATGTCGATACCGAGATTCAAAGGATGCATTTTCTAAAAGAGAGCGTTCTGACATCAAGAACACGTTGGTTGGCATAGCGTTCTCCGTAATAGCGAACAGCAGCATAAATTACCGCTATAGGCATTCAAAGTCTTGATTATCTCGAGATATTCCTTGTTCCTGTATCTCATGGTCGCGATTAAGCGAAACTAACAGCTCGCGTGAACGAAACATTAGAGGAATTTGCGCAAACCTTGTATACATACGTGATACACGTCGTACGTCGCTCGACACACTGAAATTTCGAATTCAACGTATCATACGCTTCAGCTTGATCGTTAACAATGTACGTTCTTTATGTCGTAGGCAATAAGGACAATTTACATAAAGAAATTTGATCGAATGCCTTTTCGTTTCTCTAATTCGTGTGACTCCATTGAACTATCACGGCAGGCTATGTGTTTGCTTTGGAAGTTCGTAGTTGATTGACTCCTCAAGCGAACTTGCGAGGCTAAGGAGCAGTTCCTAGATGGATAGAGCCGATTCTGTTAAAAATTGCACGAAGTTGATTGGGTGACTTTCTAGACCAACCTTTTGAAGGCGTTACCGTCTATGTTCGCTATGGGTCCAAGGACAATTTATCTCGTTATGTGGGAGGCCTGAAAGTCCTCGACTTCGACGTTTTCGAGGTTCGCGAAATTAGGCCTTCCTATTGTCCTCTTTGTGTCTAAGCGGCTAGCGTCAATGGTACTTGATCCTATAAACAAACGTTTTCGTCTAAGAACAGGACATTCGATTTTTTCGACAAATAAGTCTCGAACAAAAACATTTTGTTCTGTATGCTTTTCTTATCTTTCTATGAGAAATCAGTTCACGCTATATAACTTTCGGACGCGAAGTGTGATTTAAAACTGCAACTCGATAAATATGAAACCCATCAGAGTCAGAATCTAAAACTCTTGAAATCCTAGGTATGAGAAACCGTATAAAGTTCTGGAACGTCACTAACATATATCAGAAATCCCACGGCTATGGAACACAGTTTAATTCATTAATAAACTAATTTGGAAATAAGCAGTTCCGACGCCCGCGTAGAAATACGCAAAATAAAAGATACGCAAAGCGAATTCTTCGCGAACAAAAGCATATCGACGGTTTCCATTAGCCAAATATGTAATACCATTAGCCAAAACCTCGTATACATCATTACTGGATACTTATGAAACGAATATAGCACTTGGAAAGACGAGAATTGAATTTGATTATAGAAATATCATTCCCAACGCGTGGATGAATGTTTTGTTCAATTATAAATACACAATAGCGCTTACAATTAGTTTTCGTTGATCTGCCTGTACGTAATATCCATCCCTGGAACAGAAACTGACATTGTGAATATCAAGAATCCAAAAGGTAAAATAATATCGAAACGGAACATAGCCGACTGTCCTATTAACTCTGAAGACAATTGCTTAACCAGTATACTCGCGAATATACGCAAATACAGAACACCGTATATGGATAATATGCGGATGCTGATTCACTCAATGTATTAGGATATTGCATTTCGTATCGCCTAACTTTTCGAAGGACCATCCCTTGGTGGGAGAAAGAAATACACTGAATACTGGTTTATGGTGTATTCAATGAACATGCGGCCATCAACCTGACTGTCGTGAAATATGATCGATGAAACAGGTGCTGTCTATGAAAGTTTGACAACTGGTCTCACTTAAGTTGTGGATGTTCTGCATGCTCTGGCTGCTGCGGTAGACTGATCGATCCTGATTCCGAAGTCTAATCCTGACTACTGAATTATAGCTGACTGACTGACTGGCTGTTGGATTCTAAATAACTGAAGCGTGACTGACTTAACTGAAAATTGATTGCGTATGTGTATTTTTATGTGTATCCGATAACGATGACACTACACTAAACTGCACCCGTCGAATTAACCTTGGGCGATATACTCACGAGGAGAAGTGGTGAATGGTAAACTGTCGACGACTCTGAGGGGTGTTCTTCTCCGAACAATAAGAAAATTTCGAACTGTCTCCAATTGCTGAGGCAAGATTTACGAATAATCGTTATGAATGGTCACACGATATCTTACTCTGACCGCTGAGAGTTAAAGTCGATTCGAGATATAAAGCTCGACTGAAATTGGTAACTGATCGTTTCAACTGATCGTTTCAACTCTGCGAATGTCTGGAGATGTTTACAGGTGAAAGGCTCGTACAAGACTGATTTTGCTAGATTCGACCTAGAGTACCTAGTAAGGCCCAAAAAGGGTGCGAAAGTATACATGTTGCTTGATTTTCACCAAACGCAAGAAACCGGCCAATCAGCATGCTCATTCGTTGGGTATTGCTAATGCACTTCTGTGCGCCCGAAGCACAGGAGATACTTGGCGGAAAGAGGATGAGCGATACTTGGACGAACGTGAGGCTTGCGATCAATTAGGTAAGAGGATGCCGTTTTACGACAAGCTCAACTGTTGAGAACATCATGGATATGGAAAATTAAAATCATTGTCCCGACTTAAAAATTAGCCTCTTGTCTGCGAAAGTCTGCGTCATAAAATTAGCCACGAAAATCCTCAGGACTTTTTTGTTCGTACCGATGGAACACTGACTATGTGTTGAATCGCAACTGAGGCCAACGCCAGATCATTCCTTTCCAATGCATCCGCGATATGTTCCTGGTGAGTTATTTAGGCCTATTAAGTCCGTGATGCGGCGAAAATAGGATTATAATTACAGTGGCACATTTGGATGAATTCTTCGTAAAGCGCATCCACTATAACCATAGCTTAACGCAAGGCGTAACGTTCAAATAGGATTTATAAAAACGTTTCCTTTAATGTTAATTTGACGAAATGAAGACAAAAATTGCTTTAACTGTGACGTATAACATAGAAATGAAAAGAAGACTCGCGGGACGGCACAAAGGCACAAGAATACTGATCTCTATCACCTAACGTCACGCGTTGCTATTAGGTAGTTCGGAAATAAATCGCGGTTTTCAGACATGGTACCCTAATTTGTGTTTTTTTATTCACAATAAATTTATTTATTCAAAATAGCATCCGTTAAATTTAATACGCTTTTCCTAACAAGATACAAGCCTTTTTGTATTCCATGATCATAAAAATCTAGAATTTTCGGGATGATACGATCCCCTTTCTGTTCGAGTCTTTCATCGCCATTTCGGAATCTTTGAAACCAAAATTACGGCGTTCTTTCCATTATCGCTCCTTCAGTAAATGCAAAATTAATGTTTCGTGCAGCTTCGGCTGCACTTTGAATCATTTAAAACTCACGTAAACAAACTGCGCGAATTTGCTTTTTCTCCCTGAGTACACAAGATTTTGTAAGTAAATAAGTTTTGATTGTAGAAAAGTATGAACTCAATATTAACTTTGTTTCCTTCAATATTTAGCAGATTTTTCTTTACTTTAGATTACTTCCATCAACCTGTTGGAAACACTGTTCACTAATTTATTCGTTTCGAATATCCGTCTGACCTTTGGATTTTGCTCATTTTTTCAGTTCAATTTGATATTTTCTATAGTTGGCTCCTCCTGATCGTCAACTTTTCTTGCTACAATTCCCCATAGGTTCTCGATCGGCTTCAGATCAGCACTTGATGCTCGCCATGGTAATAATTCTATTCCAAAATCGAACCACTTTTCCGCATCGGCCGCTATACGAATAAAAGCGTTATCTTGTCGAAAACCTTGTTTTTTCTACTTCAGTTACGAAAGTCAATAACTCGCCGCGTAATTCTATAGCGTACATTTGACTCATTACGTAAACAACTTCGCTTTTCACTTTCTTGGAAATATCGAAAAAACGATGCAGGAAATACGTTTGAGCTTGAAATTAATCGTAACACCGTAAATATATGTAACGTAAATATATTCTTAGTAAAATGTAGGATAAACGCATTTCTTAAAACCAGCATCCTACATCTGTCGTTTCATAACGTTGCCGCTTGTTTAATCCGCAGATGCCCTTTTTCAATTTGCATACGTAACCACATTTACCTGAGACAGCGTAGCCCTCGGGTTGCGTTATGTATACATATTATCTCCTTCAATTCTCTATTGCAGCATTCGCTGAATATGTATACGCTGTATATGTATATGCTGAATCGCTGTATTCGCATCGAAATGCTTCACATTCATATCCATTTTATCTACCATGGTCAAGCGTGTCCTCTTTTAGGCACGTCATCTCTTATCTTCCGTAGTTTATTCTATAAGCAAGTTACTGTATTTATGGCTTCGCTCCAATGTTTCTTCTCGAGATTTGCGACAATCAGCACGCGGCGTGCCATTTCAAGCAACGATCTATTTTTCTGTTCTACCACGTGTGAATAACATTCTACTGCCCTCTCCCCCCCCCCCCTGATGCAACGTCGAACAACGTCTTTTCGCTACATGTTCCAAGACATTTCCAACGAATAGCAGCTTATAGACACGTTTTGTCCACACCGAGGCAACGTAATCTAAGGAACATTTGAATTTTGTATTAGGTTTCAGGCTATTCGTCGCCAGTAACGTGTATACACTGGATGGACATTTGTTTTCGTTGCCTATTTTTCTTTGATCTTTACCATTCCCAATGGGAACAGGAAACAAGCGACGACATTTGTTGCCGACAACGGAAACAAGAAAAGCTTGGAGAAATGCTCGACAACAAGCGGCGATCTTTTCAAGAAACACGGAACACCAACAAAATGTTTCTCGTTGCTGCTTCACTGAAAACGGTACTTAAGATCCACAATCGGCCGAGTCTTGCTTTTTTTATTCTCTTGAAGAAGATGTTCGTGATACGTTCCTTTCGGTGCAGCACTCGCAAGTTCCTCGTTTTCCACGAAATTCATTTTGATACCAATCGTGGACCTCTTTTCTTCCAATTCTTTAATTGCGTCCGAATCTCTGTGTCCAAAGTACATAGGCAGTCTCGTTTATGGCCGCGCTAGCTCTTTTCACGATTGCTATCTCGTACAATTCAGGATGAATATCAGTCTTTCGATCGTAACGCATACCTGCTCAAAGCATTGTAATCCCCGCGGCCATTTCACGCCGCGCTTTCGTAATTTTTCTTTTTCTATGCACTGATACATCGTAATAATCGAAGCCATCTGAATCATCTAGATTAAAAATATTTTTCATCGATGAGTATAATTCTTCGTCACTTCTTCCTCCATCGTACGAGTTAAAAGTTAATCGATGCCTTGCTGACGATGCATGTGTTCATTTTTGTTTCAATCGTTTAATATTGTCACGTATCTAAAATACACAGTAGCTCACGAAAGTATTCGAATGCTACATTTTCTTCACATTCTGAAAGAATGTAATTTTTCTTTTTTTTTTTTTTTTAATATATTAGGCACGTTACGTGAAACTTTTCGAAACTTCGTTAGCACCGTAATGAGACACGACTATAATAGTGATTATAATAGTGAAATTTGAAACTAATTCGTAGATATATTTAAGCTAGAAGACATTTATTGCAATCATACGCTGAATAAAAAATTAGTGAACAGCGATCTTAAACATGCAATTAGTGCTAAAGACGGTCTCGCCACGTATTCTAGCTTATTAATACAATGAATAAATGACTCTTGCTTATATCTTCTTACTCTCTATAATGATCTTCTAACTTCTATGTACATTCTCAATCTTAGCAACATAATCGCGATAGTCGTATCTCGTTACTAATGAGATTAAAAAATATTTTGAATTGTAATATACACATAAATACTTTCTAGTAGAATTCGGATGCTTTCGTGAGCCACGATTGTATTTGATAAATAATTCACGAATTACTCCTATTTTTTCGGCGATTTAACATGACGAGTTTGATGTATCGAAAGACGCAGCACGCAGACGGTTGCGTCGTTTTTTTTTTTTATGTAAACTGCAGAAAGTTGTCCACTACTCTTCCTACTACCATAATAATTCCAGCATAATTCTTTACTTTCTCATTAATATTTAACGAGTATTTTTAATTTAAGTTTAGCTTTTTTAATTTTCTTCATAGACGTCAACATTCTTGAGTTCGATAAATTTTATTTTCTTAACTTTAAAATGCCATGAAATTTCCTTTTACTTTATCCTTCTTCGCCTCATTTCTATGAAGAATATTTTCAATGCACCTAACCATAACCACCTACGTCTAATTTTATATCGCATCTAGGATATTGCAAGCGCTCCTCCTCAAAACTAATATCATAATTCTGACTTATACTCCTTCGTCCGCTCAACAGTGATGTATCCTTATCTTTCTCTAAAATTAGCGCCGAATATTGAGAAACAATATGGCGACGTCCAAGCAGTCGACGTCCATCGAACGCTTAACGACGATTTTTATCTTCATCAGCACAAAAGTCACGGTTCCAGCCATATGTTATACCTGCATTTCTGATTATCTTGCCGGTGAATCATCTCTCGTGCAGAATAGGTGATCTGGGCGATGAGGAAGTTGAGGTTTTAGCACGAATCACTTGATACAGACCGGTAAGCAATGTCCTGTGACTCTTTTTTCATAATTAATTTATCTGTCATTATTCGTAACAACATCGACGTTGCAAGATATCTCGTATATTCCTAAAGATCCTATGTCCTGAAGTTAGCGCATCAAAACGCGAACTACGCTATCTCGTGAAATCTAAAGATCGATACATGTATCGCAATATATTTCGCCGTAAGTTACTTGAAACTGATAGCCGTTTCGTGAAATTCATGTATACTGAGAGTCGTGCATTGCCGCGTAAGCAGCGCCGCTTTAGGGGCACGTGCTAAAGAGATTTCCGTGACAGACAATCGTCAACGAGGCCCAGAGGTAGGTTAACAGTACGTGATACGGTAGCTTTAACGTAATCTGGTTTCCTTGACGACGCGGAGGACGCTTCGCTAGAACTGTCTAATCGTTCGGCTAACCTATCGATATGTCACTTTCGTGTTAGGAATTTGTCATTTAATCGACCATTAACCAATTACGTAAGTCCCTTACATCACTTACGAAAGTCTATCTCCCGTAGATCGTTTGCAAAATCAAACGTACCTCGGCTGCTCTCGAACCAGGTTATCAATTATGCTACCTTCGTGTTCGCCTTCAAATGAACGTAGCGGATTTTACGCTTAGCGTGCTGCGTGCTGTGTGCTGCACACGCATGTGTGATCATGAACGGTCTGAAATTATTAAATTTAATTATTATTAAATCGGCTGATGATTTTTAGGTGCGGGGTGAAAGGGAGCTGCGAACATATCGGTAATTCCGATGTTGTGTGTGGAACAGCTTTTCTCTCCTTGGCTGTTTGATAACCGAATCAGGAGTAACCCTTCCCAGTGTTCTAATATTTTTCTTCGAAAGATCGCGTAGAAAGTTGTTATCTCAACGAAGAATCCATGGCATTTGCTTTTAAGAATAATACTCGCGTATCAGATTGAGATTCGGATTAAATCGACACAGTGAAGAACAGAGCTTTCAAACATTCACAGCAACCACAAAAACATGTAGGTCGTTCGACGCTGACTGCAGTATGAAACAGAACATCTTGACGGAAGAAAAACTGTGAGAGGTTGAGGGAAGAAAAAGTGTGAGAGGTTGAGGGAAGATAACTTATCGATACCAATGGACAGCAATAGACTTTTCTTCAGTTTAGAAGCGGTTTTCGAATGTTGACGAGCGGAAGGCAAGCTACGGCTGCTGTGAGCATCGATGCACGCTTCGTTTACGCAAGGAATCAACTCACTCCGACAGCGAGCCACGAAGAAATAACAGCGCAAAGCAAAAATTATATTATATTATAGCATATATAGATTTCCGAAATATTTTAACCTAGTGTAGCCCGGTAACAAGTATCGAGTAGCTGCCCTTGAATACGATTAAGCTGCTTAAAATAGTCGTTGGTCTAGGTATTGTACACAATATAAAGTGTCTCACAAAAATATTCGAACGCTCCTAAAAATTTTTAATGTATACAGGGTGTCCCATTTAACTCTAACTCCCTTAATTACTCTCTTATTTGTTAAATATAAAATATACAATAAACATATCGTACAATGTTACGTGATACAAGAAAATGTTTCGAGAGAAAGTCATTGTATTGTAAGGAGGAAATTAGGCTATGAAAGTGAATCTCTGGGTCACATCTTTTGAAATTTTAATAATTTGCAACGTCTTTTCTTTTTTCAACGGAGTGACCTATTTCCTTATTTACCATTAAGAAGATGAGATCAAAACGCATCCAACTATGACTCATGACTCATACCATGTGACCTTGAAATGGTTTCATAAGATTTCCCAAGTAAATGACTACGATAGAAATTTATTTGTTATCGTAACGTGCACTCGACGATCCGAAAATGACTGCAGACAGAAAAATACGTGTTTTCACCGCCTATGCATATGTATGTATACTCTGGCATATATCTTCAGATCGGATTCAAATTTCGCCAATATAATGATGACGATCGTATCTCATTACAGTGCTAATGAAATTTCAAAATGTTTCATAGCATAACACGTGCGCAATGATATACTGTAGGCACGTGGAAGTTTTCGACGACAAGTGTACGAATACTTTCACGAAGCGCTGTAAATCGAAAAAGAGAATGAAATTTGTTCGTTTGAGGCTTCGTTTCCGAGGAAATTGAATTTGAAAATTCAACAAGTACTCACGTACTCCCTATCGGACGTTTCCAATATGAATATCCTATTCTATGTCAAACTCAATTTTCTCGAAAACGAGACCTGAAACGAGACAATTTTTTTTTTTAATTTATTTGTGCACGAAGAATTGCCTCCCGCTCAATTGCATCACCTGAGACACATCATATGTAGATAAACTCGTATACACTAGCACTTGCGACGCTTTGCTGTAATAGTGCATCGTTCGTTTTGAAAAGTTTTAACAATTCTACAGTTTCGAACGCGATTTACGGAATAAAAGTTGTTCGACCGTAATATTCTCGAATCAAATATTCCAACGGTATCATATGGAAAAATATTCAATCTCCTCGCTGTTTCGATACGAATAAGATAGCGAATTGAACTCTGAAAGAGTTACGCTTACTCTCGATAAAATACTTGTCGCGTGGCGATAAATTATTAACGTGGAAAAATCGCTCAAAGGGAAATGTGTTTTATTCGTTCGTTGGTTTTTGTAACTATAGTCTATTAACTCTAGTATGAAAGTATCCTATACGATATTTTAATAGGGTTTAAACGATGCGCAAATATTTCTCTTTTTGAATTTGTTAATCTATTGGAGAACCTTCTCGTGAAATTGAATCTGTGGTGGCGATATAGAGGAAAGTGGCCTTATATGGAATACCTGAAATCAGATATAATATCTTTTATTTTTCTTTTTATTCTATCTCCTCTATATATTCTATACTTCTTTATTATTTTTATTGCTCAAGGTATTTTACTTATAAAATCACATGTAAAAAAAATGACATAAAAAGGATAGCTATTTGCGATTGTCACGTATCCAAGTGTCGAACTCTGCATCAACACATTCATCATATGTTCAACGTCCGCACATTAGGCGCTTGATCCATATTTCTTCATCATAGCGAGCGAGTGAGATAGCCTATAGCTGCCTGATCGATATTCGTTTGTCAGGTTTTTAAAAACGGTACTACTCCAATTAGGTATACCATTCCATATTTGGTCAGCTTTCTATATTTGACCTTAAGTTTAGTTAATTTGATTGGTTGCCGAAACGCAATAGAAGTGATTGCTTATTTTTCCTGCAGGCTGTCTTTTGGATGAAAGTCGTGTTCATGTCTTTGCGAAAATGTATCTGTAAAGATAAATATGATGGAATAGAAAGTTCGTGTTCTATAGAATTTCCCGGTATCAAATTTCGCCAAATTTGGCGATTCGAGTTTGATTCGGTTCATTGGTGTCCAAATTATAAAGCTCGATGTTTATGCTAATTAATCTTCTGTATACGAAAAGTGATGAACAATTGGCTTAACACTTCGTTAATAGAAAATTCATGTTTATATTAGAATTTTGTAACTGTGAGAACAACATGAAATAAATTATTTGTAAACAAAAAGTATTTCGGTAGTAACTGATTAAATAAGATGTATGAATTACAAAACAACAATATACTACATCGATAGTGAAATAATAGAAATTTGAACAAAAGTTTAAATACCATATTATAATATACTATTGGCGGTTATTAGCAGTGGCGGACGAAAAGAAGTTTATAAAATAAGAAGAATTAGAAGACAACGTAATTTTTAAAAACCGACTTCTTATTTAATAAGACCAATAAATGAGAACTACACGTAAAATGGAATAAATGACTGTTACGAATATGATGATAAATTTTTAGTGCAAAAGTTACTGTGAGTAGTAAATATAAATTTTCAACTTTTCTTTGTATAAAACTGTATACCGTGTGAAAATAAAGAAAAATCAAAGAAGTAAATTTATGGAACGCTAATTACATCGAAGATAATTCGATATCGTTCGATTCTCTTTTTACGTGTAATTGTGAAATACCACGTTGAAAAATCGTGCTTTCTTATTATTATCGGATACTCCAAAGCACTGTTATCGCATAACCCCGTAAGCGTGGATTTTCCATCCCCTGGTCACTTAATATCCCTCAACGGTCTCTATAACTGGCATTGCTGGTTCATTGTCCAGGATAAATAACCGATCTAGCGTGGTTTCGGCGTAAGCTTCGATAATTCGATCTGGCGACTTTGTACGTCAACTTGTTAAGCCGCATTAGGAGGGTGGAACAATAGTATCTCCCTCGAAAACCATCATTTATTTCTAATATCTGTACAGGCTGCCTCAGAAACAGGTGACCAAACTTTGGTACGGTGTTCTACTCAGCCTGTGCAACGGGAAGAGATCATATAAACCAAGGAGCCAAAGAGTAATGGAACTTTCTAATAGGCTCTGTTTAAAACATGGACCGTGAAACTTTTTTAGAAAACCTTCTCACGTTATGAGTTCAGATATGAGGACAGATACAAAGAAAAGTTCTTGAAAATAAAAGTTTTACTTTCGACAGATCTTATAAAATATGAAAGCACAAATCTTTCTATAGCAGAAACGGATATTTTGCTCATCAATATTAAAAAACTTTTCAGTTATTATTCTAACAGATAGTGAATACTAATTTCCATGATTTTTTGCTATGAAAAATATATATATATGCTTCTATTGTACAAATCCTAAAATATCTGTTCTACGATAACAATTTTTAGAGAATTACTGAATTTTGCACGAAGAATTGTCGATATTTGAACTGTTGTAATTTCGTGAAAAAAAATCATGCAATAGACCGCTTGGACTCGTTTTAAATGACGTGGCCTCTATTTTCATGCATTACATTGAATTTCAAGGTCAACGTCAAGGTCAATTTTGCGGCTAACTTTTTTGCAGATTTTCACAGATCTAGAGGTGACCCATAGAACAACTCTATGACTTCAACTAAATAACTGTTTTACACCCTGTACATTACAAATATTTAATTAAAGAATACACGGTAATATTGTCGCCGCTCATCATCGTACATTTCGCATCTTCAAACTTCTGTAGATGGAATATTTTTCTTTTTCATAACATGTTCGAATATTAATACGATGTGAAAAATACAGTTATACGTTATCGTCAGGAAGCAACATTTACGTATTTCCAACTGCAATAAATAGTTCATATTTTCGTAGAATAGACGACACGATATTTAAATCATCTCATCTTATACAGATAACACAGAGATAACGCTGTGTCCGAATATGAATGTGAGTAACGTAAATGCGAATACATGTACAGTTAGCCGCATCTGCATTAGTTATACGTGTGCGATTCACCAAAAGCGTTAATACGTTCGTCCAATATCTTCTTAAAGCGTTATAACGTGAATTTCACAATTTTCAGCAAATTCTAGCAAAGTGTAATTTCGCGACATATACGACGGATTTAACTTCGAGTGACATATTTCTCACTCTCTTGACTTAAGGTATAAGGACCTGGAACACGAGCCATTACACGTAAGAGAGATAATACGTTTAGAAGTAAAACATTTACTTGAAGTCTTCCCCTTAAATACACTAAATATGCGTATAAGACAAATGCCGTCTCAGAAGACTGTTTTCAACTTTCTGTTCACTGACGAAGTCAATGAAATTTTCATTGTGAAATTTAATGGAAGCAGTAGTACACGAAAGTATTCGAACACTTACCACGGAATTCTATTTGTCGATTTATTATGCGCATTGTACAAAACTTTTTTTTTAATTTCGTTGGTTCAGTAATGACACGCAACTATCGTGATTATGAGATTGAATTTTGAAACCAATCCATCAATTCATATAGAGGTTATGAGATACTTATTGCAAACATACATTTAAAGGGAACATACCGAACTCGCCGATTTTGATGAATCTTATATGGAGGATAGATGCCGAAAAAATATTTTACACGTATTTTTTTATATTGGACATCATCCACATCGAAGAGATGATAGTATTGCTCAAAATTGAGCTATACGTTTCTTATCTCCGACACTGGAAGGCGTAGTAAAAGATTGTTTGAGATTATGCGTTTGAGATGGAGAATAACGCATTAAAAATTCTAATTTTAAAGAGAAACAAAAATGTCAAAATTATATAATGTCTATATTTTTGAAACGTAATAATAAAATGTAACAAAACAAAATGTAATTTTTAATCTAATACAATCTTTTTGTCATCATACGTGATCTTCGTGTGTCAAGTGACGAGAATTTTATTTTTCCACTCATTTGTTGTATTTATTAATCTCTTAGGTACGTCTGAGTTTTGCGCGGGGCTATTTCTCTATACGGCAGAGTTTGACGCGATTTACTCGTAAACGATACAGCACTTTAATCTGTAACGGATAATCCTGTTCCCTACGCAAGCACATTGGAATGAAGGTTTTGATAACTAAATTGTAATTTTTCTTAAAGATATGATGCATATACTTTAATTTTAATAATTTACTTTAATAATTAATAATACAATTGAGTATGATATATTTTAAAGCACGATACGACACATAGACCCACGTCACAATTTTTAAACTCATATCGCGATAATGTCTCCCAAATTGCTCTTCGTTTTCTATTTTGAAGCGACATTTTGAGATTAAAGATTTTAAAAAATTATAAGGGTACAGATCGACATGTTGAAAAGAGCATCTAATAATGGTATATTTATATTAACGAAAAGCAACAATTGATACCTGATATTGGCGTATCAAAAACAAAGACTGTATATTCTGTCTGTATATTGTCAACACTGTTATAAAATGCTGTGGACAATAAAATAAGAGCAAAAAAAGTATAAAGCAAGACAAATGAAAAAGGTCATTTAGTTCAAACGGTGAGCGTAGTGGCGCGTCGTAATATAAGCTGATATCCACAAAAACCACTATAGTGGCGCAAGTACCTAAGAGGTTAATTGAAATAAGCTGAGCTCGAATAATTTTTTACCTAATTCTTCAAATAAAAATAGACTTACCGAATTTGAACGTTTCGACATTAATAACTGTGCAGGAGTTCCAGTACAAGGAAGAATTTTTCTTTGGAAAAAATTGCATATAATTCACTCCAGTATCATGCGATAAGCCAATGTGATCAGTCAGTGACAAATTAAAAAGAATGATTTCCAGCCACCCATTTCGTTTAGCTCGCCATTCATCAATCAAAATTCGAAGTTTTATATTTGTAATTGTAGATGTTATTAGTTCTCATCTAATGCAGTTTTATTAGGATCTAACGAAAAATTATTATTAAATAACTCACTGAGTACCCAAAAGTTTTTCTTTCATTTCTCTTCATTTCTCCAACCATAGATTTAAATATCTCCTGTTTATTCTTCGTTCCATTTGCTGTTGATATAATAGGAACATTTTTGTATCGTATAGAAAACAACAAAAAGCGTAAACTAGCTTCAATGAAAATGGTTGCATCTTTGTATTTTTGACTACCATAAAACTCGTTATGATAGTACTAGAAATTACACTAACTAAAATTACTAATTGTTATGTCATTTCTGATAAAACAATTAAATTACTAATTGTTATGTCATTTCTGATAGTCAGCTACTCAACGTGCTTTATTTATAAAAAAATTATAGTACACATAGCTGTCAAACTAATCACTCCTGTCTAGTTAGAATGAATGAAAAATAATTACACCGCATTAAACTTACATGAGCAAACATTCATACAAATGTATCAGAAAAATGGTTATTCTTAAAATACTGCTAACGTCATTGATAAATTATGCTGCTAATTATATTGGCACTAATCGAATTAAGGTTTGTGTTACCAAAAGGGAATCAGGATATGATACAAACATTTATATAAAATTTCTTGCCGCATAATGCCTTAATAACCATGGTATATTTTTTAAAACAAATATATATGAATATTAATTTATTAAAACAAATATATATGGGACTCGAAGAGGTCAATATATTGGAATTAAAAAATTATAGAGAAACAAAATTTGTAGATACTGTATCTATGTCATATTTATCAATTTATTTTCCCATTGCTTTTTTGACCTGTCTTCTGTCTATAGTACTTTTTTATTCCATTGATAAATGGTTTCCATTTGTTTGAGATTATTGATTGCAATTGGTTGTTTCTGTGTTACTATAAAATTGAAAAGTTATAAGCTATTCTTATTATAAGCGGCTATGTGGGATATAATAATATCCTATATATATATATAGGATATATGAAAAAACTGCTGTCGTATCAATTACAAATTGTCCGTATATTTGACTTCACTAATAGTAATAATAGTAGTAATTTTAATCATTGTAATCATAATATACCGCATGGTGATGGTCATAATGGCGTACGGATAGATAGAATAATCGCAACAATAATGCAATTATAAACTATAGAAATAATAATTATTATAGTATTTTTAAAAAATCATCACTACCATCTTTGGGAAACAATGTGCAAGATGATAAAGTAAAAGTAAATGGATGGAACGTAGTATTAACCAAAGGAACCGAAAGTGATGGAGGAATTCTTGCACGAAATTAATTCACGAATCTGTTTAACGTAGCAATATTATCGTTATAATAATATTGGAATCCCTATTATTTGTAAATGACCGTCCATACGTATAGCATTCGCTAAAAATTCTATTTCTCTCTTACTCGCATACACTCCGCGCGCGCAATCGATTAATCACTCCCTGTTCCTTTCCTTCCATCCCAGCGTAATAGAAACTCTTTTTCTCCACCAGAAAACAGTCTTTCGTTGCACTAGCTAAACGTCCTCCTCTTTGCATCTACTTACTACGAATGCGTTTTCCAGTGTTTCCGATGTCCAAAATATTAAAAATAAAGCTTCTTAAAAATTAACCATCATATTTCAAGAACATCGTAAAGAAATGTTGAAACGCATTCAAATAAATAAGTATGACGTATTATTTATTTATCATATACCACGTCATATATTTATTTACATACAAATAAATAAATGAGTGTACATTACGTATCTTTTTTTTCTTTTTTTTTTCTCTTTTTTTCGAAATTCGAATCTCGCCCTTATTGATACATTATTGCCGTAGACTTTTTATTTTTCAGTTACGATGATACATTAAGCAAAATATGCCCAACATTTAATAATAATAAAAACGAAATCAACTTTATAATTACTGACTTACAATTCCAATATTACCCAACGATTAAGAGGAAAGCTTAATATGTGTAATAAACTTTGTACACGATATACGGTATAAATCGAAATTCAATTAGAAACGACATAAAAAAAACTTCAATTATATAAAAGAAAAGATGAAATGCATAACCATTCTTATTCCAATTTACATTTGATACAAAGTCAAAAGTATTTAAAAAGGCAAGCCCGATGTAAATTACACATAGAACTATTCAAACTAAAATTATTTCTAGCAGAAAGTTCCGTATAAAACTTCATTCTGAATGGTAGGACGCACTTGCGATATATGTACGTGCGACGTGTTTCAATTTGTTTCTTAATTACAAAAGTCACAATTTCAAGGTACATTTTGATCAATAAGACCGTCGTCATGAATACTTCTACTTTTGAAATTATGAATTTGCGGATGAATAATATTCGTTAATTCGTTAATTATATTATTGAGCGAGTAAGTAGTAAGAAAAGGAAATTACCATTTTTCTATGTTGACGTCTTATCATATATAATATAATATAAATTGTCCTTTATTCGAATATTGAACGCGTTTCCTTGATTGCTTGTATTATTTGCTCGAAGTAAATAACACACGACTATATCCAAGCGAATACCTTTCGCAAAGAGGAGGGTGCAAGTTAAACGTAAGAAGTATATTAGTAAATCTTAGAAAAAATAATGAAACAAAAAAAAATGTTTTCTTTGCACCTTATCACTTTACGTCTCAAAAACTGCTAACATAAATCTATTACTTGTAAAAAATGCAATTTATCCAACGCCACATATTATATCGTCGTATTATCATCGTCATCGTCATTATTTTAAATTGCAGAAGTAGAACATATGAGTCCTTCGATTACTACAAACTATACAGTTAATAACATTAGTAATTATCTCCCTTATGCCTAATTTTAGTTATAACATTTTAGTCCATCGCTATTCTTCCATTATTTTACTGTTAAAAACAATGTCGTTCTTCCACTTAAGTTATTCTAACATAAACTTGATGCAATGATACATATATGTTGATTACATATGTGTATATCATGAGAGCAATCTTTCCAGAAAAAAATTAATAGTACGTCAATTATAATAATCTTTATGAATGGAAAGAAAATATATTCAATAAAAAATGACTTTAAAAACATACGTTACATACATTCCTTTGCATTCGTTATATCGCTCCTACTTTCACTCTTGCGCGCGCGTTCTCTCTATACTCTTTCTTCCTCGAAATGTAAATCGCAAAAATCCATTCACACTGCACTTTGCTCGCGTATTTGCACTTACAGCTATCGAAATAGTTCATATTTCTCTTATTATCATAGAAAAGTTCAGCCACTTGTTACAAACTCATTACAGAAAATCTCTTTGTCCATACAAACCAAAGCATTGATATTGCACAGTTCTTTTGCACTTAGAGTAGTACGATGTAATAACTCCTGTTACGAGTCACTAATAACGTGTCGAGTTCGTTTTTAAAATTATCCCAAATTAAAAATTCGACTTGTTTTAAATCGTTCTTTCTTGTTATTCGTTATTTCGAAATTATAATTCATGCAAAGGATTTCATGTATAAGAAATATATTTAGCAATTAGTAATACGATAAATTAATTATTATGAAGTAGAATAAAGTTTTGTGCATATATGATAGCTTTTTTTCTTATTTACTTTTCTCTGTCAAGAGGAATATTACGGTAAAGAAGGAACATTTCTTCTGTCATATGCTAAGTTGCATCACGTAAGATGAACGGTTAAAAAAGCACAGAAATATTTTTATGAAGTGATATTTTTATACAAATCCCTTGTATACTTTGCAAGAACAATCGAAGACATTGTTGAGATATTTCATTGAACATTTGGTGTTTTTTTATTAACGTGCAATTACTCGAGCAAACATATCGATATAGATTATAATGGTCATGTGGATAAAAATGATAGTAGTTATGGTGGAGGTGATGATGATGATGATGGTAATAATGATGGTGGTGACGTTGACGATGACGATAACAATGATGACGTCGTCGACGACGACGACGACGACGTCGATGATAGCGCAGAAGACGACGACGAAGACGACGTCGACGATGATAATGATAATAATGACAATTGTAGTAAGACTGAAAATAATGACAATGTTGTTGACTCCAATAATAACATTGCCTGCTTTCCATGGCTTTAAATCCTGGCAGTGAAGAACGAATTAACATGAATGGCGATGATACGTATCTCGATACACGAGAAAGGTTTTGTGTCCTTATTCGTAAAGATAATTTGAGGGCCAGATTTGGCCTCATTCGGGATCACCAGTTAGCCATGCCAGGTTTATTTAATGTCATGAAGTAGATCTGGCACGCACTTCCACCTTTAGCTGACGAGAAAAATACCTAAAATAAACAAACACAATGTGAAGCTATGCTATAGAAAATAAAGGCAGTTTAATTATAATATGTATGTTTTCATTCATAACAATCATAATAATATATTCTCTAATATGTATGTACATGCACATACCTTATCATTACGCTCGCAAAGGAACTTGAGCCGTTGAGCTTTCTTGTGCATGAACACACCATCGAGGTGTCCACTTTCTACGCTTCTAATCTCAATAGCTTTGTTGCCCCAGCCCATAATTTGTCCTGTACCAATATATGCAACACTAGTGGGCATTTCTCCCCATTGTAGAACCATGGTCTTGGAAAGTCTACCATAAGTGTTTACGTATACACCTTCATTATCATAACATAACAGTAACTGCATGCCATTACTGTTTGGTAATGCCACAATACAATGTGGACAAATGGGGCCCTGAGTCTGCAATCGATAACAAACGTCTTAATGTAAATACAGGAAGAAGCATTGACTATTTTTAACTCATATTATAAGTATTCTCTCACGTGTTTTGGCAGATAAATATCATAGACTGTTGCCGAGTCTAAATCAACGGCATGAAAACCATCAGCACTGCCGTAAATAACTTTCAACCTTGTACCCTCTTCTATGGTAAGATCCACAAGTAGTGGTCTATGCGCTAATTCACCGAATGATTTAAAAGCCATAAATTTGTGATAAGGTTTAGGTGCCCAAGCGTAAATTTCTATGGAGTCTTTCAATGCGATGACAAGAAACTTTATTCTCTCATATTTGACTATCTTGAAATGTACCGCACCTTGAAGATCGCCAACATTAATCCAACCATTGCGTCGCTCAACTTGCTGAAATATGAAAAAAAGTCTGAGCATATTAAACATATTTCCACGTGTATCGTCAATACATATTAAATCAATCATCGATCAACGAAATCGATCGACAAACAAGAAAGCGACTTACATCACTGTGTCCATCGGTTCGCAAGATTTTACTTTTAAGCCAAGAAAGATAATATACCCGTACTCGATTCTTTTTGCCGCTAATTGTAACCAAAATATTTTGTCCTTCGAGAACTTCCATCTGTTGAAATCGTCTTCTACTTATTAACTGATATACTTTGCCCTGACCACTTCTATCCAATAGCACCAGACCATTTTCAGTGCCAATTAGTAGATTTACTCCTGCAAATATTTAAACGTTGATTTAATTAATAAGGGTTATGTAGAGGGTTGCGTAAAATAACGTAAGGTAACATGTTCGTTTCTTAAATATTGTATTCCTTATGTAATGAATTTACCCCAAAGTGCAGCGCACAGAATCTCACTGTTGAATCGTTTCTTGTATTTACGTATTTCAGGTGTGTCAGACGCGAGGTCGTGGCTGGTTGGTGTCACATTCACATTTACGTGAGACTCCCTTCTAGCTGGTCCCGCGCCGAAACCAAAGGTCAGGAAAGATCTTTGCTTCTGTTGAAATGCAAGTGGTTGTGGTGATTTAACTGCTTGCCGATACTGCAACAGAAAGTATCTTAAAATTGAACTGGAATACATAGATCTAGAGGATAGAATGCAAAATAAACCATTCAGAAAAATACACGTGTTATTACAGGAGATGATGCAACCAAGAGACAAAATACGACGACTGATAGGGTGTAAAAAGTAGAAAATACAATAAGACGTACATCTAATGAGGTAGTAACATGCAATAAAAGAAGTAGATGATACTTATCAGACTTACAGAGATCATACAAATTTCCCAAACAATTTGAAGCGAGTAACATACGTACAACAAATATACATGTTTCACGCACTACAAATACCAAGTGTACAACGTAAATATTGTTACGGTGAAAAGAGAACAGAAAGTATTGTACTTTTTATGGGTTAAGTTAAGGTTAGGTTATATATATATATATATCCTTTAGATTATATATATCCTGGAGTCTAGAATGAGAAACACGAAGTAAATTTCAGAGTAAAAAGGGATAATAGAAGTTGAAAAAAAATAGGAAAATAGGTAGCAAGCCTAAATATAAAAAAAGGGGAGTATGAGTAAACACGTAAGAAAAATAGAGGTGGGGAGAGAGAGAGAAAGTGATAGCTAGAGAGAGAACGAGCTGAGAAAAGCGCTGTGATTGTGATTGAATTAGAAAATCATTCCATTCGCACGATATCTAGGAAAGGGCCCACAAAACCAAATCGAGAATACGACGAGATAGTGTACAAGATATTGACATTCCATGCACGATGCACGGTGAGAGTTAAGAAAAATAGTAGAGGATTTTGTTGCGTTTCCGTCCTTTACGCGCAAGAAAATATCCTACAGAAGGAGGCAGAAGCAACACCGAGCTAAATCAATGTCGACTGAATACTTACATGATAATTAGTATTGGGATTGGGATGGTCAGTAGAAAGGGTCCTGCTCTTCGGATTAGAGCTTCCACGCGTCCCAAACACACAACAGAATCCTGAATTAGTCACGCTGACAAACATAATGCGACTATTTGCGCAGATATTTGCGCACAATAATACAATGTAAAATAATATAACATCCGGTACGCTAACTTTCTTACAATATCAAATTTTCTTTTCCTTGCAAATTAATAGATGCCAAGCGTTCTGATAACGTTCTATTACTTTCAGCGATTTATTCTTTCAACTCTTCATTTACGATCCATTGAGATTATACAATTGGTATAACTTTTAAGAATATCGATCACGGCGTTGCATCCAAACAAAGAAAATCGAGGAAGTTAAAGATAAAAGATACGGAACTTGTATTCGGAAAGGTAACCATATATAATCTTCGTATTCTTTTTCTAAAGCAAAATTTACAATTACTATATAATTTCATGGTCCAAAGAAAAATTAGGAAATCGAAGAATTAAAGAAAAATGTAGAATGAGAATCAATTGAAATGATCGAAGAAAATCAATTGAAGGTAACTTGTCGGTTATTAATTGGTAAAGACTGTCACAAATCTGGAACAAAAGCTACCATGTACTTCGTACGTGAAAAATTTCTAACGTTTCCAATATTCCCTCGGTTTTTATGATCATCCTTAAAAGATATCGTTGAAGATAAAGTAATATTGATATATAGAGAGTATTTGCCAGTTGACTCGAAGTATGATTATGAGTCGGCAATGTCATTTAAACATACAGAGTATAAAATTAATTGAATTTCCTTACATAAATTACATAAATAGATAAATGGAGCGAGAAAGTGAACTCCTGTTTTACTATATTCTTACTATTTTATTCGTGGCAACCAGAATCAGCATACCAGAATTAAGAATGTACTTAAACAATGGTACTAATACAGTACTCATATAGTACATATATAGGATATTTAGCACAAACTTCGACATAGTTATTGTGTCAATAAAGAAAAAAAAAAAAAGAACAGGTCATCTTCATTTATTTAAACAGCACCATATAATTTTTTTCTATTCAGTGCTGTAATGACAGTTGTTATAAGTATTCTAATAGACTTTTTCTTAATAACTCGGTCAAAAAATTATCCTGAAGCGTGCTAAAGTTCCTTCTTGACATCCAAATCACGCACGAATATGATTCAATAATATCCTGCAACTGAATGCAAACGATAAATACATTTCTCTCATAGGCTTCATATTTTTTAATGAAATTATTGCAATGGTTGTGTCCTGTTACTAATTTTCAAATTTCCAAAACTTTCGTACAATCCACAGAACATATCCATACAAATTTTCTAAGTGTTCGAATGCTACATATGCGTTCGTTGAAATACCCCTGTTAAAGCTATGGATATATTTGAAACAAAGAAATCTGTCACTCGTACTCGTTTGAAAACGCGTTCAAAAATTCCATAAGAAAAGTTCTTTGTTCTCTGGTCGGAATTTTCCCTTAAAATCTTGATAATTTTCGAGTTTTGTCGTTTTTATAATAATCGTTGAACGTGACAGTTGATCTAATCGTCTGCTCCATCTAAAGTTGCTTCGACAGTAAACCAGATGCAAATGCGGACCAAGTTTAAGGAGAAATCTTGTCCATTGACTAGCAATGTGTAGTCGGATATTTATACCGGAAAGTCAGAAAAGAATTAACTTCAAAAATGTTTTGTAAGTCGGTGTAAAATAAATATACAATTTTTACTACCCAATGTTGAATCGAAAGTGTGAGAAAGAACAATTTTTTACGTCTCGCCTTTCGCTTTCAACGATCCTTTGAAACATCGTTCGCTTATTAGCGGTTGTTATAAGTTTTGAAGAAACTATATTAATTTTTACTTCTCTATCGTTTATAATTATTGATATTTAAAAGTAATAATTTATAATTTAGTAATTTTTTACAATTGCAAGGTTTCGTTACGAATTTTTTTTATAGTAATTGAGGATTTTCCATAGTTCCGATACTTTTCCGGCTATCATTTACACCCGATAAAGGTTTCTGTTTACAAACGTAACTAACATTTATCCCGAAATTGACCAAACGGAACTTTTTTCGTTGATTGAGAGGAAAATGATATTTTTTGCGCGAACTACGAAAAATCGCGTTTAGGAAATTGTGGAAATAATTTTCGGATGGAAACTATCGCTATTAATTAAAAGATATTTTTAAACGATATTTCTCCTTATTATAAAGAATTGCCTATGTACTAATTCTATGTCAAGATAATAAAATACCTCGATTCAATGTGCTTTGTTAACAGCAGTCGTATGTAATATTGTTGTTAGGGGAAATCTTGCTCAATTTGTTGTTCTCGCGGACGCACAGCCGCTTTTTAGAAAATCAGATCAGTTTCTCCTGCATTTCCACCTTGAAGAACGATGTTTACAATCCACGCATGTCAATTTCATAGAAGCGTCTTTAACGTGTATACACATACAGAATTATTCGTTACTAACACTCTAATACATAGCAGGAAAGCTCTCTTATCGTATTTAACACGATGTGTACAACATATTTGTCGAGATATTTCAGATCTCTCTCGTCCATCGCATGGCAGTTCACGTAGAATTTTACCACCATGCATTCACGCTAATACGCAACTATTCGATGATTCTACGCATACATATGTATATAAATAAGCACATATACGTGACGTAACTGGCAAAAAACAGCATACTGAAATATTTTCATTAATACGTAATACTACGAAAAAAAAAAAGAAAAGAAAAGAAAAGAAATAGCGTAATACATAATGTTTCAAAAATAGATCGTTTTTACATGTTTCCAACATGTTGATTTGAAACTACAATGAAAGATATAAATAGAAAATAACAAGAACAAATTACATAAAGCAAGTGCTGTAACTGTTCAGAGGAACACAAAACTATAATATTTATGGTATTGATTACACGCTGTACGTATTTATAGAAAAATTGTGTCCTGGATAAAATGTGTGAAAATTTGGATAAGCATACTTTATATATTTTAATCATGATAAAGTATTTCTTACTTTTGTCTATAATTTATAAGCGCAAAATTTTATAGAAATAATCACATATTTGTAATGAAAAATTTCAACATTTCTTTAAAATTTAAATTATACGACAATATTACTACTTTTAAAGTGTAATTAAAAACAAAATATATTCTTTAAAACGCGTCATATTTTACAGTTAAACAAGATTCTCCTACTATTAATAAATTCCAAACCATTGAAAACGTAAGAGTTGTAACATCAACATTTAACTGAAAATTATTTCCACAATGTTTTCAGCATCTCGCATCTGCATTTCGACATTAACGATTTACGCTCAAGGCGTTACGTTAAACTTTACTACGTTAAGTCAAATACTATTTTCTTTAAATACAAAAGATTGAATGATTTAGCTCATCAAGGATAATAAATAATTATTCTGCAATTATTGTCAGTTTCTTTGCTGCAAGAACGACTTATCGTTCCTTATGTTTAGATATGTTGAATAATATTGTTGCAAATATTTAGTCTCATAAAGTTAGCGATACTAGTTAAAAATTAAATGACATTACTAACAATTTAAATCTCTGGAGAATTTCAAACATATTTGTCCTACGTTCAAATGAATAAAACTATGTTGCACTACATCTAACCTACGTTTGGATTGAAATGAAACCAAATTTTGCATTAGCAAAATACAGAATATTGTACATTTACTATGGCTTACACTAATATACAGAGAATTCTGTTTTTACACGGTAGATGATTATTAAAAAAAAAAAAAAGAAGCTGTACAAAAGAAGTCATGATAAAAAAAAGATACAGCGCACGTGAAAGAAAAAAGAAAATTTCACACTGAAAAAAATCAGCGATATGAAAACAAACAATATATTTTTTTCAACAGATTATATCAAAATCTTTAATTAAATTTTCAAATCATCCTTACATATTTGAATATATCTTTTATTTTAGAAACTTATGAAGATAGTTATATGCGCATGAACACATATAGACAAAGTAAATTATTTTTCATATAAAGGAAGTGACATACCACTAATTCAAGAATACAAAACAACAAAGAATATGACTTACATTTCTGGGCCTCAGAATTGCAGTGTATTAAGTCACATTTTTCAAACTTCATATCCATTCTATGTATATTGACAATATTTCAAGCTTCTCAACTAAAAGGATCAATGGATATTCTCAATACGATATTGTCAATATTTATTGGGAAACTGCATTTTCGTAGAAAATCTTGAAATATTGACGATATTATTGATCGTCTGAGAGTATCCCAAAGGAGAGTAAATCGATGTTGCAAAAACCTTGTAACAAGATACACAAGATTTTGTATCATTTTTAGACTGTTATATTAAAAACTAAACGACTCGGAACGAAAGTGATTCTGCCATTGGATAGAGTAGAAAATTTGATAGAGCAAAGATATAAAAAGTCATTGTTTTTTTTTTTTTTTTTTTTTTAAGTAGACTTAATATACTCTGAATCTGAGGATCTGATTCGACATACGTTTATTAATTAAGTTTTCTTAATTTTGAAATTATCAAAACTCAACGTCACTACTCAATTTCGAAATACGTTTTATATGACTTTTCCATAAAGTAGGGACTTGAACAAAAAATAAATAACTAAGCAGTAGCCAATTAGCAGTTAAATTCCCATAAATATGTAAAATAAAATTGGAATAAGAATCTACGAAAAGAAATATGAAAAAAGCTTTGAGCACAAAAGATTAACGTCAAATGGTCCTTTCTCTTTTTCTTTTTTTTTTATTTTTTTTTTTTTTACAAGATACGATGTGAATTGCATTAAATCATATTAAATCGTGTAACAAAAAAATTTAATATTTTTTAAACCGTGTAGAATCAAAATTGCGTAAAAGAAAATCGTATAAAAACAGAATCGGCTGTATCGTGAAAACACGTCACATATTTCGAGAAATTGAAGATTAAATTTTCATTGGACCCTTCTCCTATATCTACCCGAATTCTATCAAAGGTATGCAATTTAAAAATATACTTTGGCTAAAATTATATTTAAAAAAAAAGAAAAAAAACACTATGATTGAAATATTAAGCTCATTATCAGTGACTACTATAATAAAAAAAAAGCAACAATTTTAACTTATTTCTTTCACATTTGTTGTTAAAATAAAAGAAGTGCATCGAAGCAAAGCGAAAGAAAGAAAAAACATAATTGATCGACCACAGGGTGCAACTATTACGAAACTGTCCTAAGAAGAAGATTAGATTTTCAAATACGATCTGAATTCTTTGCATTTGAAACGCTCGTATATCATCGCTTTTTTTATATCTAAAAATACCACTCCTTTTTTTTTTCATTTTTTTAATCTATTTTTCTCTTTTTTTTTTATAGCGACTATATCTGTAATCTTTGAAATACGTACAATAGGCTTACGATACGCGAGTTACATACACTATAAGAATAACACAAAATCAGCGGTCATGGACAATAATGATTCCCACGTAGCATCAAACATGTGAGACGAATCTGAATGCGTGGAAATTGACACATTCGCGGTTACATATATGGAGAAGATAAGGTAATAGAAAGAAATGCAATTATATATGTGTAAATATGTATATATCTAACCTCTTCACTTGTTGTCTTATCCTGTCGTTGACCTGGTGACGAGGTAAGAAGATCCGGCAAGACGGAACTGGGCCGTGATCCGGGGGATGAATCCGACCTCTGAAAATCACCGCCACTTCCTCCGCCTCTCGAACGATCACCACCTTCCCGATTCTATAAAAACATCGATTAATACTTCAATCGATCGTCGCTATTAATAGAATAGAAAAAAATCTAAATAAAAGAACGACGATAAAATCTGCTCAAAATTAAGACCTGAATTTCTTTTTGAACGATCATGTTCAAGCAAACTGGAGATCTTCATCTCGATCGATAGATTAAATCTTACCAATACATAAGAATATGTATTCGTGTATTTCGATATAAAAAGACGTGTAATTGATTATAGCGATCTATACATACGACTTGAAATGGATGCAACGATTCTCTTCGTTTTCTTTCTTTTCTCTCGCCTACAATACGAATTGCATTTCGTCTACGATAAACGTCAACAGTCTGCTTTTGTTGTTGCGCAAGAAAATACACGTATTTACTTGAAATTCAGGTTTTAAGACGATCAAGCAAATTGCAATGAAATAAGTGAATGTCAAAGATCGAATTGAAAAATTGTAAGAGGCGAAGAAGAATGCAGAACGAAAAGGAAGGGAAAACAATGAAATTATGGATAATGATTTTACAAGGATCGAAGAAGAGAAGAAAAGACAAGCAAAACACGTGAAACGCAATTATTAAAAAAAAAAAAAATGAATAAGTGCGCGAGGAAGCAACAGAGAAAGTAAATACTAAGTATAATCGTTATTAATTTAAAATCGCTAATGCATCGACGACAAGTCTACAACAATAAAAATATATTTGGTATTTGATTCTTATATATTCGATTGACGAGAAAATACTTGTTATAATTTAAATGTAATAAAAATATTGCGCGAAACGTAAGTAAACCGGGTTCGTGCATAGAGAGCTGATAAAAATAAATAATAAACATTTGGTTCACTCGTCTACTAGAATAAAAAAAAAAACATATAACAATACACACTTTCTAAAGTAATGACGGAAGCAGGGGATAAGCAATCTCAGGATCGTTTTTATATTCGTAACATTAGCAAAAGCGTGCAATAGGATGAAATACAACATCTTGGCACGAAATTATCGTATTATACATTGGTTTCTATAGATAGTCGCGTTTATAATGATTGCATTCATATTTTAATTATTTTATGTTAAGTATTTATAACGCAATACACATTTCTTAAAATACTACACATTTTACTGTCACCGTATACACTTTATTGCGCGACAGAATACAAACAATAAAATGACACTACTATAATTCGACAACATAGTTACGTACTAAAATACGAACAGATCGTTTCGTAAATGATACGAATAACTTAATCGTAAAAGATGTATTTGTTCCAGGTTTAACACGAACGGTGGCTAAAAGTTTCTTTCAAAATTAACAATAAACAGTTTGGGAAGTATAAGTTAGCGTTCGTACGTTTATTTGCTGTTGATCCTTATAAAAAAAAAAAAAGAAATCACATTTCAACGCTTATCGATAAGACCAATAAAGATTATAATAAGAAATATCTGAAATCAATTACACGCGTGATATGTGGTTGGATCGTTAGGTGCGATTATTAAGCGCAATTAAAAATTAAAGATACTTTTATCGTATCGATGAATTTTTATCGCAACATGATAGACAATGTTATTTTGAAGAATCAGTTTCTAGCGGAAGCGTCAAAATTGTCGATTTCCTTCGTTGTACGTTGATTTTACGAGTAACAGTAATAAAAACACAATTCATACCATGCCCAAGAAACACATAAAATGAAAAACAGAGCATGCTTGGCGTATACTGGGACATAGCGTTACAAACATACATCGCATACATCAAATAAAATGAAAAGCATCATGCAAGACAATAAGTCTCAATCATGATTCGTAACAGTGCTACCACAAAAATGTTTGCAAGCTGACATTTATGCATGTGACGTGTAACATACAAATGCGCGCGAATTATACGCATACGCACACACACGCACGCACACACGCATACAACAGCACTCCATCTCTTAAAATATCTTTTCGTCAGCAGTATTTCCCTTTCTTTTTCTTCTAAGTGGCTTTTCTCTTCCTTTCAATTTATCTTCACGTACAATTCTACAATTCTCAAAATAATTATAAAAACACTGTTAACCAAGAACACGCATTACGTATACAATCCACATTGACGACTAACGCAGTGCTGTCCAAGCTTTACTCGCGAGCAAACCAACATTCCCATCACTGCCTTTAATTTACGTACGATAAACGTGAAAACGCTTGTCGCGTATCCAACGTAAGTACGAGTTTCGTACGTGGAATTTCAAATACGTACGCCTCCTTTGGAACAACCAAGTGCTACTTTATTCGTCACATTTGGTGTTAACCGAAGCAAATGTCTCGTCGTTCAGAGAAGACGTAGCGTGTGTTACGTGCGTTAAGTGAGAAAACACGATAAAGGATGGTGAAAAGAGGGAGAAATTTGTATCGTTTCTGGGACCTAGAATTTTACAAGTCCTAAGTCCTGTGTTATCGTAAAGGTACAATTATTCGTGATAAATGCGACGGGCAAATTGTACAAAATGTAGACGAGGTTCACGTTGCTCTGAGAGATGAATTGGAACTTTCTGGTTTTAAACGATCAGAATCTTTATATGAATACGAAATATATTTTTAAAATTATATGAATAAAATAGTACAAAAAAAGTTCGAACGCTGTTTTGTAAAGGAAAGTCGATGAATATTTATATAAAAATATGTAGAATATAAAAACGTATTACTCAAATTGTTGATCAATAGAAACAAAAAATTGAGGTATGATATTACTACGCGAATCTTCCATGAAATCTGTTTCCAATTACGCTATAATTTAATTCTAAAACGAGATGCAATGTATTTAACGTATTTCGTGGCATCGTCGACTTTATCTACATTTTTTACAATTTTTCCACAACGTTTGCCATAAATCACTGTACTTTTATACGTTTGCACTTATAGAATGATGCTTTATTGGAATTTTACAATTTTTAAAGGACTACAAATTTGCCACTTTTTGACCATCCTCCTCTCCGAGTGAATGTTCTTCCAGTACGGTGCGACCGAAAGAGCTACATTTTGAGTACCCACTAGTTTAGATTGGTCATTTGGTAATGAAAATTTACGTTTACTATATTTTTTATTATATCTTCAAGAAGCTACCGCTACGTCGTTGAAAGTTTTTCCGATTAAAATGTGTCCGAATACAGACGCATTCGGTTATCAATAAAGTAAAAGAAAAGATATAACGATAATAATTTCGTCTTACATGTAACGTAATAAAACCCGAACAAGATCGTAGTTGGATTCTTTTCTGTTAGCACAATCTCAACAATGACAATAACGATTTAACATGGGATCCATCATTTATTGAGCGCTCAAAATTAATCTGACCCGGGTAACTAGAGGCTGCTGCTTTGTCTCTCTCATTCTCGGCATAGCATAATCGCTCGGTTCGTTGAAGCAAATTTGATAAAAAATGATATATCCATTAATCGTTTTTATCCGTACTTATCGATCATAAATAAATATCTGTAGAGGTAAAGTTAGCAAAAAAGAAAGCTGTATAACGAATCTCGTCCACGGACAGCACTGGATTAATGATTCTATCTCATCAAATTATCCCATCCCTCTTTTTTTTTTCTACGATATAAGTCAAATAATTTTCATAAGATAGTATCGATGTAACAATTAATATTACTCTGTCTTCTTGTTTAGAACTTCTTTTAATCGAGAGGAACGTGAATAAACATGCATTACATGTGTACAGCTTTGAGTGATCGGTGTCTTATGATAACATTGTCAAATAAATAAAGAACGAAGGACATGAATCGCTTGAAAATTTGGATCGATTGACTAAAAACAGACATGCAAGAAAGTAATAAAATAACACTTGATCGCTATTATCATCGTAAAATTATAACTTTTTGTAAGACATTATATCTATATCTATATCTATATATATATATATATTAAAATATTTCTTTTTAAATTTATGATATTTTCTTTTAGATTAAATAATATAACTGATATGTTTATTATCAAATTAATTATCAATTCGAAAGATCCTGCAGATTCTTCTAAAGCAAAGACTACAATCGATTAGAATGCACGCTTATACACCGAGGAAGCTAGCGATTGATTCTATACAAATGAAAGCATACGCGTGAAATTCGATTTAATTATCAGCTTGAGAGTTAACGTTCGTTGCTATTTTCGTTGCTGATCACTTCTACATCGCAATAATTCTTACGTAAAAGTTTCTTTTTTTACGATTGGATTTAATATCTACTGCGACAATTATGGCCCATATTTATACGAAACGAGAATATTGCAAAAGTGCAAGAAACATTTTTTTTCCTAACGATTCGCTCCTGTGGAAACAACGATGTCTTTCTCTTAACTTAAAAAGAAAAAAGAAAAAAAGGAAACGAAAAATCAAAGTAAATAGAGACGAAGAAGAAGAAGAAAAGAAACGTGATGAAATCAACGTGGAACCTGTGTAGTAGATATGCGTAACGTGAACTTAACGAAAATGACGTACGTAAGACACACTTTCACAAATTTTGAACTGCTCTTTTTCTGAATCCCGCGATGTTTCGCTGCGACGATCGTAGCAACGCTAGCAGTTTTTCCCTTCACACGGTGATGTAACGTAGAAACAAGACGAACGTCCTCAAAGAAATTCCATGCGGTTAATCCTCCTCTCTCAGGTACGGAATTTGAAATAACGATAAATATCGTTGTAGAGCGATAGGGTTTCTCGTATTTTCTCCGTATTAAGTATCGTAGATCATTCGAAAGGAAGGAAAGGATTAGTTCCAAAAGAAACGGAGCGATAGTAGCAGTGGCGATAGTGATACTAACTAAGTGGCGAAGTGATGATGATATCGATGGCAGTAATGTTAGTGGATAATAAATATGGTACTAGAAATAGCGCACTGTATTCGTATTTGTTGGATACTAGGATTCCTGAAAATGAAAGCGATTATTTTTACATGTTTCCATGGCCAATGATCGACTCTGATGTTCCTTGAAACCGATGTTATTTACAACGATTTTTGTTATCCAAAATAATATTCTGATAAGAAATATCTTTTTATGCGTCAACCTTAATCATTTTTATTAAGAAGAATGCATATATACATGCAGTTTCACTAACTTCAATCCCAAAAATATTTTCTGATCTTCTGTTTTGCCCTCTCCTTCCCCTTCTCCTCTCTTTGTTTCTTTCGACTTTTCTCATCTCCATTTTATCATTTACTTTAACAACGTAGAAGAAATTGGCGGATTCGTTTTAAGAAATGTTACAATTTTAAGCAATTCTTTTGTTTATACAGATGAAGTTTTATTCATCGGAAGAAGTAATATACGTACTACACACTGAACTTAACACGGGGACATAGAAAACTGAAGTTCTTTCGCGTAAAATTTCGACACTATTTCTCAAAGGTGCACAATAGTCAATAATGTTTCTAACAATTTTCACAATGAAGTTAGTGAAACATTACATAGTTTCGGTAATTGTTATCGTTAATCATATCCCCCATCATTAATCACTTTTACAATTGGACGTGAAAGGTGAAAAACGTTAACAGGCCATATAGGATGATATTAGTAAAATAAAAAAAAACAGATGTTATTCGTTAATAGAAATATTTCGTACATTTTAGTAGATGTAAATTACAATAGAAACCAAGTTACTTTTTATTCTCTTATAGCTCGTGATAAAACTTAGAGATACTAACTTATATCCATATTGCTATAGTAGGATGTGAGCGTAAGTAATATTGTTATTATTACATAATAATTGTAGCAATACATATACTGTTAGTAATATGCATGATGATAATAGTAATAACGACGGCAATAGCCATACAAGTATCTTTAAGATGATAACAAAACTAAAAATTTCTATGCGATTTAACCCTTTGCTACTAAGAAAGTAACATCTATGTACAGGGTGCCTGAGAAGAATGGGGCAAAACTTACACTACGTATCAATGTGATAAATAGATAAGAAAAGTACCAAAACAATTAATAAAAATTTCTAAGCGCTTGCAACTCTTCGATAAATCATTTTCGGACGCCAGTTTATGCGAACTCTATTCACCCATTTGATACTACGTAGTGTAAATTTTGTCCCAGCCTTTATGTTACACCCTGTATATCAGAAAGTGTAATTCTGTCGCAGTGAATTCGTCAGACTCTCAAGTTGTAGACAGAATTTTTTCTCGATTTAAATATCTCTTTTAAATTAAAGTTATGATTTATTGAATTGTCGAAATTTGCTCAGAATTGCTAAGAATAATACTAATCAATGTGTGGCAGAAGATTATCGAATAAAATGATGCACATTTGGTTCAATCGTATATTATCCCAAGATCTTAAAATGAAATTTATAATTGACATGAGAAAAAGTTCAAGACTTAATCGACAACAGAATACACACTATGTGTGCGATTTAATCGTTAAAAGGCATTAGTTCCTGTGTAATTCATATATTCATCGATTCTAGTCATATACATATATATAAATCTGCGAATTAATCGTCCAAAAAATTGTCAACGTTCTACGAAGAACGATTATCGTGTGATTTGTAAATTGAACAAGATAAATTGAAATCGGCGCATCGTTGCCTTTGCACTAATCTTACAGAGTTTGAAGACGAGTTTGTTCAATAAGATTCAAATTATATAGCAAAGGGTTAAACATCAAAGTACATCGTAGAAGTGATGAAAATGAGATCGATTTAAAAAAAAAATATCTGAGAATGATTAATGCGTCGTTTTAATACTACTCGACAGATACTGTAATATGAGAAAACATCGTTAAGCACGAGAAACAGAATGAGAAGCGAGAAAAAGAAGTTTCGTTAATAGGATGAAATTATTCCCTAAGTTACAAGATAACAATCTTAAAATACTATTAGTAACGTGAAATGATATACTGTTAATTCCATTATACCAGGTATACGTTATCAAAGTTCTAACGTTCCTCTATGAAGCTTTGTGCGACCTTGTCTGAATGAATAATCTAGTAAAATAGTATAGGATAATAGTAATTGTTGGTAACAGAATACTGATAGCGCTAATAGTTATGTATCCTACTCATGTTTGTAAATCTGAAGAAATAAAAAGAAGGAAGGTAACGGGGGGAGGGGGGGAAATGCGCCTAAAATTCGAGCGTAGCTGACTAGCTTTCTATGTTGAATTTTGTATGCCGTTAGATGTTGGAAGAACGGACGTGTAAAGGTTCAATGACAAAATATGCCTGTCGATGTGATATCAGAAAGTAAGATACAAGTGATGAAATACATTATACAATTCGAACGGTTAGCTTATGTTAATATTAAGTTGCTGGTTAAGTTGATTATATTTGAAAAAAATTGATGTGTCAAAGGAATTTGCATTTTGTCAAGCAAAATGATGTAATAGCGAAGAATTACGTTAAGCGATTTCGAAAAGAGAAAATGTAGATTCTCGGGTCGAATAATTTAACGAGATAAGTTTGCGACTCGATCAGTTTCAAGATCAAGTTGGGATAAGATATTACGATTTATTTATCGAGAGGCATTTGTCAGGAGAATGGATTTTTATGAGAATCAGGGTATCGAAATTGACACGATGGTAGAGAAATCGAAGGTAGAGATAAAGGTAATGCAATAGGTATATATTTTTCAGGCAAGCACACAGGCAGGGCTGATAGGGGGGACTGACCTGGGTGACAATGGGGCTGTACTCGCTAGCCGTTGTACTGGCCGTAGATTTAATAGTTCCTGCTTCGTCAACGCTGACAGAAACAGCATCTGATGGTCTACAACTGCGTCTTCTCGTAGTGTCGTCTTTATCACGTCCAAAGTCGAACCTTCTGGCCTCGTGTCTACTACCGAAAACGATTTCGCTCTCAGTTTTTTCCCTTCTAGGCCTCTGAAGACCGTCACGACCAAACGAAAAGTCCGTAAGAACCGGCTCGCCGGTACTCACGACGTTCCCTTTTTTCCCGACGATACCGGCAACGCTTATCTCGCTGCCACGCCGGTTACCGCTTGAGAATATGCTCGATCTTGCTGAGTCTGACTTCTGTAAATATGCAGAGTGTCTCGCGGAAGGAAAAAAGTCGGAATTCTCGCGGCGGAAAGCACGTGCAAAAGCGCTGGACGTGTTGCCAAGCTTCGAATCGCTTTCTTGTCGTCTATGCGCTGCTTTCAACTGCTGTTGCTGCTTTTGATGATGCTGTTGCTGCTGCGAATGATTCTCATACTTCCTACGAGACGATAACTGATCCTGCCTCTTTAACGTTTTCTCCGTGGACGACGAAGAAAGGTGATTCTCGTTAATACACTTGCTCGTCTCCGTTGTCTCTTGCGAAGGTTCTTGTTTCATTTTATCCAACCGTTCGTTAAAACCCTGAAAGAAGCGGGTGAAATCCCACTCCTTCAGTAGAAGTTGCTCCTCCGCCTCGGAGCGCCGGTTGTTGTTAGCCGTGCCGCGATCGTCTGACATCTGACTAAGTTTCTAGGGAGCGCGCACGAGGGCGATAAACAAAGTGACAAAAGAAAAAAAAAACATTCACACGAAAAGAAGAAAATCATAGGCGTGCGGTGATACATAACGCGAGCTAGCTGTGATATGGCAGTGCATTGCGATCAAGTGTAATTATATCAACCGGTCAATGGAATTCATTTTCTAACGTACTGACACACGTTCCACACGAAGCAAGATAATATATAAATAATAACATCTACTATATTTTATACGATGTTACGCGACATTGTCATGAGAAACATTCCACGATACGAAGCTACATGATGAAACGAAATCGTGAGACTCCGATTGATCTCATCTATCCAACTACTAGGAGCAATGATCAAGCGTCGTTGAAAGGAATTTTTCAGCTGCGAATTTCGGAATATTTTATTTCGATGCATACTCGCGTAATTATAATCTTTCTGCGAATAGATCATTATATACACTGTACATCGTGATGTTATCGATTGGCTCTCGATTTCGCCGATCCCCTCTTTTCCTCTTTTTATATCTATATTCTTCGTATGTTTCGTATGGTTTTTTTACCGCTGAACAACGGTGCTAATATTATATATGTAGCGGCATTATGAATATATATTTGTATGCCATAACATATAGTCACCAAGCGTATAATGTATCGTGTAAAAACAACGGATATACAAATAAAGCGGTTTAGATCGTTGGAATTGCACAAGAATAATTAATGTGAAAATTGACATGTGTTTCTGACTATTTCCGACTAACGATAGATATATAACACATCAGAGAGATATATCTATAAAAAGGGGAAACATAAATACAATGCAATCGTTTGTATCTTCATTCTCTCCTCCGATTCTATTGAAATCTGATCTCGAAAATGTAGAAGCGTGTTCGAAGAATGGAAAGAATTGAAAAAATACATGGATCGCTCTATGAAAATGTAAATAAACGACACAAGAGTAAATATTACATTCAATCCGTATGCGAAAATTGACCGATCTGTGTCATCATCAATACACATAAAAACGACAAGAAGGCGCTAAAAAATATTACGTTGACTTGCATTTAGGTTGACCCATAATTGGAAAACACTTACCCGTTTCATGACTAGCGTACGATCTCCTGATTCTTCTTCATCAGGGGTCGGTGGAAGAGGTCGATTTGGTGCTCCACCTGTACGCAAAAAATAAAATAAAAGTATTTACTTTACAATCGAGATGGAAGTTTGACGCAAGGCTTTATCCCGTAAAAAACTTTGACAGGAGAAAGAAATCTAGAATTAGCTCTATTTCCATATCATTTAAATATTCATTCAAACGTAGTTAAGAATAAACTAAGACAGAAGCTTACAACTCAGCTTCTACTTGTACATATTAGGTCGTCCGAAATGTTTCTTTCGTTTTATAAGGAAATAATAGATGTACAACATTTTCAGTTTTATATTATTTTATCGAATTACGTATGATCCATTTTGTTCTATCAAAATAAAAATCACAACGTTCGACAGATTAGGTTTCATGTTTGTATAAAGATTCATCGTTGTAAAAGACGTGTCTTTAAAAAAAAAACACTTTTTCGGACAACCCAATACATATATTTTTACAAGATTTTCAAAACTTTTTACAAGATATACTAAAACATATTTTTTACAATGATTAATAAACACATAACCTGCGATATCACAAACGATTATACCGCTTATTTTTGGTAATACGCTCCTGCATACAAAAATAGCTCTTATTCGTTATTTCATCTCGCATGGAAAGTACGTCTAACTAATGAATTTTCAAAATCAATTTTTACGGATACAAAAAAATATCGTAACAAATTCTTCTCTATTCATGTACAACAAAATTGCTCGTATCAAATTACATACATATTTCTCGAAACCTTTCATCTAAAATATTTCCGATCTCGTCGATGATATCGGGTGTCCACCGAAACAATTTCAGTTGGGATACCGTGTACATTTAAAATGAATTTTCATGCTGTATTCTAATCTGTTAATTACATAATACAGTATTTACATAATTATACTTAATTGAGACATTCATATAAATAGTATGCATTTTCGTGAAAAATATAAAAAAATTCTTGTTCGATGTCCTACCTTTCGGCTTACCTTCGAGGTGTGAATTCTGAGCATTGTGCGACGATGTCGACGATGGATCTGCCGATGGTCTGAAAGGAGAAAATTCGGGTCTGCAGCAACACACATAGAAATGAAGAGGATCATGATGGCGCACGAACGATGCGGAATGCGTAGTGTATGTTGCGTGGCGATGCGGCGAAGACGACGATTCGAAGCAACGTGTCGAAGCGGAATGAAAGATGAAATCAAACAAAACAACATCGGTAAAATTAATTTCATTTTTCCTTATGTATAAAATATATAAACATATAAAGTTAACTATAAATTATTCTCTGTTTGTTATTTAACATTAATTACTGCGTATTGATTCAACTTTTTCCCTTGTCGCGACAACTATTTGTTAAATAACTACTCTATTAGTTGAAACTCTTCTTTCAAACGAAAAATTTATTATTAATACAAATAAAGTTTCCGCCGATACAGAAACTCTGAATAACAATTTAACTGGTTATTTATTGGTGATTTACAATATTACATTGTTGTTTTGTAAGTTGATATAATTATGAATATAATTTGATGAAATAATCTTGTGCTGGATATAATTGAGTATAATTTTCTTTGCACAATCTTTGTTAAAAATGGGAAGTGATATATATGGTAATTGTTATTTGATAACGAAAACGTTACTATCTAGCAGTAATGAATTCTTATGATTATGTCCTTTTCGTGATAATTGTTGCGACCATCGACAGTTGCAGACTTTAACCACTGATCGATTTTACAATCCCACCCTATTGTTTCCACCTATTATATATCGTTATTCTATAGTCCTACATGGTATTTTCATCTAAGATAGTCTCCTTCGTTTCTTAACGTAATTAACTTACTAACGTAATTGTTTGCAACTGAACGAGCCTCGTGTCACAATTATTGGGTTGGCAACTAAGTGATTGCAGATTTTGTCAGTACCACCTAATGGCAAGATCCGCAATCACTTAGTTGCCAACCCAATATTAAGCTGTTGGAAATATCTTACAAATCCTTTTATCTGGAATTTTTTGACCCATTTCTTGATATTTTACAAAAATATCGCTATCAGAAACACGGAACCATTGTTAAATACTAAAATTGAAATCTATTGCTACGAATAATCGTTACAAGAGTAATCATACAAGATTTCATAATATTCGATTAGATAATATTTATGATCAGTTTACAATATGATATCCAAAGAGCTGAGTCAGCAACAGATGTGATGTCAGTGGCAATCACTTTACTGTTAAATTAGTCAAGATGAACTCAAGCATTGGAACTTTATAAACAATTTTTTAATTTTGTGTAAAATTATACAGTATCGAGCTGATATTCTTACTTGTAGTACACGAACGCGTTCCATGGATTTTCACAAAATTTTCACGAGCAAATATGTATTATCTTGAACTTTCAACAACTAAAAGTTTCTTTCGATCTCTCAATTATTTGAATCTTCGTATAACAGTGGAAATAATTTAGTTCGAAATAAACGAGATACACTGTATCAGGATGAAGTAAAGAACGGGAAAACAGAAAAGATCGTGTTCTGTTATAAATAACGACGATCATCTATCACTGAAGGGTTAGTCGTTAAATGTAAATTCCTGCCTTGTCGCCTTGTTAAATTGATAAATTAATTTCTCTACTTACAAAGGTTTCGGTGGGTCGCTAGCAAGTAATGTGCCATCGTTCCTTGCGTTATTTCCCCCTGCATCTTCAAGATCGTCGTCGCTGTCGCTTTCAACGGACAAAGCCTGCAAAGCGAAAGAAATCGTCTGAAAACAAAGCGAGTTTTAATCGACGTTTTGAATCACAAATTACGCGATGCACTACGATACTAATCCAATAGGAAACTGAAACATTCGAAGAACCTTATAACGCTATAATGTTGTTATGTTAACTATAAGTATTTGAACACTTGGTATAATCCAATCAAAACATCGATGTTTCCACTATAGTCTCAATATTGTGATAGAAGAATGTTTCTCCACTGTTAATTCTTTACTTCTTGCCGTAACTGGCATCAAATGTTCTGCTAAATTGAAACTGAAACAAGGAATATACTTCTGTCAATCAAGTTCCACATTTGTCTCCAATAAATAGCCGACATTTCATAAAATTTGTAGAAACTTTTCAAGTTTAGACGTATGTTCCAATTATCGTAAGATCTCCACATTGCACAGATACGTAGCCTTAAAGTTACTAAACATGGATGTTGCTTTTTTATTTATGCTTACTGATATCGACTATTATTTTCATCGGTACCTACTAACCGAGTATACAGCTAACTGACATAAGATCAGAGATGAAAATTAGATTACACAGCGTTATTTAACACGTTGACGTCCGCGCCGATATTCATGGTTTTCTTTGTGAGGCAGCGCCCGAATGCACGGTCTGCTTCTTGGGGCGACGCAACGTTAGAATAGACTGTCCGATACGACCGCAATTTTTCAACTTTGACCTCAATTTATAACAAAATTACAAAAGCTATACGATTCCTATTGGGTTCAATGAATTCCGTGGACTTCAACTAATACATTGATATGCAATAGTTTGGCAATATCAATTTGCATGTATCTATAAATGTTAAGTAAAGTTGACGGCACCAGATTTGGCTCCAATTTTGTCGATTTTTTCTCAAGAAGTAGAGGTCTGACGCGAATTCTGACCATCGCATGCAAAACATTTTTCTATAAGAAACGTTCATAACGCGAATCAAAAAATTTTTCAATTCCGTACAGGAAAGAAAAATAGTCATGCGCGTTCGTCGGAGAACGGACGACGCGCGTAAGGAACATGCACGACGAAAATAGTGTTAGGTTACGTTAAATTTTGTTATAATGTTGAGATAAAATAATATAAACCTATTTTGTGCCACCTATTTTGTGAAATACATGTCGCGATGCACACTGCCCCATGGAACAAACTCGAGTGACCCAACGGTAGTGCGCGCCGCCTTACGGGACAAACACGTGTGACCTGCCGATGGTGCGCGCCAGTGTCAACGTGCTAAAGTGTATTTTATATATTTGCAATAATTTAGAAGAACTCTAATACTTACGCAGGATAGTACATATCGCTGTAACACTTACTTGATCGAGTATACTGGAAGACTGTGGCATTTGTTTATTGTTTTGATCATTGCTGCTTGCGGGCTGACCGGAGTTAGATGTTGATGACGCAGCCTTATGTTGCCTGTTGGGCCTTGGCGGGGCCTCTGGGCCCTGTGACACACCAAGCTCGTTGAGTTGAGCGGCCAGCATGTCCAAGTCCTACCACCCACACACACACACGCACAGCCCCGTTAGTCACTGTTCCGAGACACCTCCAAAAATTGTTTAAAAGCCGCCACCAACCAGCCAGACGAAGCAAATAACAATGGTACAAAAGATGCAAGCTACTCTTATATGAAACTGTTACACTCTCTGTAGTACAGTGCAAATTGTTTGTCACAAATCGAATTGAATGGTTTAAGAGATGACGATGAAATTCGTGGATAGATTCCCGATTTTTTGATGATTGGTAAGAAACAATAATTCGGGTCCAAAGTTAGTCATTAATTATTATCCATATAATCTAGATCTGCTGGTTCGTAATGTTATATTTAATTCTAATTCGAAAGAGAATTAATTGAAACAGGCGACTTTGCGAAAATTCCGATAAACGCTACATAAAGTAAATTGTACGTTGTGTACAAGGAATTTTTAATAAACGATTTCGCTGCATGTACGAAAGAAACTAGTTCAAATGACAATCGACATGTTTTTTCCCTAATCAAATTTTCCTTAACACTTTACCGACCGCTAGCGGTTTAACAGCATACGCACATCCGACCGGCATCTCAGGCGCAGAGTCTCCCTGCCGCAGACTCTGTTTCGGTTTAAATTCTCCAATACCATTCTTTTCGTTCATTGCGAACGGTAAGTTTTTCAAATTGGTATAAAAATGTGGAAGCTTACAAAATAACGCAACTGACGCAACTGAGCCACGTATCTTAGTATTAAATAACAAATTACTACTCAAATAATAGGAAAGATTGTCGGCAACAAAAAGCCGATTAATAGGCTATCGGTCGGTAAGTGTCGGCGACAAAAAGTCGATTAATAGATTATCGGTCGGTAAATGTCGGCGATAAAAACCGATTAATCGGCTATCGGTCGGTAGACTGTGAACATTTAATGTATCGTGTATATGTAATTGCATTTATAGATTACAATTGACCACCCTGTATATGATATTATCTTTTATATCAAAATGATAGATTTAATTAACAGTAGTGTAATGATCTCAAAGTACATATACATATTAATACTAATGATCTCGAATAATTACTGGATCATGGATTAATACGCAATGCCGGTGATTAGAGCGATATGCGTCATTGAGAACGATAATGGAACAGATACATTGGTGGATCATGAAAATGAATGGATTGTTCCTTCTCCGGTATTTTCAATGAAAATTAGAAAACGATCATATTATTATACTGTATAAGAAACTACTGACCCTTAAATGACTAAACTAATGACCCTTATTTTTAATGAAAAGAAAAAAACCAAAATGTTATGAATGATACGTTAATACAATGATGGATAATCCTAATTCACATTCGAGCTACATTTTACGCATTTTGCTGTGCACACGTGAAACAAATTAAACTGTTTTAAATGAAACACAGTATTGTGGACGATCAAAGGACACAAACACGCTAAAAAAAATATAATTTGCATTGTAGCTACAGTACCTCGCGAATCGAATACGAATGGACGATAATTTCAGCAAAAACATGATATCAGTAAGAAATGAATTACGAGAATACTTTACCGAAAAAAATTCTAAACTTGCATCGAAAGTTGCACTATTTCAACCTTGTTCTATTTTTTCCCCCTTTTTTTTTTTAAATAAGTACAGAATCAATTAGATATAGATAACGCTCTTTTCCAGTAAAATTCTCTTTATAAGAAACACAGCTACAAACAACGATATGTATATTATTGGTTTGTCTGTTACAAATTAAGGAAAATAGATAAGTAGATCGTTAACGTGTGGCAAAATTTTGTATAACTAATCGAAGTTTATGACCACACTTTACAGATAACTTTATCTGACCTCCCATTGATTATTTTCTTCAATACTTGATTTACATGAGAAAACTTTCCAAAAGTGTTTATAAATCATACTAATTTATCTTACACTTTTATCGGTCTATTACGTTAAAAACCTACTTAAAGAACGCAAATGAAAAAATAATTAATGCAACGTATCTATCGCGAGCAATAAAAAACAACTAAATTGTGATAATTTGTTACTTCTTTCTTTAATAGCGTTCAATTATTATCAAACCATGATTAAGTTAAATTATAACATAAACCGAAAATTGCAATGATAAACTTGTCCGTTTCCCTGATAACTAACATTATGGCAGTAATACATTAAATGGTGACATTAAATAATTATTATGTTACTTCTGAATTTGTTTTTCTTCGTCGGAACACAATACATATACATATAAAAAAGAAAAGAATGCCAACAGGGATAAGATAGTCTCAATCGTAATTGTTAGTTCTTGTTCCAATATGTGTCCATAATAATAACAAATTGTATATAGTTTTAATGTCGGTTTAATGAAATATCTCGTACGTTGATAAAAATGTTAAAGATATATTTCTTAAAATACCAACAATTACAAACACAACCATGAATTGCACTTAATGCGTTTAAGCAGTGTGTAATCGATCTCCGTGAAAGCATACATTCAGGGAGCTTGTCTGAAGCATTCAAGAACGTTATATCGTCTAAGTAATGGGGACTAAGCACGATAGCGGTAAATAGTACACATTTGCTAAAGATAAAATTCAGAAGTGTTGTTGAAACTTCGTATGTATAAAAATAAACCAAGCAAATTATGTAGTAATACCAAGACTACGTCATAGCGCGTGTAACCTGTTTTATAAACTGTATGTATAAACAATTAAAAATGTAGAGATAAGAATACGTGTAACTGTATGTATAAATGTAAAAATGGGAATGTAAAGAGGAAAATAGGTGTACGTGTTCTTACCTCTGGCTTCCTTGGAGGCAGCTACGGTACGTGTGAACATGGAAAAAAAACAAAAACCGAATAATTTCAAATTTGCGTGTAAGAAGCGCGCGCATGTGTTTATGTGGATATATCTATGTGTGCGTTTATAGGCGTGTGACATGTGTGTGCACGTGTCGCGTTCATGAATGCAATTAAGTATACGCGCCCTAGGAAATAATTGTGCAATTATATTTGCGTGCACGCCAACGACTTAATAGCAAAATAGAAGGAAAGTCTACGTGCTACTGATTAAAATATGTATCTGTTTATGAGTATGTAGCAAAAGAAAGATATAAAGATATATATATATATATATATATATATACAATATAGTCTGATTTAGATGGAAACCAATTAAATATCTCAAATGATATGGAAGATGCGGAAGAGTATCTCAGGCAAAAGTTATAGATGGCCATGAAAGTCCTGGGGAAAATCACAATAGAATGTTCAAAGAGAAACCAATATCTTTTATTGCATATTGTCATACCTTTCACGAGTATTTTCAAAACAACAACCATCCGTATCTTTTGCACAGACTGTTCCCAAGATATTAATTTTTAAACGTCGTACGCTGTCGGCGTTAATATTACTCGATATTGTAGATCGCAAGGTTGCTCATCCGCACTTTGTACATTATCGTTCAAAAGTATACCGACACTTGCTTATTTTTAATAAGCTGCAACAAGCTTTCATCAAATTCCGATAAATTGATTCTTCGTAATCACTCTAGTTACATATAATAGTATACTGAGTTGGCAACTAAGTTATTACGGATTTTGTTATTAGGTGGTAATGACAAAATCCGCAATCATTTAGTTGCCAAACCAATAATCTAATTAAGTTGATCTTCAAAAGTCAATATATAATAATAAAACTGGTGTTCGCAATTGCCAAACTTTAGAAGAAAGAATCAATATTTCTTCACCTGATAAACTCTTTATCTCCAGATTCTTTGATTCTTTTAATTATGAGACAGACTATGAGGATATAGAAACTCCCGGTGTTAATACAACCAGTGTTTTTTAAACAACAAATGTATATATTAGTATATACAGTGAAATAAATCGTCGTTCTATTTTTTAATACGCTATATAAATTTCAAACGATTCCATAAAAAGGTAATAAATGTTGCTTCTAATTATTAATTCATCGTTAATTTATACAGTTTTGTAAAATTCGCGTACCGTTAGTACAAATCGACCAAAATGTCCATACTTGTGAATGATAGCGTAGCTTATGTCTTGCAAAGTATTGCATATAAGATGTAGATACTATCGAACAGGACATAATTCTACCGCGCAATGAGTTGATTAGCATATAACTGTTTTTACATAACTGCTTATATTTACAACATATTTAACTATTTATTATTAGAGGTAGTATTAAGAGCATCACAAACAGATTCGAGTCTTCCTGGAAGGTTTCAAGCATCTCGTAACTACTTTGGTAAAGAAAACGGAGAGAAAAGGAGTAAATTTTTATAAATTCAAATTTAATAGTAAATAAGTACATAGTTCCAAATATAATCGAAACTTAACTAGTAGGTTTAAAATACCCTTTCATAAATAATTTAACGAAAAGCTTGCGATAACTTTTTACTTACATATAGAATTCGAATAAAATTCAAATATGAGCATATCTGTTGTATGTACGTAATTTCTAATCTCTCGAAGTTCAAGTATTACTTATACGAGATTTGACTTTTCCAAACAGCATAGCTAGAGTGCGGGTATTTACGTAAATTTATATTTTTATCATTGCAATTTAAAAAATGTTAACCTGAATAGGGACTTTCTTCACCTACTAGATATTATAACGTGTGCTTTATCTCGGATATTAAGCATATATTTTTTACGTTACGTGTACACGTTCTGTAAATTTTTCATAAACACATAACATCCGTAGTCTAATAATAACACTTACATGTACGTAAATTTATTCCTCAGCATACATGTTGTACCTAATCTCGTTCCTACTTATCATCTTACTGATTTGTTATCAATATGAAGAATAAATCGAATCAGAATTATCGATTTTAACTTATCGAAGTTAAATACACGAATATCTACCGGATTTTCGAAATTGGAACGATTATTTTCTCAGAAATGAAGCCTTATTTTAAAAAATCTTATATTTTATTTCCGATTTATTATCACGTATATTATTAATATTATAACAATATTACATAATCGGCCACGTATATCACCTTTGAACGTTACTATCTCGAAAATATGCTTGAATATTAGTTTCCGTTTGAAATATTAATCATGCTATTCTCAAGAATTTTCGAGGTCTTTGCAAGATTAAACGTCTGATATTTTACAGCTGTTGTATAGAACGTACTTTCCTGTATCTTGCATACTCTGCGAGATATTTAACCGTTTCCATTTAAATTGGACAAACTGTATATATATACGTAACAAAATATATGATACACAAAATACATTAAGTTGATGAAAGGCAGCAAGAAGGCAAAGTAGGATAAAAATAGCATGTGCTTTTCTACAATCTTTATAAATTGGAGTAGTTTGTAGACTATATCTATCTATATATAACATGTGTATGCTGAGTCATCTAACGTTAGAACTTGGCATTTCTTCATCAGTTTTAATGATACCAGAAAATATCCAAGGAAAAGATATTTGCTATAGAAGAAAAAATATTATGACAAACAAATTTTTGTCACGTGATCATATTTTCCAATGTTTTAAGGTCATCTGTATTTTTCTCTGATAAACAAAGCAATGTTTTTATTGTTGTAATATTGAAATAAAACAATTTTAAACAAATCAAGCGATCTTTCTGAAAAATAATCTATTTTATGGAAACAATGTTTCCATGTTTAGAACGCAACAAATTTATTATCCAGCAAACAGACACGAAGCCACATGAAAATATTCCAACTTACATTTGCAACTTTTAACGCAATCAAACATGTACGTCGAACAGAAGTATTTAAAACAATGTCACATCTACAGGAGGAAATGCAAGAGAAGTACCTAGATTCTAGATCATACCCGTAAAATTGGAAAATTCACCATTACATATCTGCATTTGTTTACAGTAAATTTATTATAACCACAGATCCATAGCGAGTCACGAAAATGAATATTTATGATGAATCTCCGCATTAGATATAACGAGCGATAAACTCAATTGAATCAATAAGAGAAGATTTTGAATTTAACGAGTTTTTATAAAACAAGGATATAGATTCTTAACGATATGTATAGAATGTAATTACTTGATAAGCTTAAAGATATAGACGATTAAAATTACGTACCTAATGATGTACTGTGAATATACAAGCAATGTTATCGAAACTGCATTGACAAAGTGAGATGGTTGCATGGTTTATAAACCATGGTTGCGATCAAGCTTTTTATTTACTTTTTTTGTATTTTTATTGCGATAAAATATCATCGATGATATCGAGCTATTAGGAACGTAAAATATCTTAGACGTTAAGGATCGTACTTTTATTCGATCGAAAATACTATGATGAAACTACACCTAATTGAAATTATTCATTGCAAAAAAATGATGATACTGTATTGACAAAACTTTTCGCAAACCACTACCTAAATAACTGCATGACATATATTTATATCGTTGTTGATTATAACTTTTGTTATTTATGTTTTTTCTGTAACGTTATACATGATAAATGTCGAGTGATAATGGAAAAATCTTAAAAATAGGAAAATCCGAAAAATTTGTTTTCTCCATTTTTACGATATAGAAGCTAACGATGTTGAAATTTTTACATTTATTGCTGGAATTTCTGGTAAATACAAGCATGCGCGTGTATTAAAAAGGAAAAGATAAATAATTTTATTTTAGGAATATGCTAGTATCAGTGAATCAGCTGATGAATATTTCTCTTTATCTTACTCATAGTCCATATTTCTCACTTTTAAGACCCGGCCTCGTCCGGATAAGTGCCCCAGAAATTCAAGTATCCGAGGAGGAAAAAAGGAATGTCAGTAAGATATCGATATTTAACACGTTATCGATGATAACACGATATTTTTCCTTCGGTTGATAAATTACAACTGAAACTAAAATTATTTACAACTAGCATGCGTTCATATGTTTATAAAATAATTTTATTCTGATTTCTATCCTTGCAGTGGACTATGTGGACATTTATACGTCATCTATGTCACGGAGAGGACAATTGTAGCAGTACATTTTTGGTGAATATACATATAAAGTATGAATGCGTGATTGAAGTGTGAACATGATGTTTCCGTTCGATTCGTTGCTCTCAAAGTAAGAAACAGTAAGCATAAGTGAAACAGAGATAAAAGTTCGTTGGTATTGAAACTTGCACAATTATCAATGTAATTCAAATTAACATCATACACGATGATTGTTGATATCGTTTTCCTTGGAGAAACCTCTAAAGTGATAGAAAATATATGAATTTGGAAAATACGTTCACTGCGTTTAATCGAAAATCTCCTATTTAATTTCAGTCCTAAAAAACGATTCATTTACGATTTTAAATCAAATGCCGTATTAACTTACAATGCCGAATATAGAAAAATCTTTTGCAACTTGTGAAACGTCGTTGAACAAAAAAAAAGTTGAGGGTACATTAAAAAATTTTAGTTCTATAAAATATAAGTACAAGTGCGTGCGTGTGCGCGCGCGTGCGTGTTAACGTTACGAATTGCCTGTGTACAGAGATTTCTAGCCCGAAATTCAATTGTTTATAACTTGCATATCAACGTTCATGTTTGTTTCGGTTCCCAAAGGAGGAATGCCCCACATATGTATGTCACTTGTCGAAAGTTGCAAAGGTAAGCGTTTGGATACTTCCGTGTACCTGCCTATGTAGATTCTTTTCACTATAGATTATTACTAACATATACATATATTAAAAAAGAAACGCCAAAGATCTTGCGAATATTGGAAAATTTTAATCGCGTGAAAAAATCTCTTTGCCGTGATATTCGTCTTTTTATAATGAATATCTTAGTAATTATAACGATCAGGGCAAAATATTTTTACGAACGTTCGGGAAATTACAACCGAGCGGCGGTTATACAGATAACGTACAAGTAAAATTGCTCAGAATGTCGACGTTGGCAACGCATTTAAAAATCATCGAAATCGTTGATCTGTGCCCTAATCGATATAATTATCAGTACTTTTCCTCTTCGAATCTAAATCTAAATAAATCTAACATAATCGGTCAAACGTATAAGATACCAATGTTAAATAACTCAGTTTATTTATTATTTTGTTATTGACAGAAAATAAGTGTCGGGGGAGAAGTTATAAGATACAAGAAAAGATAATTGCAAAAACAAAAAATTGAAAAGACTTACCATAGGTTTAAACACATGACTGTTTCTTTGCGATGCAGCTTGTCCACCAGAACCTCCACTACCAGCCCCACCAATAAGAGGTTGATGATTGGATGGCGGTGTAGAAACTTTATGAGGTTGTCGTGGATCATCTCTGGGTGTTGGAGGTAATGGCCGAGATGGTGGTTGGGGGTCTGGAACTACTATACAGTGCAAAAGTAATTACGTAACATTTGAGGAAGCTTATTCGGCGTGACAATGGATAGAAATTTTACATAAAAACGTATAAGATAATTAGCGATATACTATCAAACGCACCGATTAATCTATGTGGTATAGCAGGACGTGCAGGTGGCCCTGGTTCTGGTATATCTCTTTGAGTTCTGCTGCTCGGTTTTTCTTTAGCAGCGGGTGGTTGTGGATTTACTTCTTGAGTTAGAGTTCTACCTTCCTGAATTTGTTGGAAATTTCTACGCAAAGTATCACCACCTGGTGCTTGAACAATGGATGACGCTTCACCAGCTAATGCCGGTTCGTCTTCTTCATTTTCACTACCGCTATATCGGTAATCGTCTCTTTCTGTGTGACAAATTACGAATAACGGGTTACAGCGATTAAACAAATTATCGTTGACGAATCGCTTCAGCGTGTCTTTCATACCTTTCTCTTGTTTACGCTTTTTACAGCGGTCAATATGATCTTTAAGTTGTATCCTAACTTGTCTCTCGGTTGGTTGGTCCCGAATAAACGGATGCTTAAGGAGCTGCTCTGTATACGGCCGTTGATGATAATCCTTTACTAAAACCGTTTCAATAAAACCGTGGAATTTCTTCGCCCACTTTTTCGATTTGAGTCTTGGTGGTGGATTACGTGGGATCAGAAATAAAGCCTTTTGTGTGAATTAAGCATAATCAATAAAATTAAATTTCACCCTTTTTAAAAACAGAGTAGTAATGTAGAAGAACGGTGAAGCAGATTCACAGCCGTTACAAATACTCACTCGCATCGGATGAAGATCACAAAGCGGAGGTTGTGATTCGGCCATTTCTAAAGCGGTAATTCCCAATGACCAAAGATCGCTTCTGTTATCGTATGTAGCATCAGGATTTTCATCACAGGCTATTACTTCTGGAGCCATCCAATATGGCGTTCCAATAAATGTATTTCTTCTACCTATTGTCCGATCTAATTGTGCGCTAACGCCAAAATCAACTACGGCATAACGGGATAAACGATTACTTAATCATTCGAACGATTTATGCAACGAACGACGCTGTATTCAGTTGAAATATCGTCCAAGTGCTATATATTTTAGTTAAGATATACATGGTCGAGGAACATACCAAGCTTAACTTCAGCATTATCGGTTAACAAAACATTTTGTCCTTTGATATCCCTGTGTATAACCTTATTGCTGTGAAGATAACTAAGCCCTCTCAATATTTCCCGTGATATATAAGCAATCCATTCCTCCTTTAAACTCTGACCTTTAGTTGACTTGACAAGGTCTGTAACGGAGCCAGCTCCGCAGTACTCCATAACCAACCACAATTGATCATCCTTTCCAGGTGATGACTTCTTCACGAAGGCACCATAATACGTTGCTATATTTCTGTGATTCGAATACTGCAACACGCGACAGAAGGCAAATAATGTGATCTCGTCCTCTTTGAATCCGTTTTGCATGCAGATATTCATATTCTTTACGGTACTGCTATACTCACCCTTTTTAATACATTTATTTCTAATTTGATTTCTTCCTCTTCGTCCTGAAACACATAATAACGGAAATTAATTACTTGTAACACGTACAATTTGCAACTAATTTTCATGATATCTGAGAATCATATTTATCACACATTATCTTCGAGACGTCTTCTCGATACTTGATAGTTGATAGTTGATATATTTTAAATAATTGTTTAGATATGAAAAAGCTGTTCAAATATAATATAAGATATAGTATAAGAATACTTCTACTTATATTGATATGCTCGACAATATTTATGTTAACACTTTACTGACCGCTAGCGGTTCAACAGCGTACGTACGTCCGACCGACAGCTCAGGCGCAGATTCTCCCTGGCGCCGGCTCTATTTCGATTTAGTCTCTCCAAAACATTCTTTTTGTTCATCGCGAACGACTTTTCAAATTGGTATAAAACTGTGGAAGCTTACAAAGCAACGCAACTGATGCAACTGAGTAAGGTACCTTAGTACTGAATAACAAATTACTGCTCAAATAATGAGAAAGATTGTTGGCGACAAAAAGCCGATTAATAGGCTATTGGCCGGAAAGTGTCGGTGACAAAAAGCCGATTAATAGAATATCGGTCGGTAATAGTTGGCAACAAAAAGCCGATTAATAGACTATCGGTCGGTAAGCGTCGGCGACAAAAAGCCGATTAATAGACTAATATCAGTCGGTAATCGTCGGCGACAAAAAGTCGATTAATAGACTAATATCAGTCGGTAATCGTCGGCGACAAAAAGCTGATTCGGCTATCGCTCTGTAGAGTGTTAAAAAATTACGAATGTTATAAAACGAGATCCTCTGAACTGTTTGTTGGAACACTGATGGCTATCAAAATATTATACTACAAGAGAAATACTTTTAAGTTGAATACTGTTGATTACTGTCAGGAAGATAAGTAAGTTTAACAGTATAAATAAAAATAACATACATAATATATTGTTCATTTGTTGATTGAACATTTTACAAAATACGCAGAATGCTGGCCAAACAAGTATTCCAAAAATAGATATAACGTAATTCCTCCCTTGTAGATACGTAGAAAAGACGTCGTTTGAAAATTTCGTTTGAAAATACATACGTGTATTACTTGTAATTATATAGTTTAATTGAAAAACGTGTTTCTATCATTTAATGTTATTTCAATTCAATATTGAAAATTATTCAAGCAATGAAAAAATCTTACTCTCCGATACATTCTTAATACTTGTATAAAATACAGTAGTATATAATAAAATACAATAACAGAATAACTATAAAATTGAAATCGTGTCACAATTTTATCAACAATTAAGTATAATGTGGGAAAGAGTGCTCTATAGTTTGCAGGGAATTATTGAAATTAATTGTGACACTAAAGTAATAGTCGCACATCGACAATCGCGAAAGCCTACATATATTAACCGAATTTTGTGTATTTCTAGTCTATCAAAGAAGCTAAAAACGTATTCTGTAAGAAAATTATTTATACTTAGATATCAATACAATTACCATGAATGTATTCATGTATATATTTGAGATTACAAATCATTAATTTTTTCAACGCTAAAAAGATAACATGATATTAGTTATAGTTATTATATCGATATAATATTATGTTACTTATTATTTTTATGATTTTATATAGATACAACAGGTGTTTGTAATTTTTCTAATATATTGTCTTATATTTATTTCGCTGTTTTCTTAATAAAGGTAGAAGCAAATAAATTGCATTACATATTTAAAATATGTGTCTTAGCGCATTAAAGAACTGGTTGAATGTTTATATCATCGTATCATTTCATTAGATGATTTGTTTAATTAATTAAAACTTATTTAAAAACAGAGATAACAATTCTAATGTCACCACTGGACTGTAGATCTTTTGCAAATTTATATTTTTCAGAATATAATTGAAAAAGTAAAATTATTTTACTTGCACAGCGTTATCAAAAGCACTGTACTTTGGATATTTTATATATTTTTCGTATGATGTGCATTTTCTGCAGTTTTACGCTTTCAAATTTCGCATAAATGCATCAAAACTTGCAGTCTTAGCCCTTTCGCTGCGCAGCGAAACGAATTGCTCTCTGAGCAGCCGGCGTGACAGTGGCAGATCGGTCGCGCGGATCGCACGATGTTCGGAGAAAGATACTCTGGCTGAGCGTCTATAACCGCTGTTCGCAGCGAAAGAGCTAGTCATGAGATATTAGGTTGTCTGAAATGTTTCTTTCGCTTTATAAACAAATAATAGACGCACAATGTTTTTTATTTTATATTAGTTTATTGAATTATGCACGAACATAATAATAGAAATAGAACGAAATGGATCATACTTAATTCAATAAAATAATATAAAATAAAAATTGCTGTTCATCTATTATCACCTTATGAAACGAAAGAAACTTCTCGGAAAACTTAATATTATTCGATGACTAAACTGTTAGCTACGTAAATCCGAAGAAGACCGATGTGTCATATATAGCAAACATTGTAAATATGATGTAAGCCGGAAGCTATACTAAGCAAACATTTAATAATCAATAAGATTAAGCATATATACTTCCGCAATTGTATTTATTTTTTCAATTTATCAATTAATTTATTTATTTAGATTATATAATTAGATTAATTTATCAGATATTTAATTTATTAGGAAATTAATTGTAACTATCCTAAATAAAAATACGTATTAAATTATCTTTAATAAATATTACTTTATACTATCTAAAATATTTTTTATCAATCGTGGATACCATTCACTCAACAAATCATGATATTGATAGGATGTTAGAGTTTCTTTATACAAATACAATTCAATTAACACTTTATCTACAGTGCGTTTTGACAGAGCATTACAAGTTGTATTCAGTACGATATTCGCTTATCGCACGAATGATAACAATAAAATGTACTTCGTGTATAACGCATTTAATGATCATAATATATATGGTAAGTTTTGAAAAATCTGTCAGTACACATCGTAATTCTTAGATTGATATCTACAGTTACGACCTTGAAAGTTTTCTTTATAATCGTTGCGTACCATGTTTCTGGAATTAAACGACAAGAGTAATTAAAGACTAATCCGGAATTAACGTGAAATTATAAAAATTGCAGAACTTTAAATAAATGCATCACGGGCTCTTTTTACTCGATCAGTCTGAAAGTTTCCCAGATATCATTTTCTCACCAAGTGTCGTATTTTTAGAAATTACGGTAAAAAAAGAAATGTTTTTGAAAGAAAATTTTATGAGCATACTTATGTGATGGTTGACTGCACGTACAACTTTTTCCGAAGAACTTCGGCGTTTTAAATATTTCACTTATGTTTTATGATAAGCGAAAGTTTCAGAGGAAAACTTTTTTTCCTGGTATTTCAAACTTACTGAATTATACTTAATGAGGATAGATATTTTTATCATCGTGAAATGATAGTTAAAGTCAAGGCGAATTGAACAATCTATATTATGAACTTCGTGGTATTCTAATTAAACGAAAACATAATTTTAAAAAATTGCTAAAAAAATTACCTTATTTTATTATTATTATTATTATTACTACTTTGCTATTGCTTAAAAAAAATAGCCTTAAGAGCCGCCCCAATGACGCAATTTTTTTTAGAAATATATCCCCCCTCCCCCTCCCAAGTCTAGAAACAGTAAACATCAGTTTAATACGATCATTTGAACCAGATACTTACAATTTAAAAAATAACTTTTAAAAACGAATTTCTTATAAGAAAATGTTACTTTTCTAAAGAAAATATAACTTTAATATCTTTCATTTTATTCTTTAATTAGTGTCTCCTGGTCTATATTTATTATATTCATAACTTTAACAGTGGTTTTTTAACACACCTAGTCTTTCTTAACTTGAGAATTAACAATAATTATCAAAGCATATAAGCTACGGTAATCGTGTATAGCCTGATCTAAGCACGAGAAAATAAGACAATGCAACAAATCTAAAAACGCCATCAATGCTCAAGTTACATCAGTGTTGTTTATTGGAACGAATTCTTATTCGAACGATAACTTCTACTATCTCACTCGATCCTTTATTTTAACCGCGCGTTTCTTAATTACTTCCCCTTGTCTAATTAGGTTGTATAATTAAAATTGAAATGGATGTTTCTTGTCTTAAGATATTCAGACAGTTCGATAAATGGAGATCAAAGTTAGCCCCGAAGCTGAATTTCTCAAAAGTATTTGAGAGATGCGGCTTGTTATTGTTGTAGGAAGTTTTATTCCAAACTGGTTCCCAATATTCGTGCATTCTTCTCCCCGGAAAATTTGTAAAGAATGCATTTGTCGTGTATGCATTCTTGTGAACTATACACGCAGAAGAATTTAGTCACTGGGAGACCGTTGCTAGTTACCGACACACGTAGTTAACAATGGAAATTTTTATAGCTAAATCTACGTACGGTGGTTGCCGAAAGTATTCGTACGCTTGTCCATATATTTTATAAACATATTACGTGTTATGCGAAACATTTTGAAATTTCATTAGCACTAAAATAACGCGCAACTATCATGGTTACATTAGCAAAATTCTAAGCAATTCTGAAAATGTATACAGACAGTTGCAAAATATTTTACACAAACCAAAAAGCTACTTAAACAAGCAATTATTCGCAATATTAATAAATCGCAATATTCAACAACGCTTGTCTTCGTAAATCATCTTGAACGCTTTACATATTTATGCTTTATTACTTATATTTATATACTTAAAGTCATTATTCATATCGTACATTAATTTTTCACTAACTATGAGTTTACTGTAGGTATCTTGCAACTTGTATATGCATTTCCAGATTGGCTTCAAATTTTACCAATATAATTATGAGAGTCGCGTATTTCATTATGACGCTAATAAAACATTAAAATGTTTCTTCTATAAGACACGGCGTAAAAGTTTTGTGTAAGCGTACAGATACTTCTGCGAACCACTGTACGTACTCGAGCAATTAATTATACTTATTCGAATACAGTAATCTCTACAATTTTGTACACATTCTGAAAGAACATTGTTTCTATATGGACAACATAGAAAATACCATTAATCATTCTTTTTCATCTTTAATATAATTACTGTTATCATAGAAATAAAATCGTTACGATTGTAATATTTATTATTATTGTTGTTGTTGTTGTTGTTGTAACATTTTAGATGCACACCGAAGTATGTAGTCAAAGAGGAGGGTAAAATAGAGCAAATAAATGAAGAAACTGGAGGCAGACCTCTAGAATTCCGGGAGAAAATGAAGACGACCACGAAGAATGAAATCCCGAAAGAATGTAGAGGAGAGATAAACAGTCAGGAATAGGGGGAAACGAAATGGAGGGAAAAATGCAGGAATTCTACGAGCAAGAAGAAGCTGATCAATGGGCGAAGTAAAGGACGACCGTTGGTATTAACGCCATAAAAGAGTGAATAAGGAAATACGGAAAGAAAAAGATAGAGGAAAGAAGGAAGAAAATAGAGAGATCAAGATCGTTGAAACAATACAACAAGTGGAAAACAAAGGTAGAGCAAAATAGCGAGAAGAGAAGGGAAAAGTCACAAAGCTGAAAACAATAGCGAGATTTTAGACGTGGTAATGAATGGGAAGGAAGTAGATACTGGGTGGAAGTGAATCGGAAAATGTGTAGATTATGCGAGGAGAAAGAAGAATCATGGCAACATATATGGAGGGAATGTAAAAAGTCTGAAGCGATAAATATAACGGAAGAAGAAATTATGGCGGAAAAAGGAATGAAAAAGGAATGAAATGGGTGCTGGAAATCGGGAAGTAGAAGAAAGTAAAAGAAAAACAGACGATCCAAGAAGAAAAGTAAAAGTATAGAAGGTTAAAGTTTAGTCATGTTAGAAAAACGTGAACTAGTTTCTTATATAGTGTTTTATATTATTTATATTAAATCCAGATATAGTAGACTTTCGTGTCTCTCGAGAAGGGAAGTATTGTTATGAGACAAAAAAATAGTATGTTTTAAAGACAGTTACTTACTTCTGTAACGTCCATAACTTTGATGGCTGCCAATTGTCCAGTTTTGGTATGTCGGCCCTGCAAAATAAAAAATCAAGTTATTAGTATTGTATTCAAATAAAACTAATGTTAAATAATCAAAAATACACTGCCAGTTGATAAAAGATACAAAATATTTATTATTTAATATCTGCTTTTTCTTCACTTAAATGATTCAAATAAATTGATATTACTTAATTTTAATAGTTAATAACTTAATCATTTTAATATAGTGGCAAGTAAAAATCGCGCGAATCATCAAGCAGAACCATTTCAATTATTACAAGAATCGCTCCGATCGTCAACTGAATTACATCGAACGATAAAACAGTCGTTTCGTCCTTCAAGAATCGTTCGAAACTCTGACAGAGTTCTATCGTTTGTTGTTAGAAAATCGACTTGATATTCTTGTAATCAAGAAATCGTCTCAACCTTCAAAAAGCATCGTCTCGTCAAATTGAATTATCCACGACATCGTTACGATAGCATAAAGTTCATCCTACATAATAAATTAAACCGTCGCGGCATCTTTAGGACTCAGGACTCTATCTTGAAATAGTCGTTTCAGTATTAATTTGGCAGGTAATTGGTTGCACAAAAGTAGTGGGCCAGCGTGGCTAATTCAAGATTTACAAGAAGAGCTCAAGAAAGTGATAACACGATATATGTAACGGATAAGGTGATTATTATCTGCACCTTAATTCACGCGAATCAAGGATATGATATAGTCAAAAGCCAGTCTGAACTTTGTTTAACACAAAGTCAGAAAAGTTTGCAAATTTAAACTCATAAAAAATTCAGGCAGCCTGTAACAAGTAAATATTTCTTACAACACTTGAATAGTTTTTTCTTTCACGAATGTTCTTTCCCAAATCGATCACTTCTTCAATTATTTTTTTCTTTTTTTTTTTACATATCCATCGATATTCCAAATTCCAAGTTTCAGCGTTATATCTTCTTTATAACCCAATAATTAACATCTAGCCAAAGATACAGTGGCTCGCAAAAATACTTATAGAAACTTTTTATCGATATATTATGTCGAATATAAGGAACATCTTGAAATTTCATTAGCATTTCATTAGCAATTTAATGACACACGACTATCATGAATATATTGGTAAAATTTGAAATGAATCTGAATATATGTATAACAGATACAAGATATTTAACCCAAGCATCACAAAGATCACCCAAGTATTTCAAGTCGATCATTTATTATATTAATATGTCAGAACATTTAGCATTAATTATACATTTAAGACCACTATTTATACTGTACATTAATTTTTTATTAAGCAGACGATTTGTAATAAATGTCTCATCATTTTTAATACATTTTCGGACTGACTTTATATTTTACCCGTATGATCGCAGTAATCGCGTCTCAGAACAGTGTTAATGAAATTTCAAAAAATGTTGTATAACGAACATAATATATTTATCGCAAGCTATTTCCGACTGCAGAAGTTTGGAAAGAAGTATTCGTCGAAGGCCTGGCTAACTTAATCGAAAAAAACATCCGTCCGACAAGCAGCCGAACATCTTTCTGCTTACATTGTACAAATTTTCTATGATAATCGTTCGAGTAGTTTCGTGAGCAACTGTACTTGTTTCGAACTATATCCCAAAATATTGGAGTTTCGCCAAAGTAATACATCATGGTGCGTCGATGCTTACTATGTCACGTATTATTCGCTAAAATATAGCAGAGCACATCTTGCGTGTTTTTCAAATAGCCATTTCTCTTAAAAATTTCGAAAACGATTGAATTAATTTTTCGTGGGTGCATCTGTAGTTCGTGAGACCATTCTATATTGTTCGATATGAAAGGAATTCAAAGAAGATGTAATACAGATAATTATCGGTAAATTAGGAAATAAATTTACGAACGAGGGAACAGTAAACAATGTGAAAAATCCCACGATTCAATAAGGAAAGCAAACGTACAAATGGTTATGCAAACCTGCACGTAATCTAAGAAATCTGTCAAGCGATACAATCGCGTGATGGTTATCGCGAAAACCGCAATTCATCGTTGTGCGAAGAGCGAATAGTACATACAGTTGCGTGGGAAAATTTTCGCTTGGTGTTTTAAATGGGATATCTGAAACAAGTTCCAACTAATATTGGATTTCGGATATTCCAGCTAAAAGTGTAAAATAATATTTAAAAAAATATTATAGATGAAGATTGCTTACTGCTCTGTAGTTATCGCAGACTTTTTCAAATTATTCGCGATTTTTCGACTGCTTTATAAGAAAATTCTGTACACTTTTCATAATATAAACAAATTTACATATTTTATTGTAGATCTTTGGTACTATTTTGTCATCATGTCATTTGTATAAACACGATGTAGAAAACAATTAAATAAAAAACAATGTCTGTCACAAAACAATAAACGATCTTTATTTGTCACGAAGATTTGCTTCATTTGTCACGCGGTCATAATATCTACGTATCTATTAATTAAAAATTGTTTACATATCGAAAAATCTATCGGGGAACTTTCGTTACCCCAATTGTATATCCCATGATCAGTAAATATATATAAAATAAAATATGCGGACTACTGCGAGCGTCAAGCTTGTAAATGTGGAATAAGTTTGTGAAACTTTTTTAAATTTCGGTGTTTGACTTGACGAAGTCAAATAGATCCGTTTATCGACATAATTATTACGTATACTATATTATACGAAATTCACACATCATAAAGGAACAAGGCGTTAATTAGCACAGCAGTTAGAAGACGACACACGATCTAAACATTTCATTCAAAAACTGGTGTATCGGTCGACTAGTGCGAGATAGGTGGAGCACTATCATCGACTGATTCACCAATTTTATCATCGTCTAAAGTCAATGCGTACTCTTCGGTAGGAACATGCACGGAATGTAGAAATGCGAATCCGGCGCTGCTTAAACAGCAAGAAAGAAAAGAAGGAGGACACGGGATATATAATGGTGACTCTGAGGTATTTACCAGCGACATTAGATAATAAAAAGTATTTTTCTGACTGCAACATGTAAACGTATTAAAAATAAAGCGAGCTGGAAAATGCAACTTTTTTTAGTTTGGAACTAATATTCTTTTCCAATAGAACGGATGAGTTGCGAATTACACGGTTCCTCTGACACTTTTTATCCTCGCGATGAGTAGGATACGAAGCAATGAAAAAAAAATGTTGCCTGGAACTTCAAGGTCCAAGTCAATTTTGTGGCTACTTTTTTTTACAGATCTTCAACGATCCAGAGGTGTAGCATAACGCTACGGTGCTCGTGATAAATCATTCTTGAACACCTTGTACTCTTCACGAATCGCAGATAAGAAATGTTATACAAATAAAACTAACGAAGAAAAACGGAATTATCGAACTTCGAAATTCAGTGTTGTACTCAGACGAAAGTAAATTTAACATATTATAATGCAGTAATTCATAACGATTATGTGTTTCTTATGATGTTGCTATAAATTTGGAATATTTGCAATTTCTTATAAAGCACGAAGATTGTGTGTGGTGTATGTATATATATATATATATATTTATTTATTTATTTATTTATTTATTATTGTATATAGAAATATATGAAACATATCTATTTATCTATCAAACGAAAAATCTTACAAAAAGATTGCAAGCATTATTTATACAAGTTATACAATAACAGGGAAGATTATAAGAAGGATAGAGAAGACGAATAGAAAACGAAACAGATTAAGATAAAAAGAAACTATAAAATTTATCATAGAGAAACGTTACATCATTAGAGGAAGCAGTGAAATTTAAGATAAGGGTTCCTGGAATAAATGTATTCTTTTCGAAATGAAACGCGTTTCCAATGAAACAATTGCAGAAGTATTATAAAGTAGCTCGTATAATAATCTGTGTGAAAGAAGGCGAAGAAAAAATGGGAAAATATTTAAAATGCAGCGGAGGACAACGTAAATATTCTACATCTACTAATAAATCAAAATGATTTAGCAAATTTTAAATCATAATGAACAAGATTTAATAAATAATAGGTAATAGTCTGGTATAGGGTGTATACTGAAGTTGAATGAGAGCGTGTGTGAGAAATCTATATAGATCAATATCATCTTGTAGCCGATAGGCAAAAATTAATAAAATATATGTATAATACATAATGAGTAATATTAATTGCGTAAGTTCTGTATTCATAGAATACGAACATGAAAAATGAGCGAAGAGAACAAGTTTTGAAAACACAATTTGGCCCAGTTGCGTAGATTCTCTGTATTGAATTCATTTCAGATTTATAAAGAGGTTAAGTCTTGTTCAATTTAATGTCGAAGTAACAACTGAGTATCAAGTGTCGCCTTTCAGTATCATTGAACTTTACTTTGAGGAAAATAATAGAACTATGACAGTAAGTAAGAGGAGAATGTCACTGGGAAATACATGTATATTGCTAGAATTTCCTGATACCGGGGAACACGGTAAGCTCTAGTTTCAGCAGGAAGATACAACGGCACATGAAGATTTTCTGCAAATTGTGCAAAATCTCTTTCCCATTCAATGGCAAACGAGATGTTCGGATTAACAGCTGCGAACACGTTCCTTTTCACGCTTGAAAATAAAACACGTTTCGTACATAAACAATTCGATCTTCTATAAAAAAAAAAATTGTTGACAACCAACGATAATACCGACGAAAACGTGATACAGCTTTGCAAGCAATTTTTAAAGGATTGCTGTTATACGGCGATGTACACTTGGGCGGGTGTTAAATGTACGACGCTAAAAAGAACACGAAAAAAGCTAGTAAACTACGTTGAAGACACCATAAAGAAGAAATGAAAGATAATATTACGAAAGATATAAAAGAAGCTCTTTCTGCATTGAGTACAATACCAGGATTCAGTGATTGTGATAACGTCGACGCGACGTGATAGAATGGTTGCAATGTGATGAAACTTCTTCAATAATTGACTATGGTAGCATTGTTATGTGTGCTTGGAATAATGAATTGGAACACGAATATAACGGCAATGATAACATTCCTAACATTTTGAAGTATTTTAGGCTTTAGGTGTGGGGTTCGGATAATACGAGGTACAAAAGAAATGTAAGTTTATCGAATTAAATCTGCAAAGGAAGTTGAGCGATTAAGTAGCTAAAAAGATTCGAAATCAATAAATCTTTAGTCAAATATTTAGTTTCGTTAGTTGCATTTCATATTTTTTGAATTTCATGTTCTTTCTTGAAATACAAATATAAAGATAAACATCAGCAAAGTATCTATTCTGTTATCCGAAAATTCGAAAATTCTTATTCGTACTCTTGTCCTTCAATTAGTCTGTATAACCGTTCTGTAAACGTTCTACTGTATTATAAAGAACAATTTGTACAAAAAATGTGTTGACATATTAGGATTTCGAAACGCATTTTATTCCCAATAAGGTCATGATCCAATGTACAAGGTAACGTAATGCGTCAATGACGTCTACATGCAGACATACCAAACAATAGCTAGTCTTTCACAATCACATAAATGAACACGTATGATAAGAACTTGAAAAATAGATGCACCAATATCGTACATCATTAAAATAATATATCAAGGAATCTTTAAAAAGAGGACAGAAAACAATGTATTTCTTTTTTAATGAAAAATGTATAAGAATATATACTAAATAGATTACAAGATGTTATTGGATAAAAAGAAAATCCGAGGAGATAATATTAACATTGATGTTACTTAATGATAATATACACATATTTCTATCTTGGGAAAATATTATTGTTATATCATGAATTTTTCATTAATTTTTATTTCTGTGTATTTAGTACTGTTTATATATACAGTTGGCCACATAAGTATTCGCCCATCTGTCGCACTAGCTGTACATATACAGTGACTCGCAAAAGTATTCGTATTCTTGTTATAAAAAACTTTTATCTGAAGATTGTACGTATTTCAACATTTTGATATTTAGCTGCCACTATAACGAGACACGACTACCAAGACTATATTTTGCAAAATTGGAACCCAATGTGAAAATATACATAACAGTTGCAAGATATTTACTGCAAATTTATATTTAGGAAAAAAGATTATGTTGATATGTAAATATAAATAATTTTGTAACAAAATTCATTTTTAACTTCTTAGGTAAATTGAATAGACAAAACTCGGTAGATATATAATAAACTTTCTGTTTATTTTTCTTTATTCGTCTCTAAAATACATGTAGCTGAAGTTTTGAGTAAAACACATGTCAAGTGTAAAGATATTAATTTGATAAATACAGTTAGTACAGATTTCTACAACACGAATATACAATTAAATTTGATCATACATTGACGATGTAAGATAATGTTGACAAACAAATCAGTACGTACATATTTGTGTCGATGATTATAAAAATAATCTAAGTCGAGAATCTAAAAAAAGAAAGGAGCTTATTTATTTTGTGTCACATCTATTTACATCACAATAATTTGAAACCATCTTTGCAAAGTAACAGTAATCGAAACGTATCATTAAACATAATTCAGATCATGCGTTCAAGCTTTAACTATCTCAAAACAAAAAATATGTAATTTAATCCATTTTCATAATCACCAATACATTTATACATATACAACAATCTTTATATCATAACAGCGACTAATTGTTAAATTATACCACTCACACATTTGTTATATGGACGATACATGCAATTAGAGAGATCAATGTACAAAAGCTTCACGTAAATGAGTTTTTAATCGCATTCTAAATACTTTATTAATGAAAATCGTCAGATCAACGATTAAATTATAAGTTTAAATTATAAAAGAGGAATTATTCGCTATGAGAAGATGCATCGAAACGTCTAAAATGAATCAAACTAACACTAGTATGAATTATTTTATGTGAAGTATGAAATTCTTTGTTTCCACGAATTCAAATTTCATAAATATAATCTACGTTAATTTTCTATGGAAAGGCACTGCTTTCGCATTAGTCGATATTAATAATAAAACACGATGATACATACAGCTCCATAATTCACCGATGTACAAAATTACAGTTCATTTTTTAGTCGTTCATCTTCGTAATTAGAATCATTATTTTTTCATTTTACAAAATTACGTAAAAATACTCGAAAAATAAAACTATGAAAAGAAGCTTTGCAATTTTCGCAGAAACAATGAATTGTTAATCTTCTTGAAAGGTTACCGTTTATAGAATGGACAGAAGTATAAATTTAGCTGTAAAAAACCATTTACTTATAAATTATTTGCAAATAAAATTATTCTTATTATTCTTATAATAATCTCATAGCAAATTCCCACTTTTATGCTGCTTGCTTCTATACTCTTGGTCGAATATTGCTTGTTATTTTGATATACGGTAGAACTTGGATTATATACACACATATACATATACACATACATACACATACACATACATATACATATACACACATACACAGACACATTATCCGAACGTTTTGTCACCTGAACGTTGTATAATTCTCGCACTGCATTAACTGATTTTAAGAAATATTTTTCGAACCATTCATTCTTTGTTTCCGTATTGTAGTTAGTAATGAGATTAATGTTTCCAGCATTTCTTTCTGGTACATTCGCTTGAAACATACGATTATTCCACGATCTATTGATTGTATGAGCGGTGCAGCATCAAACGAAAAGTTCATGATTTTAACAAATTCATCTTTTGTATTTATTATCCCGCTATCGTGATGCGCGTTAGAGTTATCCACCAACGCCAGAATCTTCTCTCTTTGTCCAGTCTCCAGTTGTTTTCATTTAACTGATTTTAAGAAACATGGGTCGAACCATTCATTGAACATGTTACTGACTATCAAAGGCTTGATGCTAGCTTTGTAGATAACTGACAGATCGCTTATATTGAAAGTATCGAAGTATAGAGATTTCATAACTGTGCCGATTATTAATACCGATAACTTGTGATATTCGGTAGCACTTGCACAAAGAAATGTGGTAACTTGATCCTTGCGTATTTCTTGATTTGCTGTCGACTTCTCACTATGAAAGATCATAGTTTTTTCTGGCACTGCTTTCTACATTAGTCTTCTATTATCGGCACTGTCAACTTCCTCCAATGTATTCCCCTCGTCTTGCAGAAGTCTTCTAAACACTAAACCTACCATCGCCGGTCAAATTGACTTTTTTCAAATTTCTACTTAAATCTAATCTTATTTAAACGTAACCTTAATTAATTAACATTATTTAATTAATAACCTTATTTAATAAATAACATTTAATAAATAACATTATTTAATAAATAACATTAATTAATAAATAACCTTAATTAATTAATAACATTATATAATTAATAACCTTAATTAATAAATAACCTTAATTAATAAACCCTACTTAATAAATAACCTTATTTAACTAATAACGTTAATTACTAAATAACCTTAATTAATAAACCTTATTTAACAAATAACCTTAATTAATAAACCTTATCTAATAAATAACCTTATTTAATTAATAACCTTATTTAATTAATAACCTTGTTTAATTAATAACCTTGTTTAATTAATAACCTTGTTTAATTAATGACCTTGTTTAATTAATAACCTTGTTTAATTAATAACCTTGTTTAATTAATAACTTTGTTTAATTAATAACCTTGTTTAATTAATAACCTTGTTTAATTAATAACCTTATTTATCATATCGCTTTCTGATCTATGACTGTTCATAAAACACGCATACAATATATTCTTCGATATTTATTTTTAGTTCGCTCTTTTTTCTTGTCCTAAGAAATATTTGTAGTCTGTTTTGTTTACCGCGGGCGATCGATTTGACCACTCGATGATATAATAAAATATTTTATTTATTTCTCTTATAATAAATGCAATAAGTACAAAGAAAAGGCTATCACAAGTAATCTTGTCATAAACCATAACCTATTCCACGATCATCACTTTGTTAAAATTACGAGGTTTATACGATTTGATAAGAAGAGAGAAAGAAGCCAAAGTTTACGAACCAAAAAATTTGTAATGGCATCTACAGTATGGGACCGATCTCTATATAAATAAAAGTGTAATTTTATTTAAGTCTATAGTTGGAATTAAATAAAAATAAATTTTCTGAAAGTTCATCATTTTATATTCATTTTCTTATAAAGTAACATTATCTAAGTTAAATCATAAAAGCTACTACTTAAAAATTATTACTAAACTGTTACTTAAAAATTATTACTAAACTATTACTTAAAAATTACTACTAAACTATTATTTAAAAAAAGTCATTTTGACCGGACACGGCAGGTATATAAGAGATGTTGATAGGTTTATTGTCAAAATCAGCTTTGATGATATCCTCTGCAGCCTTTTTTGGATTTCGAAAACCTTCACTGATATCCGCTTTACGGATACGGTGACGTACTCTATAGTTTATCAACCAACGAGAACTAGCTTTAAAAATTAGGATCTCCGTTTAATTTTGCATTACATTCCCGAATTTTTTCACATAACGTTGTTACTGTTATTTTTAGGTTTTTGTCTTTACATCGTATGTATCACTAATAAAAAAACTCTATCTAAACCCGTATTGTATGGCGTCTATAAAAGTTTTGTGGAACTGCTAGCGGCCGCTGAGTTGGACTCGAAATATTTTTTTATCTCTTCTTCATTTGCTCGTATATTGCCCGCAGTGAAATAAGCATCACGGTACATTTTTGCCATAGTTCTGTACGATTCACTGCTTTTTATCATCTGAAGGATTTCATATTTTTTATCAATTGCCAAGACTACTCGCTTTCATCTTGACGTCATTACTGTTTGGGACATTTCAAATATAAATATCGCAATGAAATGTCATGACAAGATTTTGTTTCGACAGTTAGCGTCGTTTACAATTTTAATAGGGCGAAAAAAATACAAACTGTATTACATACGTATACAACTATACAAAACTTGTATAGTTAAATACGTATATAATCCATATAGTACTTCCTTCCACCTACCAAAATAGTCGACGACGATAACTATCAAAATAAAATCTCGTCATAACATTTCAAAGCGGTATTTATATTCGAAATGTCCCAAACAATAATGGCGCTAGAACGAAAACGAGTAGTGTTGACAATTGGCAAAAAAATATGAAATCCTTCAAATGATGAAAACTGGGGAGACGTACAAAAGCACAGCAAAAATAGTACGGTGGTGCTATTTCCGCCAATATAAAAGCATACAAAGCAGAAATTACAAAATATTTCGAGTCCAACTATGCAGCTGCTAACAGTACCACAAAACTTTTAAAAATGCCATGCAGTACGGATTTCGACAGAGTTATTTACAGTGGTACATACAATGTAAGATAAAAACATAAAAATAGAGGGAACGACGTTATGCGAAAAAGCTTGCGAATGTCATGAAAAATTAAACGGAAATCTTAATTTTAAGGCTAGTTTCCGTTAATTGACAAACTATAGAGTACATCACCATATCCAAAAAGCGGATATCAGTAAAGATTTCCGAAACTCAATAAGGCTACAGCAGATTTCTTCAAAGCTAATTTTGACAAACTTCTGCAAAACGAAGGGTTTACATTGGAGAACGTTTACAATGCCGATAACACAAGACTAATGTGGAGAGCAGTACCAGAAAAAACTTTGATCTTTCGCAGTGAGATATCGACAGCAAACTAAAAAATACGCAAAGATCAAGTTACCACATTTTTTTGTGCAAATGCTACCGGATGTCACAAGTTGCCGGTACTAATAATCGGCACAGTTATGAAACCTCCATACTTCGATACTTTCAATATAAGCGATCTGTCAATTATCTACAAAGCTAGCACCAAACCTTTGATGGACAGTAATATTTTCAATGAATGCTTCGATATATGATCCTTAAAACCGGTTAAAAAAAAACAACTGAAAATGGACACAGAGAGAAGACTCTGTCGTTGTTGGATAACTCTGACGCGTATCGCGATAGCAGGATAATAAATACAAAAGATGAATTTGTTAAAATCATGTACTTTCCACTTGACGTTGCACCGCTCATACAACCAATGGATCGTGGAATAATCGCGTGTTTCAAGCGAATGTACAGAAAAGAATTGCTGGAAACATTAATTCCATTACCTAACTGCAATACGGGGAAAGAACTGATAGATAACCATTACGAATTAAACATGAGCGATTGTTGTCGCATGGTATATGATGTTTGATCAAGTGTCAACAATGCAATACTGAAAAATGAGACATGCGTTTGAAGCATGAAAGCGAACAAAGTTCGGAAGAATAAAAAAAAGTTCGAAATAATAAAAAAGGACATAGATAAAGAACTTTCAACACTGAATAGATTACCAGTATGCGGAGGATGCGACAGAGTCGCTATGATGAATTGGTTTCAAATTGATAAAAAACATAATAACGACATACAAGTAGATATCAACGATATTCTTCAAGATTTTATAAACTCTTATAACTCTATTTATATTAAGACAAATGTATTAAAAAATATATTAAGAAATATAATATGCGACAAGAAAGCTATGAGATGCGTAAGATTTTATGTAACATTCAATTGTTTGTTTGTACCATTTGATTTGAAATATATGACACTCGGTATATGAAAAGCTGTTTTCCTACTATCCTGATATTTATTATGATGAATTACGATAATCAAGATTCAAATATATATGGAAAAAAGGAAAGACGCGAAATGGTCTCCTTGTATTTACGTCTTTTTTACCTTTTATACCTTCAATTTGAAAAATTAGAGTTAAACTAACAGTTAAATTAAATCTTTATAGAGAATATCGAAATGGGTCGATTCGTGTATTAAACAAATATATGGTCTCACAAAAAAATGATGATGATCTTAGAATGTTATTTAAAAGATGACTTTCAGAAAAAACATTTACTGCATGTACTTTTCCATATAGCACAACTTCGTCCTGTGTAGTTTTTTTCATACAACCATTAAAAACAAAGATATTTAGATGTTCCGATTTATGTGTCCCATTCTGTATATCACCGGATATTTATCAGTTAAGAAAGCGGCTATATACGTAAATATTCTATGCAAAACTTGAATTGGGATTAAATTTATATTTCTAAAATTATATGATATAGAAACAAATACGTATAAACAGAGTGGCTTCTTGTTTTCTCTTTTCTTTCTCGTATCCTTTATAATTTGTCTTATTAAACGAAAAGAAAATTGTAATTGTAATTATTAGTATTTCCGAAGATTTACGAATTACTGAATATACGCTATAAATGTTTATACGGGTACTCGTAAATATTTTAGAGACGTATGTTAACATCTTCTTAAAAGAAAGTAACAGTTTTATAGTGATATAACAGACTAATATTTCTTTAGAAGGAATAGCGAACTACTTCGATCAATGCATGGAAAAATATAATCTTATTTTTAAAAATCTATATAACCTTTCTCTGACCTCAACGCTCTATATTCTGTCTACAGGTTCTCGGATTTCCCCACGAACAATTTCATACCCCGACATACCATGATGTTCGCTGATGTTGACGAAATTGGCGCTGTATGATCGAGTTTAGTTGTCTGTTCGGACTTTTTTATTTCCCTCGTACAATAGACAACCTCGAAATCTTTCGGTTCACTTCGGCTCGTGTCACTTAGATTTTCGTCACTAGTGGACTATCCTTGCACGGAGATTTGGCCTTATCCAACAAACTCAATGAGATGAATTCTGCAGCTCCACTGCTTGCAATAGTAGCAGTGTCTCTTCCGACCTCGCGAACAACCTTTTGTCCGGCATCTTCGAAAGTTCGCTGCTCACGGGTATGATCAAGGACGTTCGTTCATCTTCGAGATATCCGCTCAAAGATACTAAGGAACTCTTCAACGTTCCACCGTCGCATCTTTTCAGTTTAACAACGCTTTTTGTCAGTTATTGTTTACCTGGAAATATTCCCAATTAATTGTATTACTATTTCTACTTTTATAAAGTACAGTATATATTAAAATAACCAATTCAGTGATATTAATATTAATTGAAAAGTTACGCTATCGTTTATCTCTAAATAAAATTTTAAATACAAAAAAATCATCTAAATCTTATCTATCTTAAATCTTATTTACCATCTAAATAAAGTTTTAAATATAAAAAAATTAATATAAAAACTAAATATAATAAACTTTTAATATATATTAGGTTATCCGAAATGTTTCTTTCGTTTTACAAGGAAATAATAGATGCATAGTGTTATTTGTTTTATATTAATTTATTTATTTTATATTAGAATTACGCACGAACATAATAGAAATATGACGGAATGGATCATACCTAATTCAATAAAATAATATAAAATAGAAATTGTTGTTCATCTATTATCACCTTATGAAACGAAAGAAACTTTTCGGACAACCCAATACCTTTAATTTGTTCTTTGTATAATCAATATGTGAAATCGTTAAATAAAATCATTACCGAAAAATATAATTGACCACTTAAATAATTGTTAGACTTCTTTGTTTTTTAAATAGTGAACATTAGGTTTTGATACTACACGTGCGCGGTTGACGAAGAGTTAACGTCTCTATTATAATAATAATAATTGAAATTAAAATTAAAAATAATAAATAAGTAATAATCACGCCTCCTCAGAGGATATACTTACATTGTTAAACTGCAATGCGATGTGCCCGTACTCTTGAAATTTGAAACATCTGGCACCTTTGCTTTTTATTAGACATTTCGCACTTAGATGATCTTTGTTTCCGCACAGAAAACACCGTTGCACTGGTTTCTGTACAGCAGTTGCGACTGGTCCCCTCGGATTTTTCTTCAATCCGGTTGCTTTTCGTCTTCGCGTTTTATTTCATGGCGTCACACAGGACGAACTTCTCTTTTAATTCGCGAATATCCTCGGTATCATACAGTGTTATTTTGTCGGTCTTCTCGTCACGAATTCCGTCCATGACATATTTTATCACGACTGAACTCTCCATATTCACTTGCTTAGGTATGTCGAACATTTTATAGACATACTATTGGTATATCCTTGATTCGATACGACAGTCCCTTATGCACCTTGTGCGCGTCTACTTTTTGCGCAAATTCGGTACTCGACATTTCTCTCGTTATTTTGCAACTTTTAAAGCACATTTCATAGTCGACGAACAATTTTGCCATACGCGTAAAAGTCTCTTCGCGTATATTGCTCGCTGCACGTCAATCCAAGCATAAAGGTCGCACATTTCCTTGAATTCTAGCAACCAGCTTTGCACATTGACGTTGTTACCAGCTCTGAATATTAAGACGAGTGCGCTCCTGTTGTCGACTCTCATGTGTGTTTCAAACACGTTGTGCTTTTCGTCCTTCATCTTTTTCTTCTTCCTCTTCATCGTCCATGCTCGATTTCCAAGGCAATGAAAGATTTTACATGCTCTTGCAGTTCTTTCTTCTTGCCAACTGTTTTTTATCCTTGTTTCTGGAGTTCATCTTTGAACTCCACAACTTTCACTGTTTCGATTCGTTCAGGCTTGTCGTTAACAGTGCACTTTTCTTCGATATCCACGATGGTATTATCCGCGTTTGATCCTTCACGCATCGTGATATCGGCTTGATATCAATTCACTTGCACAATTACTGCACGAATAGTTAAATTAATTCACACGATCTATTACATGATATTACATGACCGACAACTCACAACTGAACAACTATTGAGGACCAACTCGCAACTGCAACTCGTCACAACTTATTCGTAACTGACTATTCTCTCTACCGAAACGTCCTTTTATACCAAAGTTTTCGGTATTACCACCACCCACGTGCATTTTACAACCATACAGACCCAAGACGGTCAGGTATACCTTTACAATTAGTCTCCAAAGGGTATAGACTAACCGGGATATTTAATTGTTTCCGGGCTATTAGCACTTTCAAGTATTCCCTATACATCATTGAAATTTTCCCAGAAATTTTCTACAATATTGCATGTTATTTCAGTAATCCAAATTTTCAACTTCGGACGAAGTATTAACGAACTGTGCAAACGTACTTACTCGAACCTACGATAATCCCAATAAACCGTTATTAGCCGATTTTAAAATCCTCTTTATTGCGATCAAATTTACTGCCGTCCTCAGATTTAGATTCTTTCTTACTGTAGATGAATTTAATTTATACAATTTATACATCCTTCAGATCGAGACAGTACAAAATTTTCAGTAAAAAAAAATTCTTCCACCGATGTCAATTTTTTATGTGGAATAGAAACTAAATTTTACTGCTTTACACAAATTTGGTTTCAAAACTGGGAATTATCAAAATTGCTCGTGAATATACACAAGCGTGCATGGGTATTAGAATATTTCCAAATTATTGTAAGTAGATGAAATATATCTAAGACGAAGCTCTATAATATAACATTCGTCTCTGATCTTATCTAGGTTAATCATGTGTGATTATTCGATGTTGTCCAAAAGAATAATTAATATTCTTTAGTGTAAATAAAAAGCAAAACAAAATGAAAGATGAATGAAAATTACTTCCATGAAAACAGATAAGCTTAGTGACTGTAAGCATACATATCTGTTTAATGTTGAGAGTTTAGAATGATTGCAATATGCGTTTATTCAATTACATTCTATAAATTTATATAGATTTTATCAAATGTTAGTTATTTATTTGTAATAAATATGGGACTTGCTTGGCACAAGTATATTTTCCTCGTTCCAATTTCAATTTGACAGTACATTTAATAGCAGTTATAACGAGAATTAAAGAGTTAACACTAGAGAAACATATTTCTATTATAATTTTGAAAATATAATAATTATATAAACGCAAATAAATAAAATAAATTATATCGCAGAGAGTGTCCACATACACGTGCATATAATAGTGTATATAATCTGCTTAACGCACTGTGGATTTGGGTAGCGATCAGGCAATCGGTCGGTCATGCGTCCTGCATCTTTCGTAGCAGGCGGAGCACGGGTTCCTATTGTCCTAAATCCGGTGATTTATGACAAGTGGTCGAGAGCACAGAACGGTACTAAATCGAGTTTTCCAAACAGGGTTCTCCTAAGCATTGCCCTTGGATAAAATAGAGAATAACATCGACAGTAACATAAATTTTTATTTTCAAGATATCTGTATTTAATGATCACAATTTCAGTATTGCTCACTTTCAATCGAAAATGGCGTTGCCAGTACGTACTAAAAATTCAAATTTCATGGGTATAATCTACGCTGAATTTATTACGAAAAAGATCACTGTTTTCAATTTACTTGATATTAACAACAAAGCACGATGATACGTGTAGTTTCATAATTCATCTATGTCCGAAATTGCAATTCATTTTTAACTCGTTTATCTTTATAGTTTGTATTTCGTACAATCATTATTTTTTGCAGTTACAAAATTACTCGAAAATACTCGAAAAATAAAACCATGAAAAGAAGCTTTGCAATATTCACAAAGCAATAAATTGTTAATCTTTTTGAAAAGTTTACCGTTTATAAAATGGATAGAAGTATAAATTCAGTTACAAAAAAACCATTTATTAATAAACTATTTGCAAATAAAATTGTTTTCATTATTCTGATAATAAATTTTCATTTTTATGGTGCTTGCTTCTATCAACTCTTGGTCGAATATTATTTTATTAGTCGAATGTTATTTTGACATATAATATAACCTCGATTATACATCATATACATACATTATCCGAACGTTCTATCATCAGAATGTTATATAATTCTCTATAGTGTATCTCATATTCGTATATAGGTATACACGTATATAATTCATATAGTATTTGTTTATATAGTTTCTATATAAAATTATCGATGTCTATATAAAATCTCGTCACAACATTTCAGTGTGATATTTACATTAGAAACGCTCCACACAATAATGGCGACAAAACGGAAACGAGTACTGTTGACAATTGCCGACAAATATGATATCATTCAGATGTTGAGAAACGGTGAGACTCACAAAATCATAGCACAAAAGTACAACATTGCACTTACCACCGTGGGCAAAATAAAAGCACACCAAGCAGAGATAACAGAAGAATTCCAGAATAGCTCAGCGGCTGCTAGCAGTTCCACAAAATATTTGAAAACACCACAGGGTAAGGAATTAGAAAAATTTCTTTACCAATGGTACTTACGAAATAAAGATAAAAACATACGAGTGACAGGACCAGTGATATCCAAAAAAGCTCTGGAATTTAAGGAAAAATTACAGGGAGAATCTAGTTTCACAGCCAGTCCCCGTTGGGTATCAAAATTTAAATCACGTCACCATCTCCGTGAAAAAGATGTCGATGAACATTTTCGAATCACAAATCAAGTTGAAGCGGATATCACCAAAGATAGCTTTGAAGAACTTCTACTAAACGAGGGATACTCATTGGAGAACGTTTACAATGCCGATAAGACAGGAATAATGTGGAGAGCAGTACCAGAAGAAACTTCGCTTTTTCATTGTGAGAAAACGGCAACAAGCAAAAGAAAGATCAAAGAAAAAGTTACTATATTTCTTTGTGCAAATGCCACGGGAAGTCACATGTTGCCAATACTAATAATAGGCGGAATTGACAAATCACGACGTACCAAAAATTTTAATATAGATGCTCTATCAATTATGTACAAAGCTAACACCAGGGGTTGGATGGACAGTAAAATTTTCAATGAATGGTTCGATGAATGTTTCTTAAAATCAATTACGGAAAGACAAATGAAAGCCGGGAGCAGACAGAAAACTCTGTTGTTGCTAGATAACGCTAGCTCGGATCACGAAAGCGGGTTAGTAAATACAAAAGATAAATTTGTTAAAATCATGTATTTTTCATTTGACACTACACCGCTCATACAACCAATGGATCATGGAATAATCGCATGTTTCAAGCGAGTGTACCGAAAAGAATTGCTGAAAACAATAATGCCATTACCTCACTGCCATACGGAGGAGGAAGTCATAATAAACCATGACAAATTAGAGTTCAGGGATTGTTGCCGTTTAATATGTGATTCTTGGTTAAAAGTCGACAAAGCAATACTACAAAACGCGTGGAACAAGCTTTTGAAGCATGAAAGCGAAAAGAGTGTGGAAGACATCGAAATAATAGAAAAGGACATAGATGAAACATTGCAATTACTGCAAGGATTACCAGGGTGCCAAAGCTGCGACAGAGCCTCTGTAATAAGCTGGTTTGAAATTGATAAAAGAAATAATATCGACAAACAAGTAAATATCAGCGATATTTTGATAGATTTTATAAAAGAAAATATGGCTCCAGGCGAGAACGAATTTACCGACGACAGCTTCGAAGAAATACTTAATGATATCTCTCGAAAAAGGAATTAGATCGTTAGAGCTACAAAATGAAAGTAACTCGAAGGAATTACATATACTAAGACATATATATTAAAAAAAATATTAAAAAATATATTATGTATTATTGACAAGAAAGATATGGGACGCGTAAGATTTTATGTAGTGTTTAATTGTTTGTTTATACCATTTGTTTCCAAATATATGACACTCAGTACAGAAAAAGCTGTTGTTCTATTATTCAAATACATTTATCACTATTAGTACCGATAATCAAGGTTCCTCTGTATATGGAAAACAAAGAAAGACGCGAAATAGTCTACTTGTATTTACGTCCACATTGCCTTTTGTATCTTCAATTTGAAAAATTAGAGTTAAAGTAATTATTAAATTAAACCTTTATAGGGAATATCGAGATGGATCGACTAATGTATTAAATAAATATATGGTCCCACAAATAAATAATGATGACCTTAAAATCTTATTTAAAAAATGGCCTTCAAAAAAACATTATTACCTACCACTATGTGTGCATATAGCACAACTTTCTCCATTAAACAAGTAGTTTTTTCCATTAAACAATTAAAACAAAGATATTTAGGTGTTTCGATTTATATGTCCCATTCTGTATATCCGCGGATATTTATCAGTATCAGTAGCTAACAAAGCCGCTAGATATGTGAACAATCTGTACAAAACTTGAATTGGAATTAAATTTATATTTATATAACTATATGATATAGAAACAAATACACATACGCAAACTAGCTTCTTTTTGCCTCTCTTCTTTCTCGAATTCTTTTTAATTTCCTTTATTAAACGAAAAAGAAACTGCAATTGTAATTAATTAACTAAATATAATTATTAAGAATTTAATTATTGGGAGTGGCGGTCTCGCCCGCCTAACTGTGATTTGACTGTGAAATATATTATCAAGATTTTCATTCTCAATAACTTTTCGTCGGCTTTGGTTTTCAAGTTATGAAGCAATTTGTTAGTGAAAGATTAGCATTTATTCTAATTATTAACATTTATCCGTTATCTCTATTCCGATGCTTTGTATAAAATTCTTTATTTTTGTAATTTTGCAAAAAAAATTGCAAATTTTATCAAATTTCATTTGTACAAAGTGCAAAGGAAACATTAAATATAGCATTAGACGCGTTACAAACCAAAGAAAGTACTAAATTTGAATTTGAACTTCGGAATTTGAATTAAACAGAGTTATAGTAGAATATATATTAAACTTAAACGAAGATAATTGTTGACAATACTTTAGAAAGAATTTCAGTCACGGCTCATAATTTTGATGTAATGTAAATATATCATCGTATTTTGATGTCTTCCAACTATTTTTTACCTAACATATGACTTAGTTATCTTGCAGAAGAAACTAAAGATTATGATTATCATTAGTATTTTCGGAGATCTATAAATTACTGAACAGACGCTATTAAATTTGCAGTAACGTTAAACTAAATCATTAAACTATATGTTGATAAGGAACTCGTTAACATACGTCTCTAAAATATTTACGTCTTTTTAGAAGAAAGTAACAGTTTTCTGACATAGAGAGTGTCCTGAATTAAAATGTCAAAAAAAAAAGGTTCTTTTATTACTTAAATCGATAAATAAAGAATATATTCTATCTAAGAATATATATACAAAGTGACACAGGCCACTTGTAAATATTTTCAAGAATATAAAGCAGATGAGCGTCGAGCAGGTATGCGAGCACTCGCCACTCAGACTTTCTATTCAGAATTTCATACCTGAAAAAGGTTGAAGGGTTGTTTAATACAATAGTTATAATCCATGGTTGTATCCAGTTGAGTTTTAATATGTCTAACAGACGTGTAAATGTGTATGATTCCTTTAGTGCACGTAGCTTTACCTAGTAATTTGTAGCATCAAGGGTTAGTTTTATTCAGATTGTAAGAATTTGTACACATTGTCGATGTCTATTTCTTGTGTGAAATAGAAACTAATTTTTACAGCTTGCACGAATCTGTTTTCACAACTGGGAATTATAAAAGTTGTTCGAAGGGTGAGTATATACTACATGCGCAAGCATTAGGACACTTCCAAATTATTGCAAGTAGATAAAATATATTTAAAATGAAGCTCTATAATATAACATTCGCTTCTGATCTTATCTCCGTTAACCATGTGCAATTAGTCGATATTGCCCAAAACAATAGTTGATATTCATTAGTGTAAATCAACAGCAAAACACTATTGAAAGTGAATGAAAATTACTTCCGTAAAAACAGATAACGTTAGTGTCTATAAGCATACATATCTGTGTAATGTTGAGAGTTTAAAATGATTGTAATATGCGTTTATTTAATTACATTCTGCAAGTTTATATGGATTTTATCAAGTGTCAGCTATTTATTAATAATAAATATGGGATTTGCTTGGCACAAATAAATTCCACATTCCAGTTTCAATTTGGCAGAACATTTAGTACCACGTACGACGAAAATTAAAGAGTTAACATTAGAGAAACATATTTCTATCATAATGTTGAAAATGTAATAATTATATAAACGTTTTGTTAGAGTTGCGGCGAGTGTTCGCATACTTGCGCATATAGTAGTATATATAATTTGCTAACGCGCTGGATTTAAGTAGCGATCGGGCAATCCCTAATGCGTCGATCATGTTTTCCTAGCCATCGGCGCATGGGTTCCTATTGTCCTAAATATAGTGATTTATGACAAGTGGTCGAGAGCACAGAACGGTACTAAATCGAGTTTTCCAAACGGTTCTCCTAAGCATTGCCCTTGGATAAAATAGAGAATAACATCGAAATTAAAATAAATTTTTATTTTCAAGATATCTGTATTTAATGATCGCAATTTCAGTATTGCTTACTTTCAATCGAAAATGGCGTTGTCAGTACGTACCAGAAATTCAAATTTCATGGTATAATCTACGCTGAATTTTTTTTTACGAAAAAGATCACTGTTCCCAAATTATTTGATATTAACAACAAAGCAGAATGATACGTGCAGTTCCATAATTCACCGCTGTCCAAGATTACAATTCATTTTTAACTCGTTTATCTTTATAGTTACAATCATTATATTTTGCTCTTACAAAATTACGTACAAGCACTGGAGCAATAAAACCATGAAAACAAGCTTTACAATATTCACAAAAACAATAATTTTTTTTTTTTTTAAAGGTTGCTGTTTATAAAATGGATAGAAGTATAAAATCAGTTACAAAACAGCATTTATTTATAAACTGTTTGCAAAGAAAATTTGTTCTCATTATTCTCATATTAATTTCACATTTTCATGCTGCTTGCCTCTATCAACTCTTGGTCGAATAGTATTTTATTAGTCGAATGTTATTTTGATATAAAATATAATCTCGATTATACATCACATATATACATTATCCCAACGTTTTAATATCAGAATGTTGTATAATTCTCCATAGTGTATCTCATATACATATATACGTATATAGCTATATATGTACATAACCCATATAGTATCTGTTTCCCCCTATCAAAATTGTCGACGGCTGTAACTGTTGAAGTAAAATCTCGTCAGAACATTTCAGTGCCGTGTTTACATTCGAAACGTTCCAAACAATAATGGCTCCAAAACGAGAACCGATACGGTTGACAATTGAGAAAAAGTATGAAATCATCCAGATGATTGACACAGGTTTGTCTGAGAGAACCGTAGCAAAAAAGTATGGTATTACACGGAGCACCGTGTCCATTATTAGATCAAGACGAGAAGAGATAATAAAATTTGTTAGGTCCAATTTAACGACCACTGGCATTTGCGCAATAGTATTAGGAGTGGGAGGCTCTGTTGCGAATTTTCACAAGGCTCTTCACCAATGGTACAGAGAATGTAAGGAAAACAACATAAGTGTAACAAATGCAATGTTAGAGGGTAAAGCTCGGGAATTGAATGCAAAATTTCGCACAAATCACAGTTTTAAAGGCAGTCTCCGTTGGCTGTCAAGATTTAAAGAACGTTCTGATTTCTGTAAAGCGGATAGGAGTGATGATTTCGGAAATCAATATGAAGCGGATATCTTCAAAGCTGAGATTAGAGAACTTCTGCAAGACGGGGAGTACACATTGGATAATGTTTACAATGCCGATAGCACAGTACTAATGTGGAAAGTAGTACCAGAAAAAACTCTGCTCTTTGAGAAATCGCAATCAATGAGAAGAATAGGCGGAGAACAAGTTATTACATTTATCTGTGTAAATGCTACCGGATGTCACAAGCTGCCGGTACTAATAATCAGCACGATTAAGGATTTTCCATCTTTCAATAATCTTCACACAAGTGCTCCGTCAAATACGAACAAATCTAACAAGCCTTTCATAGACAGTAACATACTCTATAAATGGTTCAATGACTGTTTCCTAAAATCAGTTACAGCAAGACAACAGAAAAACGGACAGAGAAAGAAAACTCTGTTGTTGCTACATAATGGTGGCTCGGGTCACGAAAACAGGATAATAAATACAAAAGATGAATTTGTTAAAATCATGTATTATTCATATGACGCTGCACAACTCATACAACCAATGGATCGTGGTATAATCGCATGTTTCAAGCGAATGTACCGAAACGAATTTCTGGAAACATTAATGCCAACGTCTAACAGCGTTTCAGAGGAAGAAATTATACACATCTATTCCCAATTAAATATACACGATTGTTGTCGTATGATAAAGAAAGCTTGGTCAAAAGTCAAGAATCCAATACTCAAAAACGCGTGGGACAAGCTTTTGAGGGATGAAAGCGATCATAGTTCGGAAGACTCCGAAACAATAAAAAAAGACATAAATGAAGCACTTGAAAAACTGAATAAGATACCAGGCTGCGGAGGGTGCGACAGTATCGCTGTGATGAACTGGTTTGAAACTGATAAGGAACAAAATACCGACACACAAGTCGATATCCAGGATACTCTTCTAGATTTTATAAACGCAACTATGGATATAGATACGAACGAACTTACTGACGAGAGCTTTGAAAATATACTTGATGATAGTTCTTCATAAAAGACTTAGATGTTTTGAATTATAAAATGAAAGTAATTAGGAGGAATTACTTATATTAAGAAATATATATATTAAAAAATATATTAAGAAATATAATATGTATTATTGACAAGAAACATATGGGACGCGTAAGATTTTATGTAGCGTTTAATTGTTTGTTTGTACCATTTGCTTTGAAATATATGACTCTCGGTATACGAGAAGCTGTTTTCTAACAACCAGATATTTATTATTATTAGTTTCGATAATCAAGGTTCCTCCGTATATAGAGGACAAGGAAATACGTGAAATGGTATTCTTGTATTTACTTTCCCTTTGCCTTTTATACATTCAATTTGAAAAATTAGAGTTAAGGTAACTGTTAAATTAAACCTTTATAGGGAATATCGAGATGGATCGATTAATGTATTAAACAAACATATGGTCCCACAAATAAATAATGATGACCTTAAAATCTTATTTAAAAAATAGCTTTCAAAAAAAACATTATCTACCACCGTGTGTGTTCCTCCAAATAGTATAACTTTGTCCGGTGTAGTCTTTTCCATACAACCATTAAAATCGAAGATATTTACGTGTTTCGATTTATGTATTCACATTTTGTGCACCTGCTTTTTGTTTCGATGAATATTTTTAAATTGTACTTTAACCCCTTCATAACAGTCGACGAGATGTCTCGCGGCTCGATACCAGCTATTTAACGTTTGTCGTTTGTTGAGATATCTCGTCATTTAATACTAATAGTTCGACTCTACCGACGAAACGTTTCGCAGTTAATTCCGTCACACAACTGGAAAAATGAACCAAATGCAGTTCTTTTCAATTTGCTAGAATTAGCCACTTCATAATCAATATCACCAAAGTCAATACCACCAGCCGCACCCAAATGAATGGACTGCATAAAAATAGTTCAAAAGCTCAAAACGAAGCATGACAAATCTAAAAGTGAATCGTGGAAAAAATGCCAGACTATTGTTCATGATAACGATTTGACAAATACTACTGATAAATATAATAAGTCACCAAATTAGTCGACTCAACCTCTATATTAAAACGCTTCATTTATATATCAAAAAGTTTGCAGAAAATGTTTCTTCGAACAACGGATGTATTTCCAGATATATCTTTTGAAGAAGATTAGTCCTTCATAATAAAAAATCTTTTAGAAAACATTAAATTTTTGTAGATTTATTATCCACTAAAAGATACGTGCGATATACTGAATATGAAAAATTGGCTACCGCAAAACAGTGTAAAAAGAGAGGAACACACATGATAACATATGCTGGTTAGATGCCCAAAAATCTAACACGTCTAAAATAATTCTAATAAAAGTACAGATTTGATTTAAAATTCCATGAATTTTAAACAGATAGGAAATCAGACGTTGAAATTGGACGACTTGAAAGTTTTCATTAAAAAAATTCCTCCGTCAATGTCAATTTCTTGCGTGGAATAGGAACTAATTTTTACTGCTTGCACGAATCTGTTTTCACAACTGGGAATTATAAAAGTTGTTCGTAAGCTGAGTATATACTACGTGCGCAAGCATTAGAACACTTCCAAATTATTGCAAGTAGATAAAATATATTTAAAATGAAGCTCTATAATATAACATTCGCCTCTGATCTTATCTAGGTTAACCATGTGCGATTAGTCGATATTGTCCAAAAGAATAATTAATATTCATTAGTGTAAATAAAAAGCAAAACACAATTGAAGGTGAATGAAAATTACTTCCATGAAAACAGATAAGTTGAGAATTTAGAATGATTGCAATATGCCTTTATTTAATTACATTCTATAAGTTTATATGGATTTTATCAAGTGTCAGCTATTTATTAGTAATAAACATGGGATTTGCTTGGCACAAATAAATTCCACATTCCAGTTTCAATTTGGCAGTACATTTAATAGCAATTACGACGAGAATTAAAGAATTAACATTACAGAAACATATTTCTATTATAATCTTTAAAATATAATAATTATATAAACATCTTGTTTGAGTTGCAGCGAGTGTCCGCATACTTGCGCATATAGTAGTGTATATAATTTGCTAACGCGCTGGATTTAAGTAGCGATCGGGCAATCCCTAATGCGTCGTTCATGTTTTTCTAGCCAGCGGCACATGGGTTCCTATTGTCCTAAATCTATTGATTTATGACAACTGATCGATAGCACGGAACGGTACCAAAATGAGTTTTCTGAATAGAATTCTCCTAAGTAATGGCCTTGTAAAGCGTCAGACGACATGTGCGTTTGAATGAAGTAGAGAATAACATCGGAGTTATTAATGATCGCAACTTTAGTATTGGTTACTTTCCGTCGAAATAGACAAGCTGTTGATACATATTATGCTTCCCCGTTGAGAAAGTTCGCAGAATGATTTTTTACTGTCATCTCAACAACATTACAGCGATCTGGTAGGGGAAGAAATACAGTTTATAGTCTTATCTATAAGCAGATTAAATTTCGCGAACCTACGATAAGTTATTCGACGCTTATGAAAACATCTTTAGCATGGCTATTTTTCTTTCAGCCGTCACACGTCTCGAAAGTGGCTAGTGATCTTTTTTGAAATTGGCGAATCATTGTCTGAATAATCACCGAAGAGCTTAGTATCACTTTATAAAGTGCACATCCAATTCTAAAAAATTATTTAAAAACGTGAAAACTTGATGCTAGAATTGTTGATCCCACGGTTTACTGATGTAATTCTACGAAAATTTTGCACAGAATGTAAATACTTTTAAACTTGTAACGATGTTAATAATTTACAACAACATGAGATGCAAATATTCTCAGTTCATCTTGTAAATATTCGTTGAGAAGTGTTGGAAATAGCTAAAGTCAAAGTGTACTTAGTGCTTAGGCGTTTTACGCAGAGTGCTCACACAGTTACTGATCAATGTTTTTATCCTAAATACTAAGTACACGCAAAAAAAAATTAACGTGCGAACCTTTTTACTACATTTTGCAACCAACATAATAGAATATATTTTAATTTTTCATGCTTACAATATTTTCCGAAAAATGATGATTTCTAATTTCTTAAACAGAATGTGATATATTTTTTTGTTTTATACATTACTGTGTCATACATTAATATAATTTTAATCATGTACAATATACATAATTTCTTTCAAGATCTCAAGATTATACAAGATTGGAAATAAAAGAAATGCGTTTAAATATTGCGTATAATTTTACATTTGCTAATATCTCTTATTCATCGAGCTCAAGGAGCATGTTCAATATAACTATTACTGTCTATTGTTCAAGATATAAATAAATGCGTACGTTTTCAAGTAAATAAGTTCCCATATTATAATTACAAAGCAGTGAGCAATTTCCTAAACAACGTGTTTAAGTTTCAAATAAACGGATTTGAACTTACGAATTAGGAAAGTGACTTTCAAGACTGCAAACTAAAAAATTAACATATACCACAGATTATAATTGTATTACAACGTCAATGAGTTACATTTATTGAAAAATTCTAATGATGTTTACTTTAATAAATACTTTACATTACAAGATACGTATGATGCGAATGAAATAACACATTTACAATAAAAAATTTAGGAACTAAAAATAGCGAAAAACATTCAATTTTTATTAACCGTTTGAGTCCCAAAAAGCGCGATCACGCTGTTTAGATTTTATGTCGAAAAGCCCTTGTACATTTGAACGCTATGGACGACTGACGGTATTTTAAATTTTATTGTTATATTCTCAATTATATTTTATTGAAAAAAACTTGAAATATTTATAACTAATAGTACGCATATATAATAATATAGATGTATTTCATAAAAATAACAAATATGACGAGCGCTATTGCGTCGCTTGTTTCTCTTCGCAATCAATTAAGACAAGCGCCTATCGCCCTGTTTATTCAAAGACCCCCGGGATTCAAACGGTTAAATATCATCAGATGTCTCAGGACCAGGACATCGGGATTCAAGTACTAGTACTCCTGGTCAATGGTGTACGTTATTACGTTGGTTATATGAAAGGGTAAAATTATGTATCCTTTCATTTTTATCACATATTTATCATATATGAGAAAAAAAAGCTTGCTAGTACCTGTATAAAGACCCTGTATGTTTAAATTATATAGATGTAAATTACAAAGAAGGAATTATTCGCTACGAAAAAAGATAGATCAAAACGTCTAAAATGAGTCAAACTAACACTAATAGAAATCATTAGGTGGAAAGTAGGAAACTCTTTGTTTCGATGAATTCAAATTTCATAGATATAGTCAACGTTGAATTATTTACGGAAAAAGACATTGCTTTCAAATTACTCGATATTAAAAATACAGCACGATGATACACGTAGTTCCATAATTCACCGCTGTCCAAGATTACAATTCATTTCTGACTCATTTACCTTTGTAATTACAATCATTATCTTTTGCTCTTACAAAATTACGTAAAAACACTGAAACAATAAAACCATGAAAAGAAGCGTTGCAATATTCGCAGAAACAATGAATTGTTCGGCTTCTTAAAAAGATTACCGCTTATAGAATGGACAGAAATTTAAATTCAGTTACAAAATACCATTTATTTATAAACTATTTGCAAAAAAAATTGTTCTCATTATTCTCATATTAATTTCACATTTTCATGCTGCTTGCCTCTATCAACTCTTGGTCGAATAGTATTTTATTAGTCGAATGTTATTTTGATATAAAATATAATCTCGATTATACATCACATATATACATTATCCCAACGTTTTAACATCAGAATGTTGTATAATTCTCCATAGTGTCTCTCATATATACGTATACGTATATAGCTATATAGGTATATAATCCACATAGTATTTGTTTAGCCCTATCAAAATTGTCGACGACTGTAACTGTTCAAGTAAAATCTCGTCACAACAATCCAGTGCGGTATTTACATTCGAAACGTTTCAAACAATAATGGCACCAATGCGAAAACGGTTACGGTTGACAGTTGAGAAAAAATATGAAATCATTCAGATGATAGACGGAGGTGTCTCTCAGAGAACTATAGCAAAAAAGTATCGTATTGGACAAGCCACTGTGTCCGCTATAAAGTCAAGACGAGAAGAGATAATAAAATTTTTTGAAGCCAACTCAGCGACTACTAACAGTTCCACAATAGTTATATATTCGTCGATTCGTAAGGATTTAAACAGACTTCTTCGCCAGTGGTACACACGATGTATAGTAAGAGACATAAAAATAACAAGGCCAATGCTACAACGAAAAGCTCAGGAACTTAATAAACAATTAAAAGGAAGTAGTACTTTCAAAGCCAGTCTCCGTTGGGTGGCAAGATTTAGACAACGTCACAATTTGCATAAAGCGAATATCGATAAAGAATTAGAAATTCCAAAGCAAGCCGCAGCCGATATATTCAAAACTGAGTTTGATGAACTTATGCAAAAGGAAGGATACAGATTGGAGAACGTTTACAATGCCGAAACCACAGGACTACTGTGGAAAGAAATACCAGAAACAACTTTGCTCTCTCAGAAACTCAAGACATTGGAAGAGAAGGGCAAAGACCGAGTTACTACATTTCTTTGTACAAATGCTACCGGCTGTCACAAGGTGCCGGTATTAACAATCTGCACGATTCAGGAACCTCCATCTATCCAGTGTTCCTCCGCAAGAGTTATGTCAATTATGCACAGAACTAACACCAAGCCATACATGAACAGTAACATATTCAATGAATGGTACAATAAATGTTTCTTAAAATCAGTTATAGAAAGACAGCAGAAAAACGGTCACAGAGAGAAGACTTTGTTACTGCTAGATAACGCTGGCTTAGATCTCGAAAGCAGGATAATAAGTACAAAAGATGAATTTGTTAAAATCATGTATTTTTCAAAAGACATTGCACCGCTCATACAACCAATGGATCGTGGAATAATCGCATGTTTCAAGCGAAAGTTCCGAAACGCATTGCTGGAATCAGTAATGCTAAGATCTAACAGCGTTTCAGAAGAAGAACTTATACACATTCATTCCCAGTTAAAAGTGGACGATTATTGTAGTATCCTACATAATGCTTGGACAAAAGTCAAGAATCCAACACTCAAAAACGCGTGGGACAAGCTTTTGAAGGATGAAAGTGAACAGAGTCCGGAAGAGTCCGAAATAATAGAAAAAGACATAAATGAAGCACTTGAAAAACTGAATAAGATACCGGGATGCGAAGGGTGCGACAGTATCACTGTGATGAACTGGTTTGAAACTGATAAGAAACATAATAACGACATGCAAATCGATATCAACAATACTCTTATAGATTTTATAAATGTAGCTATGAACACAGAAGCGGACAAACTTACTGACGAGAACTTTGAAGATATACTTGATGATAGCTGTCAATAAAAGGCTTAGATGGTTTGAACTACAAAATGGAAATAATTGGGAGGAAATACTTATATTAAGACATATACATTAAAAAAATATATTAAGAAATATAATATGTTTTAGATACAAGAACGGTATGAAACGGGTAAGATTTTAAGTGTTGTCTAATTGTTAATTCATTTTTGGTTTGAAATATATGACACTCGGTATACGAAAAGCTGTTTTCCTACTATCCTGATATTTATTATTATGAGTTACAATAATCAAGATTCTACAATATATGGAAAACAAGAAAAGACGCGAAATGGTCTACTTGTATTTACATCCTCTTTGTCTAATTGTTAATTCATACCGTTAAGATAACTGTTAAATTAAACCTTTATAGGGAATATCGAGATGGATCGATTAATATACTAAACAAATATATAATATGACCTTAAAATCTTATTTAAAAAATAGATTTCAAAAAAGCATTATCTACCACTGCGTGTGCTCCTCCATATAGCACAACTTTCTTCCAACTACCTTTTACCTAACAGATGACTTAGTTATCTTACAAAAGAAGCTAAAAATTATAATTATTATTAATATTTTCGAAGATCTACAAATTACTAAACATACGCTATTAAATGAGTAGTAGCGTTAAACTGAATCGTTAAACGTAAATGTTGATATAGGTACTCGTTAACAAACGTCTTTAAAATATTTACATCGACTTAAAAAAATGTAACGGTTTTCTGACATAACAGGCTAATATTTCTTTATAAAGTATAACGTACTACATCGATCAATGTATCGAAAAATATAAGCCTATTTTTAAAAATATATTATGTAACCTTCCTCTGACCTCAAAGCCTGCGTCTATCTACGTTCTGTCCACATCATACTATATCACCCTAGATCTCCCATAAATGTTCCTAAACACAACTTTCTTCTTCAGAGTATCGAGCCGAAATTATTCGGCGAATCGAAGTTATCCCTGTCAGTTAAAAATATTTGCAATTATGTTTAATAAAGGCCAAGAAAGTAACAATTCTATTTACATTTTGGAATTTCTAAAAATATTAATCGCGAAATATTGGTTGGTAAATCTGTACTTGAGGACCAGGTTATCTCGTTCATCTTCGCCGAAATATATTTATTAAAACTCCTTTATCAGATTATAAAGTTGGAATATTATATGTTAAATAAGAAATATTTAATATGAACAGCTTCATGTCCAATGTTATGTCACATTCATTGTTAGAAATTGTAAAAGAAAGACTACTTGTTACATTAGAACGTGTTTAAAGAAATAAAATGGAAGCAGTTCATGGAATTTTAATAGATCACGTAACTGGATAGACTTCTCCATATTTAGGAAACCGTTTAGACATTTTTTTCACCTGCTGCTTGATTCGATGAATTTTTTTAAATTGTATTTTAGACCCTTCATAACTAAGATATCTTGCGACCTGATGCAACCAATCAAAACCATCAGCCGCACCCAAGTGAATGGACTGCATAAAAATAGTTCAAAAGCTCAAAACGAAGGATGACAAATCTAAAAGTGAATCGCGGAAAAAATGCCAGACTATTGTTCATAATAACGATTTGACAAATACTACTGATAAATATAATAAGTCGCCAAATTAGTCGACTCAACCTCTACATTAAAACGCTTCATTTATATATTAAAAAGTTTGCAGAAAATGTTTCTCCGAACAACGGATGTATTTACAGACATATCTTTTGAAGAAGATCAATCCTTCATAATAAAAAATCTTTTAGAAAACATTAAATTTTTGTAGATTTATTATCCACTAAAAGATACGTGCGATATACTGAATATGAAAAATTGGCTACCGCAAAACAGTGTAAAAAGAGAGGAACACACATGATAACATATGCTGGTTAGATGCCCAAAAATCTAACACGTCTAAAATAATTCTAATAAAAGTACAGATTTGATTTAAAATTCCATGAATTTTAAACAGATAGGAAATCAGACGTTGAAATTGGACGACTTGAAAGTTTTCATTAAAAAAATTCCTCCGTCAATGTCAATTTCTTGCGTGGAATAGGAACTAATTTTTACTGCTTGCACGAATCTGTTTTCACAACTGGGAATTATAAAAGTTGTTCGGAGGATGAGTATATACTACGTGCGCAAGCATTAGGACACTTCCAAATTATTGCAAGTAGATAAGATATATTTAAAATGAAGCTCTATAATATAACATTCGCCTCTGGTCTTATCTAGGTTGACCATGTGCGATTAGTCGATATTGTCCAAAACAATAGTTGACTAATGTAAATAAACAGCAAAACACTATTGAAAGTGAATGAAAATTACTTCCATAAAAACAGATAACGTTAGTGTCTATAAGCATACATATCTGTGTAATGTTGAGAGTTTAAAATGATTGTAATATGCGTTTATTTAATTACATCCTGCAAGTTTATATGGATTTTATCAAGTGTCAGCTATTTATTAGTAATAAATATGGGATTTGCTTGGCACAAATAAATTCCACATTCCAGTTTCAATTTGGCAGTACATTTAAAAGCAGTTACGACGAGAATTAAAAAATTAACATTACAGAAACATATTTCTATTATAATATTGAAAATATAATAATTATATAAACATCTTGTTTGAGTTGCAGTGAGTGTCCGCATACTTGCGCATATAGTAGTGTATATAATTTGCTAACGTACTGGATTTAAGTAGCGATCGGGCAATCGCTGATGCGTCACTCATGTTTTCCTAGCCATCGGCGCATGGGTTCCTATTGTCCTAAATATAGTGATTTATGACAAGTGGTCGAGAGCACAGAACGGTACTAAATCGATTTTTCCAAACAGGGTTCTCCTAAGCATTGCCCTTAGATAAAATAGAGAATAACATCGACAGTAACATAAATTTTTATTTTCAAGATATCTGTATTTAATGATCGCAATTTCAGTATTGCTTACTTTCAATCGAAAATGGCGTTGTCAGTACGTACCAGAAATTCAAATTTCATGGGTATAATCTACGCTGAATTTTTTTTTACGAAAAAGATCACTGTTCTCAAATTATTTGATATTAACAACAAAGCAGAATGATACGTGTAGTTCCATAATTCACCGCTGACCAAGATTACAATTCATTTCTGACTCATTTATCTTTGTAGTTACAATCATTATCTTTTGCTCTTACAAAATTACGTAAAAACACTGAAACAATAAAACCATGAAAAGAAGCATTACAATATTCGCAGAAACAATAAATTGTTCGACTTCTTAAAAAGATTACCGCTTATAGGATGGACAGAAATTTAAATTCAGTTACAAAAAACCAGTTATTTATAAACTATTTGCAAAAAAAGTTGTTCTCATTATTCTCATATTAAATTCACATTTTCATGCTGCTTGCTTCTATCAACTCTTGGTCGAATATTATTTTATTAGTCGAATGTTATTTTGATATACAATATAATATCGATTATACATCACATACATACATTATCCGAACGTTCAATCATCAGAATGTTGTATAATTCTCCATAGTGTATCTCATATACATGTATACGTATATACCTATATAGGTATATAATCCATAAAGTATTTGTTCCCCCCTATCAAAATTGTCGACGACTGTAACTGTAGAAGTAAAATCTCATCACAACATTTCAAAGCGGTATTTACATTCGAAACGTTCCAAACAGTAATGGCTCCAACAAAAAGACGATTACGGTTGACAACTGACAAAAAATATGAAATCATTCAGATGATAGACAGAGGTGAGACCCATAGCAGCATTGCAAAAAGGTATGGTATTGGACTTACAACCGTGTGCACCATAAGATCAAAACGGGAAGAGATAATAAAATATTTCAAGACCAACTCAGAGCCAGATAGCAGTTCCACAGTGATTACAAATCCGTCACTGATTCATAAGGATTTAAACAAACTTCTTCGCCAGTGGTACATACGATGTATAGCAAAGGACATAAAAATAACAGGCCCAATGATACAACAAAAAGCTGAGGAACTTAATAAACAATTAAAAGGAAGTAGTACCTTTACAGCCACTCTTCGATGGGTGAGAAGATTTAGACGTAACAATTTGCGTGAAGAGGATATCGCTAAAGAATTAGAAATACCAAATCACGCCGCGGCGGATATCTTCAAAACTGAGTTTGATGAACTTATGCAAAAGGAGGGGTACAGATTGGAGAACGTTTACAATGCCGAAACCACAGGACTATTGTGGAAAGCAGTACCAGAAACAACTTCGCTCTTTGAGAAATTCAAGTTAATGGAAAGGAAGGAGGGCAGAAGCCAAGTTACTACATTTCTCTGTGCAAATGCTACTGGATGTCACAAGCTGCCGGTACTAATAATCAGTAAGATTCGGGATACTACAACTATCAATAGTTCTTACGCAAGTATTCTATCAATTATGTACAAAACTAACAGCAAGCCTTACATGGACAGTAACATATTCAATGAATGGTTCAATAACTGTTTCTTAAAATCAGTTACAGAAAGACAACAGAAAAACGGACACAGAGAGAAGACTCTATTGTTGCTAAATAACGCTGGCTTGGATCACGAAAGCAGGATAATAAGTACAAAAGATGAATTTGTTAAAATCATGCATTTTTCATATGACGCTGCACCGCTCATACAACCAATGGATTGTGGAATAATCGCATGTTTCAAGCGAATGTACCGAAACGAACTGCTGGAATCATTAATGCCAACATCTAACAGCATTACACAGAAAGAACTTATGCACACTTATTCCCAATTAAAAATCGACGACTGTTGTCGAATAGTACACAATGCATGGTCAAATGTCAAGAATACAATACTGAAAAACGCGTGGAACAAGCTTTTGAGGGATGAAAGCGATCATAGTTCGGAAGAGTCTGAAATAATTAAAAAAGACATACATGAAGCACTTGAAAAACTGAATAGATTGCCAGGATGCGAAGGGTGCGACAATATCACTGTGATGAACTGGTTTGAAACTGATAAGAAACATAATATCGACATACAAGTCGATATCAACAATACTCTTCTAGATTTCATAAATGTAGTTATGGATACAGAAGCGGACAAACTTACTGACGAGAACTTCGAAGATATACTTAATGATAGTTCTCCATAAAAGGCTTAGATGGTCTGAACTACAAAATGAAAGTAATTAGGAGGAATTACTTATATTAAGACATACACATTAAAAATATACCAAGAAACATAATATGTTTTAGATACAAGAACGGTATGAAACGGGTAAGATTTTAAGTGTCGTCTAATTGTTTGTTCGTACCATTTGGTTTGAAATATATGACACTCGATAAACGAAAAGCTGTTTTCCCACTATCCTGATATTTATTATAATGAGTTACGATAATCAAGATTCAATAATATATGGAAAACAAGGAAAGACGCGAAATAGTCTACTTGTATTTACGTCCACATTGCCTTTTGTATCTTCAATTTGAAAAATTAGAGTTAAAGTAATTATTAAATTAAACCTTTATAGGGAATATCGAGATGGATCGACTAATGTATTAAGTAAACATATGGTCCCACAAATAAATAATGATGACCTTAAAATCTTATTTAAAAAATGGCCTTCAAAAAAACATTATCTACCACTGTGTGTGCATATAGCACAACTTTCTCCTGTGTAGTATTTTCCATTAAACCACTAAAAACGAAGATATTTAGGTGTTTCGATTTATATGTCCCATTCTGTATATCCGCGGATATTTATTAGTATCAGTAGCTAACAAAGCTAGATATGTGAACAATCTGTGCAAAACTTGAATTGGAATTAAATTTATATTTATATAACGATATGATATAGAAACAAATACACATACGCAAACTAGCTTCTTTTTGCCTCTCTTCTTTCTCGAATTCTTTTTAATTTCCTTTATTAAACGAAAAAGAAACTGCAATTGTAATTAATTAACTAAATATAATTATTAAGAATTTAATTATTGGGAGTGGCGGTCTCGCCCGCCTAACTGTGATTTGACTGTGAAATATATTATCAAGATTTTCATTCTCAATAACTTTTCGTCGGCTTTGGTTTTCAAGTTATGAAACAATTTGTTAGTGAAAGATTAGCATTTATTCTAATTATTAACATTTATCCGTGATCTCTATTCCGATGCTTTGTATAAAATTATTTATTTTTGTAATTTTGCAAAAAAAATAGCAAATTTTATCAAATTTCATTTGTACAAAGTTCAAAGGAAACATTAAATATAGCATTAGACGCGTTACAAGCCAAAGAAAGTGCTAAATTTGAATTTGAACTTCGGAATTTGAATTAAACAGAGATATAGTAGAATATATATTAAACTTAAACGAAGATAATTGTTGACAATGCTTTAGAAAGAATTTCAGTCACGGCTCATAATTGTGATGTAATGTAAATATATCATCGTATTTTGATGTCTTCCAACTATTTTTTACCTAACAGATGACTTAGTTATCTTGAAAAAGAAACTAAAGATTATGATTATCATTAGTATTTTCGGAGATCTATAAATTACTGAACAGACGCTATTAAATTTGCAGTAACGTTAAACTAAATCATTAAACTATATGTTGATAAGGAACTCGTTAACATACGTCTCTAAAATATTTACGTCTTTTTAGAAGAAAGTAACAGTTTTCTGACATAGGGAGTGTCCTGAATTAAAATGTCAAAAAAAAAAAGGTTCTTTTATTACTTAAATCGATAAATAAAGAATATATTCTATCTAAGAATATATATACAAAGTGACACAGGCCACTTGTAAATATTTTCAAGAATATAAAGCAGACGAGCGTCGAGCAGGTGTGCGAGCGCTCGCCACTCCGACTTTCCATTCAGAATTTCATACCTGAAAAAGGTTGAGGGGTTGTTCAATACAATAGTTATAATCCATGGTTGTATCCAGACGTGTAAATGTGTATGATTCCTCTAGTGCACGTAGCTTTACCTAGTAATTTGTAGCATCAAGGGTTAGTTTTATTCAGATTGTAAGAATTTGTACACATTGTCAATGTCTATTTCTTGCGTGGAATAGGAACTAATTTTTACTGCTTGCACGAATCTGTTTTCACAACTGGGGATTATAAAAGTTGTTCGGAGGATGAGTATATACTACGTGCGCAAGCATTAGGACACTTCCAAATTATTGCAAGTAGATAAGATATATTTAAAATGAAGCTCTATAATATAACATTCGCCTCTGGTGTTATCTAGGTTGACCATGTGCGATTAGTCGATATTGTCCAAAACAATAGTTGACTAATGTAAATAAACAGCAAAACACTATTGAAAGTGAATGAAAATTACTTCCATAAAAACAGATAACGTTAGTGTCTATAAGCATACATATCTGTGTAATGTTGAGAGTTTAAAATGATTGTAATATGCGTTTATTTAATTACATCCTGCAAGTTTATATGGATTTTATCAAGTGTCAGCTATTTATTAGTAATAAATATGGGATTTGCTTGGCACAAATAAATTCCACATTCCAGTTTCAATTTGGCAGTACATTTAAAAGCAGTTACGACGAGAATTAAAGAATTAACATTACAGAAACATATTTCTATTATAATATTGAAAATATAATAATTATATAAACATCTTGTTTGAATTGCAGTGAGTATCCGCATACTTGCGCATATAGTAGTGTATATAATTTGCTAACGTACTGGATTTAAGTAGCGATCGGGCAATCGCTGATGCGTCACTCATGTTTTCCTAGCCATCGGCGCATGGGTTCCTATTGTCCTAAATATAGTGATTTATGACAAGTGGTCGAGAGCACAGAACGGTACTAAATCGATTTTTCTAAACAGGGTTCTCCTAAGCATTGCCCTTGGATAAAATGGAGAATAACATCGAAATTAACATAAATTTTTATTTTCAAGATATCTGTATTTAATGATCGCAATTTCAGTATTGCTTACTTTCAATCGAAAATGGCGTTGTCAGTACGTACCAGAAATTCAAATTTCATGGGCATAATCTACGCTGAATTTTTTTTTACTGTTTTTTACTGAAAAAGATCACTGTTCTCAAATTACTTGATATTAACAACAAAGCAGAATGATACGTGTAGTTCCATAATTCACCGCTGACCAAGATTACAATTCATTTCTGACTCATTTATCTTTGTAGTTACAACCATTATCTTTTGCTCTTACAAAATTACGTAAAAACACTGGAACAATAAAACCATGAAAACAAGCTTTACAATATTCACAAAAACAATAAATTATTAGTCTTTTTGAAAAGGTTGCCGTTTATAAAATGCATAGAAGTATAAAATCAGTTACAAAACAGCATTTATTTATAAACTGTTCGCAAAGAAAATTTGTTCTTATTATTCTCATAATAAATTCTCATTTTCATGCTACTTGCTTCTATCAACTCTTGATCAAATATTATTTTGATATACAATCACATACATACATTATCCGAACGTTCAATCATCAGAATGTTGTACAATTCTCCATAGTGTATCTCATATACATATATACGTATATAGCTATCTATGTATATAAACCATATAGTATCTGTTTCCCCTACCAAAATTGTCGACGACTGTAACTGTTGAAGTAAAATCTCGTCAGAACATTTCAGTTTCATGTTTACATTCGAAACGTTCCAAACAATAATGGCTTCAACACGAAAACGGTTACGGTTGTCAGTTGAGAAAAAATATGAAATCATTCAGATGATAGATCAAGGTGAGACCAATAGCAGCATTGCAAAAAGGTATGGTATTGGACTTAGAACCGTGTGCTCCATAAGATCAAAACGAGAAGAGATAATAGAATATTTCAAGACCAACTCAAGGGCAGGTAGCAGCTCCAGAGTAGTTATAAATTCGTCATACATTCATAAGGATTTAAACAAACTTCTTCACCAGTGGTACATACGATGTATAGCAAAGGACATAAAATTAACAGGATCAATGATACAGCAAAAAGCTCAGGAACTTAATAAACAATTAAAAGGAAATACTACTTTCAAAGCCAGTCTCCGCTGGGTGGAAAGATTTAAACGACGTTACAGATTGCGTAAAGCGGATATCAGTAAAGAATTAGAAATACCAAATCACGCCGCGGCGGATATCTTCAAAACTGAGTTTGATGAACTTATGCAAAAGGAGGGGTACAGATTGGAGAACGTTTACAATGCCGAAACCACAGGACTACTGTGGAAGGAAATACCAGAAACAACTTTGCTCTCTAAGAAATTGGAAAGGAAGAAGGGCAAAAGCCGAATTACGACATTTCTCTGTGCAAATGCTACCGGATGTCACAAGCTGCCGGTACTAATAATCGGCACGATTAAGGATCCTCCAACTATCAACAGTTTTTATACAAGAATTCTGTCAATTATGTACAAAACTAACAGCAAGCCTTACATGGACAGTAACATATTCAATGAATGGTTCAATAACTGTTTCTTAAAATCAGTTACAGAAAGACAACAGAAAAACGGACACAGAGAGAAGACTCTATTGTTGCTAAATAACGCTGGCTTGGATCACGAAAGCAGGATAATAAGTACAAAAGATGAATTTGTTAAAATCATGCATTTTTCATATGACGCTGCACCACTCATACAACCAATGGATCGTGGAATAATCGCATGTTTCAAGCGAATGTACCGAAACGAATTGCTGGAATCATTAATGCCAACATCTACCAGCATTACACAGAAAGAACTTATGCAGGTCTATTCCCAATTAAAAATCGACGACTGTTGTCGAATAATACATAATGCTTGGTTAAAAGTCAAGAATCCAATAGTCAAAAACGCGTGGGACAAGCTTTTGAGGGATGAAAGCGATCATAGTTCGGAAGAGTCTGAAATAATTAAAAAAGACATACATGAAGCACTTGAAAAACTGAATAGATTGCCAGGATGCGGAGGGTGCGACAGTATCACTGTGATGAACTGGTTTGAAGCTGATAAGAAACATAATATCGACATACAAGTCGATATCAACAATACTCTTCTAGATTTCATAAATGTAGCTATGAACACAGAAGCGGACAAACTTACTGACGAGAACTTTGAAGACATACTTGATGATAGCTGTCAATAAAAGGCTTAGATGGTTTGAACTACAAAATGGAAATAATTGGTAGGAAATACTTATATTAAGACATATACATTAAAAAAATATATTAAGAAATATAATATGTTTTATTGACAAATAAGGTATGAAACGCGTAAGATTTTAGGTGTTGTCTAATTGTTAATTCATTTTTGGTTTGAAATATATGACACTCGGTATACGAAAAGCTGTTTTCCTACTATCCTGATATTTATTATTATGAGTTACAATAATCAAGATTCTACAATATATGGAAAACAAGAAAAGACGCGAAATGGTCTACTTGTATTTACATCCTCTTTGTCTAATTGTTAATTCATACCGTTAAGATAACTGTTAAATTAAACCTTTATAGGGAATATCGAGATGGATCGATTAATATACTAAACAAATATATAATATGACCTTAAAATCTTATTTAAAAAATAGATTTCAAAAAAGCATTATCTACCACTGTGTGTGCTCCTCCATATAGCACAACTTTCTTCCAACTACCTTTTACCTAACAGATGACTTAGTTATCTTACAAAAGAAGCTAAAAATTATAATTATTATTAATATTTTCGAAGATCTACAAATTACTGAACATACGCTATTAAATGAGTAGTAGCGTTAAACTGAATCGTTAAACGTAAAATGTTGATATAGGTACTCGTTAACAAACGTCTTTAAAATATTTACATCGACTTAAAAAAATGTAACGGTTTTCTGACATAACAGGCTAATATTTCTTTATAAAGTATAACGTACTACATCGATCAATGTATCGAAAAATATAAGCTTATTTTTAAAAATATATTATGTAACCTTCCTCTGACCTCAAAGCCTGCGTCTATCTACGTTCTGTCCACATCATACGATATCACCCTAGATTTCCCATAAATGTTCTTAAACACAACTTTCTTCTTCAGAGTATCGAGCCGAAATTATTCGGCGAATCGAAGTTACCCCTGTCAGTTAAAAATATTTAGAATTATGTTTAATAAAGGCCAAGAAAGTAACAATTCTATTTACATTTTGGAATTTCTAAAAATATTAATCGCGAAATATTGGTTGGTAAATCTGTACTTGAGGACCAGGTTATCTCGTTCATCTTCGCCGAAATATATTTATTAAAACTCCTTTATCAGATTATAAAGTTGGAATATTATATGTTAAATAAGAAATATTTAATATGAACAGCTTCATGTCCAATGTTATGTCACATTCATTGTTAGAAATTGCAAAAGAAAGACTACTTGTTACATTAGAACGTGTTTAAAGAAATAAAATGGAAGCAGTTCATGGAATTTTAATAGATCACGTAACTGGATAGACTTCTCCATATTTAGGAAACCGTTTAGACATTTTTTTCACCTGCTGTTTGATTCGATGAATTTTTTTAAATTGTACTTTAGTCCCTTCATAACAGGGAACGAGATATCTTGCGATCTGATGCAACCAGTCAAAACCATCAGCCGCACCCAAGTGAATGGACTGCATAAAAATAGTTCAAAAGCTCAAAACGAAGGATGACAAATCTAAAAGTGAATCGTGGAAAAAATGCCAGACTATTGTTCATAATAACGATTTGACAAATACTACTGATAAAAATTCAATAATACTCGCTACAAGGTTTTGTGGTAACAAAGAAGCAATCCTCGCTTTATCTATGGAAAATTATAGAGCTGTGGAGTCTTGGGAAAGTGGTGACTCATGATTTATGGAAGCTTGATCCTGCCACTGAAGAGCAAAGGCATTTTTCCTTGTATATTAACCTGTGATGAAATATGTGATGACGCACACCAATAAAAAGCAAGCACATTACTTCTTATCATCAGGAAATCCATTTACACATATGCCTAAGCGTGCACTTCACCCAGTGAATTATTAATGCATACATACATACACACTATGAATTTTGAATGTACCGTTTCCCATAATTTTATACTTCTAATTTATAAATGTTTTCAGTAACAGAATGCTTACATTTTATCACCTCGAAATGCAGAAATCATTAGCAATACCATTTACGACCAGAATTAAAGAGTTATCACTAGAGAAACATATTACTATCATAATGTTGAAAATATAATAAAAATATCAATGTTTTGTTTGAATTTGTATATGATCAAGGTGGTATATATAATTTACTTAATGCACTTGATTTAAGTGACGATCAGGCAATCGCTCGTGCGTCATTCATGTTTTCGTAATCATCAACATCTGGTTCATAGCCTCCTGAATCTAGTGATCATCGACAATTGGCCGATAGCACATAACGGTACTAAATAGAATTTGCTAAATAGGATTCTCCTAAATAATGAATCTCCAGATTGAGACTGGTTTACTGAGTCTTTTAATCGAAATTACGCTAAACCTTCTAGCAAATCTTAGCTTCCTAATTGAGACTACATTAAACTAATAGGATTTGATTATTCTAAGTTTCTGATTAAAACGTAACTTGACCTTTATTAAATTCTTATATCTTCTAATCAAAATTTGCAATAAATCAGACTACAGAGGCTCTTGAAAGTATTCGTACACTTGCCAACGCATCTTATGAACATATTACGTTTGTTATATTGAACGTTTTGAAATTTCATTAGCTGCGTAATGGCATACAACTCTTATGATTATATTAGTGAAGTTATAAACAATTCCAAAAATGTATGCAGAAGTTATAAGATATTTAGCACACGTATACAAATATTTTACAGAGATCACGAAAGTATTTAAACAGGCAATCACAATGTTAATACGTCACAATATTCAGTGGAAACATCTTTAACACGTATTATATTCATACCATGTACTAATTTTTTTCCTAAATATAAGTTTGGAGTAAATATCTTGTAACTTCTACACTTATTTTCAGATTAAATTCAAATCTCGCCAATATATCATGGCAATTGCGTTCTATAATAGAGCTAATGAAATTTCATGTTTTATGTAACATGCATAATATGCACGTACAGCATAAAAGTTTTATATGGTAAATAAATAAATACTCTTGCGAATCATTATACGTGTTATGAGTCATGACTAAATAATTGAACTAGATCCCATGATTGTTTGATATTATAGCCGCCTATGCTTCAGATGGGGTGAGGCGATTCTAATAATACTTAACGTAGTACTTGTGATTATTGTGAAAAGTTTTCTCCTAATTTCGAAATTTTCTATGCTTTGATCAATTATTCTTTGCATGCTGATGCATGGCGTTTATCGAAACTCTTCAGTAATCCCTGACCAATGGCACGTTTATGTGGCTTGCCAATGAAAAGCTGACTTTCTAGGTCTAGAAACACGCAATTCTGCCATCTTTCAAACTGCCAGATACCTTCTAATAGCAAACCGTAACATAAATCATATTAGCGGCGAACGCATAAGACATTACAACACACGTTAGACACGTTACGCCTTGTAATGGCATGTGCGTTTGAATAAAGTAGAGAATAACGTCGGAGTTATTATAAATTTTTTATTTTCAAGATATCCGTATTTAATGATCGTAACTTTAGCATTGCTTACTTTCCGTCGAAAAAGGCAAGTTGTTAGTATATACTTACTTACAAATAAATATGTATTTTCGACAGAATCGTTAAAGATAGGTTTCCTTCTTGCTTATTGAAAGATACTGAAAAATACCGTTGAAATGTATAAATTGATGAAAAATATCTTGGATTTATATAAAAAAATATAGTTACGTTTTCAAACATGATACTCTATAAAATACTTTATAAAATATTAATGGACTTAAATGTGAAATTAAAAACTTTGAATTTTTCATTCACTTTTATTCATTCATGACTTTTATATATATATATATATATATATATATATATATATATATATAAATTTAAATTATTATTGTTTATTAAATTTCCAATATAACTTTGATTAATATTTTCAAATACTGACACTGTATTTTTGAAATCATTTATTGAGAGACAAATCCTTTGTTGAAACACAGTTTTAATATAGCCTCTTCTAAATTTTCACTCAGTATATCAATATGCTTATCTGCAATCATGATTTTGTTATTTCGTACTTAAGTACCAATCTCATGATCCACCGCCAAACTTTTTTGGACACTATCTATCATCCACTTACTTTTATCTACGACTGTATGTATCTCAAATTAAATCATTTATTTATTAGATGTGCACTTAACGAATTATGAACAATAAAATAATAATGAATATTATCTTTTCACACAATATATAAAACTATAGTAACGCAATTTATTAATAATTCCGATGAGATTAAAATAAATTAAATCTTTTACAATTCTGGAAACGGATAACTGATACCACTTGCAAACTAAACTACGTATAAAGGTACATTTCAAAGCAGCATTCATCGATTTTATTGAAATTTATATGGGAAATACATAGTTCTTAGAAAACTGTACCGCGCATAATTTTTATTGGCAATCATCCAATAATGAAAATAGTTTTCGAATCTTGAAAGGTGCATATGTGTTTTTTAATTGCATGTTATTGAAAAAAAGTCAGACACAAAGTTTGAACAAAAGAGTTATTTATTTAAAATATATATTTAAAAATTTGAATATGTCTAATTATATTTCTTGTTTCTCATTTTCAGTTAAATTTATATAAATACATGAACTATACTATAGACCAAAAAAAAAAATTTGTTTTTAGAATTGTTTGTCCTTTTACATTAGAATTATGTTTCCTTATCTTTTAAATTGTAACTACATACCAGAAATGATCGAAATATGTGGAATAAAATGTCAAAATATACAATTGCCAAAATTCATAATTTTGTTTTTATTACTGGTCCTAATCTTATTCCATTTCTCGGCATTTTTTACCATTTCTTACATATATACATAATCTACTATCTGTAATTAATATTTAAATATGTTATCTCGTTAACGTACTATTTGTACTGTTTCAACTATAAGAGAGCTCTGTTTTTAAAGTTTCAAGTTTTCATATTCACTTTCACTTTCACTCGGAATACGAAGTAATGTCATATTACAATTTTATTATGTAAATATTCAACAAAAAGTCAGTGTCACATTTCGAGATCTTTACAAGTTCAATAATTTGTTCTTGTTCAAATGTTTTTCAATCGAAAATCTTGACACACTCCGGAGTACCCTATACACAAGGCCTTTAATAACACTTTACATGTTTTTTCTTTTTAACGCAATTAGATACTCACGCTCCCTATAACATTTAATGGATAGTATTCTAAAATGACAAGAAGAAAATTGAGTGTTAACGAAAAACGTATATCGTAAAATTAAAAGTATGGTGACGAATTTTATATTGACTCTGAACACTTCCTGTGATATACCTACATAGAAAGCGAAAACGATTATTCTGAAAATATTTATGATAGTAATTCCAAGAGTGACATAGTTCCAATAAAGAGACGAGTGACGTAATTAATAATTTCTAGCGACAATGAATAGAAGAAACTGATGAAAATGAGAATACTGGTATAAATGTCAGGCCTAAAGAAGCATCGATAAAAAATTAGTTACGCAATGGAGACTAAAATTATTGGATCTAATATTTCTGTTCATTGCAACAAATTAATTACTTTCGTGATACATGTCTTCGAACACCAGAACATCGGATCGAAGAAAATCTTTTAAAAGATACTATACCACGATGGAACAGTATAGAATATGATTTTTATATCAAATGAAACTATGTTATTGTGTCACATATGTGTGTGAAGTCGAAAAAAGCAATAAATTTTGTTTATTATTTATAATCTCCATTATGTTATTACTATTTATTCATTGAAAATTAATTTCGACCATATATAGCATATATAGCACCTGTGTATAAATAAAAATGACAGTTAGGGGTTTTAAAAAATGTCTTGCAGCCTGTAGTTTCCAAAATATTCCAAAAAATATAATCTCAATTCTCATTCTCATTTTCTTCAAATATATTTCGCAAGAACTACTTTTTCTATCCGAATAAGAATGTATGTAAATTAAAATGAACGTTAAAATTTGGTATGTAAAAAATATAGAAAAAAGAGATCGCATGCTCTTTTTAAACCAATAAATAATATTTTAAGTCATGAGATTATATAACTGAATAACTGACAGCAAAATAGTACATTAACAAAAAGATAGTCAGTTGAGAAAGTGAGGAATTAAATTAAGTGCAAAAATAAAAGAGGAAGGCGAAGGGAGTGAATCCAGATAAGAAAAACGTTAAACAGTTCTATTAAAATGACCAGAAATTAAAAAGTGCATACACATGCACTAAAATGCTGAATAAATGATTTGACATAATTTAAATTTGTAATTTCCATTTTAATGACAATATTCATAGAAGATAAACCTTATGTTACTGTATGTATATACTATTCTTTATTACCTTAATTCTTATTTAAATTACGTAACATACATTTTATCGAAAAAGAGAGGAAGTGATGAGAAAGAAAATACTAGCGTTATAAAATATTACAATACTCTACCAATGACATTAAAATATGTAACACAGCTATCACTTCTTCTGATTAATTTCTTATATAAATTTTTTCAAAAATTCTTTGACTGTGAAAGATATAAGCAATTGAGGAATCAGTACAAATTGACAACACAGCGTTTAATCGTTTGTACTCATGCGCACGGCTGTTTCATTCGTTCTATGTCGTCATCAATAGTAGGTCATCGCACTCTTCCTCATTCCCCCTTACTCTTTATTATCACACACATACAAAAGTAAGAATCATAATAATGTCTCTGAGCAACATAACAATGTACAAATTAATTTTTGACCAATATGTACAATAAAAATTGGGCACATCATGTCACATCCAATGTACTCTACATATTATAACAACCTCTGATAATACGAGAATTATACATACTGTAAAAAGCACAAATTAATATATGATATAACTTACACTATACAAAAAATGTACATGTAAAACAACATTAATAATGCTAGAGTCCGCTTTGTTCTTTATACCTTAACATCGTATGATGCATCTTTTGCATTCTTCCGATTGAAATTTACGTTTTTTTATATATATATTTTTCTTCCAAAATTGAAGATAGTTCGCGAGAGATTTTTTTTCAAAATGAATGGTTATTTTCTTTGATTTTGTGATTTAAGTCAGCTAAATCATTATTTATTTTTATTCTTAAATCAATATAAATCTATATGTAAATATCTGTACATGAATCTTTACATATGTGTGTATGGATCTTAAGAAAATATCAAGTAGTCATAAAAATATCATTTTGTATTAACCTATAATTCATTACCACTAATTTTGATACATATTATATAAAAATTTTTTAAATCATAAATGCATTTATCTCTTGTACAAAGTTTAAAGTTTTTTTTTTTATTTCATAATATATGTATTATATATGTATTTATTTCAGAAAATCACATATATATAAAGATATATAACATAGTAATGTGTATAAAAATAAAATAATTAAAAGTTCTAGCTAGATGTAATGTAAATAAGGGAAAAGATAAAGAAAGTCAGAGATTTAACTATTCTTCAAAAATCATAAGTTATCTAATACTGTATACTACTTGTACATGTGCATTTAACTATTCTGACAAACTATAGTTATTCTTTGAATAATACAAATCTAAAATCATAACTTTCAGTACTATAAATTACTAAAAGCAATTATCATTTCAAAGAACAATACCAGATCTTTGACACATAAACTACTATTATTATGTAATCTAACATTTTAAAGTATATTGAATTCTTGATCAAGATTCTATACAAATTTTCTATTATTCATTCATATTATTCATAAGAGACAAATCTAAAATATTACTATGTATGAACTTGTAATATATACTTACTTTATAAACTTGGCCATAGGTTCCATTACCAACAACTTCGATTAACTCGAAAATACCTGCTGGTTCCTATAATACATATGCACACATATAAGTATATATACATATACAATTTAAATATAAATTATATTTATATATCATGTTTTTTGTACAATGTATATATACAATACACTGCATGATGTATATTATGTATAAAATAATATTTGAATCAACAATTTCCAACGATATTATCATGCCTCGCTTCTGACAATATCAATAAATCGTTTGTTATATATGAACAAGACATGACATCAAAATGACTATTTTCATATACATTATTTTCATAGATACTATTAAATATTTTAGAAGTCCTTAAGAAATAAATATATCACAATACTTAAATCTTTAATATTCAAATAATATAAACTGTTAATATTTGTTTAACAAGTACATGTATGCACATCTGCATAGTGTATGTATGTATGCTCTATATTTAGTTCATGTCCTAAAAAAAGTTACATATATTACAACTTATCAAAGATAAAAAATTCTTGCATCAATGAAAAATAATACAATAATGAAAGAGAGAGAAATGAGATAATAATAACTAACTATAATTTTATATTTACCCAATAATACTGTAAGTAAAAATTGTATGTATAATATCTTTTCACAATATTAACTGTTAATCTTAATTTTTAAATAATTTGTATAAATCAGCCCAAAACTGTAAACGCGAACAAAATGCAAAAATGACTAACTAAACAACTTCGAATCTTCTTAATTTATTTTTTAAAAAGCATTACGAAAAAAAATTGTACAAAAATTCAACAAAACTGTATTCTCTTATTTCCTTCTTTTTTCATTATGCTGTGGTGCTACCAAGAAATAATAATCATCGTTTACTCTTATGAGGTTAATTATCAATCATTGAATTCATAGAAACTACAAAAAATAGACTTCTGCGTCCATAAACAAATATCATTAAATATTAGATTATACCTGATAAATAAAAAGCATTAAAAGTCGTAACGTACCTTCAAAGCGTTCAGATCAATGTCGTCGAGCGAACAGTTGACGCTCGGTGCCAAATTATGCGCCATCTTGATACGCCACTTGCGCTCCTTGCGAGATATCTTTTCCACTTGAGCTCAGCAAATCCACCGTCTATCCCCTTTTCTGCTTCTCGTTATTGTTCTTATTCCTTATTGCAATTTAAACCGTATAATAATGTAGAAAGAAGAAAATTCCGTCTTCGCACTTACACTAACACAGAACACCAGGATCACTAATAGAAAATTTTTATTAAAATAATTCACCGGTAAACTAGTTACACGAATATTTTCATGAAAATTTAACCGAACACAACCGAAAGAGAAAGGAAATACACATAGAGCAATGGCACATGGCGTATGAAAGAACTCTAACGATCAACGAAGGAACAGTTTACGAATCAGATTAGAAAACAATACACTTCCATCACGTTCTCCCTGAATTTTTCGTAAAATATAAATGTCAATAATGCGTAATGGCAAGTAACGTATTACACATTCACAGCGCTAAGCGCTGGATTATCGTATCGTCATAACGGATGCGGCACAACCGAGCCGAGCCCAAACACCACGGCAGCGGCCGTTCTACGTCCTGTCGTACTGCTTGCTGCACGCCTCTATTCCCTCTCATTCCCTCCTCGGCACTCTCTTACTATCTTCTTCGTTCTTATGCGTGCGCACACATGCTTTTTCTGTTCTCTCTTCTTAATGTAGACAATATTTTCACCGTCTTTGTTTTTCGTGCGCTACGATTGTATACCACTATGCCTCTTGACGTCATCAGCCCAACTATGATGGCGGCAAGTACTTACTTCCCTTCCTAATTTTCTTATCATAAAGTAAAATTAAACAAAAAATCATTTCACTGATAGTTTCACTATTTTCACTATATATTTCATATATTCACTACAGTTATAATTAATAAGTATGATATATTTTAATAATATTTGTATATTTCATAAATGATTATTTCTTTTGTAAATGTACAACACCATATTTCACACAAATGGAAAATCTAAATATTTGAAAATAAAAAAGATGGTCGTTTAACATTCTTTCTTTAATACAATTTTTATTAAAACCTGATATATTTTTAAATAACACTATAACATGTTTGGAATAATAAATACATGTTATAAAATGTGTTTATTATAATCTACTTTTATGTATGTTCTTTTTGTAATACTTTCATTATGAGTAATCTATGTTATAATTATACTTATTTTTAGAAAATATAGGATTGATATAATAACAGCAATGTATTTACATACAAATAATTTTTTAATCAATTAAATTACAATTACACATAAAATAGTGTATATTTACAATATAAAATACAGCTGTATGGTATTCCTAATTGTAAGCCTCAATTAAGCATCAACTAAATTGTTTAAAATTATATTCATAATAATTCTTCAACATTTTAAAAAATAAGATTTTAGATTCATATTAGAATTTTTACACATACAGACTATATTTTTAGAAATTTTATTTATAAATATTTTCTAAAAATATTACTTATATTCAACATAAAGCAGCTAATTTTCGCACGGTGTTTAAATCTCGAACAAGCATTTGAACCGTTTGTTTAGTTCGAGGCTGAACATCTAAGGTAGATGTATCTTCAGGATCCATGGCTTCTAAAGCTAAAAAAAGATATATATATATATATATATATATTACATTATTTGACTTTCTTTGCAATCTATAAAATACTTTGACAAAATTTACCAACCACAAACTTCTGCCTCGATAAATGTTAATTTTGCATCTATATGATGTTGAAAATGTTCTATGTGTTCTAATAATCGCATTCGACATTCTCCTGGGTCAATTGGTGCTTCTGGTTGTGGTATGAAAGGTTGCAATGGTGCTGACATTTCATGTTCATTTAGTTCTTCATGCATGTGATTCACTGATATAGTTGTCGGAGATACGTTATTCTCGTATATATCTGATTGATTGGTTAACAAATTTATATAAAAAATAAATATTACTTTTTTGTTATAAATAAATATTTTTATTTATCTGTTTTATTTGCTTTTTTTTTACCTGTATCTGTCTTCACCTCTGAAGGTAATGAGTTTGTATATTTTCCTTCTGAAGTATCATTTTTCGTAAGTGCATCGAGAAGAATATGACTTTTAGTTTGATGTATAATATCTTCCTTTTTGCCGTTAATTTTAGATTCATCTGGAGTTATATTATCTTCTTCTAATATCTTCATTAATTCTGAATCTGAGGCTATCGACTTTTCATCATGATCATCTCTTAAACTGAACTTTGTTTCCGTTTTTATTTCAGTTCGATGGAAACCTTCACTTGGAATATCTGTACACTCTTTTCCTACTTTCATAATCTCCATGATTGGTACTGGTGCCACATTTGGTTTTGGTACTTCAACTTTTTCCCAATTTTTGGCCCACAGATATAGCTTTGGATGATCTTTCTTTCTATCACACAAATTTTATTATTAATAATCACTTTCTATATTTTTCAATTTAATTATAGTTACTTACTGAGCTACATTGATTTTTACTCTTAAACTGTGTAAAACTTGCTGAATGTGTAAAAGAGCAGCAACTAGATCATAAGAACGTTTTAACATAGCTGTTCTTTGATTAACTCGATGTTGATTTTTTGTTCGGCTAGATAATGTTGGTAGCTTTCCTTCTTTTATCCAATCTTGATCGTGAAAATATTTTTTGGATAATCGTTGCCGATATGGATTCCGACAAATAAAGCAAACATATTTCTCAGGTACATCCTTTTCCTTTTCTATTGCATTGCAGTGACCATGTTGCCAACACAAACAAAGGTCACATTGAATCATTAAACCATCTTCTTCCATAAATCCACAAGTGCAATTTATTATTTCTTCCCTACGAAGCTGTTCCACTTTCACCATTTCACCATTGATCATCATCATAACTCCTTCATTCTCTACAAAAGTATAATTGCTAAGTCACCATAAAAAAATAATTATCTTTTATGGTTAAAGATACAATTCATGCATAAACATATGCTTAAACTAAAAGAAACTATGAAATAAATATCAAAATATGAGAAATAAAAGTACTCTATACATCGAAACATTTTATAACTCAAACCTAAGATCAATATAAATTTGACATAAAATAAAGAAAAACATTGAAAAAATAAACAATATACCTTCCCCATCATTAGTATCTTTTTTACCAATATTCCCTTTCAAGGGATCATCTTTTTCAACACGCGAATCGTTTAGTTGACCTAAAGAAAAATAAAATAATAAAACAGTAAAATACCATCTTTATTACATGGAAATAAACCAATGTTAATGTCAAAATTAAAAAGTAGGATTCAATATAAAATTATTCGTATTGAAAATTGAATATCAAAGTAAAAAGCAACTTACTACTTTGGCTATTTTCATCACTTCTTGAATCTGATTTTCTGCGACTATATCTATACGTGGGTGTAGTCGGTCCTGCTCCTTCTATATCCATAGTACTGTCATCTAAATCACCATACTCGTCCGGAAATTCTAGAATGCCCATCAAAAAATAACATTTTATATTTTTAATTTATTAGAATGATTAAATTATAATGATTAAGTTATTACCATGTCGCCTTTTACTTCTGTTTAATGCATCAGAACTATATTCTGATAATTGTCGTTTCCTTTGACCTTTTATTTTGTCCATATGAATAGTTTCATCTAAAGATTTTGATCTATCAATTCGCTGTGCTTCTGAAGACATGGCTGGTCTTACTGGAAGAAGTGTCTTAATGCCACTTTGCGTTTTTTCTTCCCTAATTTTCATATCAAATAGTGTTCCTGGTGACATTGCACACGTATCTTCCTGTTTTTGTTCAATTTCATCATCCATATCTAAACTGTGACTAGAATTTGGAGACATTCTATCCATTTTAATATCGTCTGTTTGCACATCATTGGATTTTTCCATTTGGTCAACTTCATCCTCTGTTTCTGCTGTTGTTGGTACAATTGCTGTTGGCGATATAGGTTGAAGAGTGCTTGCTACAGAAGATGATGAAACATACAATGATTTATCTTGAATAAATTTTCTCTTTCCAAATTTATTGCACTTTTCTAACAAATTATTTGACTTCTTTGGAATAATATCTTCAACAGATTCCCCAATTGTTCTTGCATAAGCTAAATCTGCAACATTTGGTGTAGATCCCAAAAATTTCGAATATTCTGGATGATAATGTTTTATATGCATTTGTAGAAGATTTTCCTTCCTAAATGTTTTACTACACCCTTGTTTCGGACATTTATAAGCACTGTCCTCCATTTCTACTCGAAGTCCACCAATAAAAACAGCTGTCAACAAATAAACAAAGAATTATTTTTCTAACAACACATTAAACAAAATTTATATACTACTTATTTACACACTTATTTATAAAAATATATTTAGTCCAATTTGGTTATTTAATAATATGTAATATATATAAACAATATTATCTACTAATACTTACAATAAATTACTCCTAGTATAGGTAAGCATAAAAAAGTAAACTCAATAAAATATGAAAAATATAAAAATGAAAAAAAGAAATGGAATCTTACCACCATCTTTAATAGATGTACTTGATGTAGATAATAATGTTGTAACTGGTGTACTTGGGGGAATAGGTAAAGAATTCTCAGTTATTGGTGTTGCCTTTGTTTTGGGCAATAAAGTCTTAATCTTTTTTGGAGTATCCACAACGATATCTTGTTTTACTTTTTGACTTTGATTTTTCTTTTTTCGATGAATGCAAAAATCAAATTTTTCTGGATCAAAGTCGAATTGCCCCTGATTTTCCATAAATGCCCTAATGTCATTTTTTGATCTAAATTTTTTCCCACTTGATTTATGAAGAAATAAGACATCCCATTTTCCAGCTGATGTACCAGCTTTCCTTTGAGTAAAATGTTTTTGCCATCCAGGTGGTAATCTTCTGTCTGCAACTATTATTGATCGACGTGGTCCTTTAAGAAACAAACATATTACACGTTCATATTATTTTTACTCATATACATAAATGACGATAATGTAGAATAAGAATAGTGAGTATAAATTGACATACCATCATTTCCATCCACTATATAAGATTCAGTTCCCTGAGGTTCTCCATCAATCCATTCAGGACCCACATCTTCTACTTGATCTATTTCATTCTTAGATACTTCTTTTTTACTTTTTTTAGGATAAGCTTTCATTTTAGATACATTGGTGTCAAACCCACGTAATAAATCTGTGCCTGGATCATAGCAAGGCCCAAATAAAGTTCCATCTAAATCAATTTTATTTTCTGAAAAGCATTCTACATTTTCATTAACTATAATTCCTTCCTTTTTTATTAATTTATCTGTTTCATTTTTTGAACGTTTCCTATAATGTGTATGAAATAACTCCATCACTGTATGCTTTCTTTTCTTATCTCTTCTTTCTTGCTTGCTTCCTATATATTCTTCAGTTTGACTAGGTTGCTGTTACAAACAATACAATGAAATTTCACTTTCTTCATCTTCTTTACTATTATTGAATTCATACATTTTACAAGTTTTAAAACAATTTTCAAGGAAACAAAGGCTAGAAAATAAATTATCTACTTTAATGTTAATTTTATTCTATAATATAAATCTTTAATTATAAAATTCAGTTCAAAGGAAAAAAAGGAAACAATTCATGTCATATAAAATTTTTAATTTATAATAATAACGTCATATATTATTTATGTAATAACTGTTGAACTCATATATAACATATTTATAAAATTATTTTATACTTTTCTCATTGACTTCAAGAAAGTGGTGCATGATTATAAAAATATATTTCCAACAATTATCACTGTTCTTCAATGTTTGGACAAATAAAGTAAATTCAAAACTCAATTTACTGTACATTTTGTTACTAATAATAACAAGAAAATAACTGATTATAGCTGATTGAATTTTAGATTAACGATAATATAACATAACCTTACTACAAATACTGTACCTTTGTGACTGTTGTAGCGATTTTTGTCATTTTTGACGATTTAATTGTCTTTGTATATCCATCATCAAACAGTACATCATATCTATCTGTAAAAATAATCTTAAATTAAAAAAGTACCATTTCTCGAATTAGAAGGATGTCCTATCACGAAACGTCAAACTAACAATATACGTAATTCTCATACGTAGTTAAGGTTAGATCACTTACCGTTTCCTAAGACGGCATTTACTTTAGCTGGATATTTTCTACCATCAGCCCACGTAGCAAGTATCCTTTCTCCCATTGAAAAGTCTTTCATTTTTGTTTCCCTAAGAGATTCAAATTTATTTATTACCATATTTGAAAAAATATGGTTAATTATTATAACAAATAGATTCAAATGATAGATTAATTTCTTATACAAATAGTAACTTTGTTTCACTGTGCAAACACTGTGCAAAAAATAAATAAGGATCAAATGTAAATATAGATTACTTTATATTTTTAAGTCTGTATGACTGTTTGTAATAACATATTTTATTTTTTTTTTTTTTTATTACATTCATTTGAGAAAGAAAAAGAGAGAGGGGGAAAAAAGAGAAAAGAAAAAACACTAATGCATTGTAATTATAATTCTTAAAAGTTATTGTGAACGACAGTTTTATATAATGTTAAAATGTATTCTGAAGAAGAATCTGTCTTAAATATTCCAGCTTCTATGAATACGACTTATGAAATGATATCTAAATATAAAATAAGGAGCTTAAAGTGTGTAAAATATGTGTATATACAACTGTGCACACACATTTTAGAAAAATAAAAATAATAAGTTCGTTTTATTAGATCACAAAAATTTCTTTTCCATTTTTTAGGTAATAGGATGATGTAGAATACCTATAGTTTAAAATTATGAACATTATAGATTTAGATGAAAAGATAAGAGAAAAATGGAGAAAATTTATTATTGGTAACGTAAAAAATAAAATAATTTAATAACATTTCTCATCACTGCATAAAAAATACTATAGATTGTACAAATTCTTTTCACCTAGCTAATAATTATACAATATCCACTTACTGAGATGGTAGATTCCAGGTTTGTTCGCTTTAAAAAAGAATAGGTCTATAAGTAATGCAGAATATATTTTATATAATAAATCAAGGCAAAAATTATTCACGTAAACATTTTTTTATTTTCTGTATCTATTAATTCAAATAATTTTGTGATAAATTCATTGGAATATCTTTACTTACTTTGATTGTGTTTGCAATACGCGTAATCTTGAACTATCCATAGGTATCCATTCATCAAACCTTGAACTCCACTTGTCAAAACGTATCAATACTTCTCGTTCATCCCAATCAGTTTCAACTACTTTCGCTGAATACCTACAATATAACATCAAATAAATAAAATCCTTCATCAATATTTATTACAATAAATATAATTATCTAATTGCCATTAACTGTTCTACAAATATTTACCATTTTTCATTGAAATCTTTCGCTTCCAATTTGGCTCCAGGAAAAAATTTTAATCCACCTCGATTAAAAACTTTTGGTTTTAATTCTTCTGGTTTATCAAATGTTTTTTCATCTTCCACTTCCATACTTTTCAGTTCTTCTTTAATGGCCAAATCTTTTTGTATATGTTTTATTGCTATATCAGATTCAACAATGCCTAATTGCACTGCCATAGTATTCACTTCTATTTCTGAATTTTTATTTATCTCTTGTTTCACAGTATATACATTTTCTTCTTTCACATTAAAGTTCTTACATCCATTATCAAGTAATTCTGTTGAATCTAGTAAATTGAAGGAATTAACTGATGGTTCTAGTCGAGAAGAACATGTTTCTCCACAATTATTAGACTTTAATGTTCTGAGACCAGAATTCAGTGAAGAGGTAGATTGTTCTAAGTTCAGAATTTCAGAATTAATAAGATCTAAATCTTCCTGCGCATAAGAAGTTGATGATTTTACAGACATAATTACAGGATCTGCAAAAAGAATCAATATATAAGCTTAAAGTTTCAAGAGATATTTTTTAAAGACGATACTCTATTCTACAATAATTTTGAAATACTCTTAGATGATATACATTAATAAACATCTTTTATAAATAAAATATTTAAATGACACTAAAATATTACTTCTTATTACATATATTTATTTATAAAATTGTATGATATTACTATTAAAATCTATCTTTAATAATTTACTATCACAAAGATATATAAATATGAAACAAAATATACAGAATAATAGATAACAGTATTAGTATCAAAAACTAATGATATACTGTGTGAGGAGCATAACTGAACTAATAACAATATATTTTTTCAATAGGAATAAGATCAAAGCTTTCAGTCAGTTACTTAAAAACAGAAAATTGTTAAACGCTTCATTAATTTCATATTGTGATAATACATCTATCTAAAATTACAATCATGTTGAAAATCTTAATGTCTTTTTTAATTAACTATATATTTTCAATAACTATGAGATATATTTCCGATAACTCTATCTATTCTTTTTTATGAATTTCATATGAAATGCGGTAATTTGATTAAATTCTATCAAATATACTTTCATGTAATGCACATAAACGCACATTTTAAAAGTTCAGTAACCATACTTGCACTCAATGTTTTATATCTTCATTCATTAAAGCTTTCATTCATCCTTCTACTACAGGTAGTCCAACCAATGTTGAATAGCTGATTGCCTTGAAGAATATTTTTCAAAAACCTAATAGATTGATACATAGTTATATAAAAAACAAATCATTTTATCAAGCATAATGTACAAAATAATTATATTTTATAATTTCTGTTATTTTTACTTGATTTAATTATAACTAGTAATAACAGTAATAACAGTAGTTCTTCAATTATAATGAAAGAATCACCATTTTAATTTTTATCATCATATAAATATATATAAATAAGAGTAATATCAAAATGTTCAAAAATATTTTATTCGTGTGCAATTTTTCTATTGATAGCGGTTTATATTAATAGAAGATAATATTTATAAGATATGATCATTAGTTCAATTACGCTCTTTATTATATATAGTAAACAATTATTATTAATTGTATTATTACTTGTAAATAAAACAAAGGTTTTCATGATTTTTAAACCAATATAATGTTCTCTAAAATGACAAATTTTTACATAGATTTAGAAATTACAAACAGTTATAAATATGTTTATAAAAAGAAAACTATAAGTTTGCATTTATTAAATCTTTTTTTGTTCAAAAAATCATAATGTATTAAACAAAATATAAAAACATAATGTACTAAACATATTATAATAGACATAACATATATATAGATACAAACAATAAAAAACTGTTGATTTTATATATAATTATTTAAACATGAGAAGAAATGGTAAAAAAGAATTTTCACAAAAACATTTGGACATTTTACAAATTTAAATTATAAAATTAAAATAATTATTTTTTGTATAAAGGTTTAATATTTGGTTGAATAATCCTTATGTTCCATAACTACTTTTTGTGAATGATCAATTTCAGATTTATTGCTATTGTACACTAAAGCTTGTTTTCTCTATTTACTGCATTGTAAACTGAAGTTTCTTTTCTTTGTTTAGTGTATTAGTGTACTGCCTATTCATCAGTGTCTAAAGTTTTGTATTACAGGTAGGTGAGAAGATTACAAGGGATAGCATAGCGACAAAAGCAGTACTGATCTCTATTACCCTCTGTCATGCTTTGTCTTATTGTCTTATTGTCTTATTGCCTTATTTGTATGTGACACCTTTGTCCAATAATACTTATCTTTATGACTGTATTGGGTCTATCAGAAATAACCAAACAGATCTGCATTCCTTTGCTTATCTATCTTCTCATCTGCACAGTACATTCTGTTTCTTATTATTAGACTGCGAATTTTCATGCATTTATAGGAAATTTAATAGTACAAAAATACACAGAATACACATAATATGGAAAAATATGGAAAATATTGAAAATATAATACTCGTTATAATGTTTAAGGAATAAAACAATTCTCTACTTGGATTCCATTTTTTCGACTATAGCCATAAAAATGTGAACTGGCATAAATATTTGCAGCCTATTTATTATATTTTTCCATTACTATAATATTATAGTTTTCGCTAAATTTGTTAGCTAATTTTGTAACTTAACTAACTTAATAAACTACTTTTAACTGAACTTAACTTAATAAACTTTTTTTTTATTTCCCTAACAATGAAACATTTACTTTAAACACTAACAACTTTTAGATGTCTATTTCGCAGCTTGGAATTAATTCTATCCTTACCTTCAAATCATTTGATAATATCCTACACTGTACTCTTGGCTATCTTTAAAAGATTTGTTATTTCATACACTGGACATCTTTTCTTGTAGTAAAATAGCATTAATCATTATATTTCAAAAAATATGTTCTTACTTTGGCAATCTACTTTATAACATATTTGAGATAAAACTAGAGAATATCCAAATCTTAAATGTAGTAAATATCCAAATATATTTGTGATATCATATTTAAATAATCATATGTAATAAATAGCAGCACTTATTTATTATATTATAATGAATATATAGCATAATATATTTTTGTTACTTATTGTATAATATCATACACTATAAAAATGAGAGACAAAATTATATTGCCCATATATTTTAATAATGGACTATATGTAAACATTCAAATAAAGGAATATGAATCTGCAATATAGTGATATTTGCAATGAGATTAATCTGCTTACGATTATACTCTATAAAAATTAAAAATTTCTAACATTGTCTTTATTTCAATATAAAAATGTATCTCATATATGTAAGAAATATGTATCTTGCACATTCTTTATTTAAAGATATGTTTTAATCACATATTTAAAAAAGTAATAGGCATATCCTATAAATAAATTGCATTCTTTGCTCATAGCTGTTTTTTACCTCTTCGTTTGTTCTAATAAAATCCTCTGTTGTAACTCAACATTGTCTAGTATATTGCATTAAATTAATTATAATGTCCAATTGAATTACTTCTAACATTTAAATAATATTAATAACTCAAATATTCATATGAAATTTTTAACATGATTTGTCCTCTACGTGAAGATATATATAAGCTAGTATGTAATCTTTTTATTACATTCCACATATGACTCAGTAAACATTGAATGTATTGATTATAAATTAAATTAAATTACATAGCATACTACATCATTTCAATAGATAATAACTGAATATTGTAATAACAAATAAAAATATTTCCTTCTATTCTATGCATTTATTATTTTTACCACATATATATATTTATTTATTTATTTATTTTATTTATTTAATTATATATTGAATAAAGGAAGAAATTTAGGAATAAATTAAATATATTTAATAATGTATGAAAAAAAAAATAACAGAATGAAACTGACTAAAAAAGACATTAAGAGAAAGAAAAATAATAACTTGAACACGTGTAAGTTGAAGCTTTCAGATATACAATTCTTTTATTTGGCAGTATTTCACAAGAAAGTAATATTAAGAAATAGTAAATAACAAATAATACGCACCTGGATGATTGTCATAGTCTGCAAAAACCGACGGAACGCTGCCCTTACGTAGAAGTAATTTATGTCCTTTAGCAGCTTCGTAGTCGGCTCGTTTGAAGTGTCTATGACAAACAACTTGACCTGGTGAAGGTTTAAAGCTCGCTTCGAATCCACCACTAGTCAACCATCTGTTCCTTAAATTAATATCTTTTGGAAATTTATGAAGCGGTAACCCTTTAGTACGCGCATCTTGCACATCGGCTTCACAGCTACGCACGCAACATTTGCGCGCCATTCTCATTGTTCTCACAAGTGATATCCTTTTAACATGCGACGCTACACGTCGTCGCTTCATTTATGTACTACATAGCAACGTAGCACAAAAGAACATTTCCCAGGATATTCGTAAAAATAAAATTTAAACGTGAGAGAACCAGTCGTGTACCAACCACTTTGACACGCACCCTTCTAACTGAAAATATTTCAACTTACGTTCGCAAAAACACTGAACTAACTCAATTGCGTATATGATCCACTAATCGATCTGCACTTTTCGAAGAACATCGAGTATATATGCATTACTTATTAAACAAACTTATCAATATGTGGCGCCCTCTTCTATTTACATGAATATCCGCATTAATGTGAAATAATATTAATCGATTAAAAGTTTGAACTCTTATATTTATTTAAAATAAAATACCCTGTCTGTAATAAATTTCAAATAAGTTTTATCGCTATTAAAATCATTGGAATATTAAAACTAGATAAAAAGGTTATTTTAATTAAGTATGTTAATACCTCCTCCATCATATTTCTATGAAAATTTTATATTATAATAATATGAAAAATAATAATGATATAATGAAAAATAAAAAATAGTAATATAAGATGTATAAGATAAATAAAAAAATACATCTTAAATATATTTTAAATGCGTTGAAATATACTTTGTATTATATCACCAGGTTAACCAATAGAATTACGTCATTTCCGCTCTTTAGTTGTAGTATTGAAAATGCTGCCCAAAGATAAGTCATGTGATTTCCTTTCAACGCATTTCTCCTTCCTTTTAGCTGGATTAAGTGAAAGCCGGGTGCTTGTTCTCTTTTATTGAGCTAAGGCTAAATCAGCGACTTGCACCGTTTTATTATCCCATCCAGTTTAACTATATATTATACAAGCAATAAACATGAATTCCAAAGCTGAACTTGCTTGCATTTATTCAACATTGATACTTGTTGATGATGATGTTGCTGTAACTGTAAGTACCAGTCATACATGTGATTTCTTAATATCATGAATAAACTATGAATGTTTATGCAATTTTATATTTTTATAAACACGATTAAAGAAATAGATTCAAAATATAAATTTGTTTCATCTACTAAATATTATAATAAGTGCTCTACTTTGGATATTTTATGTATTATTGCTATTATTTATCACTGTTTGAGGCTTTAAGCAGATAGTACAATCATTGGTTACGAATGTGCACGTGTAATACAATTCTGATTGCTTTCAAAATTATTACATGTGTCTATGTTATTATCGTATTAACATAACATTTTCTATCTTATGTACTAATATACAATTCTTGTATATTATATTTGTTGGGTATTTTATATATTTTTACATGTTACATGCATTTTCTAGATTTTTAGAAGTTTAAATTTCCCAAAACTGCGTAAGCATCAACAATGCAATTCGACAATTTTGTTTTATTATTTATAGTACCAAAATACAAAAGTATAATAAATATATAAGAACGAAGTATATTTAATACTAATATTTAAAATCTTTGTTTATTGTCCAGGGGGAAAAGATTCAAACAATTTTAAAAGCTGCGGCTGTTGATGTGGAATCTTATTGGCCTGGACTTTTCGCCAAGGCCTTAGAAGGAGTCAATATAAAAGAACTGATAACAAAGATTGGATCAGGAGTTGGAAGTGCACCAGCAGGTTGTAAAAATAGGATTTTTAATAACACATCATATTCTAACTCAAAATATTATATAACATATTTAAACAAATTTTTTCATATATTATCCTCTGAGTATGATATATTTTAATTTTAATAATTCAACATATAATAGTTATTTCTACCTTATACATAACATAGAATATGGCATAGTTAATTAATTGTACTATTTTATATATACTAAATACTGCATATATTGCATACAATATACATATATTGATAATGGAAGAAACATGAATTAAACCGCTTCATTTTAGGCTTTCCCAAATTTTTTATCTATTTTGTTACATTTTAATAGTATTTAACTAGTAATCTAAAAATATCAGTTTCAAATTTAGGAAATCATGGAATCGAAAGTTATGTCTATAAAAATAGGCATTTGATAGCTTATTTTGACACTATATTGATTTCATTTAACAAGTCAAATCACTGGCTGTAAACAGATACACATAATGATTACTTTAGTAGGTAAATTTGATTGGATTGTACAAATACTACGTTGAAAGTTAATTGATATATAATATGTAGAATTGATTTAAAAGATATTTTAATGTCCGAATAAGTGCATTGACGAAAGATTGAAAAGATTAAAAAATCAGATCTTAATATATGAAATAGGATATATATATGAAGTACACCTTAACTTCAATTTAGTCTCTACTGAAAAACGTAAAACGCTGAATGTGAGGCTAGATATTCTTGCATAAACATATGCTATTTGTATCTTAGTTAAGAACGTTGTTGTATATCTTTCACCAACTATAGCTATATCACTATCAACATTTTTTATCGAAAATTATAAATATACATGAAATAAATGTAATCTTCCCAAATATGATAAACTTACATATGTATATATTGGTATCATTCACAGAAGTACAAATCCTCTACATCCACCATACTACATAAATTTATGTAGAACGGTCAGCAAAAGAGGAAAAAGAAATAGTATTAGAAAATTGTGAATCATATTTAGAAATGTGATTGACATTTCTATACGACAACACTATAGATGAATATTTTTTTTCAAAACTATGAAATTGTATTTTCAAACAATGAGATTATTTTCTTATTATCTTTTAAAGCACCCGCAGCAGCCGCTGCACCTGCTAGTACAGAAAGTGCACCTAAGGAAGAAAAAAAGAAAGAAGAACCTGAAGAACAAGAATCTGATGATGATATGGGCTTTGGTATGTAATGTATTTATAACTAATATAATATGAATATTCCTGTTAAATATTAATACTCAATGATTATTATTATGTATTAGCTATTGATATTATATATGATGACATGAAAAAAATGAGAATATTATTTTTTAATTACAGTATATTATAGACAGAACTTGTTTTAATAAACATCTTTTTTTTACAGGATTATTTGACTAAATTTAAGGATCGCAATGTTGTATTGGTCCATTACCTAATTTGTACAGTTATATTGTACAATAAATAAAATATTTTGAAATTAAATCATCCAGTGATATACACTTCATTGAAAGATCCACTTCATTTATTTCCGTCCTACTCATGATTATATTTTATATATTTCTTTTAATGATTATAAAATGTTTAAATTATACATTATAATTTTTTTACCCTACATTTTAGAAATTTTTCTATTTTTCTATTTTGTTTGTACCTTTTACTATTAATTTTTGTACATTTTGATAATGTAAACAATTTTTTATGTAAAATGGTTTTCAATTGTCTGAAAATTATATACAAAGTATATATAAAATCCTATGTTGGAGTTTTCTAAATAAAATATCTAAAAAAGACATTGATATTGTTTAAAATTTTTTCTGTGAAATATATTGCTTTTCTACATTTAATTTATTTGAAAATTGGTGTTAAAATGAATGAGCTACCTGAGTACTAGAAATTAATATCACGTTTCATTTAAGAGAGGCAAGGTAATCATTTCTTCTTCTAGTAGTCACCACAGAAAAAATTGTTGCACACTAAAAGCCCAGTCACATGGATGTTAATTCAACAGATATTGTGGTGTGATGGCGTCATAGCGTAGCCTAGCTTTGAAGTGAACATATATATATATGTATATGTATTCTTGGTTAAAATCCTGTACATTATGAACATGCTGTAATACTTCAAAGAAAAAAGTGTAAAAACATTTTAAAAAATATGGCAAATTTGAAAATCGTAAAATTTTTAGAAGCTTCCAACAAAAGGTATAAACCTAATATCATAGGACTAATAACAAGAAATGTACATGATGTAACTACAAAATCTGCTAAAAAGGTTACCCATACTAATCAGGTAAAATAATATTGATAAAAATATATTTATATCATTACAATTTTCCACAATACATAATATTCATTTTAATAAATATCGTTTATTTTTTAATAGATATATGATGAGGATGATTATCGTAATGTACGATTTGTAAATAGACCAAAGGAGGTTAATGATAATTGGGGCATTAAATTAATAGCAGAAATTCCTCCTACACCAGTGAAAGATAAAATTGTGGCGTGTGATGGGGGAGGTGGACCTTTAGGACATCCAAAAGTTTACATTAATTTGGTACAAATTATATGTATTTACAACGTAAGTAGATACATTCTTTAATTTTATTTACAATATATAACTCTATTTTAGGATAAACCTGGTAATCATACTTGTGGATATTGTGGTTTACGCTTTTATAAAGAACATCATTAAACAGATAGGACAAATATGTGTAGTAAAATTATATATTACATATGTATTTTAATGTATATTTAATGTTAGAAATATATATATAAAAACAAATAGTCTTTTATTTATCTGTTTTAAACTTTTTAGTATAAAATGATATTGTTTACTAAACATCAATTTCACTTTGGTAGAAAATTTTTACAAGGCTGTTTTCTGACTGCTCATGCTTAATGGTATTGCCTGTAATTCAGTTTTCATACAAAGGAATTCACCACAAACGCACATTATGCTTAAAGATATGATGTTTAAACACCACCAACTAAAAGTTGATGGAAAACTTGCATTGTATATCCAACAGCATAATAAATGTATTAAGTGTGCTGTACAGGCAAAATCCATACACTGTTTTGTCCTTTGTACTAACCACCACAGTGCGATTGCTCCAATTAATGCGTTTAAGATAAAAATAATTATTATAAACTGCCCAGCAAAATCTCTAACGTGTATTTGTTTATAATGGAAAACATAATCTAACGACTTTGTGGATCCTATGTATGATGCAACAATCCAAATCCATAATCCAAGACAGAAGTACATCACAGTCTGGACTGCAATTATTTGAGATATTATGAGGAACGGATCCCACATTGTTTTACGGAATTGTCCAGAAATGTTATTCATTGTTTATCTTTGAGATATTAATTTTGTCTAAGGCAATCCTATACTGTATGTTTTATACTTTATCATATTAAAGTTTCTTTTGATCTAAAACAAAAAGTAGAATTTTTAATTTATAGGAAGATGAACATATATTATAATTATCAATAAATTTATGATTTATGTTGTAAATTATAAAAAAGAAATGAAGGAATAAAAATCATTATATAATTTTTAAATCACATAAGAAACCAGCTTTGTTTAATTTACGACGGTTCATTAAATTTGTTTAATACTTTGTAATATAACTTAATTTAAAGCAAAAGGGTGAACTTCGATTATTCCACAAACATATACAATTATATTGATTCATTATATGATTATACATTGTATTATTTATGTTTGATATAAATTTATATAATAAAATATCATTCACATAAATTTATATAATAAAATATTTGTGGTACAATTATGACAATTCAGATATTTAAATTAATACAAATGATTATCTACTACATGAAAATGATGCTTTTTCCTGATACATACGTGTATACATAATATACTTATTTATTTATTTATTTATTTATACAACTCGTTCAGACAATATGACAGATTCAAAAGATCTAATTCCACTAGATCTTATATATTGGTATAACATAAAAATTGTGACACTGTATTTTAATAACTGTAATTAATAAACTTGCTTCACATCAAAATGATTATCTTTTTCAAATTCTGTCATTTCATGAGATTTCCTTATAATAAATTTAGTATACATATATGTACTTAATATATAAATAGGGATGGACGGATATTTGGCGGTAATTTTAAATCTATAATTCAAAAGCATTTATATTTATTTATATTGTGTTCATTGTAAAAGTAAAATAAATATGTACTCAATCAAATTTAGAATTCTTTAATTTTTATTCAATTTAAAATGTTTAAATTTGTACTATATTTACTATATAAAATTTTGATTGCATGATATTATATTATACTATTATTAGGGAATCGTTATTAAAATTATCGTTATCATTAATATCTTTACAAACATAGAAATTGTCTATATTTAAATTGCATTAATTTGTCAAATAATAAATTTAATTTCGTTCTATATGAATTACTACAAAAGTTGAATTTACATATGTGATTTACATATATCTTGCATTTTATTCATGTATTCCGTTTTTAAATCGTATAAATAAAATATTTTCAAGGACAAAACTAATATAATAATCTATATTCTTAAAAATATAATTTTAATAATAAAGTAAACTATGGTCATTATAATAATGATAAACACAAGTTTAAATATTATTGTATTACTCTACGAATGTTAAACATGTATTTATATGACTATATCTAACTTAAATTTTTGTCCTAGATGATGCCTAAATGTATGCGATATTTCTTATATTGTAAATGCCAATCTATTTATTGTATATTTACAGACATAATACAGGGATGGTCACGGATGGATGAAACGTGGATGAAATAAAAATACAATATGATGAATATAGCAGTATGTGTCTAAATGCAGCATACTTAAGTACATCTGATTATATGTTTTAATTTGAGAATATATGCACATACCACGATCATATATGTAAATAGGTTCCGACACTCGCTAGGGAATACCGTCCCAAAATTGAGTCGTGTCTAATCCTGAAAAATCAATATGGAAGATCAACAAAGTTTGCGTTCTTGCGAGACAGACAGAGATGAATAAATTGTCTCTGTCTCTGACTGAGCATTCATAGCATGTCACTCATGCGCAAGACGAGAACTTTCTTGTCCTCCATGTTGATTTTTCACAACTAGTCGTGACGTCGCGATCTGTTTATATTATCATATTACATATTGCAATATGATGTAAGTCTGTTTCGGATCAGTAAATGAATTAAAAAACTAAGAAATGGAGTTGTGGGATTTCATTCGCAATATACTTGGTAGGCAAAGATCAGAAAAATTTAATAATAGGTAAATATTTAAATAAACATTATTTATATCTATATTATGGACTATCTGTATTTCGACAGTCTATTTTCATTCGTTCATTTCTACGATGTAATCAATTATAATCCCCTTTCTCATTTTGGTGAAATTGTAGAAGCTAGCTACCCTCCGATTTCAACGATTTTTAAATATATTGTAAAACGACATTTTGAATAACTTTTTCCTGTACATTTAAAGAATGGATTAGCTTAGTTTTCAAAATATTCGCGAAAAACTATAGGTTTGCCTCCAGCCACTTGTCTTCAATAATATAAACGAGTGTCTTTTCTACAGTTCCACTCTTATTTTAATTAAACTTGCATTACTAAATATTTCAGATTTGACGATTATCAAAATAATTATGGAGGAGATAATTTTCAAAACTCAATGTCTCAAATTGATATTCATGATGATAATAGGTAATTTTTACTTTATATCCTATGTCAAAGTATAAAACTGCATATTTTATAAATTTACTGTGGAAAGTAAAGTGATGCTTTAAAGATTAACTAAGAATGAAACAAAATACTAAACAAATAGTAACTTGCACCATGACTAAATTTAAAATATGCTGCAAAATACATAGTAAAAGGATAGTGAAGAATTTTGGGATTTCAAGATTTAAATTTACATAATTGTTAGAATTTAAAGCTTCTATGTATAAATTCTATCTTATTGAATACTATTTAAAACATTTTCTTAATTTTTTAATCATGTAAATAACAAATTAAAAATATGTGATTGATGATAAGGACATAGCTCATATCTGTAAATTATCAGATGCATGCTAATATCAGTATATTTTTGCTTAGTTACAATGTTGATAAAATGTTATAATATATAAGTGTTATTGTACAGTACTTAACCCAAAACTGTAACTTCAGTTTATTTATAACAAAAATTTATTCTAACATTTATATTAATACATGTCAATTTGCTTTCCATGATATCTACATTGTAGGCAGCACCCATATTAAGTTTTAAGAGTTTGGGAGAGAATATACACAAATTACTTGGATAATTCAATTGAGAAAGCACTTGTTTGGCAAATAAAAAATTCATGTATGAATCCTAGTTCAGCAATCTAATTGGCTGAATATTTTTCTTCCTACTAATTAAAAAATAGAACATGTATCAACACCTGATATTGTGGTTATAATCAATATTTACATGTTTATTGATATTAGCATCTATTGTCCACAATGTATTTTTTATTTACTTTCTACTCTTTTAAATGATTAATTTTACCATAAAATCTCATATAATATAATATATAATAGATTTTTCGAGGGAGTCGGTCACTTTAACATCTTCAGTGACCCATTAGAAATAACAAGATATTTTGAGTCTCAGATAGAGAATATAATGATGAATTTTATTTATGGATTTAATAATGAAGGTATGTACATATAATTGTATTTAATTTACACGTAATTAAACTTAGATTTACATTTACATATTTTTAAATTTTTTCAGATAATGATGCAAATACAAATGTATTTTCATTTATACCCTCGCAGAGAAAATCTTTACGTGATAACATGTTGAAACCAGATAATGATCAGATGGAATTAAAATTAGATACAGATTTAGATGGAAAGTTAGTATTTAAATTTAATGAATTGCAGTTAATTTATTCACTTTATAAAATAATTAGATATGATTGATAGATATAATTTATGATTGTTTGAGAAAATGTTGTATTTTTAACAGAGTTACTATAGATAATTTTTCCAATGTTTGGGGTGAGTCTGACAAGCCACAACTTAAAGTAGCACGACCTTCCATAATTGGAAGATCTATCAGGAAAGAATATGTTCGTAAACCTGACGGAACAATAGAACAAAAACAAGTTATTAAAGACCATGAAGGAAATGAGGAAACTACTATATCACACCAAATTGGTGACAAAATTCATACTATTGTTACAAAAATAGACAAAAATGGAGTGGAAACTAAAATAGAAGATATTTCTGATATAAGTAACTGTAAGTAATTTATATAAAATGTTGATACTGAATATATAATTGTTTACATTATTTACATTTATATATAATCATCATCAATTATTATAGTTAGTCTAAATATTTCTGCTGTTCTTAATATAATAAGAAAATGTGTGTAATGTTTATAGAAAGAGATGGGTAAAAGTAATATTAAATTTTTTAAATTATATTTTATAATGGTACATATAGTCTCTTTCGAAAATTATATAATAAATCTATATTGTTTTAATTGTGTCATTATTTTCAAATATATCTCGAATATTTCTTGTAGCTATTCATGTTTTTTTTTTATGAAGAAATGTTCTTTTTTACATGCAGCCATCCATCTGCGTTTTATTTTAGATTTTAATGTAATTTTCCGAGAGTTAATCATCCATTATTATTAGAAACAACAGAAATATTTAGGATCATTATATTAATTAAAATCATTCTATAGTATAATTATACAGTATTTTCCATATAAATAGTGTTGATTGATTTTTGTGTTTGAATATTTATTATTATATGAATGCAATATAAATTTCAGGTGATTTATTGGAAAAAAGGAAGTTACCGAATGAAACAGATAGTTTTCCTAATATTCATTTCAATTTCTTTTCCTGGGAAAAATTGTTTAAACCCAATCCGAAATTATGATCAAGTAGTATTTAAATAATAGTTATCTATAGTGAGAATGTATAAATAATTAATGGAATGATAAATAATACATTGTTGTCAAGCAATTTAAATTTGAGATGTATGTAATATGTAATAAATTTATTTCAATATAATATATAAAGTAGTTTTATAAATATGTGTATTTGTGTATAAGAATAGATCATTTCTATAAAAATAAAAAACCTTCATATTCGTGAAACGCGAAATGAATAGCGAACGGTATTGTGCGTATGTGGTATAATATATGACTATATACTTATGGTAAGCTCTGATTTATTAATTAGGTACAATTAGATACCTGCCGGATAAGTCGAAGAATCTTGTTCATCCTGCACTTACCTATGATGCTAGTTTAAGATAGCATTGATGGCGTCTCTTAACAACACCTTCAATTCTCTGTTCTGGAAGACAATTACATTACTTTAGACGTATTACGTTGGGCGTATTTCAACCTCGCGCCTATGGATGTCGAGCCTAGTAGGGCATCAAGCCGAGTATGGATACATAAATAAAAATTATTTGACGTATATCTTAGACGGGTTATCGGGTTCTATCTTCGGTAATAGAATATCTGGGCCGGAATGGCGCATTACATCGGAGAGAAATGTCCTACGAGATACACTAAGGATCGGCGCTCGGGCCAATTCTGTAGGACTTGCCATGCGATGTCATCTTGCAGGTTCTTCTACTCATAGACACAAGGATCACTGGCAGGGAACCATCCAACAGTCGGGACTCGACATGGTTCTCTATCAAAAAATCAAGGCTCTGGGTGGGTGAAACGTTCAAGATAGGGAATTGCAATTCGCAGATTCTATAGGGTCAACAGTTGATGAAAGAATATTAGCCCGATCTTACTTACTGACTCTTAACGAACGCGATGCGAAATTACATGATGACACTTTTCGTGACGTCTTGCAGATGTTCTGTATCAGGATTATGATTTTTCGATTCTTTATATACCATAAAAATATCAAAATTTCATGGTAGGGATCATGAACTTATCATATGCATATATGAATATGATTTATTATTCATTCACGTTTCGGAGTTTTAGATTTATATGCAAATGTGCAGTTATGGCTAACTTGGTTACTTCCAAATTTTTGTTGTATACATTATACACATTATATATTTGATATATTAAAGTATAATTGATGTAGAGATTGAAGTTATTGTTTCTTATGTATTTCATTGGGATGACTTCTGATGTGGAGTAAAAATTTCTGTTCTTCATTTTTTTGTTAGTTTTATTTAATAACCGGTCTTATTTAATAAATAAGGAAGAAAGTTTTATAAAAGTGCCAAGACTTACCTAACGTAAATAAAATTGGCCAAAATTTAGTTTCGTACATATATATCACAAATCTATCAAATATAATATCATGGTCTAACAAACATGATATGCTCACATGTGGTATGAATGAATTCTATCTGTGGAATGCACTACACTAAAAGTGCACGTTTTCGGTCTGTGGTGGATGCGTATATAACAACAATTTAAATAAAAAAAAAGTACAATATTTTGTTATAAAATACGAAATATGCACAGCATAGATTTTATATATTTAATTTCGTATATTTAGAAAAAATAGATATCAATACGTTTTACGGAATCTAAGTATTTTTATACTTTTACATTCTCACTTAAATTTATCAAAAGAGATTTTTCAATTATAATACTTCAAAACAGATTTCATAATCATTTTCAAATTCTGCAAAGGACAGATTTTAAATGATAATATTGGAAAACAAATTATATCTTCTGTTTCTTCTCTTTTTAAAATACTTTTATTATTGTAAAAATTTTTACACAACCCAAAAAATGATAAACAATAAATAAAATGTAGTTACATTAAAATAATAGAAAGTAAAGTATAAGTTCATTCAATTAAAAGTTTACACTTTAATAGTTTGAGAAGATAACAGTAAATAGTTTCATACATTGTATACATTAAGTTATGAAACTTAGAATACACATTATATAGAAGTTATAATACAAGTATTTATATGTATTTTAAGTGATTTATCAATAAATGAGTAAACTTATTTTTTTTAATATTATTATAAATTTGTCATACATTTATTTTGTATTATATTACTGTTCGAATACACATTCCATGAATTTAATTTGTGTGCACACATATACAATTTTATATTGCATGCATATTAAATGTGTTAATTCTTACATTAATTACAATATCTATTTGTACATATATGGATGCATACATGCGCACACAAATTACTGTTGAAAACATTAACAAATTTCATGTTTATAGTCCTAAGATTATAATATAAAGAATAGTAGAATTAAAAAAAGATTCAAATTGGTATATTGTAAATGTTATAAAAGAAATAGTTATAATATCAAACATTAATTTAATAACAATAATATACAAGCAAAACTCTGCACATAAAAGTGAAATTGGACATTATGGACTGGTTTGAATCAAAAAACAAATAATTAAAAAATATATCCCACCAGTTTTATACAGACATTCACTGATTTATAAAATATTTCTGTAAGCATAAATTTATAATTTATAATTGTGTCATATCTTGAAATAAATTTATGTAAAATTCACTTTATATGTTAATTTATATAATAAATATTTTGCAAATGTTAATTAATATTTCACTATGAAGGCATTCAATTTTTGGATTTGGATTTATATTTCTTTAAGTTCACCTTTCCTGCTATATTTTTATGTGAACATATATAATAAATATCTTTTATTAATTTGATATCTTCAAACTAATGCTTTATTATCTGGTAACGTAAAATATTATAAGCAAATAGAGATAGTCAAATATTTTAGTTTATTATCATTAATTTGACCACATATCACATTCTTACAGCGGTATCTGTTACAGAAACAACTGAAATTTATGCATTATGAATATTAATAAATGCTAATAGTTTAAAAATATTATTTGTAAGAATTAAATTCTCATAATAAAATATAGCATTTTTCATGTATAATATTTCAAGCAGTAGAAAGAATTACTTGAAATGTAAGCTGTAATTATCAAATATTATTTCTTTATAAACTCATATGTTAAATATTTTATAAATTATCTAGTTTATGCAAATAGCCATTTTCGAATCTAGTATTTTTCATTTCCTAATGTATCTACAAAATTTTTTCAATACAGTTTTTTATAACTACTTAGGACAAAACATGAAATTGTTATTATTGAATTGTCACATAAAATACAATATATTAATGGCTTAATATGTACAGCATTTGTTATTGTAATTTTCAAGCCCTTCCATAGGGACTGTTACTAAAATATCGTAGAAAGCATCAATATCTAACACTTAAAAGACAGGATGTATTTTATCGTTATAACTCTTATTAGGAGAGAAAAACACAAAAAAATAAAATAAAATTAATCTTTAAAAAATTAATTATTATAAGATAATTATTTTGGCATCTTTGCTTTCATTTTATTCTATGAATTGTTTATAAACTTTATTTTCTAAATATATACAAATTTGTTAATATTTTCTGTGCATTTCATTAATATTTTCTACGACTTTTACATGTCTAGGTTCCATTATAACATACATAAAATAAATGAAATATACTTTGAAATAAAACATTTTCAATTAAAAAGAATATAAGGATTTTTTTTATAAAGATGTAATACAAACGTCTTCAATTCATTAATTTAAAGAAATTTTTTTACTTAACAATTGTATCTTGTTATTGGGAACAAGATAAAAAAAACCATTAAAACCTTATACCACTACACTAAACTTGTCTTCATCGCTTCATAGGCAGTGGCATATTACGTTTCATAAGGTATATTTCTAATTATTCTTGACCAAATCCTTCTGTTTCTTCAATTGCATAGTTTAACTTTTCTACTAGTTGATCATAACTCTTATATGGTGGTAAATCCAATCTATTGAAGCATGTATGTGATCTAGGTAGCCATGTATCTTTTCCTACTTTTTCTATGCAAAATCTTTGAGGACCATTGCTCCCTAAAGAGAATAAAAAAGAAGAACAAAAACAAAAAAGATAACAAAAAATAGTTTCAAATGTAAATCATTTGATTTCTATAAATTATTTCATATTTATTTAGTTATTGATGTTTACTATTTACCCATTAGTTCTGCAAATCCCCCAACAGGTACTCGACAGGTACCCGTTACAAATTGCAGAAGTCGAGCTCGTTTTTCACTATCTGTTCTTGTTACAAACTGAATAAAATACATAAATATGATAAATGATATATATACTGGATAATATTTTACAAATAATTTTGTACGCATAATAACGGACCTGCCAAAACCATAAGATTTGTTTGCTATTTCGTGTATAATGTCTATAAATTGTATTGCGTTGCCAGTCTTCTACATCTATTTCTTGCATACCACAGAGCATAAGTTCTAATTCACGTTCATCAAAATATTTCAACCATTCCAATGGTACAACCGAATTAAAACCTTCCAAAAATGCTTTAGTTTGGTCCTCTATACCTCTGGTCATTCTCCATTCTGTCATTAACCTTATATAGTGACAATCAATGAATAATTAATTTTTAAGGAGTAAAATATTAACTTAATATTAATTATAACAGTACCTAATATATTCTTCTTTATTATCTTCAATAACTCTAATTTTGTCACCACCCTCTCTTAATTCATGATGTATTACTTGACCAAGAATTTCAAAATCCACACTATAATACAATTCGAGACCACACTCGTCGATATTATTTTCTTTTATCCATACAAGAGATTTATAGAATTCTGGATCAATGGATTCTATATCTTTCATAACCAATTTCTTATTTAACATACGTTTATAAAACGGCATAGTGAAACCACTGTAGATAAACCGTCCATGATAAAGAGCCTACAATTAATGTATTTATATTTATTATATATAACATATCATATATATATATATATTATATTATATTTAGTATATATTAATTTCATTGATTTTATCAAATATAATATTATTAACAGTAGAAATTATCATACCATTGCTATAAATCTTCCAATGAATTTAAAATACTGTAAATGATCAGGATTGACATAAGATGCTGGATTTATTTGTAAGCTATAATTACTCTTATTCGCATATTCAAATAAACAGTACATTGGATTTAATACTTCATGACTCAATAGGAAAAACCATTCTCTGAAATCAAAATTTGTTTAATTTATTTTTATTCTTACAAAATAAAATTTTTTCCATGGAATTTTTGGCTTAATTCTTACCTTGATACACCTCCATAATCTAACCCTTCTTCCCCTTTAAATATGATATATAATCTGCGCCTTAATGCAAAAGCTTCTGCATTCATTATTTGATGGTATGAATCTTCAAATAATGTCTGTCGATTGACACTAATTTTTATATGATTTGGTAATGCATTAGTTTGACACAAGAAGCGAAATTGTGATAATTTCCATCGGAATGATCTTTCATATGCTCTTGGTACACGATAAATACCTTTAGGACTAAATAAAAGTATAGTAGTAAAGAACATAATAAGGCAAAAGATTAAACTAGTAAAGATTGATAAAAAAAGATTACACAAACCCTTTAGGTGCTCCAGGTCTTGGATCCTGAAATGTTGTTGTTCTTGTATTATGATCTACAAAATATCGAACTCCATCTTCAGTTAATCGCATTTCCCAGCCATCTGGTAATGGTGGTTCATCAATTCCAGTTTCTTGTCCTTGTGTTCTTGGATCCTCCCATTGTGTAGTACGATTTTTATGATTTACATAATAAACTCTTCCTTCTGGTTGCTTACGTCTCTCCCAGCCAGCAGGTAATGGTCCCAAAGCATCATCATCATCGATTATGGATGATGTTGATGGTCCTGCTATAGCTGCTTGATTTCCATGCGCCTATATATATATATTAAATTTCGAAATTAGATTGTTAAATATCTATATTTTCAAAACTCAATGTAAAATATAAATAAAAATAAAATTATATATATGTTATAATTATTTATTACTTACTTGAGGATAAAGAAACCGTTGGTTACCTTGTTGTACCACATGCTGTCTTTCACCTTGCCAGTGTTGAAAATGTTGTAATCTTTCTGTATTTGGTATTTGCCATGTTGTAGTTCTTCTATTATGATCTACATAATAAATTCTGCCTCTTGGATCTCTACGAACTTCCCATCCAGGTGGCAGAGGTTGTGGTCTTTCCCAAGAAGTGCTTCGTGTCTTATGATCAACATAATACCTAATTAAAAATGTACCATAAAAAAAAGAATATTATATATTTTCTAAAAATGTAAAAATTGAATAATTTTTTAAAATAGTACAACCTTCTTCCATAAATGTCATATCTCATTTCCCAACCAGGAGCTAATGGCTCTTCAGAATGATTTGTAGGACCAACTTCAGCAAGTACTATTGAAGATTCAGATTGAGTTGACTGACCAGGTATCATAGTAGTTTGTCCTGTTAATGGAGCGACCCGTTGTACTACTCGGGAATTTGAACGAGTAGTTGTAGGATTTGTATATTGTTCAGTACGAGAAATTCTACGTGCATCATCCAAGGATAATATCGAAGATGGGTCTGAACGTGCGATTCCACGTCCATCTGTCATAAGAAACACTGTAGGTTGTTCTAAATGAGAACCATCTGATAAAGTAAATACTACAGATTGCTCTGTCTGAGAATGTCCCTGACTATCAGTTAATCCAGAATTTCTAAGTTGATCTACTCTAGAAACTGTACATCCATCTACTAAAGGAGTAGTATCTTGATCCGTTCTCATAGTTCCATAACTATCTGAAAGAGGACCAGTTACAGATTGTTCTGTTCGAGAGTTACGTTCATTAGAAATAGGCTGGTCTGTTCTACTATGTGAACATATATCTGTATTAACTACAGTTAATTGATCTGATCTAGGTATTCCAACTGTTCCAGGTAATACTGTTGATTGTTCAAGTTGAGAAATATTACGACTTTCCGAGACAGAAACCTTTGGAAATTGTTCTGTACATGTACCAAACCTTCCATCTACTGTACCAAGTCTTCCATCTACTATACCAGATGTCGATACATGCTCTATTCGAGACATTTGACGTCCATCTGGCAAAGATCCTGTAAAACGTCCTGGTAATGTTACAATGGATTTGTCTGCAGGCGATATTGCATGTCCATTTGATAGTGAATTTGATGCAACGGGCTCAATTTGTTCGTTATTCTTATTGGCATTGGCCTGTTCACTTCCACTACTATAAGTAGAGTTTTGATAAACATTTGGTAATGTTCCATGAAATGTAGATGATGCAACATGTTTAGGTTCATGTAATCTCATGCGAGCACGAATCCCTCCATTAAGAATGCTACTATTACTAACAGCATCATTATTTGAAACACCTAAAATATGATTATGCTTTAAATTAAGAACAATTTCATTACTTATATATATGTGTACATATAAGATATATAATTAGAATATATAAAACTTGTTTTTATTATACATACACGCGCACAAAAGTTTTATGTAATTTATATTATAAAATTATTCTATATGGTTCTTCATTTCAGAAATCTATTACTTATTAAATATATAAAAACAAAACTCAGCATGTATGTTTAATTTATATTTAAAATTATTCAATCATTTATATTTTACTATACATTATAAAGATATTTCAAGTTCAATTTTAAATAATTTAAAAAAGAAGACATCTTCTTTCATTTCTCCAAATTAAATAATGAACAAAATTTGTGTATTTTCTGATTATTTAAATGCAAATAACACTTACTTTAAACATATTTTATTATAACAAATAAATAAAATATAATGATAATTTCTATACAGATGATTGCAAGAATATCTTAAAAATAATTTATACTTTAATTTACACATATCACATTTGCATTTTGTTGTAAATATTATTTATTCATTACTGGATGTTTACTTATTTCTCAGTCTGTTAGTTCTTCCAAACCTACACTATTAATTACAAAGCAATAAGAACACCAGCACTAGAAGTATCTTATATATATATTTATGTAGCAAATATCTGTAGAAAATATATTTTTCATGAAATCGTAATATGATTATCTATGATTCTCTATAAAAAATTGATTACTTAGTGATTCTGAAATATTATACTGCAAATTCAAAGCCAATCATAGTACATCATACTACACTTGTTAATTTGATCATCATTGAAAAATTATTATGAAGATCTATAAAGATGTGATCGTATAATTAAATATTTTAGATGTGTATCAGTGAAAATTAAATAACCTCATTCCTTATAAAATTAAAAGTGAGAATGCTCCTATTTAAAACATTTAAAGTAACTTTCACTTTTCCAAGAAGAGAAATATTTTTAATATCTTGTTTCATTAATTTATTGGTTTTTAAAAATTAATATAAATGCTTTAAAAATTTTATTAAATTCTATAATAGACAGCTATATTTGAAATGTCATATAATGTCATATAATGACATACACTACATATATTAGATCGTCTGAAAAGCTTCTTTCGTTTTATAAGGAAATAATGGACGCACAACATTTTCCGTTTTATATTATTTTATCGAATTACGTATGATACATTTTGTTCTATCAGAATAAAGATCACAACATTCGACAGATTAGGTTTCATGTTTGTATAAAAATGCATTGTTGTAAAAGACGTCTCTGTAAAAGAAAGACACTTTTCGGACAACCTAATAATACTTATCTAGATAATACTCATTATCCTGGTATTCTTTCCTTAAAATTTTGTAAAAATTTCTGTCTCATTTATCATTGGCTAAAAATTATTTTGTTCATTTATTATTTAAAAATTATTATATGCTTGATCTTAATTTCTTACCATCATAAGGCATACACCCAGATTGCGTCTGACACGATGGTGATTCATTAATAGTTAGTGATGACGTATTTGGCATATTAATTCTTAATCCATCAAATACTGTAATCAACTCTCCAACCTTACATAACTGAGAATCATGTTTATTTTCAGTCATTAAATCAAACGTTACTTCCATATTTTCAAGTTTCCCATTATAGTGAGATAATACTTGGGAAAGACTTATTTTTTTTTCTCCAATTAAAGTATCTTTTCGGAATGTACTGTGATCTAACAGTCGAAAATGTAATTGAGAATATGGAGTTACAAGTATTGTAAATTCCTCGTTCCATTTTGGTTGATATGTGGATTTTGAAACTTCTGTCTTCCGAGGACTTTTATCATCAACAGAAAATTCAATGTAAGGATTAGGCTTTAAAAATGTAGAACTTCTTAATATAGCACCTTCAACTAAAATAACAAAATTTTATTATATATACTTAAAACAGTATTAATATTTAAGAGTAATATTATATAATTTGCTTTTTATGTATTTTTCTAACAATTTTTATATGCTTCATATTTATCTGGTAAGTAATTAAAATTAAACTACATTATATTGTAAAATTATGCCTGTTAAATTATATAAATATAAAACCATGTACATGTATATACAACATATTCATATATATACTACTATGTATAGGTATTTGAACACTTCCTATATCTTCTAAATGTATAAATTGTTAAAATTGAAATTTTTATATTTTGAGTCTACTCTCTGTTCCTATAACATCCACCAAATTTTGTTTTGTTTGGAGACAGATGCTACTTGGAACTTTATCCTAAAGTTCTTTAATTTAATTTTTACCTTTGATCCTAGTACAGTATCTTAAATGCAATTACTAGGATATGATAAGATTAGGGTAGGATAAGTAGGATGAAAAATACTTTGAGAGAAACATTTAAGATAAATTACTAAGTGTATCTGTTCAACATTGAGATTTTAGAATAATAATAAGAACACGTGTTTTCAATCACATTTTAATAGTTTATGTATATTTTATGAAGAGTCCTGTGTTTATTACAGATAAATGTGAAACTTGATTGATACATGTATATTCCTTGTTTTAGTTTAGCGGAACATTTGACTTCAGTTATGACAAGAAATAAAGAATTAACAATAGAGAAATATTCTCCTATCATAATGTTAAACATATAATAAAAATATCTATGTTCAGATTGGACTGCATCAAGTATATACTTATGCATGATAGTGCATGAACTATACAATACACAAAATATGTTAAATATATACAATAAATAAGGATATAAAAACTTACTTGTAATGCTTAATTGGTGAAAACCAGACGATGCCACTTCTTCTTCACAATGAGACATTGTATACAATTTAGTATATTTTAATAAGATAATTTTTGAGAATTCATAATTTCTTAACTATTTATATGTAAGTTTTACCTGCAATATTTTATAACCTTAATAGTACAATTAAGTATCAACACCCTTATCATAAGTGCGTAAATAAAAATTACAAAAATAATTTAAGGTAAATTTAAAGGACGTTGTGAAAACAATTAGTACTATGTTAAAATAAAAGAGATACTTAAACCAGTATCTTGAATTGATAAATTATGCTACATCAATATATAAATTACCAAAATAAAAACGTATTTCAGATATTTTATAATGGCGATAAACACTAAATAACATGTTGTGAAGAAATGCACTTACATATATAATTAGTAGTAAATACACACATTACCGATTAAATACAATACAATACGATTTAAAAAACTTTATCGTTTTCACATACTAAAAACACTACTGCTATTGGTATCCTTTCTAATGATCGGATATTAAAATACTCAAATAATTATAACACATACAGATGTATTTATCATGATTGTTGCAAGTGTATCCAGCTCCAATGCATTGCCTGTATCTAGGATATTAACGTTTGTATGATAGAAAAGGTTCTTCTACACTCACAATTTTTATCACAGAACTTCGTTATCAGTAGGTCACCATCTTTTCACACATCAAAGGTAGGAACCTTTTATAATATGCAAATCACTAGGTATAAAAGTATAGCATGTGGATGCGCGCGCATATGTTATGTATTTATTTCACAGAAAATGTAAGCTGTATTAAGTCTCTATATTTCAAATTCCCTAGAATTTAATAGCATAAAATAGTATATAAAAAAATAGTATATAATTCGTGAATGTTGGACATGTCAAAGTATTTATTTGTTGTTAAAATAAGTTGTTGAAAATATTTGATAACATATATGTACATAAAAGAAGTAGAAGGAAACATAAAAATCATAATTAGGAAATTGTTAAAATATGTGTGCCTTATTACGTCATTAAAATTATTATCAAAATGAAGTAAAATGATTGTTACTTTATATTAAAAAGAAACAAAATGATATGTGGTATATTTAATATTTTAATTTTAGTTTTAATAATATTAAAAGATATCAGTTTGTAATATTGTAAGAAATCATTAAAAAATATTATAAAATGAAATCTAAAATGTACTCTAAAGATTGGGCTATTACGCTTCATAATAAAAGTGAATCTGACAACAATATTAGGAACTTCTTCTTCTAATATAAATATAATCTAGCCAGTTCTATACCTATAAATGTTTATTTGTGTAATATATGTATGTTGTGACAGTAAGTGATAATACTAATATAAAAGAATTACAGTATAATGCAACAGAATGTATAATAGTGTATGCGAAATAGACTCTAAAGTCAAAACTCTTAAATACTTATTTTATATCTTTTATTTTAGCTTTTTACAATATAATAGCTTTATACAATGTTTTATAAATTAATAACATCATTACGTTGATGTGTTCTTGGCTGTAAAAGAAATTATGATGGGACTTCAAAATCAAATAATTGTGTTCCTGTTTTTTTTTTTATTTCCGAAGAATGAAGAATTATGAAATCCTAGTATTTATATTATTACTAAAAATTAAAAACGATAATGCGCTACTTCTAGAGTGGTGTGCGAAATTTATCATGTTTTACAAATATTGACATGAAAATTTTTGTTCGTATTTGCAAAAATTCTAGTTATTTCTCGTGAGTTATTCTTATTGTTAAGTTATTTATGCACAAAGGAATATAAGAATCGAGCATAATGCTAGTTCAAGCAAGGAATCTAAAGTTATTTACAGCGAATTGGGAACATGGTCAGGTGATACTTTGGCGCTACATTGGTTATTAGTGACTTAATGACTGACTCAATGATGTATGTCAGAACCAGTTACACTAATTCACTCTTACTTAATGAGACTAACAGATTGCGTTTGCGCTACCACGACCAATTATCAATGCGCCCCCAAAATACTACGTTCCCCGCTCCCCAGAAATAGCTTCACCGCCCCTTAGTTATTACTCGTTCCCTAATTCCTATGTCCATAGCTCATCTTCACTTACGCTATGTATTCACTTAACCTCTTTCATTTAGACAATTTCGTTTTTTAAATATTTTTATCTATTTATTTTTGAAGCTATATATCAGTTCTTATTTTGCATTACATTTACATTCCCTTTAAACAGTGTGAATACTTTACATACAGACAAACACTTATTTTAAAAGTTAAGTATATCTCTATCAATTCTTTTAAGGAAGATATTAATGATAATCTACTTACTTCATTGCAATAAAATAGGACTTTCGATACATGCAAAAGCAGTGTTGCCATTACGGTCGTGTATACAGGTTCGGCTATGATCATATATATAAACAGATCCAAACTCATATACCAAAACCAGAAAGGTAACTTCTTCTCTGATATTCCCCAACAAGTCTCCAGATTTGTTTATATGTATAACTGTAGTCTGTGTATATATTCTTTAATAGTATTTGAGTGATATTTGAATTATTGATATTAAAGATTACAAATTTATCTCGACGATATTGTATTCATATCTACTGTCATGATATTTCTCAGTAATATACTAATATAAAACATTAATGGAATTATCATCTTCATATAATTATTAAACATACATTTGTATAGTAGATACATTGTAATATGGATAAAAGTTTACTCATATAACAATTATTAAATTGTTGTTAATTTAAACTAAGGAGTTAAAATTGTTTCAATAATTTTGAAAAGGGAGAAAAGAGCAGAAGAAAGAGGTAGAGTAGGAAACAAATACTATGTATTTCTTATTCTTAGAAAATAATAGTTCTACTTAACCTACATCAGCAATATTCTAAAGTACATAATTGACTAAAAACAGTGAAATGAAATTAAACAAAACTCTCAGTTGCTCTCTATAATGATGTAAATTATCTTTTTTTTTTTTTTTAGATAAATTATAATGAAGTTCACTCAATTATTATATAAACAACACATAGGTAGAGCAATAAGATATTTATGGCAACACCAACAAGAAAGAAGCGTGAAAGTAACTAATGCAGAAAAAGTTTTAAAATCTATGAATTTTACAGTACATGATGCTGTGGAATTAATATCAGCAAAAAGGTAAAATGCTTCATATATCACTGAGGTACAATATTATAATATACATCTTATTTAATTTGTTATTTTAACATTTATCTTTCATTGTTTTCATATTTATTTCTTTATACTTTATGTTGTTTGTTTCATAAAATTTCTAGAAAACATTGTTTTATTTAATTAATAATGAAAGGTTAATAACATATTTATATCCTTAATCTAAATAATTTCAGAACTTAAATCATTGGATGTTACTTAATTTTAAAAATTATTTCCCCAAGTGACATAAAATAATATAAATATAAGTTACCTAACTTGCAAATTACTCTACAGAAATATTATTTTGAGAAAGATATTGCTTAATGTATTTACTTTTTGTAATTTTGGACATTGTAGGAATTTTTTTAAAATGTATCTTTTATATCGAAATTTGGAAGAATATTAAATTGTAATTCTCATTATTTTTATAATCTTATTAACAATTATAATATTTTACTTTATAAGAATTTATTTTTAAGGACATTAATATCTATAAAAACACCAATAATACTATAATATTACTGTATGGAAGGTTACAAACTCTTTTTAAGATAAATACTTAGCGACAAATGTTATTAAATATTCTTTTGTATTCTATGAAATTAATAAATACTTAATAAAGTATTTCGTCTTGATATATATATATATATTGTTATATATATTATTAATATAATATATGTTATATATATGTTATTAATTTTTCTTTAGTTAATTGACTTAATATATATTTATGAATTGAGAAACATTTTGTTAATTTGTAGCTATAAAGTTTTATTATAAATACATTTCCTTCTTTTTCATATTAGAATTGAAAATTCAACTGTTTTTAATAAGTCAGAACCTAATTCCAATAGTAAAAGTTGTTTGGTAATTGAAGATTGGAATGTTTTGCAAGAAGGTGTACCACAAGCATGTGTATTAACGAAAACCCTAAAACTTGATGATGCATTACCAAAGAATATACAAGAGCTAATTACTGACGTTCCAGACAATATAGATAATTTATTAAAAAGGTATATTAATAAAAATATAACTATGTTTCATATAATTTCGTTAGTCGTTGTATTTGAAATATACAACTAATGATTTTCTTTTCTGAATTTAAAAATCATTTTAATTACTCAGATTTGTTTATACATCTGTAATATATGATGCACAGCAAATAAAATTACCACGATTGAAAGATCCTAATCGACCTGCTTGGGTGTTTCCAAGAGTATATGGTATATCTAGTACAAGAAAAATGTGAGTATGACTCATCTGTATGATTACATTTACTTCATATTCTTTAATTTAAAATTTTAGTTCTGTAACAAAGAATATGTTGCAGGCATAATTTAACAAAGAAGTTTTTACAACTTTGTGAATCATTATGTGGATTAAATGATGTACGATGCAAATCAATAGTTCATGATGGACTTGTATCTATGTGTATAGGTATATTATTAAAAGAAAAATATTATAAAATATACATTAAACTTCATGTATTAAATGTGTTGCACATTCATACATATTTCTATTTTTAATGATCATGCAAGACAATAACATTATAAAGTATTTGACTTTTTCAGTTACGATTATTATAAATCAACTAGGAATATTCATGACTTTAAAATCATTAGTTTTACAATTTGTATAAGTTAATTAAGATATTTTATTAGCACATTTTCGTGTATATGTCTATTCACAAGCTCGTAATTTGTCACTTCGTATATTTTAGGGAAAGAAAACGATTTTATAAAATTTTCCTTAAAAATGGATATAATGATGACATCTTCGATACCTCTAGCACCTATAGCTGATGTAAATATGGATAATGAATATGCATTTCCTAATCTCCACCCACTACATTGTACTGTTGGTTTATCTAGATTAGATATTGATAACACTGAGGATTTGTATCGTAAGTTGATTATAGTTATAGAAAGCTAGATTATAGTTTATAAATCATATTTAGAAAATTTAAACATGTACATTTTAACATTATAGCAATTGATACGAAATCTCCATTAATAAATGTTCACACTATTTTTATAAATCACAATCCAGAGGAAGTTAAAAATATAACTGAATTGCCAGTCACTGAAGATCAAATTTACGCACGTTCAATGATGAAATCATTTACTGTAGCAGCAACTTGCGCCCGACAAAAGTTTGGATTAAATGTAAAGAAGTTACCTGAACCTATCGTTGTGCAGTGTGTACAGTCAGATGGACAAAATTTTCATTTCTCTGTATACCAACTTAATACCTTAAATATTGATGGCAAAGAAGGAATCAAAAATTTTTGGTGGTCAGAACCATCAATAAAATTATATGAAAAAGCTCTATATGAAAATGGGCAACCTTGTCTTACAGGCTACAATCGTGATGTTTTTAATAGATTTCTTGCATTTTATAAAAATAAATAAAATAAGATAATTATTGACAATAAACTCGTACATCTTTTTTAAGAAAATATTCGATTTTTATGTACCTATAAAAATATTTATAGTTCTTATTCTATGAGCTTTAAAATGATTAAAATTAAATAATCTTGAAGTTTATTATAGTTAAACGTATAATTTATTTGTGTGGTCACTTCTATATATTATATCTTAATGTATATATTTGTTTTATTAATTATATGTATACTTTGTTAATATGAACATTTATTATATAATAGTTAACAGATTTTTAAAAAGGGTAGTAACTTGGATGTTTGTATTAATTTCTTTCTGCTTTATTTGATAGCGATGACTAGTTTGTGGTTTTATCAAATGTTTTGAAGAAACATATGGTTTAATATGAAAATATGGATGTTGTAATGCCTGAAATAAGAAATATTTTAATGTTTGTTAGTAATTGCTTGCTGTATTTATTTTATTACACACTTCATCAGCTGTCAGACGTTGTGATGAATTGTAAATAAGAATTTTACTAATCAGATCAAGAGCTTCTTGTTCAGTATCTTCAAGAATTTCATCCCATGATATTCCCTTATGATATGGAAATGTAATTTTGTTATAATCAGGTAATATACTTAAATCTGGCCACGTTTCTGATGTAGGAGAACCTAAATATTTTAAAACTATTGCTAACTGCTCAATATCTGTCTCTCCCTGTAAGTTTGACGTTTACTATATAATTCATATTAAAATTACCATCAATAACAGAGTAAAAATAGAAATGTCTTACAGGAAATAATGGTGATCTGTTATATAATTCACCAAAAATGCATCCAATAGACCACATATCAATTGCTGATGTATAATATCGTGCACCATATAATAATTCAGGTGCTCTATACCATCTAGTAGCAATTTGGTGAGAATATGGTTTTGTTACATTCTTCCACAATAATCTTCCTAAACCAAAATCAGCAATTTTCAAAATACCTTTTTCATTTATTAGTAAATTAGCAGGTTTTAGATCCTAAAAATAGTATTTTAATACTCACTATAATTCAATAGAATTTTAAAGATAAAAGGTAAATAAACGAAAAATTGAAAATATATAACATTCTATGTATAAATTTAATATGTATATAATTACAGTTCTTTAGGTATACTTATTATTATTATTGTTGTTGTTGTTGTTGCTATTATTATTATTATTATGCTTAAGTTTATATTAAAAAATATAAATATTTCTTACTCTATGTATTATATTTTTTCCATGTATATATGCAATTCCCTCTAAAATCATTTTTGTATAAATTTTTACTTGAACTCGAGTTAATAATATATCATTGTCTCTTATTATTTCCCATAGCCCTGTCGGCATATATTCAAATACCATTATAAAATCTAAACCAGTAGGGAAAGCATCTAATAACTCTATGACCTGTGTTAAACAATCTTTTTTATTAAATTTATTTCTATATTATTAATAAGGAAGTTCTTTTTTATGAAATTGTTTATATGAATTATATATGTATATATTATATATAAAATAATTGAGATAAACATACATTGGAATGTTTTAATTGTTGTAAAATTTTTATTTCTCGAATAATAGATATGGATATACCGTTATCAATATTCTTTAAGAATAACTTTTTTAATGCAACATCCTTTTCTGTTTCCACATCATGTGCTTTTAAAACAATACCTTGTGCTCCTTTTCCAATTTTCCCAGTGACTATATATCTATCCATATTCAAGATATTTATGAGTTAATATTAAAATAATTCCACATTTTAGAGATAGATAAGATTGTTTTTATTTTTTAACAAATATACTATATTTGTTAAAATATATGACATAATTTTATAAGTTTATAGTACATATATTTTCTTTCATTGAAATTTTTATCTCTTTCTCTCTCTTCCTCTCATTGAAATTTATGGACATGATTTAATAAACGAAAAGCTGAATAAATATATTGTAAAGTTTATACGTAATAATAAAAGGTCTCGGTTTCGTTACATAGTAACGTTAATGATGTGAACTAATGGTTTCCATAGTTACAATTGAAAATGCTTGACTAACCTTATCTTTGGTTAGCTGTGATTAAAGCCTGTTTTCCACTTGCGACAAATCGCGCAAGACGACAAAACCCATTGTCGAATATGACATAATTTTCATCAGACGACAAAGCAGTCCTGTGAGACTCTAAAGCATGGATATGGAATATATACATGCTATACCCACATACAGAACAATCACGTTACTGAACGTCATTTTACTGTTAGAATGTACGATTAGTCGCAAGTGGAAAAGAGCCCTAAATCTTGTCAAAGCAATAAGTAGGAAAATCAGTCATAGTCTATTTATATAATATATATTAGTAAATTTCAAAAGTGACAAATTATATATGTATCTATAATGTATGAATGAAATGTAGGAATTGGAATAGAATATATTCTGTAGCTAAAAATTGATAGTAATTTCAATGTAGATTTATTAGATATTTGTAATTATGAGTAATAGAAAACCGAACAATTTTTATAAGAACAAATGGTATCTTGATAAAAAGAAGTCATCAAAATCTAACAAGAGTAAGATATTCTTTGTTCATTTTGATAAATCTATAGTTTTAAATAATTTAGTGAAATATAATCAAATACAATTAATGAATTTGTGTTTACCTTTTGTACATATGTATATCACGTTTTTATTTTAATATTTTAAATATACGAAACGTTTTTTTAAGTATTGGTTATTTAGTGTGTTGTAATATAGTAAAATTACGTTAATTATATGTGAAAAGGAGAAATGATGATCGTCTTTTTTATTACATATCACTTCTTTTTATATTCAAAGAAACTTATTAAGGTAAGCTCAATAATTTATGACTCAAAGCCAACATGAATTTATGGAGATCATACATAAATGAAAGTATTAATATGGATTACTAAGTTATTAAATTATCATTAGATGTTTAATTATCATGCTTAATTTGACTGTTACAACATTGACTGCTATAGTGTTAATACTTTTTTCAGTGTCTTAGTATATAATATTTTCATGCATATATCATATACTTTTGTATTTTAGATTACATAGCTTATATTGTGTATATATAAATAAAGATATGCTTGTAGACCACAGGTGATTTTCATAATAGATGAATGTAAATTAGTAGTATCCCATGTAATCTGTTAGAAAATATAATTGTGAATCATTGTCGATTTATATATTAATCAATATATTAATAGTTAATAATTAGGATGTTTACCACTATATGATGCATCAAAATAACATAATAATCTTTAAATTTTCTCTTTTTATTTAGTATTTTTAATTAGCTTGGTTGGATGTATGCTTAATTATATAATCTTGGTATTGATCTATTTGATTAACTATCAGAATTTATAAGTATTTTCATAGACATAATATATATTACTAACATTTCATGATATAAGAGATTAAGATAGAAAAAGAATAATTGCAATTTGTATTCAATTATAATATGTCGTAATTAGGAATATACATTAGAAATATAACAAGTATAGAACACTATATTTTAAGAGGTGCTTATATGTAGAAGCAATCTATAATTAAATTAACACTTATAATATTGAAATATAAATAATGAAGATGGGATTTTATTAACAAAAGTACAGTTGTATGTATGGATACATTTGTAAGTATAGTTGTATCATAAAAAGATAAAACTCGTTGAACTATACAAAATTTTCTATTGTGGTTTTCTTCCACCTTCATTTAAAATAAAGCTATAATCTTGTCTAGTTATTAGACTTAATGTTTATATAGAGTGGTTCAAACATAATGTCATGAAATGTTTTTTCTTAAATTATTAGGGGTGTCAAATTTCATTTTTGGCACTTAATTGGCATATTGGACTTTTCTACAAAATAAATAGTTCTACAAAATAAACTGCTTGCCTTATCTAGGAGAAAGATGAATCTTCGATTAGTTCTTTATGTATACCTGTACACATTTGATATCCATCACCTTATTTTATTATTTTACTATTATATTTATATTAATATTATATTATATATATTATTTTACTATTATTACGTTTAAATTAAAATAACTATTATTATAAATTAGAATATGTGTACTGTATCACAGTGTAACATACTTATTAGAAAAATACTGTAGTTATTAGTTTAAGTGTATTATTGTGAGAATTTTCAATATAGCGGGGCTAACGTGAAATAATAACAAATTAATTATAAAAATAATAGGTAAATTAATAATTGATATTATCTTACGAAATAAAATAATTGTTATCATCTTACATAGACGCTCAATTCTATGTAGAATTCTCTGTTGTAGTAGTAGCAATTTTTCGCAAATATCTCGTGAATAAACTCTTTGTATGTTCTGTTCCAAAACCCATGTCGTCAGGTTTACAATATACAATTAGTCGGGAGCGGTGTTCAGCTGGATATCTTGACTGGTAAATTAAGTCAATACAAGAACATTTGCTTTAATGCATTTATAGAGAATATCCGTTTCCATTGACAAGTTAAATTAGCTCAGCCATTTGAAAAATCAATTTTCTAAAATCATTTCTACTAAAACAAAGTTTAGTTATCGCATAGTGACCTACCAGGGAGCCTCTCTCTTTCTACACGTATGGACTATCTATGCCACCATCGGCTGATCGCCACGCTATTGTTTCTGCTTGTTAGTTGTCAGTTTATAAACTTGTAATGATTAGCAATTAAAATTTTATCGAAGGATGAATAACAAAAAAAGAACAATCAATAAATACACAACTGTGTATCTAATACATATGTGTATGTATTATTATTGTTTTGTGTATCTGTTGTTAATATCTGACAGAAACTCAAAATTTAATGATTGTAATTATGTTTTTCAATAGCTTAAAAATATTTTTTTGTTTTTTTACTATTACTATTCAACCACCTGAATAATAGTTTGTGTCCATGTAATCACCAAACATTCTTATAATTTGCAAAAAAAAAGCAAATTTAATAAACATAAGAATAATAAATAACAGATAGCAAATATTAATGGTAAATGGTAAATAATTTATATAATTCTGATCCATGACTCACCTGTTGGAAAACTCCAAACTACAATAAACCATGTGCTGCGGATTTGATGACTTCGACAGGCACAATATAAATCTGTAGCAGTTCCTCAAGGAGTTTTCCCGAACCGCACTTCTGTGAAGGTTTTTTCTTTGACGACGAGGCAGTCTTCGCCTGCTCTCGCAAACAGAACAAGACCGTTCACCACTAACATGTGTAGGAAAAAGTAGCTCAGAATCACGCCTTCAATCACATATTAAAAAGAGTCATCGAAATCGGAGAGTTCTATTTGTACATACACCAAAACATGTCTTCTTTCGTGTATATTAACAATTTGTCAGGATAGGCTCGCTTACTGAAAAGCATTACTGTCTTCCCTATTCTGTGGCCAGATCTTTTAGAACCTTAGACATAGTCTTTATTCTTTGGCAATATGACGTCATGGTCGGGTCGCTTGTCATCAGTAAACTATCTTACTCTTCATCTAACTAAATAGTCATATTATCAACATCTCATAGTCCAACGACTTGGAATCGTTGGCGATCGATTTCCCAAACATTCAGTCGAGCATCCTGCCAACCGTTACTGATTCCTCCTTCTAAATAGGGGTGGCTATTTGCCATAATATCGTTAAGAAAATGTGTTGCTACTAATACATACATCAATTATTCGAAATCGCTTACATATTGAAGTATTTATATTTGAAAATGATTAATTTAAAAAATACTTTTACTTTCACTTTGTCAAATTTAGTGTATGGAATAATTTTATTTTGATTTTTGACGTTTTTCATTTTCATATTTGTAAATCCTTTCAACGATTGTCTTAAAATCAGTTTTTATTACAATAATGATGAATAACATGTCAATATATTAAGACCATAGGATTTTTTTACTTTTGTTTAATTGTTTCCTCTAATTGTTTTAAGCAATTGTTCTAAGTGTATTTAAGTATTAAACGTTAGATTCTAATGACATAATAATCAAACTTTTATTTGTTAGAATTTTAATTTTGATATATATATATAAACTTATTTATGTTATATCTATATAATTAATAATTTATAGATTACAATGACAATCAAAACGATGAAAAGAAATATCAACGTTTGGACCCTATTGAAACATATAATTTATTAAACGTAGATAATACTTACGTAGATTTCAATATTCCATACTATGGATGGAAGCTATTTTTTTCTGATGAAGGTAGAAAGATTTTTTATATTTTTTATTAAATTGGGTTAATGGCAAATTAAAATACAATAATTATATAAAAACAATTCATAGATAAGTAATAATGTTGGAAAAATAATTTGTCTTTTAGTTTATAAAAATGATTCTGATACTGTTAAAAAAATACAAATAGTAGAAAGATTTATAAATAGACATCAACGATTGTCAACATTACTTTCGTTGGAAAATTTAGAAAATGGCATAATTTTTATTATTGATATATGCGAATTATACAATGATAAAATTTTTATGGATGAATGGTCTGATTTTAAGAAAGATATATATGAAACTCCATTGCATATCTTAAATTCTTTTAAATTGGCTGTACACCAGGTATACTTATAATATTTTTTATAACTAGTATATTTATTCACGAAATATTAAGTTCTATATTTTTAGCAAATTTTAAATACAATGCCACGAGAAAGTCTAAGCTCTGCAAATATTATAAGTACACTTTCTACTGTTAGAATAAAAATATTAAATTATCAACCGATTACGTGTTTACAAGATTTGAAAGCAAATTCTTATGGTATGTATACAATTGCTTGAGTAATAAAAATCATAATTTTGTTTAATTCTGACCTAATTCTGTTTTTGTATATTTAATTTTCTTAACAGGCAGATTAGTATCAATTAGAGGCTGTGTAATAAGAGTAGGCCACATAAAACATCTTGCACAATGGATTATGTTCGCTTGTCGTAAATGTAATTTACAGAAAATAGTGAAACAGCCATTAGGAGTTTATACAGTTCCAAGAATATGTAATACATGTGGCATATCTAAATTTCGTGTGATATTAGACTCATCATTGATGAAAAGTATCTCATTTCAAACGATTAAAATACAAGAACTTTCAAATAACGATCAGGTTTGTACTTCTATTACAAATAAAAAAGATCATTTTTATTTTGTGTGAGTACGTGCGCGTATGCTTATGTAAATGAAGCTCAGAGTTACAATTCATTTTAATAAATTTATTATGTTACATACTATGTATAAAACTACTCATTAATTTTTGGATAAATTGTTTCGAACAATTAAATTTATACTCTTACTCAAATGAAATTTTTTAAAACGTTATTTTTTAAAACAGTCATAATAATTCATCATAAACGTGAATAATATAAAAAATTGAGTCTTCATAGCATTACTCTCTCATATAGATATTGCGGCAAAAGAATAAATAATTTTATTTATAGATTTAAAAACTATCGAAATTGAATTAACTTATAACTCATTAATATTGCTGGCGTGTTTGATATATGTACATATCTTTTCTCGTATAGAACAGTAAAGGAAGTATGCCTAGAATGATTGATATCGAATTAATGGATGACTTAGTCAATACTTGTATGCCTGGAGATGATATTACTTTAACAGGAATTATAAAGGTAAAGTGTACTTAGATATATGTGGTAGATTGCAAAAGAGTTTCAATGTTTGCAATTAAGTGTTTAATTTATATTTGTAATCAATTTTCGAGCAAGTTGGGGCATTTATATACAGGAATTGTTTCACATTCAAACAATTCTTTTGAGAAACTAACTTTTCTATTTTATAATGTTCTCATTTTAACTAAATATTTTTGTCTTTAAGCATATTTTTGCATCGTTAGCTTTAGATAATTTGCCTATATTTTATTAAAAACATATAATCAATATTACAATGTTATGATCTGACATACTGTGTTATATAGGGTAATAATAATGCAAAGCCTCGAAATAAAATCTCATTTTCTTTGTACATGGAAGCTATTACAATAATTAATAATAAACAAAGACTTCAGGATAAAAATATCATAAATAATGAAATGTCAATAAAGGATTATTTAGCTATAAAGGTATATGAATTGAAAATATGTTACAATTTAAGTAATCTATCCTGTGAAGTATTTATGTTTTATTAATTCTGATAGGAGGTATATAACACACCAAATATTTTTCCGCTGTTGGTACATTCCTTATGTCCAAGTATATATGGTCATGAAATTGTCAAGGCCGGACTGATGTTGAGCTTATTTGGTGGAAATGTAGAAAATTCAGAATCACGAGAAAATATTCATGTATTAGTAGTTGGTGATCCTGGTCTTGGAAAATCGCAAATGTTACAAGCCTGCGAACGAATTGCTGTCAAAGGTACAACAAAACGAATAAGAATTTTATTATATAATTGTATAGAGGACGTCTGAGCAGATATTGAGTTTTTGGTTTACGTCGCTATTTTACAAGTTACTATTATAAAAGTTGAATGGCTTTATATTCCGATGTTATTAATTTTCCTGTAGATGAGCACGTGAAGATTATGTGAAGGTCAACTTTTTTTTTTTAATGTAATCATATATCTTTTAATACATTAATCAGTGCAGTTCGACACTCTTTATAACAATTAATAATATCAAAATATATAAAGCCATTCAACTTTTACTTGAAATATTTTTTGTTACGGGTAATAAAAGTGATGTAAATCAAGATGTCAATATCAGGTGAGACATCCTGTATCGAAGAATTTATAACAATGATTGTTATAGGTGTATATGTGTGTGGAAATTCAAGTACATCTTCTGGTTTGACAATAACGCTAACAAAAGAAAATAAAAATAATAAATTTAATTTAGAACCAGGAGCATTAGTTTTGACGGATAGAGGCTGTTGTTGTATTGATGAATTTGACAAAATGCATAAACAACATTCGGTAAAGCTGTTAGAACTATTTAGAGTTGTTTTGCTATAAAACTATTAAATATTAAATTAATAAAAGCTCAGCATTCTTAATATCATATTCGTATAATGAATAGTTAACTATGGTTTGTTACTATATTAAAAAGTAAATTGTTTAAATTATAGGTTTTATTAGAAGCTATGGAACAACAAAGCGTAAGCATTGCTAAATCAGGAATAATATGTTCTCTTCCTGCTAGAGCATCAATTCTCGCAGCTGCTAATCCAATTGGTGGTCGATTTAATAGAACTAAAACAGTACTACAAAACTTAAAAATGAGTGTTCCTCTCTTGTCACGTTTTGATCTAATATTTTCATTACTAGATGAACCGAATAAGGTGCATACTTAATATTTAATAGTTATACATACACAAGTGAATACTTCTAATTAAGATTATATTTTCTGTTTGCAATAGCATATAGATGATTTATTATGTAATCATATTATGTCAGTTCATGGTGATTTCAACACAACTAATAGTGTGCAAAATAGTACATCTCAACATATAAATATATCACATACAACTAAACTTTCATTAAGGTAATTAAAACATATTAGATATAATAATTGTTCAACATATATAAACATATATTTATTTTTTATAAAAAAATTTTTAGAGATAGACTGAAAGTTCCTATAGCAGAAAATACGAATATCATTCCACAGTCAATTCTCAGAAAATATATTGCGTATGCACGGCAGTATGTTAAGCCGAAGTTAACTAAAGAAGCAGCTAACATATTACAAAATTATTATTTAGAGCTTCGAGATCAGAATAATAAAGTTGGTGGTTTATCTGTCTGTAATAGACAATTAGAAGCTATGATACGATTAACAGAGGTTCCATCATTTTTGTGTTTGTTATTTTGAATTTTTAATCTATGCATATACATATGTATAGATTTTGAATTGAAATATCTTTTTTCTCATGAAACGAAAATTAAAATTCCTATATAGGCTAGAGCAAAATTGGAATTACGTACAGAGGCAATAGAAACAGATGCTTTGGATGTGATAGAAATTTTACAACATACGTTTGATGACAAAATTACAAATTGCCAATCCTTAAGTACAAAAAATATAACTAATCGAAAAGTAAGTAAGTTAATATAAATTTACAATAACGGGAGACTGTGAGATACTAATATGTATTTTTTGTTCAAAGATTAAAGAATTTATAAAGATATTAAGAAAAGAAGCAGTTTCTAACAATAGTATGATATTTTCTATGAAAAGATTGCGTGAAATCGTATCGGATAAGAAAATTTTGATGAGTAACTTCTCTGAATTTATTGCGAAATTAAACGAAAACGGCATTTTATTGAAAATAGATAGTAATACATTCAAATTTATTTCTTTAGATTGAGTATATATATATAATGTTTATTATATGATTTCATTGTGTTTCTCGAGATCTAAGTAATTTATGTTGTGACACTAATATTAGGACACTGTAATTGTAATAAACAGTAAATAATATTTTGTAGTGATCAGCATTAATGATTAGCATCAAGTGTTGTGATATGATGATGCTTTTCAAAATTATTATAAGATTGTACTACAATATTATATTTGGCATTATTGTTGATAATATAAAATAAACAAATTTACATTACATTACATTATCTGTCAGTTTTTACACGGATTTACACTTCAAAACAGTCAGCTTTACACGGAAGACGCCAATACAGGTACAGGCAGCATCTTGGTTTTGGTTTATGAAAACAACCAGGTTTGTGACAAGGTCTTTTGGGGATATATATCTTTGGTTTTGAAGCACGTGCTGGAGGTATAGTAATCTTGCAAAATCTGTGTAATAAAATTCTTTTATGCCTTGTTTTTTTAACGTGTATAAACTGTTATATATTTCATTTACATAATTATATAGTGTCATGTGTAATATATCAATATATACATATATATCTAAGGTTCTGCTGCTAACCAAAGTATAAAATATATTTATTATTGATATCCAAATTAGCATAGTAATCATTCCTAATCTGTGCCGGACGGACAAACACAATATAAATTTTTATTCTTCTAACATTGAAATAATTCAATTAAGACATCGTGCCGTAACTCTAGTTAAACATCGTGCAGCACATGCAGGTGGACAGTATGGAATACATTTCGGTGGACAAGGTCCGCACGGCACTGGTGGCGTACATATTGTAATTTTACATGGTGGTGGGCATGCTACACAAATTGGTGGAACACATGGGTAAGGTACACACGACGGACAAGAGGGTAACTGGTACTGGATACAGGATGCAGGAGGCGGATAGCAAGATGGTGTGCAACATGATAATGGACTTCCTCCACAAGACATTGTTTTCCTTTTTTATTGCTTTTTTGTTGTATATTATTTTTTATGATGTCATATACATGAAATTTTGATATACCATTTATTCGAAATAGCTGACAATTGAAGTTTATGCGAAGATATTATTCATTTATTATGTGTTGAAGACATATTCAGACGATGTAGTCGTTTTTTTTAAAATAAATCATTCCAGTGTTATAAAACGAAAAATAAATTAAATAGAGTGGAAATATGCTAAAAATATAATGAATATGTAACAAAATTCATATTCTTCAATTTTCTAAAAACTTGGATAAAATCAAAATTTTTGTTCTCAATTATTTAAACATAATTACCATTAAAAATGCCTTGTGACGGAAAAAATCCTAATTGTGATAGAAGACGAGAATTATTAGCGCAACTAAAATGTTTGATTAGTTCTATGGAAAGAAAGTAAGAAAATGTTGAAACTAAATTACGAACATGAATAAAATTATAATTTGTTCATTATAGAAAAGCATGTGAATGGGATGAGCCACCTTGCCCACCTCCTGTTATTTGTTCTTCACCTTGTGCACCTATTTCTGATTGTGTAAGTACGAATCGATTTAAAAATGCGTAATGTACAATAGGGAAGAAATCTGAGTCAATAATCACATCTTTTGTATAAATTATTTATTATCATAAAAAGTAAGGGATACGAAAAATAAACATAATATATACAGTTATCATGCTTAAAGGAAATGTAAGAAATTTTTTACAATATAAATTTTTTTATTTCTAACAAAAGAATCGATTGAGTCAGTTTTGCTGATAGAAACCAATAATATATATACAGTATATATGCACATACATACATATACAACGAATACACATGTACAGTACATATACTAAGTTTCATTAAAATTTGAAGATACTTTCTCGAATATGGTTTTCTCTTTATTTTAAAATGGAGATTAAAATCTTCATTAGTTAATATTTTAGTACCAGTACAGTACCAGTATTGTTACAAAATAGAATAATACTAAAAATAATTTTAATCAAATTTGGGAAAAAATATTTTCTATCTATTTATATTTTTTAATACATCAATTTATATATGGTGCTAAATTTTAATTATTAAATTTCAGATTCCAGTTAAACAATGTAAAAGTTTTGATTTTCGAGCAGGTATTATATATAGATGTGAATGTATCAAAAGGAATGGTTTACAAGATAGATGTATGGTGTGGGATTGTATGGGTAGACCAGAATGTATGACAAAGTTATATCCCGTTTGTATGCCAGGGCGCAACGCGTTGTTGAAATTGACAGAATTGGGAGATATGGAAGTTGCACTAAGGAAATTTTATTGTGCTGATCAAGCAAGGGAAGCTGCTCTGGCTGCATATTGTAGATTGGTATGCTGCAATGGTGCAGAAAAATCTTGCTGTACAAATGTAAAGGCAATATGTTCAAGCAATACGAAGTGTAAGCCTGTATGTATTGAACTACCACCCTGTCAACCCTGTCAACCCTGTCAACCATGCAGTATTACTCCTTGTGTACCACCTTGTACTTCTTTCAACATTTGTGTACCATGCTCACCTCCATGTCCACCACCATGTCCACCACCATGTCCACCATCATGTCTACCACCATGTCCACCACCATGTCCACCACCATGTCCACCACCATGTTTACCGCCATGCCCACCACCATGTCCACCACCATGCCCACCACCATGCCCACCACCATGCCCACCACCATGTCCACCACCATGCACACCACCATGCACACCACCATGCACACCACCATGCTCATCACCATGCCCACCACCATGCCCACCACCATGCCTACAACCATGTCCACCATGCTGCCCTCCACAGTGTCCACCATGTCCACCATGCCCATCATTGTGTTCGCCATGTCCACCATGTCCACCATGTCCACCATGTCCACCTTGTTCGCCATGTCCACCTTGTCCGCCACTGTGTTCGCCTTATCCCCCGTGTCCACCATGCCTACCACGTTCACCATGTCAACCATGTCCATTACCATGCTCACCGCGTGTATCGCTATGTTTACCGTCATGTCCTCCACTATGTCCACCACCATGTCCTCCGCTATGTCCTCCGCCATGTCCACCAATGTGTCTATCAATGTGTCCATCACCATGTCTACCGCTGTGTCCATTACCATGTTAACCAAAATATTTATCAGTATGTATCCATTATTATATTCTATTTCTTATGTGCCAAATATGCATTTTCCTTTCATCATTCTGTTATGAGTCTATTTTACTATGTATAGTTTATATATTTCTGTCGAATATCAGTTATCACAAATGTATCTAAAAATTTTATACGTGTTCTCCAATATTTGCATACTTTTTATGCATATAAATAATGTATGTTGTAAAAGCACAAATAAATATAGTAATAAAATATATTTAAATAATAAATGGATTATTTTACTCAATTATTATATATTACTATTTTTATTATATTTGTATTATATATACATAAGTTACATAAGCTTCAGAGTATTGACAGTATCAGTGTTTGGATGGTGGATACTGTTCTGGATGTCGAGATTGTAAGTATTTTGCTGGTAAGCAACTAGGCCATGGTTTATCAAGGCATTCAGGTTCTTTTTGACATTGACTCAGTGGACAGGAATCTTGAAGACCATCTCTATGTACACAATGACATCTTGTGGATAGAATACCATTTCGCATTTCAGGAAATTTCAAACGATTGAGCTGAAATAAATATTAATATTTAGTACATATGAGAACTGAATTATCGATTGATTGATATTATCGATATACATATTATGCACAGTTATTTGCATTAATATTCGAACATGGCACTACTCCTGTATTTGATGCATCGTATAAAACTGGATGATTTAAATGTCGTGTTACTTGTTCTACGAGAATATAATAATAATGTCCTACACGCCATGGTGCCCGAATATTAATACGAGCTACTGTAAATGCATGGTCTATGTACGAAATTCTGATATGCATAGGTAGATTTCAGGAAGTAGATAGATTTTTAATATAATTTATTTACGATTTTTCACGAGCTATCGCACGTGCTTTTTCATTTACATATTTGAATCATCAAGTTTGGATTATAATTGTATTTACATTACGTACTGACCACAATTTACCTCTGAAGTTTGGATGTCATTCACACCCGTCTTTGTTTGTTTGTGCAATGTTTTTGGCGCCTCAGAGAATTTCTGTTCAAAAGGAATCATTAGAAATATCGGTAGCATAAGTGGTGTTTTTTCTTCGTGACATTCCTGCTTCACTGGATATTTGCGAAGGATACTATCAAGCAGAAAAAATTTCATTTCATTTTTGGCGAAAATAAAGTTACCGAGAGTAAGAAAAGATAGCTGGATGAAGATGATAAAAAGCTAAGAGATGGTTCTTCGAGTCAAAGTAAATCGAAATGATTGATATTTCAGAATCAACTTAAGTATCTTTGATTCTTGGTAAAATTTCCTACATGAATAAATGTACAATGACTCATGTTAATATTCGGATACAGCACTATTTCCATATTTGTAGCTTTGTATATGAGATGACGATCTAAATATAGTGTTACCTATTCTAAGAGAATATGAATCGTTTAGTGTTGCTCGTAAATACATGAACAATTCCTTCGTAACAATTACATTGAATTGTACAATAGAGAACAGAAATTATTCTTCTTGTTTCTTAAATTCGATGGTGGTCTTCTTTTGAAGATAGTATTCTTTCCTCTTTGTGACATGTTAAATTTCTTAATGTATTATAAAAATATCGATATTAATTTTTTCTGGTACTAATCATACAGAATAATTATTAAAAAAATTATTTTGTAATTCAAATTGCTTCCAAGAATTGTTAGATTGCAGAACGGTAACAAGTGTCCGAATATTAGTGTGTAGTTTTTTTGATAAAAAGCTGTTGTACAGTTAAATGTTATTGTTAGAAAGAAATTTTTTAGGTATATTCAAGCTGCAACAAATGGCAACAATGCTTTAGTGTTTGAAGGTAAAATAATTGTACAATGCAAGTATATTTGTTCCATGAACTATTATTATTTTTATGCCTACTTGCAACCTTGTTCTTTTTTCTATTATAGAGAATTAATTATTTTATGTACATATATTTTTGCGGAAATTAAGAATATGGCATAAAAATAATATTATTATATTATTAAACTAACCATTTTGATGTTGCTGGCTCTAATGTTGCAGTAGTTTGCATTATGTGTTTCAGTTTTATAATATATTTAAGGAGCACTATTAAGAACAAAGTACTTGTTAATTTGTCATGTTGTAGAAAGTGTTCTATTTAAACTAAAATTTAGTGAAATATCCTGGAATGTTGTTGGTTGGTGAATTTTAGGTTAAATTTTCTAATGATCGCGTTTTGTTGTGGTTTATATACATGTTAACATTCTTGAACTGAGCAACATTAGAAAGCAACATTAAAATTTTACACATTACGAGAAATAGTTTGAAAGCAAATATAATTTAGTTTAGTATAGTTTTTGAAAAGAAGTAAAAATTTGTGAAAGTATTATTATTATTTATTTTATTTAAAGTCGCATCAACTAGTTACACTTTTATTCTTTCAAATAATCTTTCATAGATTATTTGTACATATTATCATAGAAAAATTTATGTATATAATATTTATTATTGTTGATAAATATACGACTTAATTGTAAAGCTATAAATTAGTAGGAATGCAATTAAACAACATTTATTATAAGAAGTCTCATCTCTTTTATATATTGATACACAATATATTATGAAGTTATTTACACTTTTAATATTGTAAAACCCACAAAGAAAGCATAGATCTTGTCACCTTTCTTCTTTGTTTCTTTTTCCACTACTGTTATAAATATATACATAAATTACATTTCATAATACATATGGCATGAATATCAGCGTTTTAATATTACATGAAGTTTGCGATTATAAAAATAAAATGAAAAACATATGATGATAATGTGATATCTTCTTAAAATATATTTTTAAATGTTTTACATCAAAAAATTTCCAAGTTTATTATTTGTTATATTAATTTCGTTAATTTTAATTGTATACCATTGATATAGCTCGAAAAAGAAATCAAAGATGTCGTACAAATGTTTAAAAAGCAATGGTGCTAGTATAGAAGAGACATTTGGAAATTGGGGCTTTTCTAATAGAATCTCAAATTCTGGTCAAGAACTTAGACGTTTAAGATGTCTCTTTAATAAGATGGATGGCATGTAAGGGATAAGCTCTATAATTTTTTCTTCGAATATATTAATTTCTGTATTAAGTTGTTAAGTAGTGTAAAAATGTAAGATAAAAATAAATTTAAATATAAACTAGATAAGGAAGGATTAGAATATTAGAAATAAACTAGATTATATAAAGGTATAAAATTAATATCATCTAAGAAGTATTTTTTCATGATATATCATTGAAATCTTCAGGAAAACTAGGAAACCAATGATGTGTGTAAAATATAATTGTTTATATGACCCAGACGCATGGCATGTAAAACCTAGTCCTGACGAATGTAAACCTATTTGGACAATGCCTATGAGAAGACCCCTTATTACGTATAGTTCTACTGCTGATATAATAATGACATCAAATTTGGATAGCATTGGAACAGATTTGCTTTATCCTATTCCAGGACGAAGTTATCTATTACAGGGTGTATGTAAAAGTATCCAACCAAATGGAGCAGTTATAACATTTAACTTGGTTTAACTTGGTTTTCTTTTAACAGACAGATAAATGGTATCGGCATAGCCAATGCTGCAATCAACAGCCAAATTGTTCAGTACGACATCCTTGTGCACCACAGTGTTAAAAGCATATTATACATGTGTAAAAATAATGTACGTGAAAGTAAAACATCTGCTATTCAGATTTTTATGGTCGTTTATATTTTATAATTTTAATGATAATTTGTTATTTGTATCTTTCTCTCGTCAAGTGATAAATCGTATTTTATTTATAAAATATAATATAAAATAATTAAAATCATATTTATAGTTTCGAGTTTTTATCAATAAAGCTGAGAATACACTTTTCAGAAACATTCACAACGAATTCCTAATGAATCTTCATTCATTATTATGTCCGTGATCTTCAGTGATCTTAAGTGATCGTGATATTTGAATTCGTCTTGAGAAGGGCTACAATCATAGGCGTTTAAAAATATATAGCTTAATTAAAAAAAAGTGGAGGTAATGTTCAAAACACGTAATCCATCGCGTAATAATTTCCTGCCGATATCTTTTATTTCAAACTTTTCTTTTAAATATTTCGCAGCATAAATTGAAAGAGTTATTTAAGTGGCTTGCTTTTGGTGACTCACCCCGTATATGCTTCAAAGAGGGCTGTGATTATCACTTCCTATAATATATTTATAACTAGCAGTTTGCCACATATTGATTACTTCCTCGCTAGAAAAATAAATGCATTTGGAAAGTATAACACATGTAATCCTCACTAAATGTACAGTCATGGCATGGTGTATAAAGATCAGTTCCTTCAAGTATCAGTACGATTAAGCTGTTATTTTGATCACAAAATGTATATTAATTCTATAGCAATGTATTATAACAAGTACGCAGTTACATTTATTTTATATATTAGCACGTACATTTTGTAACATGAAGACAGGCAGTTCTTTATTTGCAGGCAATAATATGTAAATTATGCTGTCTTAAAGTATCTAAAACTATAAAACCAAGAATAACAACTAACAGCAATTAATACTTAATTTTAGCTTATTTGGATAAATTAGATGAGTATATTATATATTATTTTTGATTTTCAGAGCACTGAATAAAATGCGTTATTATGATATTGAATTAATCTACGATCTACTATTAATATTAAAAAGAGCACATATCGTATTGCTAATGATTGGCCGATATATTAAGGTATTGAAATCATATACGAAAAATTCCATATTGATTATTGATTATACATGTATTAAGATTAAATTATCAGTTATTTTCCTTTCAATAACTTTTTTCCTTAATTAAATGTAAACATGCAATTTTTTTTGTGTAGTATCGTAGGCAATTTTCTTCGAATACTCTACGGAGTTTGTTGGTGATTTGTTTTATCAATCAATCTACATTTTTATCTTCTACATTATTCCTTAACAACGTGAAATATGATACTGCGGTAGACAAAATCTGCAAAATGTTAATAAGCAAATTATTTCACAATATCAAAAATTATAATTTTCTGATATTTTAAAATTTCTTATACTTCAAATTTTATAGATCGCAACAAGTATTTATTGTAGAGTTGATACTATATCTACCGTAGTGTAAGTTTCCAATGATACAGGAAAAAATTTGTTTGCAGTAAGACAACAAACTCGTCTTGATCGTTCAATCACCATTATCAGATCGTTTCGCAGCATTCTACCAGGTTTGTTCATTGGCATGATCGTCCACAGCGCTGAATATGCTCCTATAGCAACTTTTTCACTGTGTTCTATCACACCGTCACAGCTATAAGTGAACATAAACAGTAAAGCCATTGAACCGATTAAAAGAAAGACGAAGATGGAACGTCTCGCAAAAGGAGCAACAACCTAAGAGGAAATTGTTCATTTAGAAATTCCCAAATATTTAATAAAATTTCATAATATAGCAATGTATTATGGCGCGTAAATACTAACCACTAGTCCCTGATAAGCAAACAGGCAAATTAACACGCTAAATACCAGCACTTGTCCAAATATTAGCATCGTGTATATGTCTTCCAGCCTGTTGCAAAAATCAATCAGTGTCTGATGTTGTCGAATGTACAACTTCAATTGCTCATAAAATGTATGCGCATGCTTTGTTATCATTAATCCCGTGTCTTTCTCTGTTATCTGATGTTCCATGTCACATAGTTTTGCGAACCTGTATCGGAGTATGCGAAACTGGCCAGTCAAATGTATGGCCAGAATGCAGAAAACGTTATCGAAGCAAAAATAACTGACCGCTATGTAATACAAACTTATCGTCTGCAAAAAGTAAAAATTATTTCCCCTGTCGCAGTTCGTGGAAGAAATTAATTCTTACAAAATCGCAGATATATCCCTTATACTATAATCATCGATACAAAGAATTTTATAGATTTATAGAAAGTGGAAGATTCTAAGAGTGTACTTCGACTAACAGCAAATACATTTTACCTCCGTGAGTATCCAAGTATAGGTCATTGTATAATAAGTTGGACATAGTGTATAAAGGTACACATATAATGCAGGTGACTAAAGTAACATTTGTTAGAAAAATTTACGAGAATTTAAATACCTGTATAAGGAATCCTATTTCGTAGTAAGGCGATATAGATACTGGTAAATTTAGCCACACGTTGAATGGCAATATTCTTTCTGATTTATTTTTCCCAACATTTGCTGCAATAAACGCTTAGATGGTATACTTCTTTCTATATCAAATGTTTTGCTTATTTATCGTTAGGTATATTTTTCTATTATGAAATTTTCAGCTTTCGAGGGTAGAGAAATATTTGTCAGTATACATAATTATTAAACATCTAAATGCAGCAATACTATATCGAGATTCTTTTATTAAAAAAAGGTTTGTTTAAGTTATACGACAACAAATTCTTATATAGTATGTGAGTTTTGTGGCAAAAGTATATTATTACTTATATACCGTTCTTCGCCTTAACTTGTTCTAATCGCTTTAATTGTACGCGCTATAGCACAACATTACAACCGTGCTTAGCGTTTAGAAGTAAATTGTAATTCAATTTTCGGTATTTTATACATTAGGTATTAAGTCCTCTGTATTTTCTGTTAATTAATTTTAAGCGTTGAATAATAAATTCTAATTTTGTTAGAAGTAGATGTAATTTGCCATCAGCTGTTCTTTAGTCCCTAGCTTTTTAGTTAATTCTATCACAACGTAGCGTTGGTGTTTTGGCATTACGTTCTAAACAACACATTATAAACAAATAGAATATTTTGAACCTACTAATAAGCGGTGTTGACAGGTAAGCTAGCATAGCACATATGCCAATGGCGCTGACAGAACAGACGAAAAAGGTGCAAGTCTTTCTGCAATTCTTTAAAATTTCTTTCTCGCGTGTATCGTAGTTAACATTCCAGAAATTTCGTTGCGTGTACGTAATCAGACTTATAAATTCCCTTTTATGCATTAGTATAATACATATCTTGATTAAACCCATTGTCACAGTTAATGTGTTGGTAGTAACGTAAAGAATGTCCTGAAATGAACTATTATGAATTTTTTTTATATAATATAGTTGTTTGTTTCACAGAGTTTTAACTGAATTACGCATGTCACAAACTATTATTCACTGTTACGTATAACGAACGGTTTTAAATATTATCTAATTTAATAAATAGAAACGAATATCGAAGACGAGTGCCAATTGAAAACAATCCATGCATCGAGAAATCAATATATATTTTTTGTACACATACGTATATGATTTAACAATAATTAGAAAAATATTGAATACACCTGCCAAATATCTTCTAGAATTTAACACTACTAATTTTTTCATTTTTCTATACGTAATAAATTACTATTAAATTTTTAGAATACTACGACTATTTGTATGACAGTATAACATGTACGCAATTTCATTTAACATAATTAGATCCATCAAATATACTCACGCCTTTGTATAACCAAGTAAAATACAAATCTCTCATAATGACGATCGAGGCATCTATCGAATTGAATAGTGTGCACATTAATTTTATTTTCATCAGACGGTTTTTCGCCCGATTGTCGGATATCCATAATCCGATGTTCCTCAAGAAAAACGTCGAGAAGATGACCGATATGTCCAAATCTTGTTCCGTTTGCATGGTGTCTGATCGACTTCTAAAGCTGTCGCTCACGTATGCTCCAATACATATGAATCATGATAACAGGTGTTGCCTTGATTATTCATTCCTTCTTTCTATGATTCTGATATCGGCTTAATACAAAGGGTGTGAAATAAAGGTTTGATTGCTATCTTTAGATATAGACGGATAAATAACAGGTACATTTACGCTTTGATCGATTTCTGTTTTATTATTAACACAGGTCTGTGTTAAATCCTTTAACATTAGACGTCGTGTTATTTCGTTCTTGTGGCAATTTGCTGATGAAATGGAATTATAAATGGATTAGTTGATTACACCGTTGAATATAGAATATAGAAGGGTACGAAGACAAAAGGTAGATATGGAAGTTTTAATCCGACTTACCGGATAGTAGGTGCTATAAGAATAATGAGAAATTTATACAGGATGTTCGATTATAGGTGTAAAAAAATTTAAGGGGTGATTCTTGAAGCTAAAATAAAATGAAAATCATCGGCTTTGCTTTCTAGTTATTGACAATTAAAAATCAGTCAAAATGTCCCTGCACGCAAGCAAACTTCCTTACACGAACGAAAGAAGATCAGCTTAAGCAGTGGGGCGCACAGTGATCTTCAATCCGAACGATGCATGAACGGCAGCTTACCTCATACAAGTTGTAGTGAAGAAGTCTATGATATTCAGAGACGTAAACTATGTCCACAGCAAAATCACACACACATTGCAATTGTCCCGTCCGTGAGTATTCACAGCAAAGTTACACACACATCGCGATTATCCCGGTCGCAAGTATTCATAATAGAATCGCAACAATAGTACATAGGCGACATTTATACAAGGTTCGCACACGCTCTACAATTGTCCTGAACGCGAGAGTATTATATGTCTATTTCCCGTATAAGTTGTAGGGTTGATGCATTTTGGTTTAGTGATAATTATCTTTGTGTAAATCTTCCTTAGGCAGTGGAAGAACGGAGAAAAAGCTACTATTGTACTGCATTTCTTACATAGCAATTCAAACTATGGAAGATTTCACGTAAACTTAATTGCTAGTTGCAAGCAATGTGCACAGAGTGCGCGTCCAATTTTTATTCTTATTGATAGCTTTTACTAAGTTTCGCCTATTGTCACTTATAAGAAAAAACTGTTTCGCTCATGTTTTTAAATCCCACGCGGTTAACCAATTCATTAAAACTTGATGAATATGAGTCTTGCGTGAGATGCTTGTAAACATTGCAAATTTAACATATGTGTGTCGATGAATTTTCAAATTTTTTAACGTGTAATACATTAAAGATAAATAACTTCGTACAGTAGTAATATAGTAACTAGTAAGTAGTAGTATAGTAACCAATACGTAATTAACGCATTCTTTAAATTACTTAAAAAATTGGATAATTTTTTTAAAGACTGATCTACTGCTTTGCGCGAGGTTTTTCATTTTGTAATATCGTGCTAGGCGGAAGTGTCACGATTTTATTACCATACATGATTCTTGGATTTTTCATTACTGTCGCGAGATGATAGTGGAAGATTAGAAATGCAAGCCAGGTAACCAAAATTAGGAGAGATATCCAAATCTAGATGTTCGGGCATTGTGCAGGTTCTTTATATCCTTATATTCTTATATTACTTATTTTTCCATTTTAATATTATTATTATTTTTATATTATTTAACAGAATGATGAAGTAAAATTTGGAAAGCGGAAATATAATGACCGCAGAAGGATGAAAGAACACTGAATGTTAAGAATGGTAGATGATATCAGAAATATCAATTGTAGAATGGTGATGATTGAGAACAGTGACGATAATACAGAAACATGTTGCCGCCAGCAGCAAGATTCACACAGACTGCTTTCGAAGTTACGCGGATCTCGTTGCAGAATGATTCATTCATAAAACAGTGAATTACAGTGTGGAAGCTACAATGAAATTTGAATTAGATTTGAAGTACTTCTCATTCATCTAACTACAACTAGTGATGGGATCCATAGCCAGAAGATAGAATTTAATTGGAGACCAAAGGGTTGAATGCGAACAAAAAAGACCGCTTTCACAATAATGACACTCTTCTGACCTCCTACGAATTTCTGTGGTAGCGATATTGCAAAGCGTATCAAATCGGTGGCATGCAATCTTTGATGGTGGCAATACGCAAGCAGTATATCTTTTAATAAGGAAAGCGGAAGAGGTGAACATTTGAATGCTCATCTGTGTCGACTAATCAGAGCATAGTTAGAAGCCTGTGTGACATCAAAATAACCTGTAAAATATGTTAAAAATGTTCAATTTTATATGAGCACAACTTTTGAGTCAGTGCATTTCGCATTTTAAAACTTGATTTTGTCGAAACACGTTAAAATAAGATTGCAAATAGAAATATCAATAATTTCACGGCCCCTAAAGTGTAGAAACACGTTCGGTTTTTTATCACTGTAACATCAAGAACTTCCGCCCTTTGTTGGTTAGTCAAAACAAACTAAACCATGAGAATTAAATTAATTTTTATTTTTTTAAATTGATCTGTCGAAATATTAATTCTGTGAGATGTTTTGCTGTATCTCAGTTGTCTTTTTCTTTGCTTATCCTTACATTCGATGTATTCACAATAGAGCAATCGAAATGTAGGTAATAGCGATCAATTTATAGAAAGCGATAATTAACAAATTTTAAATTGAAAATTATGACGTAAAGAAGAAAGGGTATATATTTCTAGATTCGGGAGAAACATCCTGTTGAGAAGGCTTTCAATTTTGTTAAAAAAACATTTCTATTCCCGAGTTTTAACTTTCCTATCGCTATACTATGCACCGAACTATCAGACAGTTTTCAAATACATGCTATGTTTTAAAATATACTTCATTGACAATTCAAATTACGTGCCAAATGTATATATCGACTTTTCTAGACTAACGGGAAACGCCATATAAGTTAAAATTTGTTATAATTATCTAATAAAATTGATAAATATGACAAATAGATATATTAATACTTGCCAACAAATGTAACAATTGTTGCTAAAAAACATAATTTTAGAAGATAGGCGCACAGATTTATTTTACCGATTCGAAAAAGGTTGGTTTGAATTTCAGTAGAGATTTTCTTTTTTTATATTAAATATATATATAAAATACACATTTAGAAAAAACATATCTAAAACAAAAAAAGTTTTTATCATACTTTATGTTTTTAATTGAACCTTTATTGGTGAATTTAAATAATTTGCATTTATCCGTTATTTAAGCATTTAAATGATATTTCTTCAGTGAAAACAGTTCTTATAATTACTTTAATTTGAAAAGCAAATATACATATAGCAATGTGTGTGTGTATGTATATAATATGTACATAAAAAATTTCAACAAGTGTTGACTTACTTTGGGAATCCACTGTATAGACGAGTTAGCGTCTCTGTCGGTTTCCTCCTGTTTTCGCCAGATTTCTACCGTTTCCGCCCATTTTTATCAGCTTCCTCCCGTTTTCTCCCATTTGTTTCCGTTTTCATCCGTTTATAAGAAGCGTTAAAAGCGAATTCACGATAGTCTCGTTTGTAGCACGTTCTGCAAACTCGAAAAATGACGAACTCGCGTGATTTTAGTTTTGCGTTTGTCCACTGTGACGATTGTACAAAGAATGCTTGAGTACCCTCGGCGTCGCAGTCGCGAAGAAGGTCAAAGCCCGTCAGCCTGTGCGCTAGCGAGGGAGAGGGCCCCTTTCAACACCCCCAAGTGACTTCGCTATCTCTTACTAGAACCCAGGATGACGGAACTCAAGCAATCGCAATCGCAAGACGTCAGGACCGCTGGTCCACACATCATGCGGATGAGGGATTAATTTACGGCGCCTTTAGTATTGACGCTTTTTTTCTCATATCCAAAGGTAACGAAGAACAGGTGGTCGAACCAGGTGTTCGAAATTCGCATTTTCTTACACTTTTTATCCCATTTCTGCTCATGTTATCCCGTTTCCACCTGTCGAATTGAATATCGCTTTGAAATAATTAAGATAAGTGAACTAGATTTTATTCGTTTCTTTTCGTTAACCTTGATCCGTTATATTTTAGGTGATGTGCGGTGCGAGACATATAAACCATAAGTTGAAGTTTATCAGTACCGGCCGATATTCTGTATTGTGTATTGAATTGCATATAATCGAGGCGTATCTTGTTATCACATTCGATGATTAAGTTGATCATAAGTCCTACGTTCGCCGTATTAGATAACAGAGGGCGTAAGAAATATGTATTCTGATTTTTTTTGCGCGTCGATATTAGAGAAATTGAAACACAAATTTCTATTTAATGTCGCGTCTATTCTCTCCTTAGTCAATGCTTAAAGCACCAACGAAATTCTTAAATCTCTAAATATTATTATTTCCTGCAAAAGAGTGCAATTTAAATCAAATATACTTTTAATACTTTTGTAGTATGTACATCTACAGAGTGTCAAAAGTTATTCGTGGTAGCTTTGGGAGATAATTCTACATTTTTGAATCAGTGAAGATCTGTAAAAAAAGCCGCGTATTGACTTGAAAGAATTTTGTGGTAGTGCCATGGTAGTAATATGTAGCTTATAAGAGAACTAAAATACATAAAAAAAAAAGCAAATTAAAATAATGACATACTTCATCGTTACTGGATCTAGGTATACCTGAGTATATATGTACATGATCATACATATAATATTGTAATCTGTACCAATAACTAAAAGTACGAAAAAGTATTCCATGTCTCATCTATTTTATACAAAAGAGGAAATCTATACAAATACGTCTGTGATTGAATAAAACTACTAAACAGGCCGAAACTGCAACCACGTGCAGTGATTTCTCCGATACTAAGCTGGTAAAATAAAACACCCACAATCGCGAACTTTTACCATCACGTACCGCCACATGATATTTTTGTAGGTCGGTATTTCAGAACCTGTGACACAAAATCCCATTTAATGTCACATCTATTCTTTTTTATCTTAATCGATTGTTATACATTGGTTATAGCTAGTTATACCTAGCCTTTCCATTTGATATTTGTTTACTAAAGTACGTTTTAATAATTAAAAATAATTGTAAATATCAATAATAATTATAAATATTATCGATATATTGTATAAAAATTCCCACGAAATAATATTTGGACCTGCTTTTCTTAGATCATGGTCAGTTTAAAAAATATACATTGTTCTTTGTTATAAATATGTTATAAGAATTGAATTAACCAGGAGGATAAAAACATTTCTAAAATATTTATTGTGTAGAAAGAATTGATCTAAATTTAATATCATGGAAAAATCACAGAAAATGCCAAAAGTGGCAAAGGTATGTAACACTTCTAAATTTTTACTACACATATAAATCATATAATTTAATATATGAGAATGTAATAATTCTTATATTATATCAAATTATTTTAACTATATTTTATTCTAGGTTAAAAATAAAGCACCTGCTGAAATTCAAATAACAGCAGAGCAACTTTTGCGAGAGGCAAAAGAACGGGACCTAGAAATCTTACCACCAGTAAGTATATTTGCATTTATTTATTCAATTTTGACCATTCATTATTTTTATTAATTTTATGTAATTTTTATCCATATATAAATTTTAATATATGTGAGGTTGAACCGTTGAAAAGTTGATATATAATGAATATTTATATATATTTCTATTACTTCAGCCACCAAAGCAAAAGATTTCTGACCCTCATGAGTTAGCTGATTATCAACATCGGAAACGTAAAGCTTTTGAAGATAATATTCGTAAAAATCGTATGGTAATTTCAAATTGGATAAAATATGCTCAGTGGGAAGAGAGTCAAAAGCAGATACAACGAGCAAGGTATAAAATATATTAAAGTCATCATGATTATATGTTTATGTTTAATATTTTTCTTTTGTAAAAACTAAACAACATTTTGTATTAATTATAAAAGTATTAATTGTATTATTTATGAATTTTAGATCCATATATGAACGTGCTTTGGATGTTGACCATAGAAACATTACATTATGGCTCAAATACACAGAAATGGAAATGCGAAATCGTCAAGTAAATCATGCCAGAAATTTATGGGATCGTGCTGTTACTATATTACCTAGAGCAAATCAATTTTGGTATAAATACACTTATATGGAAGAAATGTTAGAAAATATTGCTGGTAAATCCTTCTTTTATTTTTAATCTAACATAGTATATTGACTATTTATTGATTAAAATATTTATTTAGGAGCACGTCAGGTATTTGAAAGATGGATGGAATGGGAACCTGATGAACAGGCATGGCAAACATACATCAAGTTCGAATTGAGATATAAGGAAATTCAGAGAGCTAGACAAATTTATGAACGATTTGTAATGGTACATCCTGATGTTAAGCACTGGATAAAATATGCACGATTTGAAGAATCTCATGGTTTTATCAATGGTGCTCGTAATGTTTATGAACGCGCCATTGATTTTTATGGCGATGAAAATTTAGATGAAAGATTATTTATTGCATTTGCAAAGTTTGAGGAAGGACAAAGAGAAGTAAGGAAGGACCAAAATTATTTTTTTTACATAGTTTAATTTTTATTATAGTATTTACCATAGTTTTATTTTATTATAGCATGATCGAGCCAGGGTAATTTATAAGTATGCATTAGATCATATTCCAAAAGAGAAAACACAGGAAATTTATAAAGCATACACAATACATGAGAAAAAATATGGAGATCGTTCAGGTATTATAATTTATTATTGATTTATCATGCTGAATAATATTTTATAAATATATATTTATACATACAATCATGTTGTATTATTATTTATAGGTATTGAAGATGTAATAGTAAGTAAACGAAAATATCAATACGAACAAGAAGTGAAAGAAAATCCTTCTAATTATGATGCCTGGTTCGATTATTTGAGATTAGTAGAATCAGAAGGGAACATGGATGTCATTAGAGAAACTTACGAACGTGCGATAGCCAATGTACCACCAACTAAAGTAAGAGAGATGTATTTAACATATTTAGCATTTTTTACATATATCGTAAATAAATGTTAATATAAGGATATCATTTTTCATAGGAAAAGCTGTTTTGGAGAAGATATATTTATCTTTGGATAAATTATGCTCTTTTTGAGGAACTTGATACTGAAGATATAGAAAGATGCAGACAAGTCTATAAGTAATTAGTACCTTAAAAAGTACCATAGAAGATGTTTTATTTTGATTAATGTGTTTATATGTTTTCAGAGCTTGCTTAGAATTAATTCCTCACAAACATTTCACTTTCTCTAAAATTTGGTTATTTTATGCGTATTTTGAAATAAGACAGAAAAATCTCACAGCAGCTAGAAAAAAATTAGTAAGTAATAATTTTACAAAAATTTATAAATTGTGACACCGCATAGAAAATTATTTTAATTGATTATAGGGTATGGCGTTAGGTATTTGTCCTAGAGATAAATTATATCGTGGATACATTGATTTAGAAATACAGTTGAGAGAATTTGATAGATGTAGAATTTTATATGAAAAATTCCTCGAATTTGGACCAGAAAATTGTACTACATGGATGAAGGTATGATAATTTAGTCAATTTATTATTCATTATCATTTCAATGGTTAAATGTGTATAAAAATCATTCTTGATAATATTTTTGTACATAGTTCGCAGAGTTAGAAACGCTTTTGGGCGATGTAGAACGAGCACGAGCTATTTATGAATTAGCTATATCACAGCCAAGGTAAAATATTTAAAAGTATAAGTAATTTATATTACCTTAATCTTGTATTGTATCATTACTTTAATTTATAGATTGGATATGCCAGAACTCTTATGGAAATCATATATTGATTTTGAGATATCACAGGATGAAACAGAAAACGCAAGGCAATTATTCGAAAGATTATTGGAACGTACACTTCATGTTAAAGTAAGATTAATTATAATTAAATACAAGATATTTAATTTAGATTATGTGTTATTAAATATAAATCATGACATCTAGGTTTGGATTGCCTATGCTAAGTTTGAATTAGCTAATTCGACAACTGAGGATGGTCTGGATAATGTTGTGCTGGCAAGAAGAATTTTTGAACGTGGAAACGATGCACTTAGATCGAATGGTGACAAAGAAAGTAGAGCATTGCTTTTAGAAGCGTGGAGAGATTTTGAAAGTGAGAAAGGAGATGATGACACTCGAGCTAAAATCATGGAAAAAATGCCTCGTAGGATTAAACGTAGAAGACGTATTGTTGGAGAAGATGGGGTGAATAAATTTATTATATTACTTAAAAGTTTTAAAAAATCATTTTTTCACATACGTAATTTTTGTTTTTAGAGTGATGATGGTTGGGAAGAAGTATTTGATTTTGTTTTCCCAGAAGATGAATCACAGAGACCTAATCTTAAATTCTTGGCATCTGCTAAAGCTTGGATGAAACAGAAAGAAATGAATGACAAAAATGAAAATAATCAGATAGATTCCAATAATTAGAAAAATATTTTTTTTATTTAGAAGCAATTTACTATTTTTGTAAATAAACTAATGTTTGATTTTTTCACTGTAAATAAAAATATTAATTAGCTTTTAATTTTTTTAAAAGCATTAATCACTTTCTTCCAAATTCTAAGATTATACTTAGTTTACTCTATACTAGACATATTAAGAGATACTAAGTTCATAATTTAAAAAATCGTAATATAATGTATGAAATCTTGATCATTTTTGTAATTGTATAGAATTTACATGAAGTGACTCAGTTAAATGAGATCATCTAAATTTTTGCTTTATTTATTGTTGCATGAAAAATGTTTTTAGGACAAAGTTACAGTATTTGGTCATTTCATGGTCATTTTTAGAAATAGAACCTCATTTTTCAATATCTTTGTAGAATGCGACAAAACAAATTCAGCAATCTTAATAATCATACAGTTTCTATCATATAATCTTGGTATATAAAACTGTGGTCTAAATGCGTAAGAAATTTGTAAGATTCTTAAGGAAAATATAAACAAGATGAGGAATAAAAGATAATTTAAATTATGTAATTATTCCTATTTTAATAACATAGAATAGTATAACTTACTTAGTTTAGAACTATTAAAAGATTTCAAAATATATATTTAGATAAACGTATGGAATAATCACATATATATGTATAATAAATGTTAAAGATGATATTATATATATTATGAATGAATGAATCACATATTATGAATGACTGATAAATTTGTGAAATTTAAAATTTTATAAATGAAATATTGATAGATTGATGAATATTTAATAAACATCTCTTTGATCTCTACAAAACATATACTAAATAACTTGCTACTTTTGTATACGTTTTTAGTCATTTCAAGTTTTATTAATATAATCACGACAGTAAGTTGTCATTTTACTACTACTGGAATTTCAAGATATTTCGTATAACATACGTAATATGTTCATAAAAAATACTTCCATGAACCACTGTATATTTTTTACATAATCCATTTGACAATAATAAATGAAATCTAATTGATTATAGTCTCGTTACTTTGAATGAAGAGATTACATTGAAGTTAGTTATGTATCTCTATAGAACACACTGCTGTTCGTATTTCTTAGCCAATGGTAAGGTCTCATGTGTAATGTGTCTGTGACTTGTAGAGTGGGTTCGACGCGGCAATCTCGGCGTCCGACGTGAGTCAAAGTGATTTTTAGGCGCAACTTTCAATAAATATGTTGTGCTAGTATCGTGAAAGTAAAGAACGATGAGCTTCTCTAGCGATGAAGTCAATTTCTTGGTTTACCGATACCTTCAAGAATCTGGTATATTTTTTGGAGTACTACGTAACCTCTTTTCAAATAATTTTGGCAAATTTTGAATTTGCTATTGTTTGTACACATTTGTTACTTATATTATGTATATATACATTTCACAATAATATTTGCAATTGATAATATCATATTGGTCAATAATATATTACAAATTATAGATCAAATGTGATTTAAAGAGGTTATTTGAGCACAAATAAAAGCATATCCATGACGTTGATTATTAAGTTATTTCTTAAGTTTATTGTATAAAAGTTGTACTGTAGATTATATAAAAGATGCAAATTAATCTCTGTGTGTTTTTTTTTTATAGGATTTCAACACTCTGCATACACATTTGGCATAGAATCACATATATCACAGAGTAACATAAATGGAGCATTAGTACCACCAGCAGCACTTTTATCAATTCTACAGAAAGGGCTACAGTACACAGAAGCAGAAATATCAATAGGCGAAGATGGTACTGAACAAAGAATGGTGGAATCCTTATCTCTTATTGATGCTGTTATGCCAGATGTTGTGGCATCAAGACAAAATCAAATTAATCAGCAAAAACAACAGGTGAAAACAGAAGTACAAGATACAAATGGAGAGGAAGGTAATTTGACTTATTATATTAATTTTTATTCATGTTATATTGTATATGTTATATTTTGAAACCAAAAATTGTTATCCTGGCACACCCTGGTCTATAAAAAAAACTTAAGTTTTATAGACCTCCTTATTATACCAGGTACATTAATGGACTGCTTTAGCTGTCGGACTTGTTATGAGCAATTATTATTTGTTATAACAGTCATAAAATATTAAAGTAAAATGTATTTATTATACTCTATTAATGAATTAAAAAATTTGTTTTGTAATGTTAAATTATGTACTGATATAGCAAGATAAAGCTCACTGTTACATTTATAACATGTCGGAAAGCTAGGAGCAAACAATATTATTAATATATGTGTGATCTGGAATGAAGAATAAGAATAAGAATTACAAAGGTTTATTATTTACAAGATACTTTATATATATACTGTAATATTATATAAAGAATAAGAATAAGGATATTTTTAAAGTCTATACATACTGTAGTTGTAAAAAGAGATCAGCTTTTATTAATTTAATTGTATAAGATAAGTATAAAATAATATTTTAATTCTATAAAATAATATGAAGGTAATAAAACAGTTTGTTACTTAATATTAATGTATTATTTTTTGGAAACAGAATTTCTTTATTTCAGATTACGTATATAAATACAAGAAGGAGAGAAAACTTTCCATTTGGTAATTGTTATTAATTTACTAACCTGTTTTCAGTTGTTACCTCCAATGAAGGTGTAGGCACAAATGAGAGAGGAGGAGATAGGACAGAAATGGAAGTAGATGAACAACAACAAGGTTCAAGCAGGGGAACTAATGCTAGCGCTGTTGAAATTCCAGACACTAAAGCTACAATATTACGTGGTCATGAATCGGAAGTTTTCATATGTGCATGGAATCCGACAACTGATCTTTTGGCTTCTGGTTCAGGAGATAGCACAGCTCGTATTTGGGATATGTCTGGTAGTTCACAAGCTCCAAATCAGCTTGTTCTTCGTCACTGCATACAAAAAGGTGGTACCGAAGTGCCAAGCAACAAAGATGTTACTTCATTAGATTGGAAGGTAAAACGATTATTTCTCTTAAATTACAACGTTGAAAAAAGGAAACTAACTTTGGTTACTTATTTTAGTGTGATGGTACCTTATTAGCAACAGGAAGTTATGATGGTTATGCACGAATTTGGAAGACAGATGGTAAATTAGCATCCACATTAGGTCAACACAAAGGTCCAATCTTTGCATTAAAATGGAATAAACGTGGTAACTATATATTAAGTGCTGGAGTTGACAAAACAACAATTATATGGGATGCAGAAAGTGGACAATGTACTCAACAATTTAGCTTTCATTGTGCACCTGCCTTGGATGTTGATTGGCAAACAAATACATCATTTGCTAGTTGTTCTACTGATCAATGCATACATGTATGCAAACTTAATGTTGATAAACCAATCAAGAGCTTCCAAGGTCATACAGTATGTATACAAAAATAATTACATTTTTTGATTCAGTTAAATATTTATTTAAAATTTAAAGAGTTTGTTTCTCCTTTAATTGTAGAATGAAGTTAATGCTATAAAATGGGACCCCCAAGGTAATTTATTGGCTAGTTGTTCCGATGATATGAGTCTTAAAATTTGGTCTATGAAACAAGATACGTGGGTACATGATTTACAAGCTCATAGCAAAGAAATATATACTATTAAATGGTCCCCAACTGGGCCTGGAACACACAACCCAAATATGAATCTAACTTTAGCTAGTGCATCATTCGATTCTACTGTAAGGTTATGGGATGTAGAAAGAGGTGCATGTATACACAGACTTACAAAACACACAGAGCCAGTGTATAGCGTAGCATTTAGTCCAGATGGTAAATTTCTTGCTAGTGGAAGTTTTGACAAATGTGTTCATATATGGTCTACGCAGGTAAGATAGTTATTCTTCTTTTGTTTGCTATATTTAACAGAAGGTTCAGGAAAATATTATACATATTTTCTTTTATATTTACTTGTGCAGAATGGTCAATTGGTACATAGTTATCAAGGAACTGGAGGAATTTTTGAAGTGTGTTGGAATAGTCGAGGAGACAAAGTCGGTGCTTCTGCGTCTGATGGCAGTGTGTTTGTTCTAGACCTTCGTAAAATGTGATCGCAAATGAACAATAGATTATGTTTCATTTCCCGGACCTATGATTTTAAGTTACCTTCAATAATTCTTGTTTTATTCTTTATTTTTCATTGAACTCTTTATTACCCGGAATATTAGCCACATTTTACAATTACTTGATTAACTTGTGCTTGTTGAGTATAGTTTCATAGTACATTAATTATTTATATATAAAATTAAAGTTAAAATTGAGATAGGTTCAGTAAGTTACGAATTGAAGAAGGTTTGAATATAAATATAAAATAAAAAATGTGGTTTCTTTTAGCTATTTCACTAGGGTTTTATTACAAATGTTTATAAAAAGTATTGTACATTAATATTTTCAATAATACTCTGTAAAATTTGGAACAGCTTGACAGATATTATATTTCTAGAGAAAAATATTATTCATTCACTATGTGGATGGGATATATATAATTTTAATGATAATATTAAGCATTATATGAAACATCGGTAATAATAAGGAATAAAATGAGTCTTTTAAAAAACTGCACAACCATTTCATTTATTCTTATTACATTTTATTATATTTCATTAAGTGAAAGAGGTACAATTAGAGTACACAACAAATCTTATTTAAATTAATTTTATTTTATTTCAATTACGCATTATGTAATTAAATCAATAAAAACGAAAATTTAAAACGAAAATAAATAAACGATATTGTACGTGTTTTTCAAATAAATAAAATCTATTTATGTTACATACATTTTTAAACTTTCTTACACATTTCTTCAACAATAGATTATATAATACGACATATAAATAATAATAAAATTTAATTACATTTATTTTCTAACATTAACGTAAACATCGTAAGCATTAATCATTGTACTTTTAAAATAACCACAAAAATCAATTTCTAATTTTTAATATAAAAGTGCTGTAAGATAAATGCAAATAAAATAAAACAAATGAAATTGAAAGAGTACGTATTTTACGAAGTAACATAATTAAAATCAACAAGTTTTTTTTATTATGTATTTTGTATAATCCTATTATGTTCAAAGATATTTATTTGCATTCCGTCTTTAATTTAGCGTAAAATCATATAACTAGAATGAAAATATTCCAAAAATAAATCACGCCTCGATGTTTTACGTAGAAATAAATACAATTCGGTGAAAAACATAGCACATCTATTAATCTGTGGTGCATATGAAAGGAACTATTCACCGATTATTTAGAATACACGCCTCTAATGCAGTATTCATTGATAAATATATAAATTCATTTGACCACTATCTGTGTTTCTCTGAGGGTGTTATAAAAATAAGGAATATAACCGTAAAGAAAGTAACGTAAATGAAAATAAAGAAATAATCCACATAAAATAAAAGTATTTAAGAGATAGTTCTATGGAACATTTATTCTTAACTACATTTATTCCTTTCACGAGTGAAATTTGTTGAGAAGAAAGCGTTTGATCTATATATTTAAATAATTACATTACATTAAATTTACAGCCATTTGGATCTATATTTGTAAATAACGTCTAAGTTCGGCTTGAAATGATTACCAAAATATTACATGAATACTTGGTTGTTCAAGAAATTTTACTGTACAATAGATAAATACAATTTGTTTTTCTTTTGCACGTCTTCGCAGTTAATTTTAATTAAGAGTCGTATTTCAAAATAATTATAATAAAATACTTTAAAACATCTCTATCGTCGTGTTCGTAAAACTTAATACTAATACGAAGAAACGTTTACATTAAATTATATCCAAAATTGGATATAAAATGTCTTCTGTTTGGGGTTTACTGGTTGGACAGACTTTAAGGGATCACAACGCATAATACTGTTTTGTTTCGTGTTTTTTTTGCGCTATTGAAAAGGAAGAAATAGAAAATAGTAAAATGTCTACTCCGAGAGCTAAAGTTAAATTGTTTTGTATGGTTAGTATAGAGAAGAAAAAAGTATGAATATAGACAAGGAAACTGATATCATATGCTTCACATGGTATTTCTACTTCCCTCCTCTTCTGGATGTTACAAAATTACTTAGAATTAAGACGATTAAAACTTAAATAAAAGAGATAGGAGAAAATACTGATATATTCTGATTGTTAAACTTTTTGCACTACTAGTAACTTCATGCGCTAATATTTACTTTACGCTTGACACATGTATAATTCATGAATGAAACGCGATATTAAATTATGAATTTTGCACAGCACAAAATGTATAGATACATGTATGTATTATATGTATATATATATGATAAAACCTGAGGAATATGACGAATAATAGATAAACTATATGCAATCCATTAGCTTGTTAGATAAAAAATCGTAATATAGCGATAGTGTATTGTGACTTGATCTTCCTTTGTGTTGATTACAGCAAACGTAGCTCATTCGCTTGGATCTGAAAACAGAGATTTCATTTACTTTTTACCAGATAATATTTTTAAAATGCTATTCTACGTCAATATCTAAAACAAAATTAAAAAATAAGAAGCATTAATCAAATGTACAGGCCAGGACTAGGCAATTTAAAAATAATTTTATTCAAATAATCATTCGAATAATATTTTTATTTTATTTGTTATTTGCTCTGTCGCTTTAAATTAGATAATGTTATTTAAGCAACGGTGTATTTGAAAAATAACTTATTTTATTACTTGTTATTTTATTTGAAATTTAGATATTTGTTATTTGTCTTTACCAAGAAAATAATTTTCTTCCTATCAATATGGCATGGAACTTCCATTCAAAAATTACAGAAATTCTAAAATTTCGACGATATGTATAATTTAATACAAATATATATTTTACATAGATCACAAAAAGTGCTTAAACAGGCAATTATCCGGAATATTAACAAGCCTCACTATACGTCTTTGATACCTACTATACACATACTTAATTATATATAGTTTATACTGTATATTAATTTCTTTCTAAATATAAGTTTACAGTAAATATCTTGCAACCTCTATATATATTTTCAGATTGGTTTTAAATTTTACCAATATAATCATGGCAGTTGCGTCTCATCACAGTGCTAATAAAATTTCAACATGTTTTCATATAACACGCACGATATAGACATAAAAGTTTCGCGTGGTAAGTGTACAAATACTTTCGCGAGGCACTGTACATTTATGAAAAATTAAATTTACGAAAACGAACAGAATAATTACCCTTCGCATTTGATCGTCTTGTCTTTCTCGAAAAGCGGAATCGTCATTTCGTAGCCAGTTCTGCATTCTGTCAGGGATCCTTTCTGGCACCACGTCTCGATCGTGGCTCTTCTCTTCCTGTTCAATCACATAATCAATTCCGTTTCTTATTCTTGAGTCGATAGCTTTGTTCACGTCCTTGTTGTAAAGCGGTAATGATCTTTTTCCGATAGTTTTTAAAATACGTCGATTCGCGTCAATTTGCTGTTGATCCTGTAAAGCTTTACGCCGGGCAAGTTCAAGAAGAACTCTCTGTCTTAACACGTCCAAGGAATTCATGATCGACAACGATCCAATGCGTTTTGATTCCAGTCGTTTTGTCCGGATCACCGTTGATTCAGGATCGTTTCCCGAGTCGAACATTTCATTCTGAAAATTATGAAATCGTCATCTCTTATTTATTTTATTTTCCATTTATTGTTCATTTATATTTCACAGTCCCTCCCCTCTAGGTTAGGACGGAATTTCAGTTACATTTCTCTTACCCTTATCGTCTACCTTAACATATGCTTCATCTAAGCTTAACATATGAATCATCCTATTTAACATACTTAACATTTAGTCTTAAAACCTACAACTTAAATTTAGCTTTATAATGTACCTCTTATATTCTTTGTTGTCTATGTCTTTTATAGTCTCGCAGTGTTTAAGCTTCAACGACATACAGATCCAAACAGAAACACAAAATACGAAATATCTATGGCAATATAGAATATAAAAATATAATATAAAACTATATAGGATCTTTCTTCCCTTTCCTGTTCTCCTCTCTCCCCACTAGCCCTTTCTTTCTCCTTCTCAATTTCTCACAGAATCTCGGGCCTCGGATTTTGTGCCCCAAGAACAACCACTGCATCTACCTCCATAATTTAATCCTGTTTTTTTTTAAATAGTCCTGTTACATTCCTTCGGTATATATTTCATGTCCTCCAGAAATTCGGCATTTCCTGTTTCCACTCTCTTTCCAATACTCATCTCATTTCCACGCCTAAATCCTTGCAATCATTTTTCCGTCTTTACCTTTCATCCTTTCTTTTAGATGTGTACCTAGGTCGTCTTTGCTACTTCTATATTGAAAATTGTTATATTTTACAATAAGTAGAATTACTCGCATTAATACTCGGATACAGCAGTGCCTTTGTATTTGTTACTTTGTATAAGAAGGAATGATTTACATAGAGTTGGTTGCATTGACGTTCAGAAACCCTTTAAGACGTAATCACTTTTTTTTTTTAATTGGATCAAACGACGAGTCTTTTATTTTGAAAAGCGAAAAGAATTAGTTTGTTCTTTTTAAAATTTTTGAATTAATTAACTTATTAAGGAAACGTTGTTACTACTGATAACTCTAGGAATTTTTAATAATTACGTATCACCGACGTTTTGCAAGATGTGGTTGTAATTTATTCGTTTACAATTCCCAAGACCGTTAAAAATCCATTTGTTCGGGTAATGGATCAGCTTTACCCTATGTAAAAAGCGGAAGTATTTTTATACGATCCTTGCGTTTACTTTTATGGAGCACTTAATTCCTACTTTGCCAGAGGAAAGCGTACGATTTCTTCCAAATGTGATTAAAACGAAAGACATTCTCACCTGTCTCATTTCAGTAGGAAAATATTTGGATTTTCCATTTACGAAATAATGAAAGATTATATACGCTATAACTGAAAATAAGCAGTCGAATGTAATATATGACGTGCGTATAGTTATAATGTACATACATTATTATTATTCGCATTTGTATTGTTTATATTCTTATCATTATTAATTTTAATTTAGCTTCTACAGCTGCAGATGAATGGTCTAAAAATTTGATTATTACAATCATATGTATGTCAGGATGTTTGCACACATTGCGTTCAGATCGACTTTTCAAAATTAATACGCGATAACAAATTGATGTTCGAAAAGATTTTTATTCCTAGATAATTAAATTATAATGCTGATTTATAAATTTACGTAGAACTGTATCACTATTATTAATTTTACTATTTTGTAAGTACTTAGCATTTAATTTTTTAAACATTTGCTTAGCTGTGATTGATCTAAATCGTGACATTTAAAACTGGATATTTAAATCAGACATAAACACATATTAATTTTAATACATTATTGTAATATGTTATTAAATAAATGATTTAAATTTTGATAAATATGTTGTTTTTAAGCCGATTTAAATATCCGTAATAAAACTGAGATCTAAGACTTTAAGTGGTTCGTAATATTCATCGAGAGCAATAAGAGGTATTTGTTGCTTTTCTAACCTACTGTCTTTTTCACATTTTTAAAACTGGAAGTTGGTTATAATAAACACAAATTTATAGTTGGATGATGTAAAATACTGTTATTAAAATAAGGAAAATAAGTATAGATCTCCTCACGCATTATGTTTACAACTACTTATTGTATAAAAATTGAACGACAAATTCGTGCGTTTATACTGTATGCATTCCACTGAATTTTATTTGGAGAACTTCACTTATTAAATATTGAATCAATAACAAAATGTCCATTAGTCTTTATTACTATCTCATCGTCCCACAAGTTTTTGGATATCATTTAGGTAGAATTTTTGTGGTTTAGACGAGAAATATTCTTGAACCATATTGTGCACTTCGTAGATTCTGAATCTTTTGCCATTCAGATAATTTTGCAAGGATCTAAACAAGTGATAGTCTGATGGTACCAAATCGGCTGAATATGGACAACGTCCATAATTTCTCAGTTTAAATCTATAATTTTCAGTCGTAAGACTTATATCGTTTATTTCTTGCAGCATAACTCGAAATTTATAGTATTCGAAAAACAGGAAAAACGGTTGTCCCTCGTACTTCTACTGCGAAGTTCAAAAATTTGCTATGGGAGGGCAGTTGTGTCGCTATCGCATCATCACGAAACTACATATAACAGCTTAGAACATTCAAACTTGTTTTCGTTTGAATGTTGCGGAAATGAGGGATATGCGATCATGAATTATCTCGAGGAAAAATAGAGATACACGCGATTTGTCGTTAAATATTATTTCACTCATTGCAATTGTTGACAACAAACTTTTGAATCAATGATCTAATTTGATTGAAAAAATTCATAATTACGTAGCAGAACGATGCAAGGACATCCATTCAAAAACATATGAACTTTTTTATTCAACCTATTCTAAATATGCAGATATCTTCTTATTCATTCAACGGTATTTGCAATCAATTTTTTAAGAGAATTTTTAGTAAATTAGATGGCGCTGTGTTTTGATGCAAGCGGTAACTTCGATTTGCTACACCGCGAATGAAATAAATAGATGCAACATCGTATAAAAAAGAAGAATGTTAACACTAATTCGCAATTGCTGACGTAGTATCTCTTTCTAAAATCTTCAGCTGGTTGCTGCTGACATAGAATACAATCTGTATACATATAAGTTTTTTTATATTTTAACACTTTTACAGCCGGTCATTTTTTTCATTTTTCCAAAATGGTAGTCAAACTACAAAGTCTTCAAAAATATATTGCTGCACAAAAGCATCTGAACACGCATATTTTTTGCAAGATGTGGTTTTATCATAAATAGATTGCGGACTTTTTGTGCTTACTCATGGGAAATTTTCAAATAGATATCATCCAACTAAAATATAATAACTTGATCGTTATTTTCATTTGTAGAAGTATATAAATACTAAATACTATATATACTACATAAATACTAAATAAATAATAAAACATAATATTGATAAATAACGTTGTTAACAAGTTTCTTTAATTTAATAGAAGAGTAACTTGAGAAGGCTGCAATTAAAATTAATTATTCGTTAACGGACTGTGAATGCAATTATACAAAATTCGAAGATGCAAAAATACACAGAATGTACATAATTATATGACCTATTTATAGTAGAATACCAATCTGATATAATTTCTAACAGCTAAAACGTATCTCTATTCAACTTCTATTTCTTAAACAATCTCTACAAAAATATACATTTGCCTAAAGATTAGCAGTCTGCTGATTATCGATTGATCGCTCATTTATACGCGCCCGGTCTAATGTCTCTCCGCCTTTAAAATAGATGGTATCTTCCTTTCGAAAATGGGTGACAAAAAGCAGGATTTTTTTTCTTCAGACAAATGCATTTTTAGTTACGACTGCGAAGCGTAATATCAGAATAGCAGCGAGAGGAATTTTATGAATATTAAAATATTGCGCACCTAAGACACATACGAATGTCTGTCGTGAAAGTTAACTGAGCGGTGTTGCATAAAGGATAAAATTCGATCATTGCTTCGGCGATATGGCAATATCGCGGCTGAAGTGGCGGTGAAAAAAGAATCATTGTAAATTACTGTTTAAGCGGATTGAGGGTGGAGTTATATTGAGCATATCCGTGGGAGTAAAAAAAAAAAAAGAAAAAAGAGGAGAATGAAAGAAAGGAACTCAACGGTGCTCATATGTGCAGGCCGCAGTTTTCTACCCTACCCACACTCGGATATTTCCCAGCTTTTATTGCCACTTTTACGGAAAACGCGCTCAAGAATATGAAGAAAAGGTCTAGGAGCGCGTACCGGAAGAGGGCCACAGCACTTACTTACGCGCATGTACTAGTACCTCGGAATACTTTGCCTTCAGCCATTCTTCAAATTTCACACGCTTCCTTCGCTTTTTCGTAATTTACAAGCCGTTATAAAGAGCTGACAAAAAAGAGAATTCGTTCGTGAAATATACCGAGTGTCCTGGCGTAAAGCCACCTGCCAGTACAGTAGAGCTTGCCGTATCCGAACTAACAGAGGGACAAAAATATTCGAATAATACGAAAGACGTTCTAAAAGTGTCAAATATTCTAGCGTCATTACTTTAGGGAGTGAATGTTGTATTTAAGAATACGATAATACCGAAGAAAAATTATTCGCAAGTTTCCCCCCCGTATCTTATGTAGTTTCTTACTGAAATATTCACAATGATACGAAAAGTGAAGATTTGGGGGAAGGTGTTTTCACTCTTAGGACCGTTCTTCAGCTGAGAAAATAAACTGTCCCGTTATTGGCACTACACGGACTACGTTTGTGAGAAGTTAGAAATTTTCATGAATATCCGACTTCCATACTTTGCTAACTTGCTAAGTTACATAATTACCGACTAACGGTAACTAAGTCATAAATTGCGTTTATTCTTTCTCTATAATTACGCTTCGTACTACGATTTTTTGTATCCAGTGATAACGAAATTGCACTCTACATACGTATTTCGTGCTGCGTCCATTATTGCCTCGCAACCTTCCAATAAAGCGTTTGCAACAAAACTTCATCTTTAAAACATTTTTCCTTATTTTCACTTGTAAATTGTGCTCCTAAAGTTAAACCGGAAAAAGTAGAAAACATTGTGCATACTGTATCTAGCTTCTAAGGGTGTTCGGATACTTTCGTGAGCCATCATGTACATAGACTTTTGTGATCGACCGTATATCTGTCTGTATAATTTGTATTGAAATCGAAGCCTGTCGTGCACATATCTGGAGAGTTTCATCGGCATTAGGAATCCAGGAGCTCGATGTTCTCTACTTGCAGATATATAGCACTTATTCCTCGTTCGATGTATCTATCGCTCTGCCCCAAACATTGTCGGCTCGTTCCATATAGATCCTCTATCGTTTGCACAATATGGAAAGTAATTAATTAAGAACATTTAGCAAAAGTGGCAATCACCGGCTCCGACAAGGAGACTAGTTTTAATTAAATTCATGCAACGAGAAGAATAGAAAGAAAAGATGCTTTGAGGAATGCTAATGCAACATTCACACGTGCAAGTTGAATAAATCAATTATGGCCAATTAATTGACCTGCGTTGTTTTCACATAGGAATATGTTATGAATAGTTATTATATGTTATGAGAATATGCTATGAGAGGTATATGAATAGGAATATGTGTGAAGATTAAAAATTCCGGGTATTTGGAATTTTATTCGACAATTTTGTGTTATTCAAATTATCTACATTATCTCTAACGGTTTAACTAATGAATCTCTTTATGTTTGACGTGAGAACTTTGAAAACTACAGCCGTCTGGTTGCAAGCGATATTATACTAAACATATATAGTTACCAACGAATATACAAATTTACTCTTCTCTACTTGATCTTTTAATAAACCATTTATTCCATTTTTCTGCCGATTTCGTAGAAAGTAAATGACACTTTTAATTACTAATCCATCGCCAATTCATATATTTTGAACATATTCGACCGATCAATATTCAAATTTAATTTTTAAATTACACTCGAGCGAAACGTCCACATACGTTTGAACAATAGTGGTATGTTTATAGATGTGAGTACACTAGCACATAGTGTTTGATTAATGGAGAGAAAGAATGATTGGAAATCATGGTCGAACGAATCTCCGATTCCATTTCCAATTACAAACCTCTCGACGATGAAATTTCACAACAAGTGTGTTATCCTTTTCACGTCTCACCCGCGAATAATTTCTCTGTTGTTGCAGAACAACCATGTTATTGTCTGCTTCGAAACGCGAAACAGAGAGTTTTTCAATAATCTGTTTATCAAGGTGGTCCATGAAACGGGAAAACGGTTGTGACGTTTAACATTTGATTCTGTCCGTGCGACTCCAGACGAGAGATTCGCAAAAGGATATATCATAATCATTTTACGTCCAGCCAATAGAGGTTAGGTTGGGGTTAGGTTTGACGGATTAGGCTCGTGGATCTTGAATTTCAGCACGCGCCTAGATCTCATTATCTATTTCTGCGTTGTTCGAGTTGTAAAAATTATTTAATCCAAGAAAATTCACTGGTAAGTTTTATTGCAAAGAATTAACGACTTGATTTGATGAAATAATAACAGAATAATTTAATTAATAGATTCACGTTACGAACACGAGGCGAAGGAAACGTAAGTTGGTTTCGTAAGAGACATTTAATTATCGATTCAACGGTAGTTAGTATATTTTGAAAGGAAGAAACAAATTTTTAAATGTCATTTACTCGATTTATAATTCTTTTGTCCAGCGAACCTTCTTTTCTCGAATTTTCGAAGCAAGTTTAAACGAAATGCTTTATGGAAAGTTAAAATGAAAATTTTGTTTCGTTTTTACTAAGAAACTTTTATGTTTAAAGCAACTTAGCACGTTTTTCTACAATTTGTATTTTCACATTTTTCCATATTTTCCGGATCACTTCGCGAAGTAAACATTTCTACTACTACTTTTTAAGGAAATATTCCGCTGCATAACCGTCTTCGATATTGTAGTAAGTCGGTGGGCTATTTCGAACATTGATTAATTTTTTTCTTAAAAAGAATATTTTTCTACCGACAGGGTGGGAATATTTTCAACTAATTTATTATAAATCTCAATGTTTTTAAACTGGAATGGTAAATTTTGCAAAAGCAGCGCAGTAACTTGATCTTTTTTATACCAAATGATTTCACGATGACGTTATTTCAATTGTGTAGTAAAATTATCCAATCTAAACGGATAAAATGTAGAAACCTTATTGTTCGTTTTATCACAGGCTATATTCTGCGCGAGAACCAGAATCGATAGAACGATTTCCACATTTCGATATTTAACTCCACTTTTGAGAAAAAGTATGTCAATCATACTCAACGTTCCAAGCGTTTGCTTATAGTCATTGACATTTAACGCTTCAATCTATTATATTTCTATTAATTTTAAGCAGCGTTCATCTGGACCACAATCTTTTAATTGAATCGCATCGTGTCCAAATATTTGTGCATGGTAGTGCAGGTTTCATCTATCTGTATTTATAAAAATATGAATTTGCATAAATGTCCATAGTTTATTTATCGAATTAATACGTGTAATATTGTACGTTTAATAGATAAATTTGCTTCTTATTTAACAGATGCTGTGATTTTTATTTCATTTTATTTTACAGTGATCATAATCCTATTATCTGATAAATTATCGACTATAAAAGGACAGAAGGTAAAAAGAGTCCTGTTCGTTTTATCATAAATTATGTTATCTAATCGAATATGTATTTATTCATAAATCAATAGGATAACTTTGTTATTTCAATATTTATTTCTTTAATTCACTTGCATAATATTACTATCATTTCGTTATTAATTTTCAGTGAGAATTTCCAGATTTTCTATATGCAATCTCTTGGTCAATCGAAAATATAAAAATAGAAATTTGTTTAAAAAAGTAGATTCTAAGAAGATTTGATAAATATTTGTGCGTTAGTATAACGAGATAAAAAAATCTGTTTTTCTTTGACACATTTTATTAAAATTTAGCGAGTTCTTAAGGAGATGAATCCACTTTGGGATTTCTATTGGATACAGTGGCTATACAAAGCAATCGTACACTACTGCATTTATTATTGAACTTTTATAGTAATTAAATGGATCAGACTATAATAAATTTCGTACCAATTAGTAGTCCTTTCATATGATTATACAAGTTTGATACTATGAAATGAAACGTACAGTGGTTCGCGAAAGTACTCGAAAACTCTTAGAAACTTCCTATTTGATTATTACAGAAAACATTTTGAAATCTTAATAGCACTATAACGAGGCACGACTAACGTGATTATAATAGTAAAATTTCAGACGAATCTGAAACTATGTGTAGAGAAGTTTCAAAATATTTATTGTAAGCATACACTTCGCGAAGGTCACCAAAATATTTAATTAAACAATCAATCATTCACTGTAATAATAAACTATGAATATGTAGCTTAATATGAATATTCAACACCGCTATTTATAATATAAATTAATATTTTACTAAGTGTATATTTGCAACAAATATCTTTTAATTCCTATATACATTTTCGGATTGATTTTAAACTTTACTGTTATAATCGCGATAGCCGTGTCTCGTTATAGCGCTAACAAAATTTCAAAAGTCCCGTACGATGTATACGATGTCTATATAAATAAGTTCTGTGGTAAATATTCAAATATTTTCGTAGGGAACCGTGGAATTTAATAAAAGAACGTTTCATTGAAGAATAAGAACGTGTACAAATACTTTTCTGTATCAGCCATCATACTTATTATAATTTTTCTCATATATTTTTCCTACAGCTATTTCGTGCAATTTGCATTTTCATAGCGTGAGCATATCGTACCTCTAAGTCTGGAATTCGGTGATCAACGAGAAGTAGGAGAGGATGATTATCCCGAGACAATTCTCTTTCATCGTACACGTAGGATATGGGTTGACATTTAGCCATAGCGACAAATAATAGAGATAGGAGCAGGCTCATAAGCGTCATTGTGTCTGCAAGCACGGGAAACGAATATATCTGAAACAGAGTGAAAGTAAATTTTCATTAAATACTATAAGCCTGGTAAACGTTTCATACGAAACAATTTTCACAGCGTCTTATTAAATTTATTATGTAAAATGTGTTTACCATAGCGACCAGATGTTTAACCAAGAGAGCTTTGGAATATTAAAGCTTAACCATCGCGAATTATCAACACGATTAAGGTTTTAATAGGTGGCAAGGAAAAAACATTTTGGTTTACTCAATTTTTTATTAAAATCACGACGAGGAGTAATATTTTGAAAATTTCGAAGATCATAAAAAGAGACATCTTGGTAAGATAACTTTAGTAACGTTTTAATTTGTTTGTTGATGTATCCAATTTTCAATTATCCAAACACGTAGCTAGAAGGTTCATTTTTAAAATATTTAACATTCAAATTTAATTTCAAAATTCTGTTAAATATCGACTTTTCTCATTTATCCCCTTTCAAAGAACTGAAGCAATTTCAATCAAATTTTAACTGAAATTGCCTTTTTTACTAACATCGCTAAATATAAAGTCTCTTATGAATATTTAAAAGACAAGTTCCATGGCGGATAAAAATTATTCAAAGCTGCAGACAAATGACGAATAATAATTTTGCTTCGTCCAATACAGACGCTATCTCTCTAATTCCTGCATTTAGTATGCACATTAATTTTGTAGAAAATAGTATAGAAATATGAATGGATTAACATCTTTAAACCTCTAGAAGAATTAAAATGAATAAAAAACTTTAATTTGTTACTGGAAGTTTGTTTGCTTAGAAAAGTTAGAAAAAATTTCTCGTATCTTTAATAAGAGATTCATTCAGCGTAATAATAAAATTTAAGGGGCAGAAAAGAAGAAGTCACGAGGAAAAAGAAAATCTCCAAGAACGAGGGAAGGATGATATAAACTTCATGTACTGTACAAGATGTTTCATCCAATTTTAACACATGAAATATTGTTGCTATAATTGAAATTTCGAACAAATATTTTCTAGAAAGAGAGTATAATAACTTATAAAAACAACTTCATTGCATTAGGAAGGATTAATGAAATAAGGAATTTGTCTGTTAAAATGGACTATTCCATTTTATTTATCTGTATACGATAACCACTTCAAGAACGAATTCAAAGATAAAAGTTGATAACGTCAAAGGATCAAGCCGAATTCGTATCTGCAACGTTTTACGAAATATTTCGCGTAATATTACGCACGGTTAGAAAAACGTAAACGAACATTCCAGTTTTATTTTTCCGAACAACTTTCCCCTTTGCTCGATACTGGCCACAATTTTCACTGACATTTAGATCGGCTGATATCGCATTCCGATCATATCGAATAGCCACTTGAAAAATAACCAACTATTTGTCCGATTAAGTCGAACGTGCGTATATTTTTCGACAAGTCTCTTATGTATCTGTTATATTTTTTGCTGCAGAATTTTCATGTCTTATTTTATGTCTCACAAAAAGGCTTTTAATGCAACTATCTTTAGCAGAAAATTAAAGCAAAGATAATAAGATCAATAATGAATGGTTCATAGCAGAAATGAACCTTACTCGTGTTTTCTTTTTCGCAGGATAACCAGAGAATGTTTTAGCATATTTTATTTCTATTTAGTGTATTTTATAAATAAAATATTCGTCATATTATACAGTTGATATAATCTATAATCATCTATAATTATATATAATGTATAATTAATGTCTAGTTGCATATTATTAAACCATTTATTTAATTATTTATTTATGTTGTTGTATCATTACACATATACAGGGTGTCCAATTTTAATTTATAAATGTAAATTACATTACAATACTGGTAAACTATCCACCGTATAAAGAAAAGAAACAAGAATTGAATATTTTATAATGATCTAGAATTACAAATATATCAACATTTATATAATATGGCGAATATTTTGTTAAAAAAATTGGTAACGATAGCTTGGGTTTAGAAATTAAATGTACATGTATAAATTTAGTATGACCAATTCCAAATCTGTTTAATACTAAGCGTTGTTTATGTCCGATATTTGCAGCCGTTAGATTTTTGTTAAGTAATTGTTCATTGATTTTTAATGCACACGGTGTTGCAGAATTCTTTCGTTCGCAGTCTCAAAAGAATAAGAAACATTTAATAATCTTTTTATCGATTGAAAAATATTATCGGTCGAAAATGGGCCAAGTTTCGATTATTTAAACGATATTACAATATATCCGTAGCAAGAATCTTCCAATCTTTGTTATGGACATATTAAAATAATCAATTCGAGGCAACCCGTTAATCAAAGCCTTTTTTCTTTCAGCATTGATTTCAGCCATTCGCGACACTAGATCTCAGATATGGAGACACTTTCCAACCACGCCTGTTTGTTCTGTTAACATCTAACCGAAGGGTCTTCGTCCTCTTGGCAACCTCCTCTGATGGAGGTGCCATTAACTTCTTCCCGTCATAATGCACGCTATCGTACACATACCCAAACCACGTTCATTTTCTCTTCCCACGATTTTAGTACTTAGCACGATTCATCCAATTTCTGACGCCCTATACGAGCAATAAATCGTTACATGCGCACTCTAAAAGCGCGAGGAAAGCTTCAGAATATCGAAGTTTAACTATCGCGAATTATGAGCACTAGAAAGACGTTTATATACATAGCAAGAAGAGAACATTTTGATTTATTTAACTCTCTATCAAGATTACCACCGCTTACGTTTGGAAAACGATTCCTAAAATGCTCTTTAATTTCATGAAATCTTACAGTTACCGTCGTACAGCGAGAGACAAGTGCGTTCGCGCAGTTGCTCGTCCGACGTCTTATTTATAGCAAGAAAAACGCGACGCAGGAGCGACAAACGAGAAGGTCAAGTTCGATGGTGAATGAATCTGGGTCGATGTGCCGATATAGTTGTCGGCGATCGTTACGATGTCGTCAGCAGCGTCGTCACAGACGAGTTCATTAACACCGGCGGCTTAATCTACGGCCGGCAATTTAGGGTGGCCGTTCCGCTCTTCAATTACGCTGGTTCGTCACCTGCACGAACTACTCGCTCCAATCTCTGCTTCCTTCTTTCTATCTTTTTATCATTGTACTTTTAATCTCTGCTGCAGTTTGTAATCGACGAACGTACTCGGAACGTGGCAATTTATAGTCGAGCGAGAGGTAACCGAAGAACTGTTCGAGACTAATACGAGAGAAAGGAAAATTCGACAACGAATGTTAGTGTCAGGTAACGGAAATGGTTTCTAGGTAGATAGAACGACTGAATGTGAATCGAACAAGGTTTACAGCGCATTTTGCTGGAAGTTCAATTACCAATAAGTGTTTCGACCATCGTTTCTTAATTTTCGATAAACACAGGTTGCAGATTAGGTTTCGTCGGAGAATACGATGTAACGCTGAACATATGAGACGAGAAATACGTTAGGTGATTGTAGTTTATGGATGCACCGCGGATTTTTATGTGTGAACAGAGAATTTGGAAGCGTAGAATTGCGCAGAGTGCGCATAGCGTGAGAAGATATATAAAATATCCAAAGTACGATGTATTGCGTAATAATTGTTGTGTGAAACAATTTTCTGAGGTGATTCTACGTTTTCAATTATATTCTGAGAAACGCGAATCTGCATAAAAATCTGCGGCTTATTTATGAAACAGTGTAATTCAAAAACTGTTTTTCCTCAAAATGTGATAAAAAGTGTCTTATTGAATGGCCAATTCAGTTGATAAGATTTTTCTACTTTGCTAATCATTTGTGTTCTAATGGACATTAAAGCATCATGCTCATCAAAGTGCAATATCCATGCAATTACGTTTGCATTCTTCATGATACTCGAATGAGTAATAATTTGAATAACCAACAATTTGCTACTTATCTAACATAATATGTCATATTAGATCGTTGCAGATGGAACGACTAAATTTTTAGTGAAATTTTCAACGTGGTTGGTTAAATTAGTATTCGATAGATTCTATGTATTTTGACCATTGCACAACAAGGTTATAATTATTATCCTTAAAATGTGATCGTTGAGTTGATCATGTAGTTATAATAATTAAACATAGTTTGATTCTTTAATATTTTATATTTTTATATTGAGATATCAAAATGATGTGGCTCTTTAAATGGCACTTTATATTTATATTATAACATTAATCTACTAGCTGGACAATTCTCTATAAAAAAAAGTAATCTATTTATATTGAAAAATTTGTAGCTGAGATATTTTGACTTTAATTCGTCAAATTCAAATATTTCACCAACATTCGTCTATTAATATTACTAGCACATATCAATCAAAATGTCCATATGTTTACAAATAGTTACACAGGGCATATTTACAGGACATATTTATGGCAATCTACAAAAAAATATCATTCTACATTTTCGTAGCTTTTCACGTAGATTGAACCATTTTCTCCCCTTCGTGCAATCAGTGCGGAAACACTCTGTAATGTCGACTATTTCGAGGTTGCATGAAAATGGTAATGTTACAAAGTTTGTGATAAGTTATATCTGTTATTGAATCGTGTTTCGTTATTGTCTACCAGCCACGGCATTATCATTTTCATTGTCCTGTTTACGGATCATAGCTGCCCATTGATAATGTCGATGCTTGTACGCTGTTTTAAAGGACAGTGACAATGAGCCGTGGCGAACAAGACGATTATAATGTGGCGAAGGGTACACAGATTTACACTTTGTATCGGTATAACTTTCCAGGTCTATGGACAAGGTGTAATCAGCTCTGCTGTTATTCTAGCTTTCTCGTTTTAACATATTGTGTATAGATAACGAGATACATTGTCTACCGTAAGTATACAGACACTTCGGCCAATTTATAGCAACAGCACAGAAATGCTAGTGATATATATAAATTAGAGAGAAACTAATAAGCAAAAATAATGATACTTGATGTTTTTGTAGGATTAGCGAATGATAATATTTAGAATGAGATGATCTAAACTTAGGACGGGACTTAATGGAAAGCGTTAACGATAATTTGGCAATTATAAATGTAAATAAATAAAATAATTCTAAGTCTGTCGAATATTATTTATTGTTAACAGTCAAGATTTGTAATGGTTAGATCTTCGTTAAGGAACTCTTTGTTGATTTCTTGAGACATTTCGCAAAATTGATTCTGTCGCAAGTAGTTCGTCTAAATTTTGTTTTTTTGAAATAATATAATTAATTCTGTATAGAAATAATTGTTGTATAATATGTAAAGTCCTCCTTATCATACAAAAGTTAATGCATAATTGCGATCTTCGGATCAATTCAAAAACTCATACGTTTACGTATCACGAACGAGCATAGAATTGCAAAGAAGTATGGAAAGCAAATGCAGCAGATCAGTTGCCACACAATTTTGTCAAAAGCACGTGTATATTTTTAACGATTGGAGAAAAGAAATTTTGAAACTCGTAAATTTGATCTTTAGTAGCCCTAACGTTTTATAAACTGATAATTATAAATGGTATTTGTTTTAGTGGAATTCTACATTTTTTACGTATTCGGATAACATTTCTCTAAAAATTAATACCGGAGCATAGATTTAAATAACTGTACCTCTTGGCATTGTCGAAATGATTTTTTATNTCAAATAATCGTTGGAATAAAATTTGTATTTTATTTGTAATTAGCTTTTTTATCCTAACCCTCTGCACTCCGAATTTTATTTCAATTTCGTTACCATCAGCTCCCAACGCTTTTAAACGTTTTATTTGAAATTTACTTTAACTAAAAAATAAGACAATTTAAATAAATAAAGGAAGAAACGAATTTTGTAATTTTTAAGTGTATGATATATCTTGAAACAATTTCCAGGATGCAATGCTGGTTTTCTTTCACACGATTCACAAAAAAAGATGCACATGAAAGAATGTCGAGTGGGACTCGACAAAGGAGCTCCTGAGATAAAAACTGATGTCGAATCACATTCGACATAGGAGTGTAAAGGGTTAATGCTATTTGAATAATATTTGTTACTTTGCCAAGTACGAACATAGATATTTGTCATTTGGTTCCACCAAGAGAAAATATAGTTGTTTATCGATGGTACACAGAATTTCTATTCCAAAATTCTGATGTCTCAGTCTAGATACATAATATTCCTCTCGTACTTTTTAATTTCTACGCTGCATCATCTGATCAAACGTTTCAACTGTCCTGTAGTTTCAAAAGTGAATATTTCACGCCAATAGATGTACACGTCATTTTGTAGTAATTTATTTCTCAAATAACACGTAGATTAAATAAATAGATAAATAGAAAGCAGCGCTATTTGCAAATAAAATTTGTTATTTACTTTGGTGTAATTATTTCTTTATTTTATGTATTCGTTTAATTTAATTTCAAATAAAAAATGGCCGGTCCTGTCCCTTAGATACACCGCGACCCAATGTGCCTCCGTAGGGTTAAAAGAGACTCTTCTTCACTGTACAACTCTCTGCAGAGGACTTTAATTACGTGCTGGCTGACGACAGCCAGAGTAGAAGAAGAAAGGATGGGGAATAGGAAAATATTCCACGAGGCAACAGGCGTGAAATTATTCGCAGATGGATAGATCAGAAACAGAAGGAGTGCACGATATTCGCCGGAAAACGGCTTTATCGATTAACAATGAGATTTTACAAAGGTGTTCCAACTGGAACGTACTTCGGACCTTTGTAGAGCGTGTAATTTCTATAGTTTCGTTAAGCGATCCTTTAACGAGCAAAAAACGTGCTTAATCTCGAAAAGATGATGCGGGAGAGCTTTCTTTTTCACAACAAAGAATGAAATATTGTTCAGCGGAATGCCCTAATTTTTTTAGGAATAAACTTTATCTTTACATCGGCGCAAATAAGAGAAAACTTGTGTATCTATGGCTTATTGCTCGAATATGGTAAATTTCCGTTTGTGTATTTCACGTTTGAATCAAGATAAAAATAACCGAATTATTTTATAACGTGGCAACATTTACTTTCAGAATCGTTATAAATTTCAATTATCTTTGAATAATACGCGTTTGAGATTATACGAGGAAATCTGTATTTCTAACGTAGTTGACGACGCTAATGTAACAGAGTGAGAAACTACTTGAGAGATAATTTCAGAGAATGTTTAGCCAAATACAAAGTATCAAATATGATGCAAAGTTACTTCATTTAGTAGCTAAATTATGAAATAATTCAAAGAAAAATCGTTTGCTTTATTCAAAGGATAATTATTTGCGTATTGCTTGCGTATTTAGAGAATTAATTTAATCGAATCATAATTTACTATACTTAGTTAGATATTCCAGTTATTGAAAATAAGTAAGTGATCGTGTTTGAACAGTATCGAGGTATTTAGAATTTTTGAAAGAATATATAAAAATATCGAAATAATCTCCTATGGGCCAAACTTGTTAACGTTGGTAAAGAAATATTGAAATTTCAAATATATCGAATAATATCTCGATCTGTGATTCTCCATTAAAATTGCTACATTAATGAAAAACAGATGATCGGCAGGCATTTCTATTTTAAAGTAGTTTTAATTCGTTATATGCATATTGTATTTTATATTCATACTTCAATCGAAAAGCAAATCTTGTGAATTTATGCACTTTTACCAATTAAAATCAAACTATGCTACGAATACTTTAAGCTAAAAGAATACATACTACGTACAAAAATTTATGTAAAATATTAATAAATGTTCTTTGATCGTTCTAAGAGTTCTAAAAATTAACGTTAAGAGAAACAAGCCTTTAATACTAAAGCTTCGTGCGTTCATTGTCCAGAATTGTACACAGTAGAATTGATACCTATTAATATCACAATCTATTGATATCACAATAGAATTGATTCGAACACGTCAGAGGATAAATTGTTCATGTAACTGGATCGTTCGTATCGTAGGAATTCACTGATTCTCTCTATTATCTACGAGTTTTCGTTCAAACAACCGGATTCGTGTTTCGCCCAAATAATTGGATTCATATTCAGCTGATTGGACACTAAATAAAATTTCGTTCTAATGAATGGGATTCGGACAAACGAAATCTTGTTTTACATCTTCTTTCGTAATAGAAATATTGAAACGCAGTAATTAATCCAAATTGTCAGGAAAACTATGAATGGGTCAAAATTTGGTATTTGTGCAAGATGAAACTTCAAAATAAATAGAATAAACGCGTAAAAATAGTTTAGAAGGGACGTGCTGTAATCGATGGTACAATTGAAAAAGGCTGATTCTATTAGGTCGTCCGAAAAGTTTCTTTCGTTTTATAAGGAAATAATGGATGCACAACATTTTCCGTTTTATATTATTTTATCTAATTACGTATGATCCATTTTATTCTATCAAAATAAAGATCACAACGTTCGACAGATTAGGTTTCATGTTTGTATAAAGATGCATCGTTGTAAAAGACGTGTCTGTAAAAGAAAGACACTTTTCGGATAACATAATTCATGAAAAAGCAAGTCGAAAATTTCTTTCGTTTATCCGTGCCTCTCGATCGCTTTAATTAACCATCTCACTGTCGATTCTCGTGATAAAACGTCCGGTGCTGAATAAATTTTACATCCGATTGATTTCACACTGCGCGGAATCCGTAAATTTATGAGTTCTGTATAATGAACACGCATTTTGTAGAACGTAGTACCCGTTACGAATTGAGCAGTGAAAGGAGTAATTTTACGTATTATATTTACGAAACATTACATTATATATTTAAATTTTTCGTATTACGTTAGTAGACTGCAGATTTTAATGCGTTTACATAAAATTTACAGATGCAAAAATTCACAGAACGAATACAATATAAAAGAATATGTAAAGTACCCAAAATAGAATATTAGTTGTAATTTCTGATAGGTAAATTTCTATTTCAATTTTATCTGTTTACAGTTAAGCGCTACTAGTAAATTACGTTTATAAAGATATGATAATTTGCATAAAAAATCTAATTATTAGTTCTTTTATTACATTCCGTACTACTTAATACCATACATGCTATGCAAGAAGTCAGGTTTAGATCTTGCATTAACATCTGTCTATCTCTACCTACTGGAAAATTAAAAATAAATATTTTTTAGTGGAGCTTAGAACAGGTGATTATTGTGAGAATATAACAAGCTATTCTATAATTAAGGGTATAATTAAAATTTTATATATGTTTCTCATTTTTGTTTGATCAACTAGTTATTTAAAGATCAGAACCTTTTTTGCAGGACGGACAAACGAAAATCTTAGTTGGACAAATGAGGACAAATCATGGGCAATCATATTCCTGTTAAAAATCAATGATAAAGTTCATATACGTTCTTTTACATATTATTGGAATGTGTAATCGATCGAAAGCTGATCAATTTTCGTTGTAAACATTTTTTCCCCCACTATCGAAAAACCCTGAAAAACCCTGGAGACTGATTTTCAGCTCACTCTGTATATACCTACGTAAATTATAATTCCTCTTAACACACAATCACAAAATAAATGAAAACATATCTCTGTAAAAGCTACAATATATTACACGTTCACATTTGGCTTTAACTGTTCCTCGTACTTTTACGCTGTTTTTCTATGGATTTTAACGAACTTACCACTGCCTCATTTCTCCTGCCTTCCACTATTTCCTTCTCACTTGATACACACACCAGACACAGTAGTTGTCTAATAAGCGTTTTAACGTACCTATTTCTATTTTACAAAGAACACATTTCCTTTTTCTCGTCCTCCAACCAATACCGGTTTCCCTCCTCCGCGTTTCCACACCTTACACTCGCGATTAATCTTTGCCTGTCTCCGCTTTCCTCCCTCTCTAGATGCCCTGCCCTTTCCACTGTTCTTATATATTTACGTATATCTCTTATTGTATTTGGCGTTCATGACTTTATTCTATAGCACCTGGTATCGCAACTCTTTGTCCCTTTCATTTAGAGTTTTAGATATATGTTCTGTTGCCTTAGATTTTCCATTCATAGATATTTCCCTCTCTGCTTGACTGTCTGTCTGTCTGTCTGTCTTTGCTATATTCTTTTTTCTAATTTTCCCAATTGTCTCTTCCCTTTCTTTCAGACACTCCTTCACCAATATTTCCTTCTCTCTCACTCTGTCTTTGTTATATTCTTTGTTCTAATTTTCCTGTCTGTCTCTTCCTGTCTGTTTCTTTTAGACATTCCTTCACCAATACGCTACCCGTTTCTTTCCTAATATCTTTTTCCTACTTCAACATCGAAAAATGAATAGGATTGAAAAAATATTTCATCTTTGATCTTGTACAACTTACCGTATGAAAGACAAGGAAAGACAACGCAGTGTTTCTTATATTTACGCTCTCCTTGTGTCTCATACGTATAATTTTATGAAATTAACGTTGAAATATGTTCTAAGGTAAGTATTTTCAGATTCGAGTGCCTTGACGCGTTTTTGTAGTGAGTTAAAAACCGCATTGAACGGTGTACAAAAAGATGTATGTTTCCGTTTAAAAAAAAGCGAAAGCTAGCTTCGCTAGCTATCTCCAGGGTACGTACATTTAAATAAGATTTGTGATCGTTACAAGATATTTAAGATCGTTTAGGAGATATTTGCGTGGATCGATTAAAACTGGACACCCTGTATATGTAGTATGCCACAGCATACTATACTGCAAGTTAAATATACCTTATTTTGTCATTTTGCCTCTGTTAATTCATTAATTCTGGACGAGTAAATTAACTTTCTCGCGTATCTACGTAGAAAATTGCGAAACTTTAGATCTGGTCTGTGTTTTGAGGTTATTAAAGCGGATTTCCACGTTTCATCCGCTTTGTACCGGATGCTTCGTTTAAATAACGTTCAACGATAGAGATGTGCTTTCGCCATAAGGTGACCGACAAAATAATTAAACGTAGAATTTCGTGAGCGAAACGACCTCCTTCCGCCGAAATAACGCTAATTAAACCATATTTTACGTTCTATATATTACACGTTCATCTGGCAACCACCACCTAGAAGCTACTCCCGTTATTTGTGTTTTTTTTAAATTTATTTAATAGTCGCATAGAGTGCTCTGACCTTTCTTACTTATTTATTTTACACGCACAATTTCGATTCCAACTTCGACAATTCTATCCGTGAAACGTGTCAACTAATAAATTCTTATAACAAACTTGCTAACTTCCTGCTCCACAGTTCACTTTTAAATATCGAGCAGATACTTTGGCAAAGCCCTTATAACGCCGAGAAATGGTATATTGGGTTGGCAATTAATTGCGGATTTTGTCAATAGGTGATATTGAAACGTGTCAACTAATAAATTTTTATAACGAACTTGCTAACTTCCTGCTTCATTGTTCACTTTTAAGTATCGCGCAGATACTTTGCCAAAGTTGTTACAACGCCGAGAAATGGTATATTGGGTTGGCAACTAAGTAATAGCGAATTTTGTCAATAGGTGGTATTGAAACGTGTCAACTAATAAATTTTTATAACGAACTTGCTAACTTCCTGCTTCATTGTTCACTTTTAAGTATCGCGCAGATACTTTGCCAAAGTCGTTACAACGCCGAGAAATGATATATTGGGTAGGCAATTAATTGCGGATTTTGTCAATAGGTGATATTGAAACGTGTCAACTAATAAATTTTTATAACGAACTTGCTAACTTCCTGCTTCATTGTTCACTTTCAAGTATCGCGCAGATACTTTGTCAAAGTTGTTATAACGCCGAGAAATGGTATATTGGGTTGGGAACTAAATAATTGCGGGTTTTGTCAATAGGTGATATTTAAAAGTCCTTATATTGTTAATTGGTATTTAAAACGGATCTGAAAATGTATATTTAAAAGTTAGAAATTTACTTGTTGGAAGCACACGCTTCGCGAAGATCATCAAAAGACCTGAACAGTGAATTATTCGCTATGTTAATGAGCCTCGTAAGTAAGTTATATAGTAATATAGTAATATAGTAAGATCGCCTTTAACATTAATTGTATGTTTAAGACTATTATTCATACTGTATACTGATCTTTTTGATGAATTAAAGATATTTGCTAAGTTGATAACTTCTTGATATAAATAGATTAATATTTCCTTTATCGGAAATGGCGAGATGAATCGATGAATATAAGACAAAATATGTGGTTCCACTGAAAAAACTGACCGTGGCTTTGAAATTTTATTGAAAAGACCCTAAGAAAAAGTTTTTATGCGTAAAATGCACGTATACAGACTGAGCCACAAAATGTGATCAGCTTAAATTGATGTGTTGATAGCGGGCGGAAAAACTTCTTTGCCTCGGATAACGGATAGCTTGAAACTGAATCAAGAAAGATTATGATACATTTTGTTTGTCAACTCTTTTTTTCGGAGTTTTCAAGTAATACAGTAAGTTTCAATTGACTTGGAGACAGTGAAGTAGATATCGAAAGATTTCTAATCCAAGTCCTCTAACAAACAGATTGAAGATAAACCAGATTAAACAATTCAAGAAGTCTGTTGCAAATCCGAATCCGTGTTATAAAATTATCTACAGTATGCATGGGAACAAATAACAGGAAATACAGTAATGATATAAACGTCAAAATTGGTGGAAATCGTGATCGGAAAACGTGATAGATAATTACAGACAAGAGGAGAATCAATTTTGTTACGTCGAATTGACGAGATTATTGTTATAACATCGAATAATACGTAGATCCACTACACTGTAATATTTTGCATCAAATAATAACTCTTAAAGATTTTGATAATTTTCTACTACACTCCTCGTCAAAAAGATAGCTCAGGTGTGCTATCTTTAATTTCTCAATGACGCGTGTAAAGTTTTTCTTCTATAACGTATAATATCAAAACATTATGAGCTCAGAATATGCGGTTCGTTAAAAATAATTAAAAATATTATGAGGTTTAGTGTGTAACAAAAAAAATTGTTTTATTGTAAGAACGAAATGATAGCATATGTACAATAAGAAAATAATAATCACATAAATTGTAACTAACAATAATTACTTATCAAACATATACTACTTTTTCAGGCTATATTCAACTAAATAAAGTATTCCAGTTAAATATTTAAGTAAACGAAAATAAAAAATATTTCAGCTTTCGTATGTGTTTTAGCAATGAAAAAGATATGGGGTTCTTAGATATTAAATCAAACCGAGAAATTTCTTAATCTCTGTTTCAAGAAACGAGACTGAATATCAGAAAAGTGAACATTTTATTACCCGGAAGTTGCAAAAGAATAATACACACAGGGATGTACACTTTTAAAGTTTGATACAATTTTCTCTGAACGCCTGACACGTTGGACGACATGTCGCAAAATTTTTATCATAGAATCATAAAATCTACAATGCTTATTACTTCATATGCGACGTGTATTTGTTAAAAGAGTTGAGCAAACATTTGGCCCCTCGTAGGTGGTATGAATTGAGAAAGACGTAGGAAGTACAGGGGAAATTCACTCTGTATGCAAATTACTTTGGTGGTGAACATCGGGAAATTTTTCACGGTCGGTGGAACCACGAATGCCGCGTAGTAAATCTGCAGCTGCTTTGCAATATCTTGGCGTTATGAAAATTAACTTCGACAGATTATCGGCCGTCTTAATTCGATAGAGATTATACCGAACAGTTTCAGAATCTTCTTTACTTTGCATTTTAATCAAACTTCTTTACGCTTAAATTGCACATGCATTGCGGTGTTTGCTGATGGCGGATATCTAAAATATTCTGCATTAATATTAGTACTAGGTAATTATAATATACTGTGGGCTTTTATGCGTTTTTATACGAGCTGTTTTTGCTCTTCGACGCGCAAAACTACGTCAGCATATTTTACAAGTGAAACGTAAGAGAAAAATTTCATATAAATGTAGGCTGAAAAATACTTTATTAAAAAATTAGAATAAAAATACGCGTTAAATAAGCGTTATCTTCAATGCTGTCGCGTTAAGTCGAAAGGGCCTATCTGTAACTTTAAATCACAAATGTTTAAGTCATGTTGTTGCTGCCAGATAGCAGAAAGATAGTTCATCTATACGTATAGTAAATAAGAAAGTCGCATCCGCATTAAAACTGAAGATATAATGCGTTATATTTCGGAAATGTGATAATCGCGAAATCGGTGCTTGGTTATTAAATATTAAAATTCATTTTTCTCAAAATTACTCCACTGGATTTCTTCCTCTGGACGTTTGGTGAACGTTAAAAGAACAATGTTCATCAGGTAAAAGTTAATACACGCGAGGAATCGCCAAAGGATTTGCGCCGCGTTCGTCGAAATTGAAAGAGATCAACTAGACATTCGCAATGTAATAAATTCAATTTTCAATATCGGGTTGTTCGGAAAGTAATTTCGTTTTTTTCCATGGATATGGAAGTGGATTTTTTTGATGGGGGAAAAAATAATAGTTTTATTCGGTTATGTAAATTCAACTTGCCAGCAATTTCTCATGTTGTTACGTAACGATTTGCGTGCACCAATGCCTGTATTTGGCCTTCATCAGCCTCAACCAGCCTTGCAGAACGTGATGCAACTTTGAGATCAAAATTTTGGAAAATAATTCTGACACTGGTGTTTAGTCAACACATTCTCTCCGTACACGGCGTAGAATTTTTTTCTTGCTCGCACCGCATTTTTATGCTTTACGGCAATAAGAAAGTGAAGGACGAAAATGCTCACTTTGGTTTTCCATTTTTGACTTGGCAGATTCGAAAATATTTTTCGTTTATAAAATTTGAAATGTTGGTTGTCAAAATGTATAATGATTTCATTAGAATAAAATCACGTTAGAATAAAGTTGGCTACTTAAAAATACCACCAACGATGTTTGAATCAAAAAAACGAAATAACTTTCCGGACAACCCATACGAGTGCTGTATTTATAAGAACAAGCGATACTCTGAAAGGAAATATGTCCTTGTACCGAACCGAATGAAAACCGAACGAAACACAGCGGCTACAAAAAGTATTTGCTCATACCTTTATCTTCTAACAAAGCGCGTTTCTTTTGGACTCCGTTTTTATCAATTTCATTTTAGAAATATTACATTTTTATCCTCGTGCGAGAGTATTATCAAATGATACGAAACGTATCATACTTTGTGCTAATTGAGTATGTAGTATATAAATGCGATAATAAATAGAACGCTATGGAAATATTTTCTGTAGCAAGTGCATGTACATGTATAGTTGAGATATGAAATATGATGTGAAAATAATTAAACTGAACGCACGAATGGACAGGTAACAGAAGTTTCATTATAAATAACGAGCGTATTCGGAATTTATGATTATGCATTTTAACGAAGATTAAATCTAATTAACTCATTAAGAAGAAACGTTGCGTTCACTCCACGTTTCATTCATGCTTTCTGTTCCCTCAATTTACATTATTATATTATTTTCGTTATTGCATAAATATATCGTAGAGCTACAATCAAATATTTCGAAACACGACGCGATAAAAATTTCTGCATAATCCAATGTAGGCGTATAAAAAATTACAAATAGATATTTGAAATTCATCCAAAAATAACGATGGTTGGAATAATAATTAGCGGGAAAAATCTATTTCAACGCAATTAATACGGTCCTACAATATTATAAAACACCCCCAATTTAGAAAACCCAATTACGGAATATCCAATTTTCTCGTAGCTCTGCCGAAAATGAACGAAAATATAAATTAAATTCAATAATTTGTGCACTTCTATAAATTTCGCGTTTTCACATACAGAAATTGTATAATAATTAATTACCGATATGGGAAACCACAATCGATACGATAATTATCCCAAGGCTTGTCAAGGTTAGGGCCACCGGAAATTTATCGATAACGGAAGAGTAAGAGTAAAATTAATTCGGTATATCGATTTATCGATAACGCGCCAAACCCTAAATTAATTCATTAAAATTGCTTGGTTAAAAAAGATCTGAATGTCGTTTACGATGAAACAACGACCAACGACGATCTGATTTACATAATGGAAAATTGACTTTTCTTCTCCTAATTTCCTCTCAGCGTTGCTCATGCGGATCTGATTAAAATTCATTGTTGTAAATGTCCTTTAAGAATTTGTATTATCAACTTTAAATAATTCCATCGAAGCGAATTAAAGTGTCATTTGCGATTCATAGAAAGATCTTGATTGAATGATTATTTCTTTAACCTGTGTGTTGAGATTCAGTTCTATTTCAGAAGGTCTAAGCTAAATTGTATTATACAGTCATAGACAAAAATAAATGGATAGTGGAAATATGAACGAAGTTTAATTATTTACTGAAAAATTTATATACTGTGAGAATATATAATAAATAAAAGTTAAATATACAATACTAATAATACTAGTTCGATTATTCTTCATTCATATTTACTTCCACTGCCTGTTCATTTATTTTTGTGCAGGTCCACAGTTGTATAATATAATGTACTGATACGTTTAACGATGAGAATGTATTTCGGAAACAGATTAATATTTTTAAAATATTCCTTTTAAATATTATTCAAATAATACATATAATATAATTAATAATATGCATTGACATTAAGTAAAAAGATGAAAGGTAATGTGAATACGTTTCATAAAATTGATTGTTACATTTTTGCAACGAACTTTCCACGTGATTTTGATATTGTGTCAAATACTATAATACGTTATGTTCGTTATACACCTACGTCAATCAATTATGGTGTTTCAATAATGGCGAACTCGGTTTATGTAATAAATTCGTACGTACTTCGACGTTATATTTTCTGCTATATTACGAAAATGTTAACTACAATGGACAAATATTGTTTATAATTGTATCATTTAATAATTGTAATCGAAGGGAAACGAACATTATGAATATTTAGTAAAAAGATTTCTTCTTACGTATTAGATTACACATTTTTTTCTGCACAACATAAATTGTTACAGTTCCGTTCAGATGTTAAATATCTCCGATTATTATAACATTTATATATTAATTAATTAGACTCAAGTATACTAAATCTCGTGTCACATTCTTAATAACTTTATATTGTACATAGTTACAGAGAAATTGATACTGTAAAAATGAAATGTACCAATCTGCTCAAAACGCTTCATTGGAAAAATATAAACAAAAGATATATATAAATAGGAAAACTTTAGGAAAATTCCCCATTCATTATGAATATGAATTCGAATGAGACATTTTCGAAATAGATTTAATTACCACAACACTAGTGGTCTAAGATTTTTGCGTTTAATAAGAATTTGTATGTGCAATTTGCGAGAGCAAATTAAAAAACGCTGCTGGGTGAGCGCGTGCTTCTTTGACCACGCGTTTCCCCCGTGTGATCTTTAGCCCTCGTTCTAACCGCAATTTCCCTGGACGAGCAAATCTCATTTTGCAATCACTTCACGTCATCTCGAGTATTGGATCGAATTTTTTTTGATGAAGACACAGAACCATGACTGAACTATCGGCGCAGATTAATAGGCACTCTCGACACAATATGGTGCGATGTTCGCGACGAACGTATGGAAATGGTAATTATTCACATGAATAATTCGAAGCAATTAAGTGATTCAACGATCGACCACGGAACGTAATAACGGAAAGATCAAACGCATAATGTCGTTGCCATCGAGTTCGATGAAATATAAATCGCGATATTGCGTATTATTTAACTATACGTTGCGTTCTATGGGCCATTTGGGTCATTGAATCGTAAAATCCTGTCGTTAGAAAATTTCTTAATTATCTTTCACGGCGGCTGTTTCGTATATGTACTTTATTTTACTGTGAATCAATAATATTTGATATTTTATTTTTGACCCAAGGATTATTCGTTGCTATTTAATTTGATAATTATTTTTGTTTTTTAAAAATAAGTATGTGAGTTTCATGCAAATTTTGTACGGCTATTATGATTTTGGTATCTAAATAAATAATATTAATTAAAGAAGCGTATGTTAATATTATCCTATCTTATCACACTGAACCATTCAATACAGTCAATTTATGAAAAATACGAAGTATACTTTTTTAGAAAGTAAAATTTAAGACAGGTAAATAGAGAGAGAATTAGTAGTTTCAATGTTATGTTAGTTAAAGGCAGAATGGATCTTTGGTGGTTGATACATCTTGCTTGAAACAAATGAGACAATATATCTTGCTTTCATCCCATCTCTCTTCTACCATTTTGTTTTCAAAATGTCGTTTTTATAAAATCAATTGCAATAAATAAAGGACTTTTGTGGGTGTTCAGTCATATATTTATGCAAAGATGCGCGTATCTCCGTGTGAAACTGATCTAACGTTATAAACAACTTTCACTATGGAAGTAACATTAAGAAAACATAAATTACAGTTAATATGGAATAGATACAGATATAAAACGTTTGATATCAATATTTATATGAAAAGGAAACAGAAACATAGTTTTATTGTTCTTAATGATTAAGGCACTTTAATTGTAAAATCATATTTTTAAAAGATTAAATAGAAAAAAAGTTATTTATGTATTAAAAATTTCTTTGATTTAACAATAAAAAAGATTAACCTAGGATTTATAAATAATTAAAAATTCCATTTCTTTCATCCTATGTTTCTGTTTCCTATTTTAGAATGTATCTCGTAAATTATTGTTCCAACAGAATTATATATTTCATGAAGTAGATTAACCAGTTAGCTGTTGCGATTTGTTTGAAAACTTTGAAAAGTGTGTACGCAGAAAGTAAATCAAGAATTAAGTTCTAACGAAATGACAATTTTATTTTTTAATTTTATCACCGACAAGGTTCGTTGTAAAATAAAATATTACCATTTCTTCATGACGAGTATATTCGTTAAAAACAGTCAACTGGTTAAAGGCTAGCGAACACGGAATAAAAAGATGGAAAATAATATAAATACGAGACGTGAAGTAAATGATTGTTACATTTTCGTTGCTTACTTTTCATTTCTTCAATTATTTCTGATATTACGTGAAATACAGTAATATAACGTGTCATGCTTGTCATGCGTATGTCAACTGATTACTGAAATATGATGTCGATATTTTTACGAAATGCATTTAAATGATAAACAGCAGCAAGTAATAAAAATTGATGAACGTATGCATATGACATATTTACCATGCCATTATAATTTAAATCTCCGTATTTGTATTGTATAAAAAAATAAATGTATTTTATTTTCTCTTTATCAGTTTTGGGAACGATATGTTTAAAATTAGTGGAAGATATATAGAATGGTAAGGCTTATATGAAATATCTGAAATACGATGACGAAGATTATAGATAGAAAACGTTATAATAAGTATATTTCTCAGCTGAATTTTCTGATTACCATCTTAATTCGTAGCTGGAAGGAAGTGCTTTAATACATACAAAGTAAAATTACTAAGAAAAAGTCACAATTTCTTATACGATCTAATCTATTCTATATGCATGTATAATCTGAAAAGTGACTATTTTTTATACAGCTGGCGAAAAAACACGAGCATACGTAATGACGATTATTTTGTAATTCTTAAGAGGATGAGAAAAGGTATATGTATTTTCCAAATTAAATAATAGCATAATCTTAGTAATATGGAACTAATTAAGAACGTTTTGAATTAAAAATCTATTCGTTTGTGAAAAATGAGAAATGCGTGTTATTATATTTTTCTTCTTATCTTCATGCGATGAGTTAAGAATCACAGTGAATCGAAATTTTAGCAATTGAAGAGATTGTGGTAATAAACAGACAACTCTGTTTCTTGACTATTGTTTCACAGTAAACTCTTTTTCATAAATTCACAAAAATATATTATCAATTATATATAATTTAAATTATCTCTTTCTTCTTTAATTTCGTTTTTTATTTATATTAGATTGTCCGAAAAGTGTCTTTCTTTTACAGACACGTCTTTTACAACGATGCATCTTTACACCAACATGAAACCTAATCTGTCGAACGTTGTGATCTTTATTTTGATAAAACGAAATGGATCATGCGTAATTCGATAAAATAATATAAAACGAAAAATGTTGTGCATCCATTATTTCCTTATAAAACGAAAAATACTTTTCGGACCACCTAATACAAACTCACAGAAACATAGAAGGTATTTTCCCAATTAAAACCAAAAGTAATTAAGTAACGACTGATATGAGAATATCATTAAGGTTTCAAATCCATCAATTCGCTTGGTCAACGCAACTGTTGAATAAATCGAAAGAGTTTCAATGTACTTGTGATGATAAGATTCAATGTATATGACGCGTATCGCGTCGTATTGTATATCATGTAGCATTGAAATTCATACGAGGAAGTAGTATGAGTACATTTATCGTCAGACGTCGAAATATCTTAACCGTCTTCTATGCTGTGGGACGTGCACACGTCGCGTATATCGTACGGCTCTTCCACTGAGCAAGAGTTTCCTAATTTAACAAGAACTTGTCTCTCAGTATATCTTTATCAAGTTTAGAAACTTACTCGACGCATTGAATAATCTACAGAATTATTGTTTAATTCCATTTATGTATGGTACTTTCGTATTTTGTCTTGAAACCACGACGGACCTAAGTATTTATTTTTGGCATTCGTTCTTCCATTGATTTTGAATTTAATAATTATCGCTTTAATAAATAATAGGACAAGTAACATTTTGTTCTTGTAGACATTTTGTTCTAAGAAATTCCACTGCACAATAGTATTGTATGAAAAAATACAGTGTTTCTTCCATATGTGATATATATGTATATATTATTGTTGAGGTTATTAGATGTATGTGAATACAAAGGAACTCATGGATAAAGTGTAAGGTAGAAAATATATTTTAAATACTGAAGTGTAAATACAAGTCAGAATATAATTGAGCTGGTCCAGATCCGTACGCTAGCAGTGTTACCCTATGATTGAAGCCATCGTCGCCTGTCTACAGTTTATGATTTGCCTTCGACCCTGTCTTTTGTCTATACGCTGTCGATGGCTTCAGTGATTGAGAAAACTAAAAGACCAGATGCAGAGTTTTCTTAGAAGTGGTGACCACTTCAACAATTACACGATATTTCTTTTATCTCAAATTACCATGCTAATGTAGAAATCATTAAAAACATTGGATATTATTCAATAAGTAATGTCGAGAGCAAAATTTAAAACGACGGAACTCGATTACGATAGTCTTATAAGAGAATAGAAAACCTGATAGAAAGTTGGCAAACACTCATAGAAAATGAAAACCGATATTTTACTATTGATTACTAAATAAAAAAATAAAAGTTGTAGAAGACTTTTTTGTACACTATATGTTGTAAAGATCATTGTATTTTGAATATTCTATGTATTTTCCCATATAATGCGTGCTCTATTCTTGCGTTTTGAAATTTCCTACAAATACATAGGAATCTGCAATCTTCTGATTAATTATCGACAGACAGTTGTTTATTTGCATCTAATAATTAAAAAGTCGTATTAGTCATGACCTAATATTTTAAAAAATATCTATTCAACTAACTTGTCAGAAGCGGCATTGAAAGAAGAAGTCGTTTGGAGCTCACGTTATATAACGCGATAAAATTTGTTCTGATATTATCTACAAGTTTTTTAATGAGAAAAGTTTGATGTTCATTAAAAAAAAAAAAAAAAAATGGAATTGTGTGTTTTCTATCTATACATTTCGGGATATTTATTTAAATCATTTTTCGCTAGAATTATTTCGCCTCATTTTCCACGTATGACCCATCCTTATATTTTAATATTAAAATCCAAATTATTTTATCGTAGATTTATTTGTCCTGAACAAAGTTCCTTTTCCAATGTTAGTCTCAGACTAAAAATAATAATATTGGCAGAAATAAATCTTTCCTACTTAAACCGTTTAATTATTTCAAATTCTTATTTCTCATTTTCATCTTGAGAAAAATTTTATCCAAGTCTGCTTAGATTTCCACAAATGTTTATACAAACTGTAAACTAATGAATTAATTTGTTAAATGAATAAATTATAATAAATGTGAAAAATATAAATTATAATAAACAATAAATTTCGATAAATTGTTACTTTCGATCTATATCACTTCCATTTCCTATTTCATTTTCTATTACAGTTGTTACGTTACAATAAATGTTATGATAGTAAAATAACATGTCGTCAAACGTGATTCTTTCGACTTTATTCCCTGGAGCTTTCGACTTTTCAGTGATACTTCATAATAATTGTAAACTGATTCGACAATAAGCAGCAATTTGTTTATGTAAATTATATACCATCGACATATTGAAAGAATACAAGCAGGAAGTTCTTCTAATGAATTCCATGAAGATAGGCAAGCCAACCTGGTGAAGTAATTCTAAAAAGCTTTCGTCAGGCGCTGTTGAGAATTCTGCATCAAAGGAAGAAAAAACTACGACAGAAAGTAAGGAGTAGAACATAATAACGAGTGTCTGGATAAACTGACGCATAATCTGTGCAAGAAATAAGTTTATCCAAGCGCTCGTTATTCTGTCTTATTTCCTTGCATTTTTACTGTATTTCCCTTGTCTCTTTGATCTAGAATCCTTAGCAACCTAAAACGAAAACTCTCTAGAATTACTTCAGCAAGTTGGTTTGCTTGTTTTCAGAGAATACATCGGAAGAGATGCCTTTCATGCAAATTATTCTGCTAAAGGAAAGACATTGTTCTAGCGAGAAAATCTCTGTCGGAAAAGATACTATTCCATACGTATTCCACGCTATAAATTTGACAACTAATACAAATAATTACATATAAAAACGCTTTATATATAACAATTTTGTATTGATTTGGAAAATGAAAGCATCGAATCTGGGAAGCCAGAAAGCTTCCCGTTCTTAATTCTTAAATTAAAGGATACTTTCAGAATCCAATATGCAGTCGTCTAATCCCACACGAAAACTTTTTTCTCATTTAATTTTGATATTAAATTGTAACGTTGAGAAAAGTTACAGAGTATGTCACAAAGTATAAAAACAGTTTTTCACCGTAAGCGTGGGAGTATTTTTACAAGCCACGGTGAACGTTTGCCTTGAGGATATTCGTTATATCAATCATTTTTAAGATATTTATGGAAAACGCGTTAAACGAAAAGCCCTGTAGTATCTGTAAATGAAAGCCGTAAGCTGCAAATAAAAACTGCAAATGCAGAAAGCAGTATTTAATAATGCAATATAGATTATAGCGCGGGGGCGTTGAATAACGAATTAAGAAGTTAAATACAGACTGAGGAACGTCCCTTGGAAACAACGAGAATCTTTGAAAAGTAAATTACGTGTCTGATCTATTATAACGGGACAAATTGTACCGGGATTGTCCTTTTTACAGCAACTAATAGGAATATTTAAGGACTCGTATTAACTTGTGCGCAACTTGCAGTGATTAAACGTTACGGCGTTGACGCAATGAAAAAGGTAAAGGGACAAAATTAATTTTCATTTTCCAGCTCGGACTTTATCTCGCAGCCAGAAATTAAATATTTGCTGCAACCAACGAAATTCACATTATATTCGAATATTATTTAGCGAGTGTAGTTCTAGTCGTGTTATTTGACGAGTTCAAACTTCCTACTTCCGGTTTTCAGACCAAAGACATTCACGCGAGTGTGTTTTATTTTAAATTCATCGTAGACATTTGTTACTATATTTCGCGTATTTTTACCATATATTTCACATATAGTTCCATTATGCGTTAAATGTTATCACGTGTGAGATTTCATTTCATGTGAATTTTATTTTAATATCAATGGCTCATTGCACAAGTATTGTATGCTCACTTTTGGTGAAATTTTTATATGCAGTAGATAGGTGGTTCTTAACTGTTCTTCTGTGCTGTATAAAAATTACATTTATCGCTATATAATTACAGATATATTTATATCTGCTCGATAAATTTGCCAGAAGAATATTTTTGCTTATTGCATTTAACGCATCTAGGGATACTTTCATAGACCGTGACCCATTTTTGTCATTTTACATTCCTAAAAAGGATTAATGCTCAGTTTGTAACCAATTTTACGACGGCATTGATAAAAATGAATTCAATGCGAAAAGTATTTATTTAATTATTAAGTAACACTGAATCTTTTAAATTGTTTTTCCAAAGATCATTGATGTTTGTATATGTACTAAGCCATTGATATCACCGCTCTACGAATATTATGTACATTTATATTTTTACGAACACAAATCAAGCGATGAAACCTGAAAATAAAAGATTTGTTTCATCCACTAAATATTACAACGAGTACTCTATTTTCGATATTTCGTACATATATCTTCCTTTATCATGTGAATCTTTAAGTTTGCAACAAAATTACACAATGAGATTATTAAACGATAAGATAAATCAGAATGCCTATGGGAAAATGCTTTTGAGGGTCAATATTTAATTGTTTAATTATGTTAATTCACTGATGTTCGTATCGTAGCGTTTGATTTAGACGAATAAAGTTTGTTGATTTGATAGGAATGTATATAGTTAAATTTTTCATAAATTTAATAAGAAGCCTTAGATATCTTTCTCGATTTCCTCATATGAACTAAAAACATTTATTATTATAAACATTTATTACAAATATATTTGGCACAAAGAGCAATACACTATACTACAATATTATTATACTGTATAACTAATAACAAAAATACAGTGCAATATTTGTATATTTCAACAAAATTAAACACAATTTATTATAAATATTAAAAACATTCAAAAAAAATATTACATTAAAAAAATTAAATATTTAAGTATTAATAAATAAATGAATTATAATATTTTATACTACTAATTCAAAAATATAATTCAGTTAATATTTAATACTATACGTAATTTGTGTAATGAATCAATGCACACAATGGTTAGTCGTTGTCGTGTTTCTTTTATCCTTCTTTTAATAAACTGTGAATAATGTGACACAGATATCAAAATTTTCGAAATACTATTTCGAAACATAGAATCCGAGAAAAATGTGAAAACGAAGTTATCAAAGTTGCAAGAACGCAGACAAATTTAATTTTTAATAAAGTTGGATATTATAGAAAATTTGCAGTTTTAATCTTTAATAAAAATCAGATATTACAGAATATTCACAGCCAATAAACGAACGGAAATAGTAGTAAAATTGAAAGATTCTTCAAGTCTAAAAACGAACGCATATCTGTAAGCGGAAGAGAAAAATGTTACAATTATCAGATATAATAAACGTAATCGTGAATATGTTAATATAATGTTTTAGTACTGATGAGAATAACGAACACGAATAAACAAGAAATACTTGATAAAAATGTAAATAGCGAAGAACAAGTAATTAATAAGTATGAAAATGACAAAAATGAAAAATAATTAATAAAATAAGTCTATTAAATACAAATAAAACAAAAACGAAGGCGTTTCACTGTGTTTGTAGTTTAATTATTAATATCCTCTCTTTGAAACTGTTAATATTTATTTAAATTCAATTCTGAACATAGTACGTATTATGTAACCGCAAGAGACTCATAACTTGACACGTAGTTATATTCGGTTTAACAAATACTTGCAAAATTATAATTTCAACGGTTTTGCTAATTATCGAAGAACTAGTTGAACATTTTACAGCTGACAATTAATGAAATTGAAATCTCTGTATATCGCTATTTCTGTTATCTTCGAGCGCAAGCTGGAAAAAAAATATTACAGAGAAAAATTGCTCAATCTAGTGCATCGCTCGCAGGAAAAATATGACAAGCATATTCAAACGGTGTGTTTGAAGCGCAAAAAAGCAGTCGACATTCGCTAAATCGTCATTCGCGTTGGTAAGTAATGGCGTGATACTGTGCCGTTTGGTACCCAATGTCCTAAATTTATGAATTCTTTTTTTCATGGATCTACAATAGCTCACGAAAATATTGGGATACTCCTAGACGCTGTTTGTGTGCATCGTACAAAATATTTTAAAGTTTTATTCGTACTGTGACGAGATACGAATATCGCGATTATATTGATTAAGGTTTGGAACGATTCTGAAAATGTATATGTATATATGTATGTATATGTACATAGCAGTTAGAAGATATTTACTGGAACCATACTCTTCGCGAAGATCAGTAAAAGTATTGAAAGTATTTAAAATAAAGTAAAGTGAAGTAGAATAAAATATTTAAACAGTCAAATACTCGTTTTATTAATAAGCCACGATATATAATGAGACCATCTTTAGCACTAACTGTATGTTTGAGGCTATTATACATGTTGTATACTAATTTTTTACCGAGTGTATACTTGCAATAAATATCTTGTAACTTCTGTATATGTTTTCGAATTTGTTGCAAATTTTGCTATTACAATGACGATAGACGAATGTCGTTACAAAGCTAAGGAAATTTCACAAAATTTCATATAGCGTAGCTACATAATATTTACATAAGAAAATTCTGCGATAAATGTTCGAGTACTTTTGTGAGCTACTGTATAACATCCGTTTTGTCGAACAACGTGTATCATAATTAATTTGAACAATCAAGGCTTTATTGCAATTTTTCATATGAACAATTCTGTCTTTCTGTCAGGTTATAAGAATTAGTATCATTCTATCGTTCGTAGAGATGTCCATAAGATAAGCTTTGATAACATGTATACTATAGTTACAGTTTTAATGTATTAAGCATCAAGTAGTTCTATTTAATTCAGACACTTGTTGAGTCAGGCTTGAGGCGAAACCTCTGTAAGCGAAAGCGAAAAGTTTGATCTATCTGCATTAAAGATGACTTCATTGAATACTATGACGTGTTAATATCGTGGACGATTACCTGTTTAAATACTTTTGTCATGTGCGAGTGTTATCACATTTTCAGAATCGTTTGAAACTTTGCCAATCGTGATCATGGTAGTTGAGTGTCATTGCAATGCCAATGAAATTTCAGGATGTTTCACGTAAAACACGTAAAATTCCTTTGCAAAAGGAATGAACAAATATGCGAATAATTTTACGAGCCGCCATTTGACCCAGTTATCGTTTTACGAATCGATTGATTTAGTAAGGTCAAGAACGATAAAAAGTATCCATCGTTTTACTAAAGATAGTAGTCATAAAGACGTTAATTCATCAGTCGCATGGTCAAATCCTTAGCAATACAACTGACGTGCGATATCATCTATGTTTATCCATACTATTATGTATTATTACGATGACACATTGTGATAAAATACAAATACGTGAGTCAGCGATATACTGAAATCATTCCTGACATCAACTGATTACGCTAGGATTTTATAGCTTTATGAGCCTGCTAACCAAGTGCTAAGATATGACGTAGCCTAACGTTCTTTTTGTAAAATTAAAATATCTGCAGTTTGAACGAAACGCGAAAGAAGCCCGGTAGACGTGACCTCCCGTGCTAAAATTTTACATAGAACATCTCAAACAATTACCAATCCTTATCGTTTGCCAAACTCTGAGAGAAAGATTAAAATATGAAAATTCGGGGATCGTAGCGGGACTAGCCTTGCTTCGTTTTATCTATCATTTTTTACTCAATTGTATTTTCTCAATGTTAGAAGATATTTTAACTTTGAAAAAAGAAAAAAGATAAAATATGAAAGGATTGTTATCACAAGCTGATCAACATATATATATATCATCAATATGTATATATCAGAAGCTATCTTAATGCTTATGGCAAGTAGCATTTAGAAATTGGTACGTACAGTGACGTTCAATGATTTATAGCCAGACAGAGATTTATTGTATATAACGAAGAATAAAAAGGGCACTGCAGATTGGACAGAGCATTCTTCAACACATTTTGTAATTCTTTCATTCCAAATCCACTGGTAGGTGGAAAGTCATAAGATTTTTCCGTGGTATACGTCCCATTATGTCACAACGTATATCGTGTAACATTCGCTGTTTCGTTGGAGGACGTAAAGTTTGATGGACATACCTAGTTCGTATTATTACTGACGACTGCTCATATGCATTGCAATGTTATGCTACGACAAGCCCTGCAGCCTTCATCGTACATAACGTCCTTTATTTCAACGCTCGCGTGACCACATATCGGTATTAACATTAATCATGTAGGAACGATTAAAATATAAAATTTGTATCAAAGAAATCAAAGCGAAAGGTATATGAAAAAATATGTGTATTAAATTTTTCGGCTATTTTGTAGAACAAATTCTGGCAAATGTTTTCAAACTGCAATATTTTATAGCGTAGCTGATAGATAACATACAACTTCCTACGTGATACGAAAAATATCGTTTGATGTAGTATTACATAACATCTTTCTTTCTCTTGTTGAAACAAATTTTATGAATTTACGATGTGCAGCACTGGGCAGACGCCTTTCACTGTACCATAGTGTTGCAATTTTTAACATTAATGATGTCATATTAATTAATGTAAAATTTTAATAAAATTAAGTTTGTATTGAAAATAATTAAAATTAATGAATTATGATAGTAAATATATCGTTTCATTATGTGACAAAAGTATTTCGACGATCGTATCATTCCAGTAATATAAAAAGAAAAAATGCTAGCGTAACACTAAAAGATAGATGAGGCTAAATATAATCAATCTTTTGTAGCATATCCTTCCAAATCATTGAATTATTGCATTCTCTTCGACATGTAATGTATTACCCCTTGGAAAACTTTTTATCGTCAGATTATTTATTTTCACAACTATAAATCAGATGGAAGATATTTTTCTTCTACTAACAGGGAGATCATCGACATTATTTTAAACAGTAAGTGAACATGATATACTTGCAAATCGATTGTAAGGATAATAATGTGTGTAATAATATTAAATGTAATATATAATTAAATAAGTAAGATTTGTCATTGTTAATTTTTTAAATTTTAGATTTATAATTTATTGATTTAATCGGAGAGTAAGTATTGCTCCAAGTCATTAATCTCACAACTGTCTGACAAAATTATGAATTTCGATCAAAAAGAGGTGCAATTTTATGTTGGAAAATATCCGATAAACAATTTTTTACACTTTACAATTATATGCTATTTTTTAATGATTTTGTCATGCATGATAGATCTTGAAACGTGAGGTACGCAATTGTATCGCAGCTCGAACAATATCTTGTCTCTTTCCTAATTTTCTACCATTAAGGAGTTGCATTCGTTTTACAGACAACAACTCAGAAATACAAAGAGGTCATCCAAATCCAAAACTATACAAAATTTGCCACGTGTTCAAGCATATCAATCGTGAATTCTTGACAACAACATGCCGGATGATTCCGGAACAAAATCTTTTTGTAGACAAAAATTTATCAATATTTTAACGTACGGAAATATTTTACAACATAAAAAGACATATACATCTTTTTGACCAAAACTTTGAATTTTGTTAGATTGTCACAAGGCTGAAGAGTTCTGGCTCATGCCAAAATCACGCTCGAGGTGAAATGTTAACTGGTTAATTTACTATTTGTCCGAAAATTTCAGGCATACTATTACCACAAATATACGTAAAGCGACCAAATTTTTACGAGTAGTTTGTATCATTCAGGCCTGGATATTTTATACTCCTCGTTCGTTATAAGTATATCAACAGCAACAAACACTTACATATTTATACTTTTGCCGACGATACGGACAAAAAAGTCGGAACTACAGCAATAATTTTACAAGATCATTTATAGAAGATAGAAAGCTGGATGGAATCCAACAAAATTAAAATCAATTCAGACAAATGTTTGCATATCACTTACACTCTCGATAAAGAACCAATTCCCAGAGTAAGGTTTCAGAGTAACCAAAAAATCCCATAATTAAGCACAGTTAAACACCTCGAACTGCGCTTAGATAATAAATTAAACTGGTAGAAACATATTCGAGACAAAATAAAACAAATGAAAATTACAAGAAGATCTACGTACTGGTTCACGCACCTGAAATTGGATGCAAGAACCAGGCAGCTCCATTTTTTGTCGAAACTGAGAACTTATAACATGTTTAAGAGAAAAAATAAGCCAACATTACTGTGTGAGATCCATATACGTATCATAATTTTCTTTCGCGTTGCAATGGAAACGGAGCTACGCGGATGCAGCGATAATTCTGAGACGAGAACCAGAGATGATCCAAAATTCATTCATTGCTACAGAAATACTCTAAAGATTGAAAATTTTGCTACGAAGCAGAATGCACTTATCAGCCAAAATTAACACATATAAGATAAGAAGATAAGAAGGAATATCTTAATTTTTCATTGTTCCTTAATTTTTTAAACAGCTTTTTCCAGTTCAGTCAGTCCATAAGATAGGTAGAAACGGAGTTGCCTATTTCTCGCATGCGACCCTTTAATCGTTGCTTGGTCGGTAGTGGGTTGTTATACAGCAAGTGGATTTGAGGATCGTCGTTCGAGCGTTCGTGACCCATTCACTTCCTCAACCCTGTGCGAGATCGTGTTGATGAGCAAGCAAGAATCCCGGAAAAAAGATTCATTCATGATCCAATTGCTGACACGCAATCTCGTGATCTAATTTCGGAATGGCATTTTACGGGTTTACAGTTAGCAGCCCTCGTACGTGAATGAATTTAATTTAGTGAGAGAACCGGTCGGCTAGTGTTCGCTACACTACGCCACGTTAAACACTTCTGTTGCTTTCGACCTCTTTATTTTTTCTTTTTTTTTTTTCTCTCTGCACGCTCATATCGTCTATGCGTCAATTCGTTGTCATCTCCTGGCCGCTTTGTTTTTTATGGAAAAGCGAATGAGCCGAAGGAGGGTGAAGGCGTGAGCGCCGGCTGCAGCGCGAGAAAAAGGCGAAATTACGATACGGCGTATAAAATACGATTTAGAAAGGTTGATTTATTGCGTCATTCGGCAAACTGAGTTTAGTCACGTTCACAGCGTAGCACGCATTGATGCAGCGCACGTTTGAAATGCTCATTTCCGACTGGCATGTAGCATAATACAAATAACTGCGAGTGTAATCTGGTTCGTTTCATTTCAATTTTTCATGTTCCGCGATGTATAGATTGCTTCAGAAATAGGTGCAACTCGGCTTTCGTTGTAAAATACATTCTACCCCTCTTGGGAATGGGGGAAAAAGATCAAATAAACTTAAGTCTGGAAGCTCTTCCGTGAAAAATATAAATTTTTCCTTTCGTCCGCGTCTGAGTATTTCGTGAATGGTTAATACTGCAACTACCAATTTATACCTAGATATGTTATATACAATTAATTAGAATTAATAGAACGAAGATAAATAGGTATATGTACGTATGTATCTGTTTATCGTAGCAGGCTTCCGTCCATTGCAATTTCGAATATATTAGGTTGTTCTAAAAGTATCTTTCGTTTTATGAGGAAATAATAGACGCACAATGTTTTTCGTTTTATATTATTTTGTCGAATTACGTACGATCCATTTTATTTTGTTGTAAAAAACACGTTTGCGAAAGAAAGACACTTTCCGGACAATCTAATAATACAATCACATACAAAAATATACAAGTGAATTTTATCTTCTTATATGTGTTTTAAGAGATCCTCGTATCTTAGCTCTGTGTTATTTCTTATCCAAATACGAACTTTGCAGATTTACTTGTTTAATTATTTAATTTTAATATTTCGATCGGTCGATCGGTAGATATACGTAATCATGTTACTGTCTCAATGAAAGTAATCATTAATATTGCCAAATACAGTTGCACGTTTTTAATACAGTAGAACTCCATTTACCTGAACTTCATTTATTCCAACGAAATTTTAGTTAATAACCAAACTTTTGTTCGCTGAATTCACTTAGTAGTTGAACGTGAGCTTCCATTGTGCGAACGAAAAATAACAGGCAGGGAGAATTGATGAGCCCCTATTATATGAATTCCGATTATATAAATTGTTTGTCCCCCGACAAGTTCAAACGAATGGAGTCCTTTACTTTATCTGCAAAAGCAAGAGATCTTGTACCGATCATTTTGATTAATTTGGTAATTTGTTAAAGAAATTACTGAATATAATCTTTTTCCGTTATAATATATGCAAACAATATATCGACGTCTTAGAGGCTATCGAAGACTTTCAAAAATTCCAAACGTACTCCAAATTTTATCACACGCGGCAGTAATCCGATTTTTTCGTACTGTTACACTATGGACAGTGTTACTATTATCATAAACTGAACTTTTCAGATGCCTCCACAAATGAAAATACTGCAGGAGTTAAATCGGAAGACAGACCGTGCAATTGATCGTGATTGTTATTGAAAACGATAATAGTTATGCAAATTTTGAGGCGAACAGAAAATTTCCATATTTCGAAAAGCAAATGTTTTTGGACAGTCGATCAGACAGGATTACACTGTCGACAGTAAACATTAGAACACCTTCTACATTAATTGCATCGATCATATTGATTATATTTGGTGAAAGACTTCGACAAATTTTAGACTATTTAATATCTTACGTTACAGGACGCATCAATGTGAGTGAAATAACAGATTTGTAATAAAATAATTAGAAAGTAAAAGCAGTCAGAAGAATCTGATTTATACTGAATGTTTGCTAAGTGTCCTAATCTATGACCAGCAGTGCGTACACAGATTTACGAAAGTATTCGATAGCCTTTATGAATACATTGTACGTGATATTCGAAACATTTTGAAATTTAATTAGCAACTTCATGAAACTCGACTATCAGGATTATATAGGTAAAGTTTGAAATAAATTTGGAAATATATAGAGAAATGACAAGCTATTTAGTACAAATATAAATATACGTCGAAAGAGTCGCAAAAGTATTTAAAGAGTTAATTATATTAATAAGCCTTGACATTCGGTGGAATCATATTTAATACTTATTAAGTATATGATCAACATAGTTATTCGTGTTAATTTTTTCATAAATAAATTTTTTCTACCTTTCATATATATTTACAAATTGGTTCCCAATTTCACAAATATAGTTACCACTGTTATGTCCGATTACAATGCTACTAAAATTTAAAAATGTTTTATATAACGCAAGCAATATTCATATAAAAATTTTTTACAATAAGAATTCAAATACCTTCGCGAACCAGTCTTCTAAAGTATTTAGTACAAATATAAATATACGTAGAAAAAATCGCAAAAGTATTTAAAGAGTATCCAATCAACTATTCATTATATTAATAAGCTTTGATATTCAGTGGAATCATATTTAATACTGATGGTTATTTGTATTAATTTTTTCATAAATAAATTTTTTCTACCTTTTATATACATTTACAAATTGGTTTCCAATTTCACAAATATAGTTACCACTGTTATGTCCGATTACAATGCCAGTAAAATTTAAAAGCGTTTTATATAACGCATGCAATATTCATATAAAAATTTTCTACGATAAAAATTCAAATAGCTTGGCGAACCAGTATATGATCTTTCTTCATCTCTGGGAAGAGTGAAGTGTCATACGAAAGTCTTGCCACCTGATTCTGAAGCACCTTGTATACCGAGGTACTGGCTTTCGCCAGGAATTCGAGATTACCTACTGCTGTCACTTGCTCGTATAAATTCATCAATTTCTCATTCACGACAGGATTTCATTCACGATCTATACGTGTACTTTGGACGTGCAGGCGAAGATACGGGAGGACACTTGTTTGTATAGGATTTATTTATTGGAACGCGCGATGTCAGTTTACTTAAAGTATTTCGTCGTCGTTTGTTAGTCAAACTTGGAAATATTTTTTATTTACAGAAGCTTCGAGGTACCCAAGGTTCACAGTTCTAATCTAAAAATAGTAAATGCGAATACATGCGACGTTCTCCGGTAGTCAGAGATCAAAGCGCGACAAGATCGATTTTCACGTTGATTTTAATGTTTCTCTTATGGACAAAAGTATGAAATATATGTTTCATAGAATAATTATTAACTTCGCTCAACCAAGATCATATATTTATTAAGAGTGAAAGTAAACTATTATTTGTTATGTTAATGAAAATTACAAAACATTTTTAAAGAATGAGAAAATGGGTTATTTTTTTCTTAAGTGACAGAAGTACCTTTCGCTCCTTTCTTCTTCGGGACCAAAGACAGTTGCAAATGAAACAGAGAACTGTGCTACGAAGCGCATATTTTAAAGGCGTTTACATATCTCGAAAAGTCACTTTTGCACGCTAACCTCCTTTTATCAGACCACGTCACGTATATGCGTACGTGTAGTATTTATTGTAGTATTAACGCATAGTACAATCTCTGTTTAAACAAGTGCACGTTTAGCGGGATTACATTCGCTTTTTAACATGTTACATAGATCTATATCGCAATGTTTCCAATCTAATTTTTCTAGCTTATACACTCAGTCTTCTATTGCTATATTATAATATATTTCTACTTCAAATTGCCATATGTTTTGTTCATTTATTATGTATATTCGCTTTATCTGGAAACACATAGATTTCAAGAATTATGCGCGATACAAAAAAATGTTTGAAACAAATGTTTCAGGATTTCGAGGAAGACATATCGTGCCGATATTTACTTCACCTTGCAATTAACTCGAAAAGTCCTACGAAGGTTACGATAACATTTTTAAACGGGAACTATATTTTTCTCTTGTGCATTCCTGTAGCCAACACCAAAACATTTTCAAAATAATCCTTGCTTGCATTTTTCGCATAAATCATCGAGATATTAATTCTTAAGAAGGATGAAAAATCGCATCTTTTTCAATGATAAACGCGCAGAAGGACAAGCGAAAGGAATAGTATTTAATACGCGCGCAATCGTCTCTTTTTAGGGCCACGACGATGTACAAAGTCTGACGTGTATATTGCATTGGAAAACGCCAATGCCGCCGGCATATCGAGTTTCACATTTGATATCTCGATAGTGGTTTATGCGAAAAATACGAGTGAATAGTGTTTTGAAAATTTTTCAGCGTCGACCAAAAGAATATCCAAAACAAGGATATAGTTCCCATTTAAAAACATAAATTTAAATTAAAAAGATTAAGAAATAAAAATTTAAAAAACTAACGAAAAGCAATCGCAAGGTAAAATAAACACGATATATCATCCTCGAAACCGTACGACATTTGTTTCAAACATTTTTCTGTAGCATCCATAGCTTTCGAGGTATTTACGCGTTTCTAGACAACACGAACAGACGTGACACTGTTATAGCCAAACCATAATATATTTCTGCGTCACAGTATGTTTGATGTTAAAGCATACCTAATACTATAATATATCGCTGTACTATGGCATTATATCATCATATTTTTGTTCGATCGTAGTTTCTTTGGTACTTTGGCCACGTTTGAAGTGATTGCAGATTTTGTCAATACCACCTAATGACAATCACCGCAATCACTTAGTTGCCAACTCAATAATTGATACTGCACTTGGATTTACTCTTTCAGGCACAAAGCCCTTAGTTTCAGACTTTCTTTTATGAACCTTGTCAGCTGCAATACTTATTTCCCGATGTTCGTCTTTGCTTTTTCTGGCCATCCCCTATTTTTCTAATGTCTTTGTACGTGCGAGTGGAACGCCTGCATAACCCTTACCTACCACGAGCGTGAAAATTTATAATTAAATGCAGTTAGAGCATTTTGAATATAACCGATAAATAGAAGATACTTTGAAATAAAAAGTGCCCCATTGAACAATTAAACATTTTTATTAGAACATCAATGAAAAAAAAAAGAGAACAAGTCTTGCATCTAACGGTGCACTGTGTTTGCATGCATATCTTTTAGGGGTAATCTACGAATATTATTATAAATGCACCTTAGAACATAATCGTGAATGCTGCTTTATAATCATATAATTGAAGCTAGAAGTGTGTACATACCTAACTATTATATATAGAATGAGCAAATACTGTCTACTAATATCTTCTACACGTTTTAACAATATATTCTGGACGTTTATATATAACGAAATAACGAATGCGAATGGTTTGTTGAAATAAACGAAGCCTTGTTATAATATGTCTCTATCAACTGTTACCAAGCCGCCACGGTGATCACCCGTGATCATCAATAAGATAAACGGTCCATTGGGGAAGAATGTTGTTTTACATCATCGATTTATTATTATTTTACCATTACATGCTTTGAATAATAAAGATATTCCCGTGGCTTCCTGAGCGAAACATGTGATTTCTGCGTGGCAGTCAAAGTGTTAACGTGTTATCCTCATTATCGTGATAAAAATTGTCCTTAAGACGATCATTAAAAATATCTATAAACGCACAAGCGAAAAACATTAAAAGTCAAAGTAAAATCCTTCCATACGCTAAACTCGAGAAAACTAAAGTAGAAGTATTTTTCAAATTAATCGTTTTCGAATACAAGTAGCCTGATACGTAAGAGATTTCGTACAATCGATGTACGTGTTAGCGGCTACGCATTTGCTTAACCACGTTACGGCAGATAGCCTGCAGCTATTTAGCCTCGCCGTAATTTATCGAGGACTCGATAAGGACCACGGCAGCGTGTTTCAACGAATGTTTGGGAAGTAGGGATAACCGGCTACCCGAAGTCGCCTTATTGTAAAGTATCCATGATACGACTATTTAGAGGAGACGTAAGATAGTTTACGGGTAGCAAGCACCCAACAATGTCACAATGCCAAAGATTGGAAACTTTGCCTAAACGATCTGGTCACGAAATGGGAAAGACAACGATAAGCTTTTGGTATGTGGACTGTGAGAGGTCACACTCATTCCAGAACCTCCAGGGAATAAATGTATCCTGACAAGTTTCTGACAAATGTATCGAAAACTTTTCTTTTTCACGATCATTTATTATAACAAGGATCATGCAGAATGGCAGAATGTTACATATTCTGAATGATATATTCGACATGGCAGGTTTTCTTCTATTCTATGTTTGATGTTGTACGATAATATGAACATCCTAATATCTATATAATATCAAAATGTTTATTACTAACTTTTCCTGTTACGAAACTACTATTACATGCGTGACATGTTTTTCATATTTACAAAGAAATTAGATTAGTAGATTACATCATAAACGATTATATTATATTTGATTCTATTAAAAATGATAATAATCGAACGTATAAGAGATTACATTTAATTTCGCGGCGACCAATGCTTCGCGTATGGGTGAGGTAGATTATAAAATTTGTTCAAAATGAAACTAGAATGCTCGTAATAATTAAAAATCGTGCATACAGAACCAGGGTGGAAACAGGGAGAACGCGATAGAATTTCATATTTGAATCTCTCAGGTTTTGTACAATCGTTTTCTGCGCAAGAAGTTTTGTATAATAGTGCGATAGAATCGAATTATATTTATTCGCTAACACGAATTGTTTCATCTGTTTGTTCGCGATATGTTTCAGCTATAATCGAGGGACTTTTTTGAAAAAGTGCGTATGAAATAAAATGGCGAATTAAATAAATTGTGAAGATGTCAGCCTCCCGTTTTAAACGCGCAACTACGTTTAAATTTATAAATTGTCCGCTTGCCGAACAAATATTCTTATTTCGCTTGTATCTGTTTTGTAATAAAAAGTGATCAGTCTGGAATTTTACAAACTGACGTTAAATTATTTTAATTTTCTAGAAATCCTGAATTTATTAAATTTTGTCACGTTCCCAACGTGTCGTGTCATACTCTTTCTGAATTTAGACACGTATAAGAAATCACACAATTATTCTAAGAATTTTACTCGCAAATGCTGGCATTTAATTTCTGAGATATCTATTATAAATAGTAAATTAGGTTACTTTTTTCGTCTACAACGTATTTCATAAAAATTAACGATAAAACAAAAATGTGTGCTCGTCACGTTTACACTTCGGAGAAAGAATATCTCGTTTATAGTTTTTAGATGTTATATCGAGATAAAAGAAAGAAATTCAAATTATTTATAATTCTGTGTCAAAGAAAGGAGACAAAATTCTGCTTATAATAGCTATAAGCTAAGTTATGAATATATTTGTAACAATTAAATCATTCAAAATGCAAATGAATTATTTACCCACTAAAGGGAAATTTGAAAGTACGTAACATAGAAAACTGTATAAAATGTTCCAAGTATATTGATTGTTATAATATTTAGCATAAAACATATTTCTATTACGGTTCCATTTCTTTAATTGTGTTCATTTTTCTTTCTTTTTTATTTGGATGTATTTGACGATCAATTCTCGTTGAGAATTGTAAGTAAATTTTTTTGACGTAATACTATGTCGTGATTTGTGTTCATAAAAATATGAATTCGTACAAGTAATAGCGCAACTATTGTAATAGCTGCCATTATCCTCCTAATAGATACATAATAAACTGTGCTAAATGAACTTGTATCTAAATATGTGTCATAATTTAAATATGTCCATTTTTTAAAAGTATTGTATGCTTCCAGATTTTTGAATGATGATATAGATATAGATAGAATGATGATATAGATGATATAGATGGATATTCGACACGATAGGTGCGTCGTTGTATTTTCATAGAGAGATGGATCACGTTATTGCTGGACGTTCCGATGACCTAATAAATGTCCGAGAATTTGATTTCCGTATTCCACCAAAAAACGTAATAACGTGATAAAATAGAATTCATTGGAAGTTAGTTCGTTCTAGTCAGGTTTGCCCATAGCAAAGTGTGGAGGGCAAACGAGTTACTATACATACAATACAGTTATGTAGCACAGTGATCAGATTAAATATCATTTAATGAATTAAAATTCATAAAATTATAAAATGACGCGAATACAAATTTTGACAATATGAGTTAATAATTTCTCGATGCCTATAAGACTATCATTTGTTCAGTTTCATAGTTAATCGATGCAAGACGGAACCACCGACAACCAAAGGACAGCTTTTATACAGACGGATTAAGAATTCAGAATCCAATACCGGAAATGCAAAAAGTATTGACGATAAAGAAATACGTGGTTATTACTATTCAGATTCTTCATTTCGAATTCTGCGTTGCTTTATTGCACTGTGTAAGTATTAATGACCCAATGAAGCTAAATCTAAAGGAATTGACATCAGAGAAATGCAACGAGTCTTAAGGACAAAACGATATTTATTTTTTTAAATCGTTCGTTCTATAAATCCCTCGTTATTTTCTAACTTTATCAAAGGATTAACAAATACATTTATCTTGTGACAATAAAAGCAGAATGTTTATTATATTGTCTTATGGTGTTTTTATCGTGTTTAATAAAAATATGAATAGTTATGGGAAATAATAATAGTTCGATACAACACCACTACGATGATCAACCATACGAGGTACAATTTGCTCGATTTATTTCTTCCCTTCGTTTATCCTTTGATTTACTTCCGGCTGTTAGAACGTTATTCCGTTTAACGTCCCATAAATCTCGTTCGACGTTCATTCTGCGAGACCTTCGTTGGTTTGAAAAAAGAGAAACGAATATCAGGAAAACGAAAAATCCTCTTCTCTTTATTCGAATCTTATAAATATCATATTTTTCTGGAGAAAAGTTCTCTAAAAAGATATTAAGCATAGATAAATGTATTGGATATTTACTTTAAAATAGAAAGGAACACACGTATCGATCTGAGGAAATGCTTTTGCAAATTGCTTCTACGGAAACGAAAAGATTCTTTAAATATCATTTTTTCTGACCAAAGAATATTAAAAAAAATATTACAAGATACGGATAAATACACTAGGCAATTACGTTAAAAAAAGAAAGATACACGTATCAATGTGAAAAGTTTTCTTTTTTTGCAAAATATTTCTACGAATGACTCAGGAAACGAGAATTCATCGAACCAAATTTCGTCACGCATCTCTTAAATAATATTCTACGATTAATAACGATATCATCGCACGTTTCTTTGATATACAAAATGTCTTATAAGGTAAATTAACCAGGTAAATTAATCTTGCTTTGTAGAATGAGAGTTTTATGCGCGTTGATATTAATACAATTATAATGAAAAGTATTTGAAACGCATGAATATACATCATGTATTTAACGTTGAATATCAATTTATAACAGACAGTTTTTTTTGTTAGTTAAATGTAATACTACCGATATTCCTCTTTATATTTCTATTATCCACGTTTTCAAGTTAACAGAATTTTCGAGTTGAAAATATTACAAAGAATGATGTAGATGGTACGGTAAGAAACTTACAAACATTTCGATAAATTTGGTAGTCACATTTTCACATTAATATAATTTTTGAACCAGAAATATTAAAAGAAACGGCGTAAAGAGTACGATGAGAAACATTTTATTATTCGACAAATTTCGATGAAACATATTTACGATAAAGCGTATAAATTTCAGTTGCCAACTTATGATTGCACAAGATATATTAAACTTGTATTCCCCTGTGATATTTGGATCTGTTATAAGTGATGACCGTTGAATTCGTAAGTAGTTATAGTTGGGAACAAAATCTACGATGAGAATACAATGAAGAGGATAACTTATAACGACGTTATTAAAGTTCAAAATCAGTCTCCGGTTAATTAATTTCGATGCTCAATTAATAGTTAAGATATATATATATGCTCAATTAATAGTTAAGAAAAAGTATTGTAAATTATTAATTAACAGAAATACAAATTGAAAATGGTTCTGCCTCAAATGGTTGCTCTTTCATAAATATTTTAACATATTGCAAATAAAGAGCGACTTGGAAAGTTCCATTTAAATTCGTAACATAATTTTATAATAAATTCTATAAGAAGAATATGGCGTAGAAGATGATACGTATAGTATTGCAATCTAAATAAGCAACCAAACGCACAATATTAATTTTCACCTACTATGACAGTTAAAATATAAATGACTATTGTAAGAATCATTGATAAAAATGTATAAATTGGAATAGTTCTTTCTAGTAAACATAATAAATGGAAAATTAAGAAATAAAAAACAAGAGATAATATAGCTTGCAATGGCGTTTATAAAGTTCTAAATAAAAAATCAGATATTGAACAATGGAATTATCATGATTGCTATGATTGTATGAAATCGTTAAAACACGTCGTTATTTTTAACGTAAAAATTCCGTAAAAGAGAAAAGTTTGTCACAAATAGAGGGAAAGTCGGACATTTTAATAAGTTAGTTAATTATACAATTTCGTAAATTGTATAATTTTAATTGCTAATTAAATCGTTTAATTATACAATTTTAATTCTACAAGTAATTTTATAGCCGTATAGATAATTTTAATACTTTGATTATACAATTTGTGCAATTCCTACGTCATTTTATAACGTATTTACAAATTTACGTAGAAATTGAATTTCAGAATTAATACTACCGAAGCTACTCATCGTTTTTACAATCATTTACTTAATTAGCTATAAGATAATTACCATATATAGAGAATATGATAGAGAGAACGTTGTTTTCGTTATTTAGTATTTCCACTGGAAGAAAGATTTCTGCATGAAGAATCTCAAAAGATCAACCTTTTACGCACGTTACAATATTCTTAACAAAATAGATATCTGTTTTGTCATTCAGTTTCACAAACTTAAACAACACGTTCAAAATAGATAACCGTTCAAAATAATTACCGGCAGAATTATAAATTAAATGTAATTCAGACATTTGCTAAACGTATTATATGTTTAATTGTGTTATTAAAATATGATTGGTATGGTGTAATATAATTTAATAAAAAGATAAATTTTAATCTCAAATATGATTACCGAAATGTTTATCATGGTCTCTAGAATATTATACTTTGAATATAATAGAACTGAATTCGAATTTATCGGCTAATAAATACATTGAAGCAATATTATAATTATTTCTTCCTATATTTATTCCGAAACATTTTTCTATGAAAAGTATTAATTCTAGTGAAATATATATAGCAATTAAAATGAAAAATCTCCGATTTCAAAACAATCAATTCATTCCATAAAATTATAGAGATTATTATTTATTAACAATTAAATAAATATAAAATGTAAAATTGTCAAAATATAAGAAACATTCTATGCATAATATGCAATATGCATTTTATTCTACTTGAAATAAAATAAAGATAAACGATAATAACATTCACTATCAGGAAATAACAATAAAAAATGTACCTTTTTCAATAAATTATTACATTTCAATTGATTAGAAGTAATAAAATTGCATATGTGTAGTTGTATATTAATATGTATTAGTGTATTGCATATAAATACTTACGTACAGATAAATTAAAGGAGTTGTAGAAAATTACTTGTAATTAAACCAGAACTTGCTGAGCTTGTTTTTCGTTTACATTTCACCGTACTTTGTCATTATGGTGAAATGTTTCACGCGGCGCGTGTAAATCGTTCTAGGATTAAGTTAGGAAATTAAGAGAGCTTCGGTAATGGTCTGTAACATAGACTGGAGGCGTTCGAACAATTACACTTGTCCCGATAGACCTCTCCAAGATCGTCCTTTGTAAAGGGTAATTACACCTGGACGCCTTATACTTAATGTAAATTGCCAGAGATTATGAAAATTCATTCAACGCCAGAGTCTATTCCCCCTTCCCTCACTTTCGAAATTTCTTCATTTCCAACCGCTGAAAATTTGTAAGCTGATTTCAAAGATTACAGATCTAGCGAGAATCCCACCAGCCGGTTAAAGGATAAAAGCGACTTTGTAACTTTCTTTTAATTAAGAACGTATAAACTAGAACATATTTATATTTTTTATCGTAACGATAAATTGGATAAGAGGAGAAGCAGAAGGAGGACAAGCTTTTGGAGGAAATATTTTTCTCAACTTGAAATTTCTTTATCCGAACGAATAACTAGGAAAGTTTAGGATAACTTGGAAAATTGATAATTACGAGTTCTTAGTTACGTCGATGTTACATTAATTTTGACGAAAAATTTCACTGCGTAGCAGACGTGATAATGCGAAACACTCGAGTATTTCTTCTTGCAGTCACGACGTTACCCCAAAAATTTCAGGAACTTTGCCACAAACGATCTCAGGCAAAGTTATATCGAAACACGTTGTAGTCAAACTCGCACAAAACGAAATTCCAAGCGAGACTCGCGACGTTTCACGCGTGCTCATGTAAATGCCATTGATACGCTCGAACGTTTACGTATATTGATAAAGCTATTAAAAGCTATAAAATGTTACTATCATTACGCAACATTAAACTGATTCGTGCGTTCGTTCATTGTAAAGTAATACTATTAATAATTTCTTATTAACGCTAGAACTATCACGCCAGTCAAATTGACTGGTTTTATAATTTTATTTTAAAATTCCTACTTCATGTTATATTTTTTCCGCAATGATGTAATGACTTTCGCAACGATAACTAAAAGAATAATATAATGAATTTTATTTCGTTTTTTATATATTCAAACTGAAAATAATTTTGTATCAATGCTATTTATACCAATACCAGTAAAAATGATTGGTACTTGTCAAAAGGGTGCTGCAATCTGTTTATCGAACCCCAATAAATTTTCCTCGTTTTGTACAACTTCCCACACGTTTTGAAAATTTTTACTACGTATCATTCGATACGATGATATCAGTTATCAGGAAAATTTCGGTTCGATCGCTAGATCACTAGATGCTAACACTAGAAATACCACACTAGTCAAAATGACTGGTTCTACAATTTTATAAACGTGTCAACTCTCGTTTAGGGACCCAGATGGATTAACAATATCAAAAATGTACTACGCAACATGAAATTGCTTCTGTAAGAAAGTAATAGATCAATAAATATAAAAATATTCTATTATTACGTATTTTTTAAAGACCAGTCATTTTAACTGGCTTTGGTAGAAATAGCTTCGTATTAACTATCGGTAGTTCTAGTGTTAAATACTCTGTCGCAAGGTTGCGGTACATTGATTTTATCGCGTACAGTAGCTCGCGAAGATACTCGAACGCTTCTAAAACTTGTTTATGTACACCGTACAAAACAGTTCGAAATCTCAGTAGAGATAACATCCTAAAAACAAACTGCTTGCCTAAAATCGGATACGATCCAATGGCAGGATATCATCGCGTTAACTCGTCAGAGCATTAAAAAGATTTACCTAACGTTTGAGTATCCAAGAAATTGTAAATTAACAGATGGTTATCTAGAAGAAAAGATATAACTATAACGAAAATAATAAATATTATCGGAAGCAAATACAAAATTTAGGTGTGATTTAAAAAAAAAAACAAGGGTAAAAAGAAGTTTGTTATTCTCACGACTCGTTTGTTGTGTCGATCGACGCTTTTTAATGTACTAGATACTGTTTGGTGACTTATCTTTTCTTTAGCGAAGATAAGGAAATTTAACGTAAAAAGAATTTGTGCGCGATTATTAGCTCCGTATCTCTAACTCAATTTACGTGAACTATTCGTTTTTCGCTTCGGCTTGTCAGCGAGGAGCGATTCCACGAGAAATATGAAATTGCGTCATAATGGTACGCAGTTTCCATACCTTCTATTAATTTCGTCGTCTGATTTGGTAAAGCAACGCGATCTCTGGTTTTCTACGAACTGAAGGGAAATATCTGCTTCTTGAGTTTTCCTCCTTTCCGTATGATAAAACACGAAACGCGTGTATGAATGCAACTGCTTCATCTTTGACGTGGAAATTGATGCTCTATCAGTTGCATAGTTTCACATTATACGTGTACGAACAATATTGCAGAAAACTACATACGAACAAGTTTGCGAAAATATTCGAACGCTCTTTATGAACATGTTGCGTGCGTTATACGAGAAACACTACAAAATTTCATTAGCGCTATAGTTCAGTTATCGTGATCATATCAAGAAAATTTGATACGATTGGAAAAATATATACAGAAATTGGGAAATATTTAATACAAGTATATTTTGCATAGATCATAAGAATATCTAAAGGGCAATCGTCCGTGACATTAGCAAGTGTCATTATTTAGTAGGATCATGTTTAACCCTGCTGACTTCTTCGCTTTTTCCTCGCGTGTTTCTGTCTCTTCGGACATCTTCTTCTACCTTGGACTATTTTATTCATACAAAGCGTGGAATAAGCAAAAGCTACAAAAACTCGTTTGAACAGTAGAATCGTAGATATTTAGGAACTATGTATATTTTCATAATGTCCATCGAAATTTAAATTCTTTCCTTTTTTTTTTGCGTTTACTGTCACAAAATACAATGCCTACGATTCAAAGTAAGTACCTTTTTACGTGCATAAATCAGCCAATTGTATGTTTAGAATTATAACAGAAGAATAATACATCGTTTCTCTAAGATGATACAACGATGGAATGAAAGAATTACTATAATAAGATTTCTGGATTGTACCGCGTGCTATAGGCTTAAGACGTCTATTCATACCGTGTATTATCTTTTTACTAAATATAAATTCGTAGAAAATATCTTGCAACTTGTATGTATATTTTTAGACTGGATTCGAATGCAGATATAATTCGTAGCAGTCGCGTCTCGCTGTAGTGTCAATAAAATTTCAAAATACTTTTCTGTATACAGTGTATATATATAGGGTGTCTCACGCAACTGCAACAGGCTTATCTCGTAAACGGTTAGTGATAGAAAAAAATGTCCTAAATGGAAGTTAAATGGTATCAGGCAGAGCATAATATGTAACTGTGCATATGTGCAGCAGAAAAATGCAACTGGATTTTGTTTTTTAAATGGAAACCTATATTTTTGACTGTAGCAATCGATGCAATTTCTTGTGCTCTACATAAAAGTACTAACATAGCTATGCCTTAAACTTATTCATTACAAAGTTATCGAAGCTAAAAGTTCTCTGAATTATTTCAATCTTGTAATGGAACATAACGTAGATACTCCGGAATACTTGCAGAGAAACTGAAATAATTCAGAGAACCTTTAGCTTTTTCTGTCCCTAACGGTTTCGGAGATACAGCCTGTTCCAGTTGCGTGGGACACTCCATATATTAATAACGTAAACATAAAAGTGTACTGTGGCAAGTATGGGAATACTTTTGCACGAGTCACTGTAAATATAAATGATCTTATGACAAAGCACCTTTTTATCTTCTTTTGATTAAGTCGAATGTAAAAAGTTTAATTAATGCACGTAGACTTTTATGATTGGCTATGTGCATCAATATCAACCGATTTGGCTTCCAACGACTATATTTATGGGTATAATAAATTTTTCTTGATCACACACGTACACACACACAAACGCAAGTACACAGAAGTGAATGCAGACACGACAGGAAATATTACCTCTTATTTCCGAGGTATTTCCACCTTTCGTCGCTACTTTCCATCCGCAACCACACAAAAGGAACTTAAGAGGAAAGCCGACGGTGACATAGTAATCGAATAATATATTTCACGATATACATCGATGGCCCAAGGCACATTGTTACCAGTTGCTTACATTCGATATAGCTATATTTAAAGAAAAATAGTTTTTCGTAGACGAAACTTTCAGCACAAACAATATCGTCAAGTTATATCTTATGGCTTTATATAGGGCACGTGTTCGCAATTTCTTCCGTACACTGTACACGGAAGACGTGTTTTCGTTGTTTGAACAAATTACGAAACAGCAAATATCGACTTGCAATGAGGATAAAATCGATTGATTCACGGTTTGATCATATCGATAAATTCATAAAATTACATATCATACTTATATTTCGAATTCTATCTCAATTTATGCCAACATGTATCGTATATCGAAATTTATATGGAACACCTGATAGAACCTGCGAAGCTCATTGACACTTTTTAAATTGAGACTTCTTACGCATCAGTCGATGCTTTTTTATTTTGCACAAAAGATGAGTGAGATAATTGTATGTACAAATGGTTAGTTTAAAAGATATTCTAACTTTGATTTTGTTAGGCATATCGTACGAAAAGAAAAAGCCAAGGAAATATGAAAAAACAGTATTCCTGTGTTCATGTTTTCCCTGGTTCCTATAGTTAAATTCAACAAAATTGAAGTTAAAATATCTCCTAAACTAATTATTTTCAGATATATACAATTGCCTCAATATTTTTTGTAGACAATAAAAAAGCACATCCACCGGTGCATCAAAAAGTACGTAGCTTCAAAAAAAAAAAAGGTTAATGGCTCTGAAAATCATCTTTACAGGATTCTTTTATTTATTCACCAAATGCAAAACATTTAAATCCCTTTCAGTAATTTTTCCCTATGCCCTTGACAGTAGCTGAAATATTATTTATTATTATCATTATTATCATCATTCTTCTTCTTCCTCCTTCATTCTTTAACGTCGCATTAACAATACAGTCACTAGCGATGGTATATTTTCTGTTTCCAGATTTTGTCCCATAGAGGCGTTTAGAGACTCAAGACGTTTTTTCCGCTTTGTTCATACATAATATGTACATAATATGTACTTCGTTAAGTATTCTGCGTTATTATTATTCTTGCGTTAGGTCATCGCTAAGCTCAGGTAATAAACCGGTTACGAACATATGTAAGAAAGCTAACTCGATGATATTATAAAAGTACACGAGTAGATATACAAGCAACGATGTTTCTTCGATATAGCGCTGATTTGTCAGTACAAACTGGTTAGTGCATTCCGAGTATTATTCCCATCCTCGTTACGTGCAAATAATTAATATCGCCCGAAACAATACGCCCATTTCCACTCGAAACTCTTATCAGGATAACAGAGATTAATTTTCGTTCAACTTTTGATGTCGCGAATGCCATCAAAATTTTCAAGCACAGAGTTTCGACGTTGCAAAGTTCAAAGTGCGCCAACCAGCTTAAATGACAAAAGTTTATCATAAAACATATTCGCCCGGCGATATGAGCCTTTTACAACGCGCGATAGATGTAGTTGCCATTCCAGCGGATTAGATTCAACGACGTAGTGTCACGATTTTTCCACGTTACCGGCTGACGACCAATAAACCTTTAACCCGTTTGCTTAACGGTCAGCCAAATCCCGTGTCGCCTCTCTGTCGTCTGCGACCAACGAAATTTTTATAACCGTAGATGGTGCGCTCAAAAGATAGGTAGCAGCGCGCGTTAACGAATACGTGTCCCAATGTGTCGTGACATTTTGAAATATTCCTTCGGTCGCGTTATTTGCATGCACGCGAGACGCGGGACTGTGCACTCGTAAAAGCATCTAAACGTATGGCTTTTGCATGGGAAATTCATAAACACGTCTTGCAAGGTACACGCGAGAATTACAAGTTGCTACGCACGGAATTGATGCGAACGTAGCGGTGTGTACAGGCTAATATCAACGCGGTGTACCGACCTGTCTTGAAAAAATAGCGTGGGCGAGGAAAATATTGCGATTAGAACGAAAATCGAAATTGCCTTAGAAACTTCATCTTTCAGAAAATTGAGTTTGTAAAGTAGTGAAGTAAACGCGTTATTACGCGTGTGAAAGTAAGGAGAAAATGTCAAGTAAAATTTTATCGTTTGGCTTGACTCGCACGATTTAACTGGTGTTATATTACTGAGATTAGGATGCTGAAAAAATGCTCAGTTTTGCACCTTCTTGCGAACAAAAATTTATTACTCGAGCGTCTCTCGAGAAACAAAAGACGTTATGGTACTTGGCATTTATCCGACGCGTGATGGGAAAGTTGGAAAAAATGAACGCAAAATGTGAGATACAGTGGCGTTACGCTTGTCTATCACAACTTGTCATTTGTCGATTCGTTAATATCATCAGATGGTAGATAATTATGCAAATGGTATTATTAATATTCTTATTATATTTCCTGTTGCTTAATTCTAAATTTCTTGGTTACATGAATTTTGATTTAGATTCAGCTGACGTGATCTCTAACTTATAATATTCCTCTTGTAACTCTTGCAAATAGTTTTTACAAGAATAGTTTTTTTCTTCGTAAATGCAAAATCACCGTTCGATAAATTCAAAAATAGTTCATTTCTGACTTGATAATTTAATGTTAAGATATCGCTGCGTGTCGTTCATTTTTCATTAAATTGAACAAGATATTAAAAAATATTTGAGGAAAGTGTAACAAATTTTGATTACCAAAACGGGAGCAGGATGAAGATATAGAAATACGAGAATCGCGGTAGAGCTAGAACAATTGATGAGATGCTGACGAAATTTTTGTGAATTTTCCATGTCAGATTTTCTTACTTTTTAAACGATAACGAGTAATCGATATCATAAAACAATGATCTATATTTTAACTTATTACGAAGAAGTCTGCAATAAATACTTTTATCCTGATCTTTACGACTTTATCGCTTATGGGAATAATATCATATTATTCTATATCAGCCTCAGCATTCATACGACATGGTAATATTGTATCATTACGTCGTAGAAAAGTTATAAATTATGAAGATGTAAATATCAAGATAAAAGAATTCACTAAACTTTTTCACGATTTATAGTCAAGAATCAGGAATTTACAGATACACTTACAAGAATTATATAGAATGTAGAGGAAAATGAGCAAATATGAAATGGTGTCATTTTTTGTAAACCTGACAAACAAATATCTGCTAAACGGTTATAGGCTGTCATTTACTCCGACAACCGTTTATTTCGCTAAGAACTTTTTTCCGCAATACACTTGTGCAGAAATATGGCTCAAGTTGCTAATATGCGGATTCTGGACGCATGACAAATGTGCTAGTGCAGAGTTTGCACGTAGATTATCGCAAGTGGCTATTTATTTAATTAATTCTTTAGAAATGTGATTTTATAGCCATAGTGTCTTAATCGATAAGAACGACAAAGCTACTTTTTGTTTGTTTCCCCGTATCGTACCTAATGTCAGTGTTCCATATTTGGCTACCTATTGCGTATTACAAAATAATTCTTAATAAAATCAAATTGTTTACAAAAGTAAAAAAATACAAAAAATGACGTTAATTCAGTATCGAAACTTGTTCGCTACGCTAGGAATGCAAGACCGCTACGAATTGTTCGAACGAAGTATCAACGATCACTTAGAAAAATTGGAGCGTATCAAGAGGAAATTAGAAATGCCGGAGTATTCTTTCGTTTTTCTGAAGAGAGGCAAACACGAGGAAAAGTGATTTTCCTTACGAGCCCTTCAATTTATTATCCGACCTTATGGAATCAAGGGGTGTCCTAATATTTACGAATACCAGTGTACACATTGACAAACCAATAAGTAGTGAAGTTAACCTCGACGATGTTGCTATGATTGCGCCAACCACTTTCTACGTTCAAAGATACATTACGAAATGAAAGGTTGCTCATGTGCGCCGAACAGATACCGAAAGTAATTGTAACTAGCTAAAAGTGTAGCCAGGTGTAGCCGAGCACGAAAAAATTTCCTCGCGATTTCGATGCGTTCCTACGTAATCGGAAATGGAGTTCACGTGGTAATCGCGCGAACTCGACTCGTGTACGATCATTAAATAGCTTTTAGTGGTCGATAAGAATGGACTTGAATCTTCGTTTAAACGCGCTGCCACTTTCTACCGCCCCCTTTCCCCGTGGTTATCGCTTTTGTGAAGCTTGCTTGGCTGAAAGGAGCAGGGGAATTTTTGAGGAAAATTGTTCACACCCTTTACGATCTTAAACAACGAATCCTCGAGGAGATCTTAATTCTTCAGAAGGTATTTGATAACGTCTCCGATGAATAATTCATTTAGTGCTCTGCATTGTAACGAGATCTACTCAACTTTGCATAATTTACAATAAAAGCTGGATTTAAATTTACGCAGTTGAAAGATAAGCTGTAAATTCTAAAGGAATTTAGTCATCTGGCAGTTGTTTTAATGTGTCGCTTTCTGGATTTATCAGAGCAAGTATTTCAGGGTTCTCTTGCATGATAATTTACTAAGATGTGATTAGATTGCAGACTTTTATGCATTTAAATGAAAGGAAATTTGAACACGTAGAAATGCGTATAATACATCAAAATATACGAAATATCCAAATTACTTGCAATATTTATGTAATAAGCAGACCAATTTCTAGGTTTAATTTTTTGTATTATTATATATTCCGAAAAATACAAATTTCCGTAAGTATCCGCAGTCTGCCAATAAAAATTAATTAGTTAACAAACGATAGATTGTAGACCATAGATTCTTTTTTTTAATACATTTTTTAATAATTGTACAATTTTACGTTAAATAGGGTAACTGGATGATTCATTCTAGATGAATCTTTTCAATGTCGCTATCAACTTTATTTTCATCGTGTAAGATCCCTACTGATAGATGAAGTTCAATTATGCAGGAGAAACCACGCAATATTCTGTTTATACTGTTTCTTTGATCAATGATTGATTAGAGTGCAGTATAGCGCTCAATCGAGGTACAGTAGAACCTTGATTGTCCAAGCTAATCATCACGCATGCTGGAACTCTGTTCTCATAGTTCCCATCTCTCTCATTCGAAAAATATCCTATACTTTTTCCTAACTATTTTACAAATATTAATATTGGACACACAGGAACGACAAGTTTTTGAATAAGGATTTAACGATCTCTGTTCATTTTTACTCTCATTTTCCTCTTTCCTACGCGCACTTATTCTTAATTTTCCCACTAATCAACATTCCGATAATCGATCCTTCCATTAATCAAGGTTCCATTGTGGCAGAAATATTTTCCCAGCATTTCTAGCATTTGCAACCTCGATAAAAATTTATTTCCGATTACATGAACATATTTGTGCTGTGGCTAGCAAAAGTGCTGGCAGAGAAAGTAACATTTCAAAACGTTTCGTGCAACGCACGTAAATATGATAAAAAATACTGCGATAAGCACTACTTCGAATATGTCCACTGTCATTTCATCAATTTTTTCTACTCCTTGTTCCGTCTAGTTGACCGATTCTAGAAATAAAAACGACATGAATATCGCGGCCCAATTTCTTCTCGACGCTGTACGCGAAACGTTGACCCAGTCACGTGGCACGCAGTAATCTTCCTTTTTCCGAGTTCTTCAACTCGTTATCGAGAGCTGCTGTCCCGACCTTCAATCACAGTTGTCGTTTCGTATTGAACTGCACGGTTTTATCGTAGAGAGCAATGCCGCGGCTGAAAATTACAACGGGCCGCGGCGACCAAGTGCGTTTCTACGACGAACGCCGCGATAACGATTTCAGCTCTTTGGCGCCGGTCACCGCGATAACCGAGCGATTTTTGCCGGTAGTCGCGTAATTGCTTCTAATTTTACGCGGATTTATCGACGATCGTTGTCGCCGCGATTCTTTTTCTGCCCGTTGAACGCGAGTTTGCAGACACGCTGCATGATTTATACTTTACACGTCTTGTGTAATGATAAATTCCGAGACACGGAGCGCGCGACCAAATCGCAAGACTAATTACCGGGCTATCTCGAGAACCAGTTAGCCGATCGTAACACGGCTATTTCTATTTTATTATTAAGCATAATAACCGGTAGCTCGATAACGTTTCTCTCTTTTGTTTGGCTATTACCGGCACGCGCTACACGCGTATCGCCCAAATTATTAATCGTCTAGTCGTTTTGTGCTCTATTTGCGAGCTACAATTCCAGAATCGCTGAAACCTGTTTGATTTTCAGCGTAGCTTCGCGCTTTGACTTACGTGCAACGTTTCCATGTTTGTTTACGTTTTGCTATTTCTGGATTTCTTCTTTTTTTGTTTTTTATAGTATTTATATTTTCATGTTCGTGGATGTTAATATTGTTCGTATTCTAATATTTTGAACGCTAAAGCTCCATAAAACGTTATTATCGGTTATAATGTTAGCAGGTGTCACTGGATATCGTTTGTTATTGGTAATAATGTTACTAGCAGTGGCCTTAAAAACTCTCCTTTTATTATCGCCGATATTAAATTTATATATATTTATTTGGAAACCGTTATTTTCTCCTTTGTAATACGATACCGGTCGATAGTGTTTTATATAATAATTACTCTTATTAATGATATTATTTTTTCAAACCTTTTCTACTAGGTCCTCCGAAAAGTTTCTTTCGTTTTATAAGGAAATAATGGATGCACGATATTTTCCGTTTTAGTAATGATAATTTTATATAATAATAATTTTAATAATTAAGTTTAATAATTTAATAATTTTATCGAGTTACGTATGATTCATTTTGTTTTATCAAAATAAAGATCACAACGTTTGATAGATTATGTTTCATATTTGTATAAAGATGCAACGTTGTCTGTGAAAGAAAGACACTTTTCGGACAACCTAATACTTTCGTTGCTACAGCCACACCGTAGATTCTTACGAGTCACTGGTTACTAGATATCATTGGATAATATTAACGTACAGTATCCCTTACATCTGCTTCACTTTGTTATATTTTTCAGTTAGGTTCGCTAAATTATTAATTAACTGTCTAATCGTTTCGTATTTTATTTACTGGTTAAAATTTCAAAATAAATGTGCAAAATCTATTTGACTTGGATCCCAGTTTTACGTTTTAATTTACACGTCGTTTCGATATTTGTTATTGATTTTACCGCGATATTTTGGAATCTGTATATTACTTATACTACGACATTTTTAAATTTTCACGTTACAACTTAATGTTACTGTAACTGTTAACGTCGTTAGATATTACCAAATGTTATTAGTGTCTTTACAGTTAAATTTGCACAGTTATTAAAGAACTTTTATCAGTATATTATTTGCGTTTTGTAAAATTTTTTCAAACTTCATCGCCACTATAACCAGATATGGTTATCCTGATTTGGTAGAGTTCGAAATCAATCTGAAAACGTACGTAGAAATTGTAAATCGTTTGCCGCAAATAGCTTGTAAAAAAATTGTACACGAATGGTATAGGAAAATAAAAAATGAAACGTTTTGAATATGTAAAAGCGTAGATATCTCTGTGATAAATATTTTAAAGCTTATATTTTCTGATTTGTCACAAATTTTGCTGATATAATCACGATAGCGATCACGATACTAATACGAAGTTTAAAAAACTTTTGTATAACGCATATTTAAAAATTTCTGTTTTCGGTTTTTGATGCTTTCTATCGAAATTGTTTTTCAGTTTGGATTAACGAACACTTTTTACGTTTGCGCTCCGGATCAATTAAAAAAATTGTACTTTGTTTACGCTAAAAATTGCACATTGTGTTTGCTAAAGCGAGCTCGTACCGATAGTAGGAAAAAGAGAAATTTTCAGAAGTTGATCCACTGTCGCTGTAAAGTAACTTAAAAAGTCACAATACGAATAACAATAGTGGCAATGCTATTTCACGATATTCGCTACAACCTGCTGCAAACGAAAAACTAAACCATAGCGCTGTACTTGTTGCATCAAAGGAATTAAAATTTCATCGAACAATATACCAATCAAAGGAACAAAGGATATGGTCGAAAAAGAGCTAGAGGAACGCGTGTTAATTTCCAAAAATCCGGCGAATATACAAGAAAGGTAAAGGTAAACGAATAAAAGTGACAAATATTTTCGAGAAAAATTTAAACTTTGCACACGATTGTTCCCCCACGAGACGATATTTCGTTCTTTATTCTATAGATTTCTTTTTTATACAGTTTATTGCAAATATCATATTTAAAATAACTGCGAAAAAAATTCTCTCCATTCTGAATTCACTGGATAACACAAACTGTACCTTTAATGCTTCCACGTTTTACCCTTATCATAAATACCGCACAGCTTTATTATAGCCGTTACAATGCGTTACTCAAACTTGTCATAAACAGTTGTTTTATTTTAGCTTTTGCGATAAAGATCACGCGAGAAGTTTCACGCAATTACCTGGAGCTTGCAAAAATAATACCAGAATGGCGTTCGTACGAATAAAATCTGTTTGATATTATGAAAATGCACGGACCAGCATATAACGATATTAGCTATATACATATAGAAATTGCAATATCGTTATAGTGAAATAGCAAGTGATATAATACATTGACAAGTACATTGCCAATTACGTTTATTAGGAAACCAACACAAAGTTGAGTGAAATGTCGAAACTAAATTCTTTTGTTCAGTGTTCTTGATAGTATGCTGCGCTTTGTGTTCACGAAATGTCAAAACAAAGTGGCGCGTGTTATCAAAAACACCATAGAAATCTGAGGAACCATAAATATTTTATCCAAAAGACATCGTGAAAGTTCAAAAAAATTTCTTTATCTTATTATGAAAAAAAAAAAATATCGAAAAAGATCGAACTGAGATACCATCCTCCTTTTCCGAAATCAACAATTTGTTAATTGTTAGCACGTTAATTTTACGCGAACTGCAATGGCTAGAAAAAGTATTTACAAGTTTACATATTGTATGGTAACATTTAATATATCAACACTCTGATGTGCGATTTAATTGAAATTAATTATTACCATTATTTATTTAAATTGTAGTCAATCAGGCGAGTCAGACTCAGATTCGTTTGAAGCCAAAGGATTAATGTAGTAATCGAACGTATAATTATATTTAATATCTGTATATTATAACGTATCATAACATTCACATATTACTTAATTAATTATGTCCAAGTTTATTAAATTCCATATCATTAGATACTAGTGTACCTAGTTTCATATATAAAATTTGATAATAAGAAAATATGTATATGCAAAGCCTGATAAGAAAGTCAAATACAGTCCACCAAGGTTCAAGGTGAAGCTGATTTTCAGCATGGACAGAGTATTTATATCTGACGATGAAGAAACGTCATTTAATGTTAGTCAATCCGGTATAATTGTCCTCTTTTTTTTACATTAATAAACCACGAGTCGAATTTAACTTAAATTTGTTTAGCTAGAAGATGATTAAAAATTATTTTTATACCCACCCATGACCCCAGTATTTGCTTTTCGTCTCGAAACATTCATAAAAATCATTTTAATCGCTTCTCCTGATTCTCTCAAAATTTCGTTTGAAGATGCTTTCCGCTCATCTTCATCTCCTGATTAATCTCCCTCGGCGTCTCTCCCCTTTGTACAGGCTATTTCATAACACGTGGTAACCGCTTCAGGCGACACAAAAACAATGGACAAAATTCATATCAAAAATACACGACCTATCTGACTCTGTCTCAGACTTATGACCACTTTTGTGTTTCGATAACGCGCAACTTCTTATCTTCACGGAAGATGCTCCAAACGACCATCCACGATCTGCGTGCAGACCTTTACAATCGTCGCGTCGAAGAATTGCTCAATTTTGCAAAGATTCCATTGTACATGGAATGATGTTCTAGTCATTTCGAACACCTTCAATGAAGATAAGTTATCGGACTATTGTAACGCAAAAGTGACTGTAACTGTGAAACAACGTCAAATACGACACACATTCGAATATTTGTCACCTTTTCTTTTTGTGTCCCTTGCTCACTCCCGATATCGTTGATCCTATGTGTTATGAAACAGCCTGTACAAGCCTCTTTCAAGTGTTCATCTCCACGCTTATACATCAGACAGGTGGGAAAAAATTCATCGAAAAGTAAGAACAGGTGCGAACACTTTTTCCAGCCACTGTACTTACAAGCGGAACGATCGGTGCGAATTTAACGACAGCTCGTTGACCTATGGCGCAACATTAACGAAAGCGTTTAATCTAGTTTACGGCAATACAGATGGTGATAATTTTGTTAAGGCAAGAGCTGTCAACGGCTCGCCATTGTCGACGCGGAACAATCGACGATATTCTATAGCCGATCTCGAGAAGCGTTTCCGATGGGAAATCGATGGCTGACGTACCGTTCGAAACTTTCGACGGATTCTCGATTGCCGGCGATCAACCGGATTGAGATACGAAAGAAATTGAATTAACGATCGGCAGATCGGATGCGCAGCGCCGGAAACGCTGCACTGAGAGGCTTAAAACGAGTATATAGGAATATATATATATGTAGACCGAACCATCGCGTCGCGTTCAAAACTTTCAATCAAGTTCAACGAAAGGAAGCTTGTAATTCGCGAGCGGAACTCCGAGATCGAAATGCACCGTACTCAGAGCCATATCGCTGCGCTTCCAGGAAGAAGACAGAACAACGCACCTCGAGGGAGGAAATCTCGAGTTTGCCCGCGTCTTTAGCTTTATGTTCGTCCGAAGAATTTCTTAACTTCCGGCTGACGTATTACGCCAAACAGAAAGTAAGAGTTGAATTTCCAATTACGCGCTCCGAATCGCACGGTGCAAGTTTAGCGTAAGTTTTTTCGCTCGAATACCCCGTCGTTTCATCTGCTTCTCCTCTGTTCGTTTTTAAATACCCGAGCGTAACAGGAGCCTCGAAATTGAAGTTCCACCGTCAGCCAACCAGGAGATGAATTTGATTTGAAGATTGGAAGAGAACGATAATTGTTTTCCATATGGTCGCTGTCGGTAGATTTAGCGAAGTTCTGAACGCGACGAGTCCTGAACTCGTTGCGGCGTATTAAGAGTTCCAGCAGATCGATAGTTATGCGTATCCCTTGGACGAGGAACGAGGGGATACGGATGAAAGAAGAATACGTGATCCTTGTAAATCCTTAACGCTTTTCTTCCAACTTTGCTTTTATGACCGACAGAAATAACATAAGGTAGCCGTTGCTACTCTGACACGTAAGAAATTCCATCTGGTTGATCGTCTTGTTGCCTGAATAGAGCAATTTTAGTACACGAGAGACGTTCATCCCTGGTTTAACGGTGTATACGCGATGTAATAAAAATAGAGCTTTTGCACTAAATGCACTGCGCTTTATTTTAATCTGCTCGAGTAGAGTGAAAGGTATAATCCTAGGCTGTGTTCTAAAACCTTACAAATCTTCTAAAACGAACAACGTTATGTCGTTTCATATATTATCGCCTTTTGAGAGTTTTAGACAATGCATTGCGAGCGTAGTTTTATAGGAAAAAAAGAAATATTCGCTTGGCAACTAAGTGATTGCGGATTTTGTCATTACCACCTAATTACCAACAAATTAGTTGCCAACCCAATAAAAGTGTTAATGGAGAAATGGCGAGGAAAATATGTAACCGATCAATTACTGACACACAATTAGTTAGAAATGTCTGGACACTTTGATCAGACGCTGCAGATTTATAACATGTAAATTTAACCAAAATGCAGAAATTAATGATAAATTAGTAACTGTAAGAAACGCTTTACGGTTGGAATGTAGAAATGAAACGATCAATATTTTCTGTATCATTAAATATATTCAGATATTATCGATAATGGCAATGTTTATGTACTTTCAGTATATATGATATGATATGATATACATGATATGATATATATGATATGATATATATATTTCATAATACGTATTTGTAGAAATGTATGTACAGTAAACAGTTATATTTGTATGCAACATAGTGCTCTAGGGTTTAGATTTAATCTCCTGGGATCAATTTTGTTATTGCATATTCCAAAACTTTCAAGACTTTCAAAAATCTATTTGATCAGATTAAATTACTTTAATTAAATGAATTAATTATAATACACTTTTAAACGTAATTATTGTGATTGTGAAGAATAAGGCCATTGTAATTTGATTCATCTGCAATTTCTTACGAGAAATTTTATCATATTGATTTATCGTATCATAGTAATAATTTAAATTAGTAGTAAGTAGAAATTATTAACCTTCGATGTTTAAAGGCGATATGTATTTATGATAGCACGAACAATAACCTGTTAAAGTGTGGTAAACTTATTTTCTTAACACGATCATACTAACTTACGTTTAAAGAAATGTTTACAAAAACACTGATAAAAGCCTTCAGAAATATTTGTAAAATCGTGCACCCATTTAAAAAAATATATGAAATATCCCACGTTATACGATATTTTTCATGCCACGTAGGCGTAAAAAGTGGGAACTATATCTTTTTATCCAATTTTTAACTATCTTATTCTAAATATTTATAAAAGCGACCACCTAAAAAGAAAAAAGAAGAACGTACGAAATAGTCCCTGCACACAATATTTCCTATACTAAAGCAAGAGCTTTCCTAATAGCTCTACCGTTAACTGTTTCGTTATAAACATTCGCAAAAGCATTTTCTTATTTGAAAGACACTTTATACCATATTTTTAACTAACTAAACCAAGAACTGTATAAACATATTATTGGTAGGATATAAAAAAAAATAAAAGCTACGTTTTCCACTTTTAGAAAGCGTCATCGTCGAAGTCGTATCTTGATAGAAAGACCACTCATGCAGAAAAAGTAATATTTTTATTTCGCCATTCGGATTCATCCGTATGTCACAGATCTTTGAACTGACATTTAAATAGGGCAACGAATCAACGTAAAATAACAGAGCTGCGTGCACGCGTCAAGCAACGCACGAAGGCGGCACGAATAGTTTCGCGGTGCAATATGGGGGAAATCCAATATCCTCGATACCCGCAGGAATCATAGCCAGGTCTCTAGTACCGTTGGGTCTAAATGTAATCGCGAAAAGGAAGAAGGAATCGCAACTATTTACGATAAACACGGTTTATACAATCCTTGTATTTACTTGCGCGAATCGTCTTTCCTTCGATTACCTATTACTATCAAAATATAATCCTACATCGCGATAGAATTTTTAAACCCATTGCACATGAGAATACAGAATGTTCTACGTTTCAAAATTCAAAATTCAATTCTCGTTTAAGTTTAGGGAAAGATATTATATTTGTTCGATCAAAAAAAAAAAAAAAAAAAAGAGAAAAGTCTACGAATAACTAAGGGTTTAGCGATAAGAATTTACAGGCCGCAAATAAGTTATCTTTACCGATAAGAAATTATTTACAAAATAGAAAGAAATATGAGAATAGAGATATTTGCAATATCCTAAAAAGATTTTACATTGCTTCTCGCAGTGGGTGGGAAAAGTATTTATACGCTTACTATAACGCTTATATTTATATTTATATCGTGTTATGTAAAAAATTTTGAAATGTCATTATCACTGTAACGAGACTTTCACGATTATGTTGGCAAAATTTGTAGCCAGTGCGAAAGTATATACGCAAGTTGCAAGATATTTATTGCGAGCTTGCTATTTAGTACAAAATTGATGTACAGCGTGAATAATCGCTTTAAGTACACAACAAGCACTGAATACCGCGAGGTTTATTAATATCGCGGATTACCTGTTTGAACAGTTTTCTGATCTCTGCAAAATGCAGGTACTGATGTAATCTCGTTGTCGTACATTTGTTGCAATCAATAATTAGGAATTTTATATTTCCATTTCTTCTTAACGTCGTCATTACGTATATTTGTTCCAAATTTAAAATTCGATCGACGTAGTCACGATAGTCATCATTACAGTGTCAATGAAACTTCAAAACGTTTCGTACAATGCAAATAATATTTCAAAACGTTTCTAAACAATTATTAATATATCAATAAAAAAATTCTGCCATACGTGTTCGTCGAATAATTTTGTGGTCTCTGGTACTTTTCTATTTTTGCAATTTTCCAGATCCCTTTTTTGTACATTTTCAAAATCGTTTAAAATTTCGAAATAATATAATCCTGATAGTTGTAGCTTATTAATAAAATTTCAAAATGTTTCGTATAATATACATAATACGTTCATAAAGTATGTCGATGTCTGTACGGATACTTTGAGTTACTGTACAACATCAAACATGCTAACTGCACTAAATTTTACCGAATAAAACTGTACTAAAATTCGGATATTGTGGTGCAATGATTCACAAGTGTATTTTAGTCATTCTATGTCACTTGTGCTTTTTTATTTTATTCTAATAATGCCAATTGTTTATCTTGTTTGCGATCTTATTTTTAAAATCTTATCTGGGATCAATTTTCATCGTTTTATGAAAGTATGTATTTTGTTTACGCCGTGTCGAAAATAATCTGAGGGCTTTGTGTATAATAATTAGACTACGGATTTTTATGTATTCATAATAAAGTTAGATGCACAATGATATGCAAAGCGTACGTAGAATGTAAAAATATATCAAAATTCCAGAATAAATTTCTCGTTACAATATTTAGAGAACGATACAGAATTCTTATTTATTTTCCAGACTTTATAAAAATACGAATTTTCACAAAAATCGGCAATTTAACAATAATTTTTATTCTTAATTCGTCATACGGGACTAAAGAATTCTAGAGACTTTAAATATAATGTTAAAGGAAATATCGATACGAATTATGTATAAAATAATATAAATATTACTAAGGTTTTATAAATTATTTTTTTCGTAAATTATAGTGGTTTCTAAATAAATAAAAACCGATGGAAGAATTTATGGATAAAAAAACTGCGAACCATAAGAAAGTTTAATAAAATTACGATATTGTCGAATTAATAAATAGAAATTCGAGTGGTTATAATTCTTGTTGTTTGTGCAATAGCTTCTACTCCCGATTGCATAGAAATAGTGGGAAATAAGTTTGAACAACGAACACGACGTGGTGAAATCATATTTCTATTTAATTAACTTGTAGGAAATTTTTGTTACCCGAGTACGAACGTTATTGTTGTTCTTAGAAAAATTCTACAGCTGCCTACAAATTTATGTAAAAATATACAAAACCAACTGTGCCACGCTATTCTGCAATTTTTCTCACAGTATACAAATCATTAAAAATTATCAACAATTGTCATCATAATTAAGAATGAATAATGAACCGTCGACATACATATATCAATTATTTATTTGCGAACACGAACCTACGTGCATTACGAAGAAAATTTTATCGTTGATTGAACGACTAACATTTTTTACTATTATTTTCTGTGATACATCGATCCTTTAACAATTTCCATGGTGTTTTCAGCACTGGATTATTCATTCCACGTTTTAAGATATGCCGTGCAAAAATCGTTCCAAATGTGTGACGAATCATATTAAAACATAAATTCAAAAAAATAAAATAATCGTTAAAATACGAAGGTATCGAAACATATGTATTTTGTAATATTTCCTTATATTTTAATACACTTTATAACATATTTAATACTATTTTTGTATAATATCATTTTAAAATACGTATATACAAATTAAAATGTCTAAAGTAACTAAATAAATCATATTAAAATATACCTCGTAAGATCTGCTTATTCAACAACCACAACGAACGACAGTAAACGCGGAAAGTTAAAAAGCAGTCTATTTTCCAATTAGTTTTAGCCTACCAATTTCTAATATAAGAGAAAGCATAGTCTTAAACGTGTTACTTCGTGTAGTGTTCAATACACAATTAAACGATCAATAAGCGAAACCTGGGAAATCGCAGGAACGCGAAAAATCATACTCGTTTCCTATGATTAACGGACGGAACAGCACATTTCGTTCACTTCGCGACGTACACGTTCAACGAACAGTTTCACGAATTTCCTTGAAAACGGTTAAGAAGAAAAAATTAAGAGCCGAATGCGGCCTTCCATAGATCATTTTCGGCTTCCATTTTGACAAGTGAGAAATCAGCGGAGGAACGAGCTAATTAATGTGACGAGTTGGCGGTGCGCGGTATTACCCACGTTGCAGCAAGAATGGTTTATTCCAAACACGCAACGCAACGCGATATCACGCGAACGGTGCACGGTTGATCGTTAACCTCTGACGTTAACTTAACAGGTACGGGAGAAGCGAAACGTTCGTAAAATGCGGAAAACGGATAGTCGAACTATTTCGGTACGCATGATCTTTGCTTATTTGAAGAATTGCCACGTTTACGTTAATACGTAAATTGTGACGAAATGTGACGTTTTCGGTGTATGAATCACTGTTTGAGTGTACAGCTTGGTCGCAAGCAACAGTGAAGCAAAGCAAATTCTCAAAGGTCAAAAATAATACGTTTTCGACGAAGCGATTCGGAAGGAAAAAAGGAAAAGAAGAGAAGAGAAGAGGAGGAACACGATACCTTCGATGCTTTCGCTCTTGCGTTTACCTTATATGCTATCGATTTACTTGACCGCCACGGCTCGAAACTGCATAATTGATCGTCGTTCTTTGCAATGTCGTTATCATCGAGAAGGATTAAACGCCTGTATCCCGCGAACACTTCTCTGCCAGTTCAGCCGAACTATAACTTCCCAATCTCTTTAATTCCCTAATCAGCCTTATCAATCTTCTTATTTTCCGCATCTGTCACTTTATTGCCGCACTTATCTGTTCCGTAGAGCGAGACACCGCCAAATCCCTGTTCCAACGAATCACTATCTAACCCTAACCGCGCGGAAAGAATAACGTAACTTGGAATGGTATCGTTTGCCCGTAATCTCCTGCTAATCTGGAAATCGCGTATCGCACTGTAATCTTCAACCCCACGGCGAGGCGTACGTAATATTCGTAACGTGGTAATTGCTGAAGGACCCGACTAACGAACGCGGCGAAGGACGAGACAGAGATTATCGAGGCAACCACCGCGAAACACTCGCAACCGCAACGAACGACAACACTCACTTCTCCTATCGCGTCTGTCGATTTTCACCGTCCTTGTCCCGCCAAAACGAGCGCCGACCGAGAGCACGATAAAGAGAGACGGATATGAGAAAAATAAAATTGAACACTTACCTCGAAAATTAGAAAGCGATCGTGCAATTCCTGTCCGATGGCTCCAAGGTCCTCTCGTCACAGATAAAGATCTTCTGCCGGAGACAGAAGCGACGAAGAAGAAAAAAAAAAGAAGAAGGAAATCGAAGGAGCGACTCGAAGTAAACAGGCGTTTTAGTCGACAGCGGCTACGGGGGAGATTTTCGTTTATCGATTTGCTTGATCCTGACAAAGCGAGTTCCGATCCTTTGCAGACAGTCGATAGTGTACGATGTTTGCTGCAACGTAGCTCGATTGCGATTGTACTCGGGTGGAAGATAACCGAACTGTTTCTTCCAGGGATAACAGGTGGTACGCAGGAGTTCCTCACCGTGCAGAGTGCTAACGACGTGTGACGTTGAGGGCTCGGTGCGAGAGGGCTTTTATAGCCGACCGTGCCGGCTCGGCTCGACTACGCTCGACACGGCTTGCCATAGAGAGGAGCTGTTGGCCCTACAAACCGATTTGTCCCTACGCCCGTTTCCACACTCGCCTCCCCTATGACCCTTGATCCTCTTCGATCAGGATTAAGGACCCGGTGCTGATATTAACAGCCGCTCGATGATAATTGACCTGTTAAATGGTCGACGTCTCGTCCACGCGATATTTTCATATTAACATTTCATTTCGATATAATTGTGCTACAATTATAGAAACGATCGACCGCTAGATATTTACGTATTTATGGCAAATCTAACGTTACGAGAATGTGGAAAATACGCGTACTTAGAGTTACTGTATCATAGTGAAAAAGTATCTGTAAGTGCGCATTCCTTTTTTCCAACGAAGCGCTTTTTTATTAGGTTCTATTGTTTCACTCGTGCAGCGTCAAATTTTTCCGGTCGCACGCAAGTATCGTTAAACGTTAGAGAATTTATTACATAACATCTAATTAAGTGTAAAGTGCAACGATAAGTAGAGTGGTGGAGAAACGCTTTTTGCAGTTACTGTAATGTGCAAAGTAAGTGTGCAAAGTATCCAAAATATATAATCGATTGTAACGTGACGTCTAACGAGTGAAACAAATTTTTGCTTTGATTCTTTTTCTTCGATTACGTTCATAGAAATGTAAATTTGCGTACGAACTCGCTGTCTAGCAATTGTAATTAAGCTTTACAGTTCTTCTCAATTTTTATTCAGATCAGAATAATTACTTCTATCAATTTTTACATTTATTCTTATCTCTAGTTTTTACGTGAAAGTCGATGCACAATTGATCGCGTTAATATTCAGACACAGTACAATCTCTGTGTTTGTTGCTTCGTATAAAAAAAGGGTGATTTAAATATCGCGTTGCTTATTCTACGAGAATGTTGTATCTCGAAAATGCGTAAACAATTTCTTCCTAATGGTAACGATTAATTGTATAATTTGTTTTTAACGAAAAGCATATTGTCTTTGTTTCTTAAATTCCATCTAGACTTCTGCTTTTCTTCTAATATTTCTATGATTAATAGCCATAATTTAGCAATTTCGTAATAACTTCTACCCTTTTTTCCACGATAAATTCGAAATTGTCTTTTACCAAAACCAGTATTCTTTCCTTTTCTCGACGTGTTAAATTTCTTGATGTAATATAAAGATGTTGACGTCAATTTCTCTTCTGCTGTTAATTACACTAAATAATTATACGAAATAAATCTATTTCGCAGCGTATATTGTTTTCAAGAATCGCTAGATTGACGAACGTGATATCGAATATTAGTGTTGCGTGAAAATAGGACAACTCTTTATTAAAAATCTTTTGTAAAATTAGATACTGTTGCTATGAAGAAAGTGTTTACGTATTTTCTTTCATACAGAAAGCAACAAACACAGAGATCGTGCTGTATTTGAATTTTTATTGTATTTATTTGTATCGTATTTGTATTGTATTGTATTGCATTTAACATAACTGCATGCTGTCGAATTTTGTATTTTTTAAATTTGTTCCATCGCGCTTATGAAAGGATATTTCTTCCTTTTTTATTAAATTATAATATATTTCCTGTTATTATACTTTATATCAAAAACGAGCAAGCGTCTAAATGCTATATTTTTGAACAACGGCGTACGTAAAATTTATAAACATAAAAACAGACATTTTTTCAATCTTCCTATCAATGTTCGAGTACTTTCAAACTTGGAGATTTGCAACGAATGTACAAAATTATGACTCAACTCGAACGCTTCATTTACAACTATTTATTACACAATTGAATTTGAACTTATAATTGTTTATAACATTATTGAGTTTCGTTTTTTCAATCCTGTTATTGTAAGAGAAAAATTGCAAGATTAGTTACAATTTCATTTGTCATTACTTTCTCCTCCACTAAAAATGTTATTCATTTTTTTTAAAAATTGAAGTATTTATAGCAACGCGATAAAGTATGATATATAATTATTTTTAATTGTAGAAATTTCTTTGTGTTTCTGATTTGTTTAACAAGTTTCTTAAATTATCCACGTATATCTATCTCCACTCTAAAGATATATTTAATATTTTTAAATATTTTTTGTCGCTATTTTGTTTTTCATCTGGATGGCACATCTTCGTGAATTTTAGAGAAAATGAAATATTTATAACACGTTTTTTCTTTTAAATTAGAGACATTTGTCCATGTGTTTAGTTTATTTAATAGTTTGTGCTTCTGCAATAAACGAGTTCGAATCGTTCTACTACGAATACGTTCTATTTTCAAATATCTTCAAACTCAAAGATTTTCAACGGATATTACGAGTGAAATGCGATTTGAATATTTCGTTTGCAATTATCTCTCAATCACTGTACAGGATTGAATCTTCTTTTTTAATTCTGTTTTTCGCGCGGTGGACTTGTGCAAGATGTCTATTATACTAATAGAGTTTTCATGTTTTGATGAAACGTTACGCGTTACTTTATCCGCGTTTTCAACAATTTTCCCTTCGCGTAACTTTTACGCCACTTCCACGCACTACTTTGCTGTTTCGTTCTTAATGGATTAAATTATCCCCAATCTTCCTTTTTCTCGAAGAACCGTATATCTATTTATTGCCTAAAGATGTTAACAAGTCACTGTTCACTTTACTTTGTTACATATGCGTATCGACAATAACAAAGTAATTAATAAATCACTATATAAATGTTAACACTTTACGAGAAACATTGTATAATTTTTTGACCCAAAGGATAACTTTTTTGAAAGTATTCAAACCTGGAAATTCGAGTTCTATCTAGCGGCAAATATAGGAAGCGATAAAAAATTTTTACCGTTTAACGAAGTTTAACCTTCTCATTTGTTTTGTTATAAAAGTGTTTGCTTTTGTTACAAACTGTTTGAACGAAGTTTAATGAAGTTTTACTACGTAATCCTTTTGTACAAATGCTTTTATTTGTCATCGATCTCATTAGCACATTATTTCTCGATTCTATCGGAAATAACAAATTTCGATTGTTTGTTTATCGTTCCACAGTTACCTTTATTCCATTTCGCATGATTACACAAACTCGCGGTTTATCGTCACATTATGGTAGCGATCGGTTATTTTATTCGATAAAATAACTGTAATTTAGAGACTACGAAGTACTCGTTATCGATCTACGTAATTAGTATATAAATAGTAATTTAGAAATGTAAACAAGTAGCTTACATTCTTCTACTAAAGTTCAAAGTAACAGTACGATATACGTAGATTTGTAAATTCTTGTAAAATTGTAACAAACTTCCTACAATGTCAGACTTAATTTTTGTTGATTGGCTTCAATATGCTACACATTCTCTTGAATAAAAATATATGAAATATCATAGGTAACAGAATGAACAGAATACTCGAATGAAAATTCGACTTTTCAAAGATCACGTGTATAAGACACTTAGTACCGTTCATAAAAATCGACATGCAATTGAAACGTTTCAGAATGTGTTGAATCCAATCGAACATATTCCTGTTGCAACAGCACTCACGACTGACATAATCTATCGTGACAGTAAACGGGCGTCTAACTTTAATTTCACGTAATTTCTATATCACGTTACGCGTGACGAATCTGTAATTTAACTATTTGCAGGCTGTACACATTAACCGGTAGCGCTTATTATGAAAATCCAACATCTGTCCTGGCATGAAACTTTCGCTAATGAACTTAATTGAGAAGTCTCGCCTATTACAGGATAACCGATTAATTATATCTGAAAAAGAGATTCGTTTAGAGTTATATCGAACACGTATGGCAATTCAGAGTGTCTGAAACGTATGAAATATTATCGATATTTGCCAAAATCTTGTACAACGATCCATAATCAAAATACATTGTTGTTACACCGTTTTCGAGTATCTCCATGCTTTGATCGATTCGTAATGGTTGTACACGAATGAAATTGATAGTAAATTTATAATTAAAACCAGCACTAGTCGTCTCCTCGTGTAAACAAGTCATTGCAAAATTTAATGCATCGATTTTAAATGTATCGCCGTTTAAATTAGCCTTGGTAGTTTCGTTGCTATTTTGCAACAATCTTTCTTATTTAACGTAACATCGTATTAACGTAGGATATCTAGAGATGCCAATTTCGTCATTCTAAGATAACTTTAATCCAATTTAAAAGAATTTCTACCAAATAATTTTTACTTAATTAAAAAGGAAATCAACTTTACTGTATCATTGCATATTACTATAGATATACCGTTATAACGATAACAGACAGTAATATTTGGACACCATTTAGACATCAAGAAATTTTTTTAAAATCGGACCAAACGACTTGAGCTTTTTTTACAAGTTAGAAGGATTATTTCACTGGACGAAAAAATGTTGAAGAAAATAGCGAAGGTCGTCTTTTACAACTTTTCTCTTTGTCGTTGCCCATGATGAACATTTAAACAGTACGTTTCGCAGGTTTGTGGATAATTTATGCAACTTTTAATTTCGCCTGTACGTTTTAATTGACAGAACAAATTGCTGTATGATGCGGATTTAATTTATGCACATCCCATATACTTTAACGTGTATCAGACGCAATTACTATTAAAGCCTTCAGTTGATCGTCATCCTTTTAGTCATTTAACATTTTTCATCCTCGTATTTCCAGACATCGATTTTTCATAATAACCAAAGGTTATATTCATTTATCGTATATCTCTTCTTCAAAAACTTTGTATTTATTCAAACTCGTATCTTCACGAAGATATCTAAAGAAAGGAAATCTAATTTTATTTTTTATTTATTTCACTCGCTAAATATTGCAACGACTACTAAATGCATAAAAATTCGTAATTTAGTAGTAGTAGATGGATCTACGGTGTTTTGTAAGAAGCGAATAACGTTACTTTAATTTTTATACACACAGTACAGACCATAGAAAAACTATGAGAAGACGACAAAAATGGAGCAACAAAGTTTCCATACAGAGAGACGTACGAAAAAATTGAGGCTATAGCATCCATAGAAACAACAAACTACCTAACTTGAAATATTCCACTGTCGATAGAAAGAGTCATTGTACAGGGGAAATTAGCTAAAAAGAAATTAGGTTGTACAACGACGGTGGAACATGCACTGAAATGTAAAATAGAAGGGAGCGTAGCATGTCAATTACGCAACACCGGGGAAACAGAAAATAAAGAACACATACTAAGCGACGGCACAATGTACACAGAACTCGGATCAATCGCATTGAGAAACAAGGAAGGGACAAGGATAATAACGATAAAAATCGAGAAACAAATATGACAACTGGCGAACCTCGCAAAGGGAAGCACAAAGTCGAGAGCTTTCCGCTTGGACGAATAGAGGAACGAAATATCAAAGACTCACTCATGCCAGCTATGCAATAAACCTCATAGCTATAGTTTTCGACCAGTAATTTGAAACAATTTTTCATTCTTTCCATATTTTTGTCTAAATTCTGCTTTGCTTGAAAAAAAGCTACGGTAACATGTAGCAACGTTGGGGTTAGATTGGGGTTAGGTTGATATTCTAGAAACTTGGAAGAGCATAGGAAAAATAAAATAAAAGTAAGATTGCAAACGAAGTGTTAAGATTCAGTTTTAAAAAATAGACCAAGTATACCAAGTACTAGTGTGCTATGTATACTATGCAAAATGTATCAAACGTGCACAATAGCGCAGATACTCGAGAAATTGTAACAGGTATAAGCTCCAGCTAAAGCTACTAATACAGTAAACAAATACAATACAATACAGTACAATGCTTTAATTTTTATGTCAATTCAATTTCGTTAATTCAGAATGGACAGTGTACAGGATGGAACAGATTAACTGTCAAGAGCTGTTCTGTTCGAGGTCATTGCAAATATCACATTGAAATTTTCAGATGTTGAATGGTGCAAAGAAGCTAACATTGTAGGGTGTAAGACGTTGTAGGGGTGAGATTCTTAGAGATGACATTATTTTTAAGGGATGGCATATTAATTTTTCGATACTCCACAAAAGTTATCAAACTTAAAAAAATTTCATCCAAGGAATGTTTTTTTATTTTGCATAGTTAAGAAGTTACTTTACGCAAGTGGAGCTACGTGAAAGCGTCGGAAAATCTCGAAATTATTATTATTATTATTATTAAATAATTGCGTCGCTGAGCTTTTTAAATTACGTTATTTACGTTAATTGTGATGTTGATACGAGTGAATGGACTTCGCTTTCTTCTCTTTTTTTCGGATAGGTGCCAATGTAGAGTGTTCATGATTGGAGAAAAGAAATTAGACGAAATCACAAACACACCGCAGTAGCACCTATGTTTCATTGTCAGCTGTTACTCAGTTGTAGCTTTCAGTCGCCAAACAGAGCGTAGAAAAAATCATTATTCTTAATAATCATACGCGTAGGAAGAATAAATTCCTCTTAATAAATTCGATTATATACACACGGTACTTGTCACATTGGTTAGTCATCTGTACCGTGGAATGAAGATCAGAAAATACGCCAACATGCTAAGATGACGAATGATGTTGTAACATCTATTTTATGAATTCAGCTTATCGTGCAAAAATGAACGAGGAGCGGATACTATTTTTAGCACTAATCCGTTGCGGTAATAAATCATAGTGATAATATGTAAAGCATCTCGTTTCACAGTTAATCGAGTAAAGTGTGCGGCAATTCAAAAATCGTACGTTTTATTTCGATAAAGAAATATGGATTTCCAATAATTGAATGAAAAACGTATTGTTAATAATAAATCAATTTTATCGCAGTTCTACGGTTAACCGCGTGAAAGGAAGTGAGCGATTTGAAATTTCATATAGAGGCGACACGAAGTTTAACATGTTCAATGCGTCTCGAATAGGAATTGACATGTAGCTTTATGATATGCATGCGACATCGACTCGCGTCAAACGCAGAAAGCGAATCAAAATTCTAGACGAGATTTTTAACAAACTAGAACCGAGCAATCTAATCTCGAGATTCTTTCAACCAATCTTGAATTATTTGAGATGTTACTTAAGATATTTGCCATTTTTATTAGTGCAATTGATCCTTATTTTTGTTTTTTAATAACAGTTATCTCTTTCTTTAATTTTTATCGGCGATTACAAGACATGTTCTTTAAACGATTAACATGTAGCGACGCATGAGCTAGAGTTATCAACAAGTATCTATCACTTACCAACGAGTTATCAGCAATTATATTAGCGATTATACACTGTCTTTAGCGAATCCGTTAGTACGAGCGATTATTGTCTGTATTAATTTATTTATCATTTTTAAAATATATTTGACAGTTACAACAGCGAGTTATCTCGTCATTTAAACAATAACTCAATCAACCATCCTCTACAAACATATAAACAATATACGAATGATATAATATAAATGACTAATACTAAAAAAAAAAAATGGGTATACATTTGCACAATAAGTCAAATTTTTCGGCTTTTGCAGAAAATCAATTTTCAGATATATTATCAACAATATGTTATTAGATGCAAGGAAGATACGTACCTCGAAATTTTCGTAGAAGATAAATATTAATAGTTATGCTATCTACAATATCATTTAGGACGCGACATTTATACAATAGTAATTAATTTTATACATATACAGATACATTAATATGAAACTTATCTTCAAATTTGTATAACTTGAAAACAAGTAAATATTCAAGATCCTTTAATTCATTTTGCTGAATTTTACATACATCTAAAAATGTCAGAAGATATATCTATTTGTGAAATAGTCTTTTGATAAAGCTTCTTTCGACAAATACAAATATAACATAGATGTTTTTACCATTCAAAGGTGTGTGTAAGTCTAACGATCCCATAAATTTTATTTAAAAATGGTAGAAGAACGTACATCTATAGATTCTCGCAATTTTTTAGATGTTTTCCTGGCGAAAATAAATATAGTTCTCAAATAAATTTTTTATCGTTCAAAATGGAACACGTGTATAAGTCTAACAGTTTCATAAATCATATTTAGAAATATCGTAAAATAATGCAAAGTTAGACATTTTTATCGGATACGATTCTTCGCAGAACGAAAATTCATCTACCGTTTGACAGAAACAAAAGACCAATTGATTTTTGCGACAGTCGAATAGTTTTAGTCTTTTCTTATGGTCGACTTTAAAGACATTGACTTCTTTTCAAAATAACGTTTGTTTAAAATTTTAATTCGAAATACAATTTTCCCTTCTTCCCTTCTTTGCGTTAAAAATAAAAAATCTACGAAGAATATCAAAAAAGTGTTACAAATTTTCATTAGTATGATCGTGACAATTGAGTCTCTTTGCGGTGCTAATAAAATTTCGAAATGTTTTATATGGCACATAAAATATGTACACAGAAGTTTTCTGCGCTAAACACACAAACATAACATTTTCGTGTATCGCTGTGGCTATATCATCAAAGATGCATACGTAAACTTCGTCAAGAATACGTAAGCATTTACGGGTCATAGCAATTGATTTAAAAAGGAAGTTGAATTATAGCCCATATTTTTCTTCAAAACGAATGTTTACAAATTTCGTTCGACGCGCATAGCTGTTTATGATATGAATCTACTAAATCGTAAATAAGATATTTCGTTTTGCAATTACGAGAAGAGTTCAATTATCAAAGCATAATTTCCCTCAAAAATATTGATCGCAGGCTTCGTCGAAAACACGTAAGCCACAGCAATACACTTGTTTTCGCAAAAAGAAAAAACAAAAAAAAAAAAAAATGCAATTACAGCCCACATTTTTGCTCAAAGAGATTGCTTACAAACTTCGTTCAACGCACACAGCTGTTTACAGGTCAATAGAGTTTTTTGCGAATGTTTGTAGGTAAATTTTGCTGAAAGGATTTAATTTTGCGAAAGGTGGAAAGGACTTTGTGTATGTTTTATATTAGTAATAGATTAAAAATAAATGGACAAATTTCTTAAAGCTTATCATTGGTAGAGCTGAATCGCACAACATAAAGTTCATTCACTTTTCTATTTTCATCTTGAGAAATATTACATAATCGTTATTCGCGTTAGTTACAATGTAACAAAATTAGTAATACGGATAAATATTGTTTATAATTGACAATAATGAGAAGAAAACGAATAGTGTGAATATTTGATTAAAGAATTTGACATTGGTAGACTGCAGATTTTTATACAAATTCATACTTCTGAAAGCATAATTTGAAAAGCAAAACCTTGTTAGGAAATTGCTTTATTACAAAGTGCTGTAGGAAGCGCTACGCTTGGATATTTTATACACTTTCTCATATCACGCGCATTCTGTGCAATTTTGCACTTTCTCTATGAATGCATAATAATCCGCAGTCTACTTATCAATACATGTGTATGCATCGGATTATAAACTCGCAAGATCCGATTAAAATTTTTCTGAAATACGCATGGTAATTTCATTTTAGAGTTAATACGAAGAAGATATTATTGTCCGAAATGTTTCTTTCGTTTTATAAGGAAATAACAGACGCACTACGTTTTTTGTTTTATAATTAATTTATTGAATTATGCACAAACATAATAATAGAAATAGAACGAAATGGACCATACCTAATTGAATAAAATAATATAAAACAGAAATTGTTATTCATCTATCATCACCTTATGAAACGAAAGAAACTTTTCGGACAACGTAATATAATATTGTACACTCCATTTTATTAATTTCGAAAGCATCATTCGATTGTCATCGACTTAGCGCATTCATAGGCTACCAGATGCCAGATTATGCCAAAGTCTGTTTACAATTTCAAAGAGTTTTGGAAAATTGAAACATTTAATTGAGAGAAATCTTGGCACAAAATTACGTCAAAAGATACAAAATCTCTCATTTCTTCCATGAGAAATTCATTTCTGCCAAGGAAATAATAAAAGCTTGACAATGTTATTGATACTTACGCAATGGTGAGCCTACAAGATTTTAATATTAAACCTATTACTTTTATGACTTTATGTAAATGTTACAGATGTATATAATTTTCGTGACATTGTATTTTATACCTTTTCACTCCTTTTTTCTTAATAAATGTGAAAGCGAATAAACTGTAACGTCTTAACAATAGGTACCTTAATGTGTCGACAAAAATCGTGGAGAAAATCGCTATCGTTTTTGCTGTAATATTTAATTAATAATTTCAATAGTGGGCATAACAATTGAAATCTTCCAACGTAAACCAAACCCTACAGTCAGTACATATCGATGAAAACGATAGAAATAATATACAAGCGATCGAAATACTTGATAGCTACATCCTAAAGATTGTCGAAAAGTTTCACATCTGGTATATGTGAGCTCTTTTCACTGACCGTACGTCGAACTGGGAAAAAAGTAAAATATTATCTGTGTATTAGCTCTTACGTCTTGTATTATTTTCAAACCAGATTACGAGTAACTAACAGATTTTCCAACAAAGGACAAACAACGACCGAGGCTCGTTCGGAGAAATGAGCAGACCACGTGAAAATCAGTAAACAAAAACTGAGATAGTTCGATTCGTAGAAATACGTGTTCGGTGGTCGATGGGCTGGCTAATTCCACTGTAATCCAATGAACGGACGATAAAATCCACTCGGCACCGCTGTATCGTCAACGTCTTTACCCGCAGGTCTACCGAGAAATTCCATCCTAAAGCAATTAGAGCTCGTCATCGATGTGCGACTTTGTCGTTGTGGCGACACCATCTCAACCGTCATTGCTGCTAATAGTGCTCTTAACGTCTAGACCCCGGTCTGTCAACTAATTCCCAGCCTCGGTAGAGCGACTATTCGACCGAGCCGACGCCTGTTGCCGTTTCTGTGCGCCTGCATCGTTTTAATGGCCCCAGGATACGAGAGGGAATTCCCCTGGAAAAGCCGTAAAACAAATTTCGATTCTGCTGTACTCTGGGCGACGAGCTCGTGTGTCGTGTTAAAGGCTAACGATTGCCTACTTAGCAATTAAGAAAATGGAAAATAACGACTTTACTCGAACGTAACGACAGCTACGCTATAGCTGGCCACTGAGCACTTTGAACGTTATTTGATGCCAGGATGCGATGTAAGATGCCAAGCTTATTAGAGAAAGTAGATGCACGTGCATCTAAGCGTGACGTCTGGACACGTTGTTGTATACACGTTGATGATACGAAAATCATCGGCGTGAAACTTTATTTTCCAATGAAGTCTTCTTGTCAGTTTCTATACACTGCAGTTTCGTAGCGTCGCATTCTTGCAGTCACGTGAAAGTACAGAATGTATTTCTGCATCATTCATCGTGCAATCTATATTTCATACTAATTGATCCAGTGCAAGTATATGAAATTTTGTGTGATTTGAAAAATAATCGTCCTCCGATCGAACCAAAGATCATCGCTACTCACTGGGCGAGTACTAAGGCATTAGGGTACTGGTGTCTTGATGACGAAAGATAGATGTCCATGCGCCTTAGAGTACAATTGAAATTCCAAAAGGTTTTATTATAACGCACATAGACAATCGTGTGCAAATACTTTTCGTATTTACTGTAGATTATAAAAAGGTTCTCGAAACACTCGTGTGACGAAAGACGACGAAAGGAAGAAAGTAGATGGAATTTCCTATCTCGAAAGACACGTTCAGACCGAAGAACACTTCTGTCAGTTTTGTTATATCTATCGATCATGAACCAACACTTTCTGCAAATGTTTTCCAATCTCTTGAAATAAAAAATATGTTTGCCAACTCACTGAAAACAGACAAGAACATTTCCATGGTATAACATTTTTGTGAGCATAAGAATATAATAGAATGATACGAAATTTGATATAATTGGACCTGTTTAATCAGTATGTAAATACCATAATAAATTTAAACCATGCTATGGTACTTTTTATATCTCACTATAGATTTCAAGGCAGAAGACGATCGAAAATCAAAAATGGACCAATCGAGCTTGAGAACTAAACATATCCAGAACATTTATGCATTTATGCGAAATTTGAAAGTGCAAAAGCTCTCGGAACATATTACATAATGTACACAATATATAAAATATCCAAAGTATAGTACTTTTACTTGCACATATCTGCCAGACAGATCTCCGTCTAAGTCCCATCTTTTTAATTGTACTCATAAAAGTATGAATTTGCACATCATAATCACTACAAATCATAAAAGATTACAACATATCTGAAACAGCCTGAACCTTTGATCGTTTTCTCTTTCTATAGGTACAAAAATATCTTTTTCTATTTTCTTCTATATTTTACACTGCTTTTTCCTTCTAACCTCCTAGATATAACAATTTCCTCTCTATCTCTCTCTATATTTTACGCTGTCTCTGCCAAAGTACAAACATACCTTACTACCCAACTATAGATACAAAATGTTATGTCACTCGTAACTACATAAATGGAAAGTGTCCAGAGATCAGAAAAACACATAACCGAAAGGTCATACGAACAAACGACTCCTCTTATTCTACTTATGTTCTCTTCTTCTTGTCTTGTCTTCTTCTTCTTTTTTTTTCCAAGACCAAGGATCGTATTAATCGACGTTTCTCCAATCGCGTTCAAGTACCCTGTAAACGAAAATTGCAATTTTAGCACTTACTTCTGTACACAACGATGTTTTCCCTTAATCTCGATTGGGTTGATCAAGCGTAATCAATGCGCGAATTCGTTCGTCGAACTACCCGATGGAAGCGAGCCGTTCGAACGATGTCCTCGGGTTATTGGATGGTGCTCTATGACCATCGATTTCATCTTGACATCGGGGGATCTTGGGTGAAATGGAGGTGTTCTAGCGAACGATTATCCATCATTAAGTGTATTTACACGTGAGAATTTTAGCACGATACGATCATGCCATGATAGAATCAGGGTATTACTCGATTAAAAAACATTGCGAAAAAATATACCAGCACTTGGACTTGCACGTTGAATATTGAATTAAACTGAATGAATATTTCGTCGCTGTGGTTCGCAATTGTTCCATCTGCGTTGGTTCGTAAACTGACCGCGATGTGAGTTAAAAATTTGATATGAACTTTGATATTATTGTATGGAGTTGGAATGAAAACAGAATTTTATTCTTTAAGAATGATATTATGATCTTACATTCTTTATGCCAACGAGACATATGCGAGTTGGTTAATTGAAATATTTAATTTTTTGAATAATATTTTATATTTAAATAATAAATTATTGAGTAATTAATTTTTTTGAACAGTGGAGTTAGAGAAGTTAAGAACTAAAGCAACGATCTATTACTGATAACAAATTATTTTCTATATTTATTCAAATAATTGTTCGTAGACTCATTCGAATAATAATACGAATAATTGTTTTTTTCCATTTAATTTTGTACAAGCACACACTAATAACGGTGAAATTTATATTATCAATTTACCAAATGATTGTTTTACCAAGAAACGGTAAACTTTCTACTGTGGCATTTGTAAAAAGTTAATTACGAATGGCAATATTACAACAATTGGCTAACGAAGCTCGAATATGTATTTCGCTTTCAATATCTTGCAATCAAAATCTTCCGTGTAACACAAAAATATTTATGCATAATATGTAATCTTATCCGAATAAATTTCTATCTGAATAAATTATTCGATGAAATTTTTATTAAAATTAATTCTTACACGAATAATTCCTTATTCGAATAAATCCTCGTTCGTACAAACACTTATTCGATCGAATTCGATTTATTCGTCAATGTACAAAATTTTATTCGAACATGTTCAACATTTCTAGATAACAAATTCACGCTGGTAAAACGATTTCGATTCGTTCGTTCAACGAATACGAGTAAGTCGTCCAGTCTGAACGAGCCTTTTGTTCTCGACAAAAAGCATTAGCAACGACTAAATTATGCAAAAATGAATTATCGGAGAAACGTTTAAGAGGTTACGCCGTAAACAATAATGTACGTCTGAGCTCCTAGATTACGTTAAATTACTCGAGAGGCCGACTTCGGCGCAATTGAAGTTCTCCCCTGAAATAAAGCTCGATTAAAAATAAACGTAATTAGAGTTGTTAGCCAAAAATCGATAAAATGAAAGATTTCGTTGGAGGCATCGACTTTCATTAAAGGGATACGGTTGAACAAAAGCGTGAGGATGAAAATCGAAGCTGAACCCGCCACGAACACGCACGCAAGAATCTGCAGAATTTGCGCGCTAGCTTTAACCGAATAACTGAAAATTGCTGAAACACGTACGAAATTAGGCTCAACTCAACGATAAGCTCGATAGACTTAACTCAAAGCATGTATGACGTATATATACGGGATATTCGTTTGAAAAATTCGATTATCTCGAAAACTAGGCACTTTGGGGACAAATACTTGAAATCAAAGTTTCACAATTTCGAGGAGGGAAACCAAGTATCCTAGTCGTTTTTGACCAGTTTCAAAGTTCTTCGGAGGTCGGCTTCTCGAGAGCTGCTCGATCGGTCAGTCGATCAAAACCCTGCTCGGTATATCTCTCGTAAAAAGCTGTGTTTCTTCAATGGGACCAGCATGCGTACCGTGCTGGGCATTCCACATAGAATAACAATATTCGTAGAGTTAGCGTACGGTGTGGACAATCGCTTTAAGCATATGATGAGTATTAAAGATTGTCAAAGCAAATGCAGCAGATCAGTCACTTTCTGCCACACAATTTTGTCAAAAGCACGTGTATATTTTTAACGGTTGGAGAAAAGAAATTTTGAAACTCGTAAATTTGATCTTTAGTAGCCCTAACGTTTTATAAACTGATAATTATAAATGGTATTTGTTTTAGTGGAATTCTACATTTTTTACGTATTCGGATAACATTTCTCTAAAAATTAATACCGGAGCATAGATTTAAATAACTGTACCTCTTGGCATTGTCGAAATGATTTTTTATNTCAAATAATCGTTGGAATAAAATTTGTATTTTATTTGTAATTAGCTTTTTCATCCTAACTCTGCACTCTGAATTTTATTTCAATTTCGTTACCACCAGCTTCCAACGCTTTTAAGCGTTTTATTTGAAATTTACTTTAACTAAAAAATAAGACAATTTAAATAAATAAAGGAAGAAACAAATTCACTTAAATACTAGTTTTATTCACACTATTATTATATTTTGAAATTTTTAAGTATATGATATATCTTGAAACAATTTCCAAGATGCAATCCTGATTTTCTTTCGCACGTTTCACGAAAAAATATGGACGTGAAAGAATGTCGAGTAGGACTCGACAAAGGAGCTCCTGAAATAAAAACTGAAGTCGAGCCAAACTCGACATAAGAGTGCAAAGGGTTAATATCGTGGATGATCGTCTTTTTGATTTTAAGACTTTTATGATCTCTGCAATGTATATTTACTAAATAGCTTGTAATCTCTGCATATATTTTAACGCGTATGTAACAGTTAGTTGTACATGAAGAGTCGCTAAAGTGAGATACATTTGACAGAATTGTTTTAAAAGGCGTTGAATCGTATTAAACTGCATCAAGCTGCGTTGTGGCGTGCCGTGTTTGTTATGTTGCATCGCATTGTGCTATGTTGCGCTAAATTGTAAAATATACAACTACTTTAATTTGTCGAATGAACGCTAACGCTAACGATAATGTCTTACATAAATGCCAAGACAAAATAAATTAAGGAGGTTTGCAATCGAAGTATGGTTGAATAAATCTGTGCTCTAACTGTATTCGCGTTATTCCGTGGAACTTTATCGAGAGAACGTCGGAACAAAAGGGATCGATCATTCGGCTCGTTCTGTTTCGAGGCGAGAATTTCTTCTTCAGCAGTGACAGAGAGTGTCTGCACGCTTTGGAAAAACTACAAGATAATGTTGCGTTGATCGATTATTGTCAAAAAGTTAAAATATATCGTTTATGTTGAGGCGTGTTTGATGTTCAACAGAAAGTAAATAAAGTGAGTATTTTTATAGAACTTTAAAACAAAGTTTTATAGAACTTTAAAACAATATGCACGATGCATTTCTAATATTACGATATTATTATAATGTTTTATATTTACGATATATCGTATGCATACGAACCATCTTTGCTAGAATGAAACCTTACTTCAGCGTAATTTCTTCAACATATCATGTATTCTAATTAGCGATTATATTTTATTTGAATAATTCTTAACGACGAATCATTCGTTTTTAAGGAAAATCTGAATTTTTATTTCATGCAAGATTTTAAGAACTTTTAATTCTTCTTCTAATTTCGTTATTTTAACGCGGCTTTTACAGTTCCCTCGTTCCGAAACAATTTATTCGAAACAATTATAATGAGAAAATTTTAACTACAGTTAAGTTTAGAGTTAATTAATATCCAGTCGAAGACGTAATGACGGTGGTAGCATTCAGCCGGAGGCATTGCTCAAATATAGCAGATATTAATCAGGACTTTGGATAATATTTGATTGATTGATGTAATTAACTCGGACGAGGATAATTACTCACATAGCCTACCTCTCTAACGTAGATATCTCGCGTTCTTTTAGAATTCCACGTTCAACGTTCAATTCGGTATTTAACCCCTGTTTGCACAACTCTTCTTTATTCTACGCCATGTGCACTCAAAGCACGAGAATCGAAAATCATCCGACTACACTTCTCACATATATGTCGATATATCACGCGTACATAGGTACTATTGCATCCGGATATTTGCTTATTTTTGACAACATGTATTTTCACATTCATACAGCTTGATTTAAGAAATATTTCAAAAACGTGTGATAGAAACGTGGAACACGTGAATTGTGAAGTAGCTTTTTAATATCATTTCAATAAATAGTAGTAATAATAGTATTATTCGTTTAAGCAGTTATTTATCCTTATTTTGTCTTGCACTCACAATCATACTGAGTATCATATCGATACATACATTTATTTAAATATCGATCTACTGTTTATTCATCCAACTATAATTATTTAACTCCTATTCTATAACTCTTATCTGTCTATTTAAGTGAATAATTAAAAACAAGAAATCTGATCGATGGCGAAAAACTATACACGTTTTTTTCAAATCTGTCTTTTGAAAATGTTATACCAGAGGTATTGTACTTACAGCACCGTTTAAAATTATCTGAACACTGATTTATTTTTGACGAAACGTATATTGATTAAGAAATTACGAATAAATGAAATTGTAACAATTTTATCATTCATAAGCATTATAGTTACGTAGAATATCACGATGTGTGATCAGGTAGGTTCTTAACAACCGATATGCAATAGTACGACCAACGTAATTTTTGTAGTTGTTAAATTTCGTAAAACTATTTTGTTACTCGACATGCTATTTATCACGAGATTCTTTTGTCTCTGAATTATAAGACCAAAACTGGCGGAAAGACTTTCGAAATTAATGCAATTAATGCAAATTAATGCAAATAATAAACATATTTAGTAGTGTATGTGTTTAATGAATGGCGTATTATTTTCTCCACCTATAAACTGTACATGTTTGTAGATACATGTAAATCTTGTTTTCAACATAGCAACCCATATAGTAAATAGTAAAATATATCGTTAATTTTTTAAATTAATTGCTTGAAGTCGGCAACTACTACGATAGATTACTATTAGCAATCTAGTTCAAATTTTTTAATTTTTCGCAGAGACTGGCTATGAAGATTGGTTTGAAAAATCATAGCAATCGTTACGTTGGATGATAGTTTTTCAAAGTATCTTTTAGAAAAGGGGTTAATATTGAAGTATGATCTAGCAGCAGAAAATTTATCACCGTGTAGGATGAAATGATTTACAGTAGTTTTCGTATTTACGTATATCACATAATTCTACGACGTATCTTTCCAAGAAATATGAGTGGGTTGATTTACCAATTTTTACACTTTGGTGAAATATAAATACTGTTACGATCCATCAACCGGACCAATGTCCGAGTATTTATGAACGATGATGTACGGACGATTATGAAATTTCTGTATTTTAATAGAGAAATAAATCTTATAAAGAGCTTATATTCCCCGAAGCATGAGAGTTAAATGACCGCGAAAGCCATCTATTGTCAATGATACGAATTTCGATGTTAATTTATTCGGTGGATATCACGAATAACACTTGTTAGGTCGCCGCTCCAGAAATTTGCGTGACTCTCAAACGATCTGCCTACGAACGCTCGTTTTTACGCGAAACAGGTACATTGCGTGGGCTTGTTGTCCTAGTGACGTTATTAGCATACTAATGTTGAATTTTAGCTGGGTGGCATCAGAAGAATTTGGACCAAGTTCAATCCCCACTTACAGCCACTTTCTTTGACGCTACTGCTACGCACGTTACACGTAGGACAATATAAACGTAAAAAATTATAAAAACCGATATTATTTTACAAATATTCCAAATCTATCGTATTTCGTTTACTGCACTAATTGCGAAATAAGCAAAAAAGATTATCAAAAGATGAAATTTGAGAAACGTGTCAATCGACTAACGTATCAGTCGTATCACGAAAAAATTAATTTATAATATAAAATAATAGAATATCACAATATAGTCGAGTTGTTTCATTATTCGCATCTATTGTCAAATATGTATAAATTTTTATTATCTCGATGATGTTACGCATCTCGCTACAACGATATTTTAAACCATATGAAAAAGTGGAACAAAGAGTACTATTAACAAAATATTTGTTTCTTTTATTCGTTTTTGTTTATATAACCCCAATTCCAGTTTAATAACTGAAATATCAATTTGCGATACTGCAGTTAGTTAGAACGATAACTGGTGACGAAAAAAAAAAAAAAAAGAAAGAGACACGATAGAAACGAACTGATTCTAATGCGAATCTGCAAACAATATAAAAATAAATTGGACTCGTTTAATTAAATGCAACGACTGTCAAAAACTTCTAATTGATATCTGTGTCGCACACATCCACACAGATTTTTCCCATTTACAATCACTCATTGTTCAGACAAATTTTTATTAATTCCACTTTTGTTATCGTGATTCTGTACATGAAAGAAAGAGTTTTCCCGATATTTCATTATATTTCACGGAAAATCCAATGAAATTCATAGAACAAGACAAAGGATCTGAAAAATTATCGTCATTTTTCTTATGAGGCTATTTACGACGAATAATTTCGCTTATTATATATTTTGTTATTATAGTTATTGTAATTTATTTATTGTCATTATAGCTTGCAAACGTGATATATAATCAGTCGTATTTATCATCGATATGAACGTTTGTAAAGTCTATTTGAAAATAAATTATATGTCACGTCTATCATCATATTCAAAGTAGATCTGTTTCTAAAATTTCTAAATTAAAAATGTGCACGATCCTCTGATCTTGATTTCGTTAAAAGATGATAAGAAGTTGATAGTTTAATTATACAAAGAAAAAAAAAAAAGGAAATTATTGACCTTAATATTCAAGAAATAATTCAAGAAATACGATCGTATAAAAATGATCGTAAACCGAGGAGTTATGTTCAGATTTCATATCTTAGAATTTATACACAGGTTTAATACATATCTACGACTCTCATTTTATGCGTTTTATTTCCCTAAATGAAATAGACATTTAATTATCTTTTGACTATTATTCTATACATATTACATATTGCTATTTTTCGTGTGTTTTAATTGTTTTGAATACAACTGCGATATACCATGATTTACGAAAAAATGTTATTTGCACGTTTTATACGTGAATATAAAAGTTAAACGTTGTACGATTTGCTAAATTTAGGTACAACGATAAGCTTTATAAACGAATTCAGATTTTCCTACTATAGCAAAATTAATGAAGGAGAACATTATTAATCAGTATTAATGATATAAGGCTTCGCATACTACGCTGAGTAAGATTTGCTTCTTGTTATAATACAAAGCGAATTAATTGTGTGCATTTTATTAAACATATGAGAAAGTTTCATTCCTTATTCCTCATACGCATATACATTTATATATTTCTTTCTTAGATATTATTTACGTGGTAATTTTGTAAGGTAGCAAATAATAATAAAATAAGAAACGAGACTTGCAGTAGAGATACAAAACGTAGTTTCATAGTTTAATTCAACACACGATTTAATTTAATTTTGAATTATTTACTTCAAGTATTCTCTAACCCTCTCCTTTAACTACTTTTCGCAACTACCGACGAGATATTTCGCGACACAATATCACTCATACTACTTATTATTATAATTACATATTATAATTATATAATAACATATACAGTAATAATTTATATATATAAAATATATAATATAATATATGTGCAATATTAATAATATATATATATATACACATTATAATATAACATTATATAACTCTAAATCGTATTATGTACGTACCTATGTACAAAGGTTGGAGAAAATAATGGAAACACCTCTTATATATCATATACACATATATGACATATAAAAAGTAACACGTGTTTCCATTATTTTGTTCAATCGTTGTATATAGGTACATATACATGTACATATATGATGCAATTACATGCAAATGAATGATGCAATTGTATCTACATGACAATAGGATTGTACACTTGTATTATAAAAATCCTATATTTAGAACGTGCGAGCCTGTGACAAGGATATATAAAAGCTTTTGCAATTCAATCGAAGTTTCTCCATTTCATTAACAGTAGAGTAACTACGTGATTTTATCAGTGAAGAATATGGAGTAACGAGAGACTGAAGAATAATTCAATTAATTTTGCGGATCAAAGAAATGTTAAATTAGAAGGGAACAGCGATGACGCCCATTTCCACCCTTTCTGAGAAATCCACTTTTCTCATTAGCTAATTATTGAAAAACGAAGGTAATAATTGGCTTTCCATTCCATCAAACGCCAATGTACATGGTCACGTGCATCAACGAAAAGATTTCAATTAGAAGATAAATACGAAATGAAAGAATTTACAAATTACAACTTGAGATACGTTTATAGAAATCTATGCTTTCTTACGTCAATCTTCAATCTTTAATTAAAATCGATTCTTGTATTCATTTCCATACATTCGTTAAGGCCACTATTATTCGTTTTCTACTATTTATTTTGCAGACGTGCAAATTACAAGCTTAGTAAAACATAGATACCTAAAATAATTCCGTGACAGATAAAAGATATAAAATTCACAAATATAGATATCGATGTTATGTAATAATTAAAAAGTTTAATCGTAAACCGTTTTTACATACAGTTGCGTACGAAAGTATTCGAAGACTTGTAGAAACCTTTTATGAATATACCTATTATGTGTGTTACGTGAAACATATCGAAATTTGAAAGTTTAATTGATTCATGAAATTTAAAACAAGTCTGAATATGCATATAAAAATACAAAATATTTATAACTTCAACTCTACCTCATATGATCGTAATAATCGTATTTCATTGCATGTACTAATAATGAAATTTCAAAATATTTTATACAATACATACAGTATATAATAATTTATATATTATATATAACAAATATTCTTATATATCAACAAGTATTCTTATATTGAAGCCTTATATACAAAATATATAAATTCCTATATAAAGTTAAAAGAAACGACTTGTTTCTGAAAGCATGGTTTGATACTGGCGCGCCATCTTGTGACAACAACCATTAAAAGAGGTATCTGCATTGTCTATATACAAAATAAGTAGGAAATTATATGGAACTTTGTGTCTCGAGAAACTCAGAGTCTCAGATTATTTTTTGAGGTACAAAATACCTGTAGACCTGACATACGATACGTAATACTAATTCGTGACCTACATTTTGAAAGTCGCCTGACCCTTTTACCATTATCGTGTCACCTGCGATATTATCGATTGAGTAATGGTTCGAATTAAAACTAAATTTTTCTATGAAATTATATACGAGCATTGACTAAGGTCGGTAGTACAAGGGATAAAATAACACATCTTGTATTATAATTGCAATATTACAAGAGTTAGTATAGAATTCTAATTTCTGCAATGCTTCTATAACTGATCGCATACTCTTAATATCTTGCAGTTTTATTGTGTTCCGACTGTCTTCTTAGCCTCTTATTTATCACGAATCCCAAATAATAATTTTGTATTGTCACGGAGTCCCAAGACATAATTCAAAATTTAAATTCACAATGTGACAAAATATGTAGGTATATTTAATAAATAAATACATACATATACTATAAAATAATATAAATATTTTTTATTCGAATAATATAGTAATAAGCGAGGATTTTGTGAATCTCTGGAGATGCGCGGACTACAGGCTAAGAAATGCTATGAAAGATGAATGACCTACTCAGATCATATGAGCTACCCGATTCTTTCAAGCTGTCCGATTCTTTTAGATCGGATTGATCGTAATCAATAATAATAAATTATTATTATTCGAATCGAGTATATCTTGAATCGCTTTCTCGAACAACTCTAATGTGATGCGAATGCACGTCGTCGTACGCAGTGAACGTATTAATTAGATATATATTATACGTGAATCAATAAAGAAATAATATAATCATATATATCCCCATCTTTGTTGAAATAAATCAAACGTTACCAAATGTTTTACAGGAAATGTCATCGAATTGTTACTATCTATACATCTCTATTTTCTCGAAATCATCTCCATACTTAACCAATAATCTGCGCAAAACATAACCAAAACTTTAGAATTAATCCACAAAATTGAACAAATTCTGTCAAAATGAAAAGATAATTAAGCTTAAATTCTGTCCCAGAGGCTTACAGTACAATTGCTACTGGTAACACTAACACTTAATCTAAAGGGACGGTCGGCAACCAACGAACACAGGAAGTTCGATGAACTATAGAATTTCGATATAACAATACCTAAAAAAGTACCAACAAAAATATATTAGTTAGACGAACCTGATAATAGTGGATAGAAGACAATAAAGTAATCAATTTTGATACCACGCTTTTCAACAATACAGTGACATATCGCGCCAAAACTTCGCGTGGCTGACTCCTGATTGGCTAGAACAAAATAACTTCGCTATCGTTTAAAGACGCGCGCAAAATTAAAATATTGTATGTCAAGGAATTTGATTTGAGCAACGAATTTTTAAAGTTTGCTATCTAATGATTGATATGTATTAATTTACAATTTAGATTTAATTCAAACTCATCTGTGAGTCAAGCCACTACTATACTTATTCGATAGTGCCGCATGTGATACAAGAACGATAAGATGACTCCCAAACATTGATCCCCTAGTATGTAGGGCACGAAAAAGCATTACGAATTGTATCATCACATGTCAGGTCTATTCTCTACCCAATCTGTGTCTGTTACCTCGTCTATGATCTGTCAACAACTGTAGTTACCCAGTGAACCAAAGCGATACAAACTTTGTACAACAGATGGATCATATAGTTAGTAATCAGTAATTAATTCATTTCTATACATGAACACGCAATCTGTGCTTAGTAACCTAACTGCCGACAGTTTATATCAATAGTTATGTCAAGTTTCAGAATAATAACATCAAGTATAATTTGAATTCAAATTAGTCGTGTCATTGAGAATATGGAAAAAGCTAATGTAGCCGATACAAATTATATCAAAAAGACTTTAACTTTAGAGGAGGAACAAAAAATAATTGATAAGGCGCCTTTTGATCATCTAAAAATTACTAATGCGCAAATTTTGAATACAATAGAAGGCAGGAAGATATGTGAACGTTGTAATAGATCAAGAAAATTTTTTTGTTATTCATGTTACTTACCTCTTATTAGCAAAGAGTATTTTCCAAAAATAAAGGTATTAATTATTTGGCGGGTAGAGAATCATAGTGGTGTGAATTAGTTCACTGCTATTTTTCATAAAGTAGTAGTAATAGTATAGTTATAAAAAATTCATTATATTTTTTTAAATCATGAAAACATATTCTGGCTGAGAACAAATTAATTATGGAATTGAAGAAATGATTCTTTTAATGGCTAAATCCAAATTATCTAAAACTTAATATATACCATTATGATTTTCAACTTGTAATCTATTTAATATGCATTTAAATTATCTAAATATGGATAGACAATATTCTATTTTCAGTTACCTATTAAAATCGACATCATTAAACATGCACGTGAAATCGATGGAAAAAGTACTGCAATTCATGCAGCTATACTTGCTCCAGAAGATGTAAGAATTTTTACATATCCTAACTTTCCAGAAATATTGAACAAAGAAGAGGTATGACAACAATATTGTATTTTGAATCATCTTATTTCTTACTAATAAGTCTAAATAATATTACCCCTTAGACTGTTTTAATTTTTCCTAGCCCTACGGGTATACCTGTGAATTCCTTATTCATAAAGAAAGTTGAAGAAGATAATAAAATAATTGCAAATACAATAAAGGAAGCATTTCCTATAAAAAAAGCTATTTTTATTGATAGCACATGGAATCAAACAAAAGCTATTTATAAAGATCAACGATTACAAGGTATACAAATAAATAAATAAATAATAATCATCTCATTAATAACAATAATCTTATCATTTTGGTACATAAAATAGCAGGTGAAATTATCAGGGTCTATATAATATTATACATAACAAAACATTAAGACAAACGCAACCATATATATTTCTATAACTTTTGAATGATATGTATAACAATTTACATTTTGTTATTTTTAGTATTCCTCTCAAAATAAAAAACATTTAGTAATGTTACACAAAGCTGATAATTTATGAAATTGAGTTAATTTATATATATTTCTTTTCTATTATGTTAAGAATATAAAAAAATTAAAACAATATTTCAATTGATATGTATTACTAATTTATAGATTTGCAGTGTGTCATTTTAAAATCAAGAATATCACAATTTTGGCGTCATCAAAAAAAGAGTCCACGATGGTATTTAGCCACAATTGAGGCAATTCATCAGTTTTTAGTAGAATTGCATACATGTGCATTTGGTGCAATACAAGGATATGCTAATATAAAGTATACTGAAGAAAATTCCACAAATAATATAATATATCAAAATGTGTACGAGTTACCTGAAATAGATCAAAGATATAGAGGTCAATACGATGATCTTTTATATTTTTTTAAATATATGTATGAGAAGATTCATACTATGTATGATCATGATAAATTATGGGCATATAAGAGGCCATTAATATAATTCTGTGATAATAAAATTTTTTATAAAGTAAAATATTATATGTCTTACAACTCTATTAATAAATAAGATTAGCATCATTTCTATGATTTTTATTTTCAACCTTAAAAACATAATCATTAAATGAATCAGTCCTTTACAATAACTGGTTTTGTAATATGAGATTACAGGTTAATAAAACTAATGATCTTATATATATATATTATATAAACTGTTATATAAAATAGTAAAGTAATATATTGCAAAATATTTACATTATATATATATATATATATCATTAACTATTTAGAACTTAGAATCCCATGCAATGTGAAGATACATTAATTATATAATTTATTTTTGAAAGTCAAAGACTGCAATCATTAAATCAAAAATACAAACATATGTAAATTTCTTAAATTACGTTAGGTTATATCAAATTTTTAAATTTTTTCATACTGATATTATTGAACAAATATATTCCCCTTTTTGGACAATACTACTTAATAACATTCGACAAATTAGATAACAAATGCATATATATATTATTGTTAAAATATGTCCTTAATAAACAGTCATGATAAATCTAAAAATTTGGCAAACGATATCCAAAACATTAAGGAAATGATATTTCCCGAACACAGAGGTGGGTGACCTACAGGTATTTCCAGCAAATCAAACATAAAATTATGTTATCTATTTCTACGTTAAAGCTTCCCTGAAAAATTTGAAAATACGCGCACGCTCTTTACCCCGAGGCGAACGCAATAATATCGGAAAAATGCGAAACGAGCTGCAAATATAAGAATCTGTTCATCGAGCCTGTGGCGTGTTGAATTGTTTATTATGTTTGAAAATAAACAATGAAAACAGGGAGTATGTACGAGAAAGAGAATGCTCCCAAACACACGGGAGGCAGCACGCTGACTCTTGAATAGCTGCTAGTGACGTCACAGCATCCTCGTCTCTTACGTTCCGCAACCCGCGGTACCCGTCACCCGTCTGCGATGAGTTTAGTTTTCAAAACAAGACTCTGGTTGCCGCTCGTAGGCCGCACTCGCGTTTGAACGAAAAGCTCGAGAGAGCCGGAGTCAAAATCTGCTAACACGGAAGGCTGCGTCGTAGCATAGTGTCTCGCGAGCGGTCTTCTTTTCTTTCGGTATTTCTCGTCTTCTCGGTTAAAACGTGACGAAAAAATGGACACCCTACGCGAGCAGGTGATGATCAATCAATTTGTGCTGGCTGCAGGTTGTGCCAGGGAGCAAGCGAAACAGTTGCTACAAGCGGCACATTGGCAATTTGAGGTAAGGGAACCAGCTTCCGCATCATTTTTACGACAAACATTTTGAACTTCACCATATTTATGCCCACCGCGGTTCGATACTTCCTACGTAAACAAAGCAGCGAAAATGGCCGACCGTACAAGCGGTACTAACGTTCATTTCATCCGTAACTATTACGTATTAACATGCATTCCATTAAAAATGTCGATCGAATCTGATCGAACGATGCTCCGTTGTTGACTCTCACGTATCGTCGCGTTAACATTTGTTCAATAATACACAAGGATCAGCGAGTGGAGTGAGTCAGTGAGCACATTTACTATCACACAGGATGAAGTCCATTCATAAAAATCATACGATGTTGCTAAGAGGTTTTGTTCGTTATTGTTGTGATGAGATTGCTCTGAAACCCTGTCAAGGTTATACGCACGATATTTTTAGGTTAACTGACTATAATTCGAATCTTTTTCGTGAGTGTAACAAAATTTATGTAAACGGGAGCCAACAAATATCTCCAGATATACATAAGTAATGAATTTACAATTTTCAAAGAGTTTATTATGGAGAAAACAATTTGCAATTTTGAAGTCGCAATTTAGTTACAAATTTAGTTAAAAATGAAATTATTGCTATATTGAAAGTTACACAGTGTTATAAAGGGTTAACGCTTTTCTAATATGTTTGTTTGTTTTCATTTACGGATGTACGCTATCGTAAACTGTATTCAGGTACGAATTTAGTTTTAGACTTGGCTTTTATTCATTGAACATCGTTGCAACCGCGCATTCATCATACGTAAAGTTTTCGCTGGTTTAAAATAGGGTCATGTATCTATATCACACTCGATTTCTTCAAACCGACTCTGTAAACGGACTTGGCCATTAACAATGAGAACAATGCTGACATCGCGTGTGGCGATCGCGAACAATAATTATCTTTTCAGTACAACCTTTCCAGGTCTATCGATTTACGAGCTATTCGTTTGTACTAAAAGCCTTCTTCGATTTATGGAAATTAGATCACATTTAGCCTATCTATGCATTTACTATGTATATGCTTTGTATACTGTGTTAACGACCTTTATACGTAAAGTTTACAAGCATAACGCAACTTATATGTATTTTAATTGTAATACTTGTAGATTAATTCTTTCGTTCGTCGTTCTTTGCAATAATAAAACTAAATTCACTTTCATATATAGGCATAACATAAATATAGGGTGTCCCAGTATCGATGGTACAAATGAGGTGGGGGTGATTCTACTCCAGATTTTACCGGGTAACCTTTGTCAGTGTGCTGTGTGAGCATAGCGAGTAAAAATATTTTATACAAATATAAATATTTCGAAACTTTTGTACTGCGAGAAAGTTTATATGTTGAAGAAAATATTAAAAAATCATTCTTAATATTCACGAGTTCTACCAATTTCATATTAAAATTTTTCTTAAAAATTTTGACGATTAATTCTTTTGGATATAATAATTTCATTATTTAAGAATCTATTCTATTTATTACATGTATTTTCTTTTTTTTTTTTAATAAATTATGTAATACATTTGTAAAATATAATATCAATTCGCAAAGATACAAAATATCAAGGAAACATAAAGGGAAGAATAAGTTGATATTAAATGTAATCATTATCTATTAATAGTCGGTTTTAAAATATTCACTGTTTGTATTTATGTACGATTGTCAGCGCTGAAAAATTGTATATATCTATTACCGTACGAAGTTCGTTTTAATTTTGTTTCATCTCAATAAATGAGTCACCAATTCTCCCAATCAGTTTATCGCGCGTATTAATCCATATTTGACATACATTTTCTTCCAAAGTTCTTTACGTATCGAAATAAAAAAACGTGTATGATTCGAAGATTACAGTAGGCGGAAACTGATTATTATTCCCTTCCATTTTGAATTTTTATATCCTAATCTTGCTGTCTGTTCAACAAATAAAAAGAATTAATATCTCGGGAAGAATTTCAACATAAAGTTGAAATGAAAAATCATACGTATTAACAATGATTTTTTTTTTTACCTGACTGAAAATAAACTCAACCTGTTAAATTGAAAGATGTAAACCTTTTAAACGTAGCTGATAAGTCGACGAAGCTTTTTAAGAGCCGAAGATATATTTTTTAAGGCAAGAAATATTGTAATATCTTCAATTCCTGTATTATTACGACGAGCGATATTTTGAAAATTTTTAGGTGGATGGAAAACACACACGTTTAGTTTCAAAACAAAAAAAAAAAAAAACAAACAGTTTTAATAACATAAGTTTGATTAATAATAAACTGAATTTTAAAATTGTTTCCATGTTTCTTGTAGCTTACATATACATATTTAATTCCAAAATCAACAAAAAAGAAAGAGTAAATTTTGTTATATGGATATTGAATAATAATAGGACTAGGTAACAATGGAATTTTGTTATAAAATATCAAAAATGTATCTTATCATTTGTTATTTATGCTTCTGTAGGCATTCTGTAATTGTCTTCTATAGTTTTCATGTACATATTTAGTGCGAAAATAAAAAAAAGATTTTGTAACATGACTTTTGAATAATAATTTTAATTTCGCTCCATCACAGAACACCGAAAATGTGACTCGCCATGTATTTTTCCAGTGACTTTCGTTTATATTTATAGAACATATGGACGTCAACTGCTACGATGATCATCGGTGAGCCACGTTTACTAAATTTGTTAGAATTTTAATTAATTAATCGATTAATTTTTAATAGAATAAAATAAACTTCATGGCCTAACAATATGTCCAACAATGTAAATTAATGAATAATAATAAATAAATCTGACAACATTGGAGTTAAGAAAAACATGCACAAGCATAATATAATATTTTACAAAAATTAAATTTTATGGTGTGTGGTAAGTATATTTTATATCTAAAATATATAAAATTTGCGTGCTATTCGTCGTATTAATTGGAAAAATCTGGAACACCATGTATATTACTACAGCATTATATCTTATTTAGCATCAATTGTCTATTACCCTTCATTCGTGTTCTAACGGTACGGATTAATATGACCTGTGTTTTAAGGTTACACAATTATTCTCGATAATAGAGAAATCTGATAAAAATGATACTTGGTGAATCCATCGTTGTAAATTTTACAGGATTAAGGAAAAACTTTATAGTATGTTTTGACGAGACAAGATAGAAAAGATGCCTGTATACTTTGATAATATAAAACATGCTGTCAATATCTGGTTGTGTTTTATTGGTGCGTTTCTCATACTTTCACACGATCAATATATAATACGAGGAAGTACGATAGGACAGACTTTCAGCAATTAGTATCTTATCCGCAGTGAGCATTAGCAGAGTACTTCTTTGCTAAAAGCTTTCTGCATTTCAGATCCATTTAACGTTAGAACCTCGTGAATTTTATTTTTCTCGTTGTCGGTAATTTTAACCGATTTTCTTGATTTTAAACGCGCGTGTTTTTGTTAAATATCGCGCTCGATGATGTGTTTCCGATAGTTTTTAATTAATTAACATTTTAAAACGTCGTGTATTGTGGAAATACGTATTCATGCTTTTTAAATTTTGTCTTATTTATTTGTCAGTATATTTTTATAATCTACTATTATACCGTTGTACTATTAGTAAATAATTTATTTATTACCTAATTCTGATTTTGTACAGAGAGACAAAAGTTATTCGTGTTTATTTCATAAGCAAACAAAATAATAATAATGATTATCTATTAACTATTATATATATTATGACAATTAACTATTATAAATAATTGATGTAACTGTAAATAGTCAATTTAAAACATTCCAGTTATAGAAGAGTAAGTATTTTTTTTATTAAAGTATCGAATGTATAGTATGAATAATAAATCATTTTCAGTTACATAATTTTCAGGGATTAAAATAATAAATGAACCTTAATTAATACGTAAGAATGAGAAAGTTTATATTAAATTATAAGAAAGATGACTATATGTTAATAAGGAGAACCTACGATAAAATATATGAGTACAACGTGCTTTTTAATTTGCATTTTACACAAATAAAAATTTGTCCATAATTATTTTATAATCTTTTAATTCTCCAAAACTTCTTAACAAACCAGCATGCTTATGAGGAAAGAAATTACCATACATGTTAATTACGGTTTTTTCATTTTAATTTCGATGTTCCTAATAGCACTGCGCCAATCAAATATAATGTAACAGTAATAAACATATAAAATAAACTTAATAAAGAACATAAATTACATATATGTGTATATGGACACACAACCTCAGAGTTACACAATATTATAAACAGCCATACGAAATTTGTATTTTACTTATGCATAATATTTCTGGAAAAATAAGAACAGTCACTGAGCATCAGAAACGTAAGGCTAAGAATATCAAAACAATGCAGAAGACAAAAATGAAAACAGTCAAAATGACTAGCATCCAGGGTTATTATTTTCTAGTTGATATTTTATCTTTTTACAAGAAGAGAAATTCTAGTACAAAGGCAATTGCTAATTGGCGATAAAATGGTGAAGATATAGAATGAAATGTTTTCACAGGAAATTTTGTTTCAAAAAAATTGACTTCAAATATTTAACTGCTAAGTGCTACCGGATATTGCTATATGGCAACATCTTAACTTATATTTGTTTTTCTACTACGTACATATTGAGTAACCGAGGACACACGATGAAGCAGGATATTGATACAGAATAAATTTTATTATTTCTGAAACTGTTCCTCGCACTGTTAAATACACAACTGCATCCTTCGAATTAAATTGCTACGAAATGAAATTTCCCTTCTTACAAAGTAATAAAGTTTCTTATCATCTTTTATTGCATGTTCTCCATTATCCGATAGAATAAACTTAAACACAAGTAAAATACCGGTTTACAACGGGATTAAATAACACTTATCAGGCAATTATTTAAAGTCAATTTTCTCGTAAATGACGTGGAATGGATGACGTTTCCGTGGTATGGAAAAATTCACTTTTATATTTTGAGTTTGAAATTTATTCTCGTAAAATCATTATTTTTGTAACAAATAATTGCTGTACTATACTATAAATATATACTTTATGTAAGAATTCCAAAAAACTTTTTGTGATTATATGATAAATGTAAATAATTTATGAAATCAGCAGAATTATCTAGTTATCGTATCTAAAATCTGACTATGACTATATAATTAGATTCTTTATTATTAATGGTTTTGCTTTCAGTTAGGATTTATTATATAGTTTGGTTTATTATATAACAAAAGCAAATAATCTATGATATTATGTAGCATGAATTATCCACTGACAATATTTCAAATTTGATCGTGCTGTAGTGACATTTTTTTTTTATTACATCTGACTTTGGTTTAAATATGGTAAAATAATAAAATACAATAATACGCGAAATATAGATAAATGAATATATCGATGACTGTACAACTATTGTATATTCATTTTTAGCAGTTTTGGTAATGTACGATTAAGTAAATATTTTGTACATTGTTTCTATCTTTATCAGCGCCATTATAAAATTGTGCATTCATCCTTTTTAGGATCACATAAAATGACAGTGGCGGGTCATGATTCCTGAAAATATCTCTATGCTAAATACAACAAAGAGAAATGTTATTTTTGACAAATTTAAGAAGTAAACATAGAATCATTACGCAACATAAGGAAACAGTCAGGAACTATTTGTTGCATATAAGAATTCCAATTACACAAACAACGAACAAACGATATTTGTGCAGTAAGCTATCGATACGTTTTAAAAATCACACCACGTTACAGAATGTTACGAATAAAGCAGAGTGTGAAAGTGATATCGTCAACATCGAAACTATGAAGAAAAGCCATGGTTTGTCAGCAGACTTTGGCAATTTACCATAAGACGCGGTACCAAATTGATCGGTAGTTGATTGCGAGATCGAATCGATTGTTTAGCGCTATGTTTACTAAACGATTGCAACACGATATTAGACGTCAAATTGTAATCCTCAGTCGTCGCTTGGAACGCGTGCTTTCGTAAGAACCGCGCAGGATTGCTAATATTTAATGTCATTCCGTTACTATTATATCGTTACGTCATCTTGTGAAAATAACCATCGCATCATTTAAAATAAACACAGCCAGCCTGTTACGTTCATCCCTGTTCATAAGTATTGGGACACTTGCTTATCCAAAACGCACTGTGAAAATACACGGTGGCTTATAAAAGTATTTTAACACTTATCATCGAAAACTTACATGCATACAGGTTGTCTCAGCTGATGTTGACGTCATTGTCATGATCCGTAGCAAAAAATATTTCAGATAAGACTTGAATCGTTCCGAGGCAGGTATATTCTGATGTTATTAGTTTTTCTGTATGTTGCCACATAAATATCATGTTACGAAGGTGAAGTTTTTTTTTTATTTTAGAGGGATCATATATTTGGAAAATGGATAAACATAAGGTCTAGGAGCCTGATGTCCTAGAAATCATGGCGATAGCAATAAGGTGATCCTATGTGAAAAAACAAGTAAAATATAGTTTTATTTTTATTATAGTTTTCGAGAGAATCGACCTTGCAGATTTCTCAAATATACTTAAATTTGACTAATTCCAGGCAATTTTAGACACTTATTTACCGAAATGGAGGATTTTTTAAGGAGATGTACATATGTTCAAATTATTCTCAAAACGTGCGAAACCGTTTTCGTTAATTAGAACGTTTCGCGTACGTTTCCGATTAGTCGCCGGAATATTCGGCCAAGGTGACTTTGAAATCCGTGTTGGCGCAGGTAAAATCGACACAGAGGGTGTCGGAAAATTGTAAAGGTTTAAAACTCGAGAATACTAAAAACACATAGAAAATAATTTTTTCACAGGAAAATTTGATATTGTATTTACGAGAAATTGCACGTGAAGACCAAAGGTGATAAACATACGTCTCCTACTGGCTTTTATAAAGGAACAATCTTAGAAGTCAATACGTTGTCAACCAATTCCGCATTGAAATTATTTCTTCGTTTGATTTTGGGACGAAACGTGTGTTTTTGTCACTGTCTTGAAAATTCAAAAGATATAAATAACACTAGTTGCGCAGAGTAATATTATGATCACTATTATTATTATTATTATACGATATCATAACTAGGCCAATTTTACTAATCCTGTTACCGATATAATGTATCTACTAAATCAATATTATTTATTTATTTCACAATAACGTGAATTTACCAGATATGTTCAAAAGGCTGATATCGTTAAATCTATCAGATTACTGATATCTTCAGCTATTATGTAAACATAGTAGAATTTTTTAGCTATTAAATAACATGTAAGTTAGAAAATCAGCAAAAATATATGATCATATTCTTATCATATTTTTCCCGCGTAGTCTTCGCGTGAAATGTAAATAAAGGGATCAGAAGAATCAATTAAAAGTTTCTAACAGGAAATATTATATCACTAGAAACGATCATCAGCAATATCAACAACAAATCGTGATAAAATACGAAAGTTTGTTTCTCCTACCACAAAAGATGTTTGATATATCTTCCTTTTATTTGAACAAAACATTCACATATTTAAATTATGAATCAATATACATAATATAATATTTAAATATTCTTACCTTGTCCCACTAGTTATAATTCAATTATAATGTTTGTCATAGGCAAATATATTAAGAGTACAACGTAACGTACACCGACAAGAAGATGTAACATCACATTTTGAACTAAAAGTATTTATTTTAGTGAACATACGTGAATATTATTCTGTTGAATTACGAAGAAAAAAAAAATATCTGTTGAACAACCAATTTGTAGCGCACGATAGCCAGAGATTGTTGTTCATTGCTAAATATAAGAACAAAATGCACGCTGTGATTTTTGCATCGGTCTTTACTTAGGATCATATTAAATAAATTAGGAAATTTTATTTTCATGGTAAATTAAAAATGTATTGCAATTTTTGATAGAACCCATATTTAATACGATTTTAAATTTAACATTGATAACTTCAAAGATATTACTAATTCGCGATGGAAGTAGTTTTCCTAATCAAAGTAATTCTTTTACTATAAATACTCGTATCAAGAAACATTGATAATGATAAAAAAGTAGAAAATTTAAACTTCATAATATAATATTATTGCTTATTTTTCCCGTGTCAAAGCAACTTTTATGTGAAATAGAATGAAACATAAATTTAGACCGGGAATTTTCATGTTATTTTATATTTTTATGCACACACTTAAAATACGTGAATTTTTGTATCTTTGAATTTCACATAAATGCGCAAGAAATTGCAGTTTAACCGTATACTTTTATAGCTTGCTATACCGTATACGTTCTTTTATCTTGGATTTGTAAATATCTTACAACTCCTTGGTTAGTTTCGCTTATATAAAGAATTATGTCAGACTAAAGCTAGTTGATTTAGACAACCGAATATTGTGATTCAAGATTTTTTCTTTTTTCAAGGTAATCTTTTTCAGCTTCTCGAGCTTGTCATCATTTTTTAAAATAACATTTTAATGTAGTCGCATATATTATACACCAATCAATGCATCTTCATATCGCACATTTCCATGCAACAAGTTTTACAAAATTAAAATTGAAATACTATTTAAATTAACCATTTTTAGACGCTAATACTTTAATATCCTTTTATAAAAAATAAAACAATCACATCGGCTGGCTTGATAAATATATACAAACCCAGTTGAATGAAATGATAATTTGTGAAATTTGGAACAAACAGGCCTTGAAGGAAAATGTTCATGAATCATGTTTGTTGTTCTAAATTCTAAACTAATTAACTCTGTCATATCGATAAAAGGTATTAAGATATTAACGAATCCAAGATAAACGAAACACCTTGTATATCGATGCTTCATTTACAACGTTTACTACGTTTCATTTAACAGAGCATTGTATTTCATTCACTACGTTTTATTTAGCGTTTTACTTAGGATGTTGTATTTTATTTTCTTTTTTCGTTGAATGAAAATAAAATATTCACAACTACATGTAGAAAAATATGAAAGGCTTGTTTCATATTTTCTTTGCAATCGTTATCTTTTCTATAATTGAGAATACATTGATTTATTCCCTGTGTAAGACATTAAGACATTTGGAAGATAAGATCAATAAGTAAGATTTAAAGAATACTTCAACATTAGCGTTGAAAACTTTACATATAAAATACAAGCAAAGCAGCACTTGTGTTTATACGTTTCTCTTTTTTGTAGGGTAAATTTTATAAAATTAAAATTGAGATATCTCTTGAATCAAACATTTCTGCGACATTTTTGTATAAGGAATAAAAGAACGCATCAGTTAGTGAATAAAAAAACGTGGCCTGTAAAAAAAAAAAGTAAACATGTAAATTTCTACAAATATGTTTCGCATCATAACATGCGTCTCTTCGAGTCAAATAATTCATTGCTTTAAGTATCTCCTCGTCTCATTAAAAGTAACGAGGATATCGTTTTGTAACAGAATTACTAAGACACCCTGTACATTCGAGTGTAGGTGACTTTTTATTTATACGTAATAGAACAAGAAAGAAAACTTTCTGGTCGAAATACTCGAATAGTAACTATAATGCACGTGAACAGAATGGAATACTCGTAATAGTTGATGCTGCGTTGTCTTGACAGAGAATACAGAGAAATAAGAGGAGAGAGAATTCAGTCTGTTCGTTGAATTCAGTCTGAAAACTTTCTCTGCTCGGCTGCTAACGCGTTTAACAACAGATTACGACACGGGTTCTAATGAGTACTGGCAAGTTTCTGTACGTTACCCCGGTCGGTACCTTTCCAGTCTTTCTCTCCCTCTCTCTCTCTCTCTCTCTCCCTCCCTCCCTCCCTTTCTCCCTCTCTCTGTCTCTCTTAGTCTCTGCCTCCTTTCTTTTGCTATCTCGTCTATGCTGGTATAAATACACAATAGACGAAGTGCTTTCACGATTATACAATAAGTTTATGCATGTCTGGATATTTTTAATTAGTTCACCCTCCGTAATTATTTCTAGAATTTTCTTTATTTATGAGAGAATAAAATTATAATCGAATAATCAGTCGTTTCATATATACCTGATTCTTTCAGGATTGTTGATTCATAATGATCCAAGTTAAACGTGTTTTGTCTAGAATTCCGTGAATACAGTGAATTAAAATAATTCATTGTACGTTATTATTACGTATAATTTGTTTACGTTTAATAACAATAACTATTATTATATATTACCTATAATTCAGTGTATATATGTATAAATATTAAAATACGAAAAGAATAATAATTTTAAGCGATAATGTGTAGATAAACCTAGATAAGTAAAATATACAGTATGTTTTGTTTACATCGCATTGCATAATATCTTTATTTTAATACTTTAGTCGATACAAAAAATTGCATTGGAGGAAAACTGGTGATGTAGAATGACGAATATTATAATTTATGAGTTTTCCCTCTCAAAGTCATACTTTTCAAGGTCATTGACATTTTTTTCTTCAATCGAACCACATATTTTTGGCAATTACACAGCTTAGTAACTTTCCTCAAATTTGATTATTTTACTTTAGTCTTTTTCTTATGAAACGAGAAAACATTTTGACAAATGAATGACTTTTTGGCTCGCTCCACTTTTAATGTTCAAAGTTTATGAAAACAGTTGCATTGTATCAGGTTAGATTTGTCGATTCTTTCCACCGTAAACAATATTTTAAACGATAGAAGCGATTTCGTTTGTTCATACATGTTTAATTAAACGTGGCCCTTATCAAATTTTCCGACTTTTTAGATAATAAACGCATTCTATTTCTACTGTAGGTGTTTCGTGTTTAGGCTAATTCGAACATAAGGGTACACCACGAGTGTTTTAATTTAACTTAGAATGATTGAAGACATTGTACGAAGTTTTACAAATTTTTTTATAGATTATTAACCACTAAAAAGCATTAACCACAAGAACATTTTAAAACCTGCAATAGTTACGTTTACACAGTAAAGGCTAGTAATAAGAGACTCACGATATAGCGAAAAATCGTGAAAAATAATCTACAGTGATTCAAAAAAAGCACTTACCATAACAAATTTTCATGGATACGTTACGTGCATCATAGGAAAGTTTTCATTTATTTCATTAGTACTGTAATGAAACACAACTATCGTAATTATGATAGCTAAATTTGCAACCAATTCAAAAACGTATATAAAAGTTACAAAGCATTTATTGAAAGCATACGCCTAGTGAAAAATTAGTATACGACGTGAATAATAGTTTTAAACTTACAATTAGTACTGCAGATGATCTCATATGACTACATATTGTGACTTATTAATAAAACGAATGATATGATCAACTGTACTATATCTTGGTGATGTTCGCGAAGTGTATGCGTTCGACAAATATCTTGTAACTTCTCTACATATTTTTACATTCGTTTCACTAATATAATCATAATACAATCGCGTCTCGTCAGGGTGCTAATGGCATTTCGAAATGTCTCGTATAATGTAAGCATAAAACTAAAAATTCTAAGAGTGTTCTAACACTTTTGTGTGCCACTGTATTCCAAGATACAGTATTCGACTTGTCATGAAATGGAAACTAATTGCTTCCATAGAAACTACTATTCTTATGATATTCATAATTTCATTCGTAATTTGAAGAAACCCGTGTAAGTCAATTTCATATCGTAGCCGGCAGGCAAAAATAAATAAAAAATATATATATTTAATTAGTTGAAGTCTTCTGCTTTGTATATTAAATTGTTAACTATCGTTAAAAAATTGAAATGCCTGGAACAGGTATTCAAAAGAATATACAATAGCTACGAGAAGTATTTATATACGCATATCTTAATTTCCACCGTAGCGTGTTTTAATTACGTTCTAAAGTTCGTTTGCATAGCATTACATTTTTGCAATCACGTGCAAGTGCTACTAAACGATACAAAATTTGTTACAGTCGGCTGCAATTAATTGGTATACAAACCCAATAAGAAATGCGATGCTATTCGTAGTACACCACAATAGACTACCATGCTTTTCGTAGTCATCGTACATTGTAAACGAACAAAGCTCGTTTTTATTCCGACTTGTTCGATCGTAAAATCAAAAAGTCTGAAATCCGTCATTTCGTCGAGTTTGCTGGCTCGGCTGTTACGTGACGCTCACTGTACGTACCACTCCTTTCGTTTCATCCAGGAACGGTTAATTTTAGCATCGAAAGCCAAGTGCCATTAGGATATAATTGCACGGCCGACGCGCGACGAATAATAGAAATAAGACTATTGTTACCATCATCGCGGTACCAATCGTCGAGCTATGCCGTTTTATCGAGAGATCCTTTTCAGAGGCCGGCTTTCAAGCTAGAAGAGCGGCAAGATTACGACGCGACGATCCCATTGCGGTGACATCTGGCATAGTCCATCTGTTCTGTTTTTGTCGCCATCAGTGTCTCTCATCGTTAACAAACCTGTATATACATACCTTCGTTTCGCTATTCCACGAAGGTCAAACAAAATCGACTGTGACGATTCAACCGACCTGTTCCCATTCTTTTCTTTTTCTTCTCTTTTCTTCGATAATTTATGTGTGTCGTTGGTTCATGGAATGAATCGAGGAAGACGAGAAATTTATTTTCGCGTCTGACGTTGTCGAGAGATTTCTGAAATTGTTTGAGCACGTTTTACGCGCATCGAGTACCCGCGAAATATCAAAACAATGCCAGATATATCTGAGGAGCTTGAAAAATTAACGAGGCACCACCACTGCGTGGCTGTGTGCCGTTTCTTTTTTACCCGCAAGAATACGCGGCGGCGAAACTTTGTTTGCAAACTGCGCCAGCAGTAACTTGTAAACGATGTTTACAAGAAGCTTCCTCTCTTCAAAAATGTTCGATTCTACATTTTTCCTTGTACCGTTGTTATATTACCAAACATATACAAGTGCTTTTGCTTGCTTTGGCAAAATTGAAGTTATTCTTCATTGAAGCAGAGACAGTCTTATACAGTGAAATCCCTCAGGACCAAAGTAATGCCACATAATTAGACTGTACCTATGAGGTGATAAAAACGAAGAAAATAATTTTAAAAGTATTATCATGACTAATGCAGAGATAACTCCTTTCGTTCGTTTAATCAACTGTTTGGTATCGACAATCCTGCTAGATGTATTCGATTTCTTCGTTTATGCGAAATACAATTCGCCACGGTTGCTGAAGAATAGTCGAGGAACGTGTGCCGATTAATCGAACATTTCGGATAATCGGAACTCTATTCTGCATCTATTTATTTTTATTATATCACTTCAGTCACAATAATCTATGTACAGCTTTTTTCTCTTTCTTTTTTTGCATTTTTAAGGAACTTTACAATTTGTCCAATGAGGACATGCGGTAAATCGATTTAGCCGATGTGTGGCTGTAATTTTATTCTATATTTTCCGTTTATTTTCACACGTAGACTAACCTACTGATCAATTATCCGTATTTTATCAATTATCTACTCTCATTTAGTTGGGAATTCAGCAAATCTACGTACACTAGCGGACAAAAGTTCAAGACGACTACCTTTCTCATAGAATATCGCTCTGTATCCTAAACACCAAACAACCAATAGCTGCTATTGAAAAATGCTACTGAAATAGTCGCAATCGTTCGCTATTCAGTTTCATTCTACTAAATAAATTTCGATTCATCCGAGAATAATATTTTTTTTCATTATTTAATTTGTACTTTACAATTTGTTCAGCTGGATATTCGGTAAATAAGAAGACCTTGAATCAGATCTTGTACCATCCAATGCTCGTTTCGCTTCGGCGAAAGCAATTCTCAGCTTCGGATTTTTGCAAACTGAGCATTGGTTTCTTCTGCGTTCTTCGAGGTCAAAATCAGGATGATCGTTTCATTTCAGGGTAAAGAGTGGTCTTTGCTGTTGCTTCTTTGCTTTATCGTTTCTGCATTATTTTTCTTTTTTCTATACTCATAGGTATTACGATAGCATCTGCTTACAAGCTGTGGCAATATATTGTATCTATCTATTTTTCAAATGTATTTTTCTTGTTGCGAGGTAACGTAACAATTTTTCTATCTTCTTAGCGCAGATCGCTGGCTTTACTCGCGATTTTCACTTGAATCCAGCGATTGTTACTATAAATGTAGTATGTAGTACCAGATAGTTTTATCATCGTTCGATTAATTCGATGCACCACTGAATTCGAACGTTCATCCTCATCGTTCGCAGCGAGTACAGCATCGAGTCGTTTCATATTTATCCTCTCGAGTATCGTTCGTGTTTTAAAAGTCTCGTAGCCGTTCGTAGATAAAGCGCGAGTGTCATGTAGTTACAAGGACAACTACGAAATGTTGATTATTTATTATCTTAGTATAATACATATATGTATATAGTACGATAATCTAACAGATAAGTAGCTGTTTTAAACTCTTATCCGCTACTGGATATACATACATTGCAAATTTTCAAACTCAATTTTCTCAAAAGCAAAGCCACCGACATAATTTTCTCATTTTTAATTTCCGTCCCATTTTGCGTCATGGGATCTTCCTGGCTTTTTCACGGAATTACGAATTACGGACCTTTGATATAACACGGAGCGTCCACGGAAAAATGAGGAATATCAATTTTAACGAGTTTCGAGTTTAACATATTTTTCATGTTCTCTTGCGTGTATGTTCTTTATCACTGACCATGTCGTATTAATTGGAATAAAAATTTTCTGAGTATTACAATAGTTGTATGACATTAAGGTGTTCAACGTATTTTTTATTTTTTACAATTTAATGTTATTTTTTTATTATTTAATTTGTAATTTACAATTTGCCTAGTTGGACATTTGGTAAATTTGTCTAACTTAACACGTTGACTGCGGCGCGTGTTTTCAGTGAAATCTCCTTCAGGCCACGAGTATGATATAAATTATTTCAACCAAATAGTTTCTTATGTCACCACAATTAGCAAAGCAATCAAATGGCACCGAAAACTTGCCATTCAACTCCTTCTGGGAATTTCTGTTGTAAATGCTTTGACGGTTTACAAAATTGCAACAAGGAAGGATGTAAATATTAGAAGATTTAGAGAATTATTAGCTGCAAAATTATTAGGGTTATCTGAAATCCCTGAAAAAATCCTTGTCTTCGACGGAGACAGCATGATATCGCCGTTCGGGAAAATAATTCTGGAAGAAGCACTAGACGCGCAAACTATGTTATGCAGATAAAAGACGTCGAGCGGACCGATCAAAGACACGAGAGAATTTAACCAACCTCAGCTTTGTATAAAATGCTTTAAAGTTTTACATTCTAAATAATTCTCTTAATAAACCATTTTCGTATTATTTTTATAACAATTCAATAGTTTTATTACTTCCTGTGGAATACCTTTTCAAATACCTACGACGATCCTTCGCAAGTAATCAAATAAGAGTCACCCGAATACGGGCGACGCGGCTCTATCGGAAACTTTGCTGTCACTCGAATATGGGTGACACGACAGTCAACGTGTTGATTGCTAAATAACATCTGGATGGCTATCCCCAGCGGGATACCATCTTCGAGTTTGACTATTTTATTTCTTTAGTCAAGTCAGTGGGGTGTTTTCTTTTTAGTCTAATGTAGTAATATGTTATATGTGTATTATTTAAAATTAGAAGTAAAAGTTGAGAATGACGCAGAATAAAATGTTTCGTTTTGATATATAATATCTATAAGAAAATATAAAATTGCGACATTATATATTGAAAAATAAATTTTCGTTCTTCGAGAAATGCTGAAACTCGACGTTTCTGTCTTCTATCACGCGGAATCTTTAACAAACAAATCTTTCATGGTAAACACAGGAAAGAAATAGTTTGCTAGTTTTTAACAGAAGAACCGTCGTAATAATAGATTAACAAACATACAAAAATCTTATTATCTGTTATCTGAATAGGTTAACGTTAAAACGTTAGCGGGATATATTCTATCAACATTGGTTTTTGTTATGTCGATGCATACGAAATATCGTTTATCAGAAATTTTCAGCTTGACGGATTATAACCAGCCAATAAATTTCGTCCTATCTTCGATCATTATCAACCATATTATTCTTCCGAGATGACGTACGATGATATATAATGCGTATGTTTAGTTTTTCTGTAAGTAAAATATGATCCAAAAAGATAGAGTAAAAGTTACTTTAAATAAATGTTCCTAATCGTAGCGTATGCTTTAGTAATTAATTCTTAACCTTTCGATAACTTAACAAAATCGAGAAGGATTGTTACAAGAATGAATGATTTTATCAGATGCAAAAAGATACGTATCTTCGTCTGTTTATAAGATACTAATATTAACAGTCGAGTTAGGACGATGACTATTAGGATGACTGAAAGTTTATATTCGCTACACGTTATTATCCAACGGTTTGTTCGAGCCTCTATCGAGCTACATCGTCAAAAAATTAATATTTATTTTTTATCTTCTTACGGAGAGTAGGAAACACTAATATTTAGAAAGCCAGTTTTTCACTGGCAAGTCGCATAAACGTGCCTTTGGTCAGGGGTTACGAAAGACTTTCCATATAAACTTCATCGGCGTGTGCAGAATAGTTGATTAAAAAATAGAAAACTTGTAAAACCTGGAGAAAATTTCTCTGAATAGTCACAAATACGTACGTCGTTAAGGATTCTAAGAATCGTCTCATCCCTTCTGAAGCGTACAGTTCTGAAGAGTTTCAGAGAATATCCAATTTTTAGATCAAATATCCAGTAACCATCATGGAAGCTAGTTCGATCATAAGTTATGACTCGTAACACATATTGCGACACATGTTGCGCGTGTTATGTAAAACATTTTGAAACTTCATCAGCATCATAGTGCACCATCTTTGCCATGATTATATTGGCAAAATTGGAAGCTAGTCTGAAAATACTTTCTAAAAAACTTTCAAGATATTTGCTGCAAGCTTATGTTTAGTACGTAATTCCTATACAGTATAAATACAATACATCGAGACTTATCAATATCGCGAACGATGGTCTGTTTAAATATCTTTGCCATCTACACCAAATATCTTGCAACTTATCAAAACATTTTCTTGTACTTGAACACTGTCTTGACTTTCGAAATCGTTTAGATTTTCACCGGTGTAATCGCGATAATTGAGCGTCGATCAATCATTACGGTATCAACGCAATTTCAAAATGTTTCGTATAATACGCGTAACACGTTCGTAAAAGACGTCGACGAGCGTACGAATTCTTTCGCGAGAGTATTTTGCATCTGGAAAGATTCGAGAAGATCTACAGAAAGCGTTAATTCATAATCGATGAATGCAACGAAGCTGACAGAAGCGTTTCTCAGTCTGAGCATTACTTTCGAGATAGGAAATTTCTTTTACTGTGTTTTTGTTTCGTTCTTTTCCCGTCAGACGGGCGTTTTCAAAATCTTTTCATAATATACGTACGTCCGTCTTGGCCCGAAAGTTTCGAACAGTAGATCTATTTCAGGTTTTTTGTCGTTACGCAACCCGGTTCAGACTTATTGGAACACATTTTTTTTATTATTATCATTTAACTTGTATTTTACAATTTGTCCAGCTGGACATACGGTAAATTTTTCTAGCTTAAATTGGAACACGTGAACGGTTCTACCGAAGCTTTGGTAATTTAGAATATCCACGTGGCGGTTGAACGTATCTTTTACCTCGTTTCTTGATCGATCATGGCATTTTCGTGTGCAATTGGTATAAGTAATTGTACGTTTATTTACATACAAATAGAATTCTTTAGCTTATTACCCACACGTCATTAACTTTACGCTCTTCTCTTTCGATTTAACCGTAAAGAAGCAGAACTAGGAAAAAGTTGGGATAGAAAATTTGTCGAATATCGTTTAAGATTTTTAAGCGTCGAACGCTGTACACAATTTGAATAAAATGGTATCGTAAATAGAAAGCAGAGCTTGGACGAAGAAAATTCGTAATAGGAATTACAATTGAAAGAGAATTTTGTCATCAGAAAATATATGAACTTTATCGCATCTTTTCAATGACGAAAGTTAATCTCAAGTTTATTTGTACAGCTGTTTGCGTCTGATTTTTGCACGATCAACGAACGTGTATGTAGGTGAAACTCTTTAAAAGTTTGTTGAAAATAATCCGTTGAAAAGGTAACTTGTATTTTTTTACGGGAAAATTACGAGTGGGTGTTTGATCTTATACTTATCGTTAAAATTAAGTCTCGCGATTATAGCAGGAAGATTAAATCGAAGTAATTAAGAATAATTTAATAATTAAGCGACTTGGAAATAAGACGATACAAACGACAAGATCGTTAACTCGTGAAAAATAGGGATACAATTAAATTCTAATAGAAAAGTCTATGTTCTTCCGCTATCGAACACGTTATTGCACGTGTTTATGCAATTTTATATTTTTAAGCATACAGCAACGAACCTAAATAGAGATTGCTTGTAATTATATGCTAACTACTTATAATTATATGCTATAAATCTTTCACTCTAAACGTCTTGTCTTGTATAGCTTTGAATATTATGTCCATTTTATAGACCTTTGCTCTTTTAAATTATTTATAAATACATAAAAATTCGCAATTATACTCATTACTATACTCTTAAAGCGAAAACGCTTTACACTAGACTGGATAGATAAGTATTATTTCAATATTCGTTTCTAAGAAAAGAGAGTTTCCAACTGAACTTTTCTACTGAATCCCTCTTATTGTTGGTGCATATTTATTTTCAATGTTTTGACAGTGCGATCAACACGCGACTGAGAAGATTCCCAGCACTTTTTACATAATTACTAAAATACTCCTCGTGAAGGATTATTTGTATCGATCAATATCTGTCAATACATTCATTGCTATTGACGCATATATTGCGTCAGTTCACTCGATTATTTATATAATGTTACTGACTTTAATGTTACCGACAAAATTCGTTAAACGGTTGACATATCGGTATGTTTTTTAAAACAATGGTACATTGGTACATCGTTAGTTGGTACTTAAATGTATCTAATTTTTGAGATATTTAATTTAAGGTAATTAAAGACATCTCAAAATAATCTATATCACGATTTATTGTGATCGAACGATATAAACAATTAACCGATTCTACAAGAATAATATTTTTTATTATTTAATTTATACTTTACAATTTGTCCAGCTGGACATTCGGTAAATTTTTCTAGCTTAATCGCTAAATAACATGCAGATGGTCAGCCCCAGCGGGATACCATCTTCGAGTTTGACTATTTTATTTCTTTAGTGAGGTCGGTGAGGTGTTTTCTTTTTAGTCTTCTTTCTACGAGAGAAGAATAATATCTGCCATGGTTTCAAAACCTCATAACGTAACTGTGGTTATTTTCGACCCAGTTGTAGCTTTCTAATATTAACAAATATCTCGAGTTCGAGCAGAATACGGAAAAGTCACAATTGATTCGCATGACTTCTCTTTTCGATTTTATTTCAAACACGCTCTTAAAATATCAGAAATTTATCGTGCTGAAATCAGCGTGATTGAAATGTACAAGTTCGAGAATCGCGATACAAAATGATCAGATATTGTTCTGTGATACGATTAGAAACGAACTCAACTGCAATAGTGAATACTTTCTCCACAAAAATCAAAATGTATCGAACAAAAGTTAAAGAACCATCACTTTGAGCATCGCTTTGCTTCTCTGGGAGAAGACGAACACGGACAATCGTCATTTTTGATCTGTTCGAATATTACGTTTCACGTGACACATTGAAGTAATTTCGAATTCGAAAATCCTATAATTCGTAAAACCGTACAAAGTACGTGTGTTAGCGAACGAGAAAAAACGAAACGTTTCTACCTGCTCAGATAAAAGTCGGGCATAAGGACGAAACTAATAAAACCTCTAACGTATCAAAGACAAAATACAGCGAACTAAGTGTACATATATATTACTCTTTTTATTTCCTTGTCCTTTATTTTATTTTCTTTCATGAACCGTGAATATCAAAAGCGATAAACATCAGCGTTTTGAAGAACGGTCGTGTTTATGAAAGCGACGCGCGAGATCTTTGCGTGAAAAGCATGAAATTCCAAAAGGAAAGAGAAATAATTTATTCTCCTCGTAGGTTCTGCATCACCACCAAACAAAATACCGCACAATTGCGTCTTCTTAAATGGAAAATACATGTACAAATGTATACTCCAATTAGTGTAACAAGCATAACGATAACGATCCTCCTGATTGTCTTTAATAGAAGACAATGTATTAAACAGAAGATATATCGTGTACTCGTGGAAAGCTTCCACACAACATAATCATCATCATTTTATCGAATGATCAAACAATTTGACTGTTTGTTATCTTTAACACGGGTTACTCCAATACAGGTTAACATTAACTGTACTCGATTTAGAGTCGTTCGTGATATCCGTCTCTTCTTTTTTCTTCTTTTTTTTTTTTTCAAGGCAAACATAAAGATAAGATTCGTTACTAACGATTTATCGATGCCATCTGCGCGATATAACGATGAAAGTTATAACCATTTTCCGTGTAGCTTGTCGTTGCGTGTTCGTATCTCCGCAGACCATCTATCGGAACGAAAAATACATATGCAAGGGTTAATATTTTAGAAGCGTGCAACGGTGCGACGCTATAGAAGTTAGTTTCGAAGAAAACTCGATGGAAACACGATGAAAATCCGCACGAAAACGCTCGTGTACGATGCATATACAAGAGCAAAAGCGAGCGGCCGCGTTATGGTTTTTCTTGGAAAAAGCAACTTTCAAAGCTTCGCGAAAGCGAGAATGTCGCGTGGCTGCGAGAATTGTGTGCTAGTTTCCGCGGCAATTGGGTCGGTTGGAAGTGGCTGGGCACACACAGGGAACGGGTGATCCACGTTCGGTAAACTTTCGCGCGATCGCCCAAAGCACTGATAAAACTGCCGCGTTTCTAGTGCTATCTGTTTTGCAATTTACCGGCAATATACGACCACGTTGCCGCACAACGTACAAAGCTAACCTCGATCTGCGAAGTGTGACAGAGTGTCGAGGATAATGCGTTCGACAATTTTATTTTAGGAATTGAACAAGTACAGCGTACGTTTCTCGGTTACGTCTTTTACGTATCACGCGTGTTACACGAAACAGTTTGAGATTTCATTAGCACCGCGATGACACGCAATTATCGCGATTATATCGGTATAGTTCTAAGCGATTCTGAAAATGTGTACACAAGTTCCAAGATATTTAGTACAATTTTGCGCAGATGATGAAAGAATAATATTTAAACAGGCCATCAATTGCGATATCAACGAGTCCTAATATTCAGCCGCATCATTTTTAATATATGCTCGTTCTATAAACGTGGCTTAGCACTTTGACTACTCAAAATCACATGTTTCGCTCAGGACGTCACGGAAGTATTTTTATTATTCAAAGCATATAATGGCAAAATAATAATAAATCGATGATGTAAGACAACATTCTTCCCCAATAGAAAGTTTATCTTATTGGTGGTGACGGGTGACCACCGTGGCGCCTTGGTAACAGTCGATAGCGACATATTATAACAAGGCTTCGTATATTTCAACAAAACATTCGCATTCGTTATTTCGTCGTAAGCAAAGCGTGCAGAATATATTGTTGAAACATGTAGGAGATATTAGTAAACAGTATTTGCACATTCTATGTATAATAGTAAGGTATGTGCACACGTCTAACTTCAATCATATGATTATAAAGCAGCATTTACGATTATTTTCTAAGCTATGTTTATAATAATATTCGTAGATTACCTCTCAAAGATATGGATGTAAACGCAGTGCACCGTTAGATGCAAGATCTGTTCTCATTTTTCTTTTTTTTTTTATTGATGTTCTAAAAAAAATGTCCCATTATTCAATGGGGCACTTTTTGTTTCAAAGTATCTTCTATTTATCGATTATATTCAAAATGCTCTAACTGTCAATTTTCAATTAATTTTTACAATTATAAGAAGTTCAAGCGCTCCGCTCATCAATGACCAACGTGCCAGTCGATGTGTTAAGACGACTATTTATGCTTTGTACGTATTAATTTTGTACTAAATATAAGTTTGCAATAAATATGTTACAAGCTTTACGTATATTTGATATTGGATTCAAACGCTAATACGATCATGATAATCGCGTCTCGTTATAGCGCTGATACAATTTCAAAATGTTTTATATAACATCCACGATATACATACACAAATACGTATAAAAGTTTTTTATGGTAAGTGTATGAATACTTTTGCGAATTACTATGTTTACTTATATAAATATACTTGTTTACAACGCGGTTCTTGTAACTCGCTATACGTATATGCGTTCCAACGTTAAATTCATCATTCATTTATTTTATTAATGGACTCTTGCGTAATCGTAATAAATTTAGTAACGAAAGAATAGAAGTTTTACAAATTACAAGTCGCTTGTTCATTTACTAGATTCGAATTATCCCTTTTCACGTGATAAACTTATCACCTATAACTGGCTAACTCGCCCATCTACGAATATTGATAGTCGGTAAATTATTGTACAAAAGTGTCGTGAAATCTGTCGTAATTCCCAAATTATGTCAGTTCGAATTGCATGAACTAATTGAGAATACATCAGGACTTCTTTTTATCTGAGCGAATGAGAAAAGCGTCACCAAGAAATAACTCCACCAAGAAAAGATAGCAAAGTAAATATGTACTTACGTCGTAACGTCGTGAACGATTATATATATACTATTTTTCCTACATAATTTTTGTTTATATAATCTTTCTCTATATAATATTCGAAGGCTAAAACAACAATTATTTGTTATACATTATATGCATTATGTTGTAACAAATATAGGAAAAGCCACCGAACATAAGAATACCGAAATAACGTAAAGCAAGAAAGTAAAAATAATAAGAATGATCACGTCCGGAGTTAACCCTTAACAGTGAAAGTTACCGATGAGTAACTGTGTCGTCACGTCATAGGACAGTTTGCCCTCTGACTAGGCCTTGAATGAGTCAAACTTGAGCAGAGAATTGGTCACACACCAACACGTGTCTCTTCATTTTCATCTCACGCGAGGGAAGTTAGCCGGTTATTGGATTATCTAAATGTAAAAATGCCACCTCTTTTGCAGCCACTCATGGATTTCCATGCTATTTTTCCAATCGGCGTCAAATTTCCCGAGTAAACAGAGACGGGTAGCTTTCTTTGTCGTTAATGTCGATCGACTAGCCCTGCTACGTGTTCTTGGTTATTTTCGATGCAATTATATTCTTCTGACGTTGAAAGATATCATCTTCAGTTTGAGAAAAATATGGAAGAAAGTATTATTGGTACGCGTGATTTATTGTTTTAATCTTGCACCATATATATATTTTCAAAACATTAGATTGTTTTTGTTTGCCAAGATGAAAGCAAAATCGAAATGTAACGATGGGAAGTCCTATCAGGGCTAAACCAGCACCTCGACAGCAGGAAATTCTTCCTGTTACAGTCTTCCATCTTACATGTAAATGTGTTGTTAAGAAGTTCAGTTCGATTTCTTAACACTGGGACTACTACACCAATCAAATTGACTGGTTTTACAATTTTACAATTTTACAATTCCTACTTCATGTTATATTTCATTTCCGCAATGATGTAATGACTTTCGCAACGATAACTAAAAGAATAATATAATAAATTTTCTTTTGTTTTTTATGTATTCAAACTCAAAATGATTTCGTATCAAAGCTATTTATACCAATAGCAATCAAAATGACTGGTACTTGTCAAAGTGTAAAAGGGTTCTACAATCTGTTTATCGAACCCCAATTAACCAGTTTCCTCGTTTTGTACAACTTGCCACACGTTTTTAAATCTTTTACCGCGTATCATTCGATACGATGATATCAGTTATCAGGAAAATTCCGGATCGATCGCTAGATGCTAACACTAGAAATACCACAGCAGTCAAAATGACTGGTTCTACAATTTTATAAATATGTAAATCCTCGTTTAGGAATCATGGTCCCAGATGGATTAATAATACCAAAAATGTACTACATAACATGGAATTGCTTCTGTAAGAAAGTAATAAATCAATAAATATAAAAATATCCTATTATTACGTATTTTTTAAAGACCAGTCATTTTGACTACTACCAATCGATACAGACAATTATATATGGCACTGCAGTTAACAGACGAATATAATATAATGGTTCTGTTTCTATTAGAAGATCGCGTTACGTATCGAAATACAATCCAACAGCGTAACGTTATACTCGCTATACTTACAATGGAGTTATCAAAATCTTGCTGTATCGATCGGCCGATCGATTGTACACCGGGAATATTAAATTTGTATTTTAAATTGGTAGAAATCATTAAAGTTTGTTCACACTTTAAGCGGCGTTATCAAAGCGTCGAAGCTTTGATTTATTGCCATCGGAGAAGCGTGTACGACTGAAACGAAATGTCTCTATAAATATCCTATAATTACAATACATATAAATGCAACAGCCGATAAAAATAACGTGTTATTCGTTACAAATATCTGCCCCAGCGATTTTATTCTCGTTTCAGAGCATTCCCAGTCTTTTGTAACGGTCTATGGTTCTCTTTATTATAAAAGGAAAAACGCGCATGTGTTTATATGTAGAAAATTTTCCTTCCAATTTTTACGAAAGAAACGTGAAATTATAGTATCGTCGATAGTCTAATTGGTACACACTCTGCAGATATTTATGGAACTATGAGACTTTTCAAGTTATACAAATTTGGAAGACGCGCATCTTCAAACGTATGGAACTACGTATCGTACAAATATCAAAAAAAAAAAAGAAAACACATATCAAACGTAACGGCATTTATTTAGCCACTATTTAATGTCTATATTTTTAAGTTACTTTCGTAAAAGTACGAATTTGCATAAACGTAGACTGTCGTAGTAAATTTTATTACGATCAGCTCATGGTAGACGTGTATTTACATATTAATTGTAAGTAAAAGACTCCAATAAACACATTGGAATAACTATGTAGCGCGCGGAAATTTATTAACTCGGTGTAATTAAGAACGTAAAAAATATAAAAGCGATTTTTAAATATAGTAATAGTATTCGTACATTATTGAAACAGTCGAGTAATATTTTTTCCTCTTATGAATTATAAATGTGTTCATATTTCAGCATTACTTCAAAGCACTTTGAACGATTAATAATAAATGCAGAAACTTTAGAACGTTTGCTTACCTGAAAATAGATAGAAATTGTTTTAAGCTGCACTTAAAATTTAATCACGTGTTTTTCAATCATCTTCCTCTAATCACTGATGCATGAGCATAGAAGGTAAAACATCAAAAACAGAGTACTCGTTTTAATATTTAATAGACAGGACGAATCTCCGTATTTAAGCTTTATTTCTTTAATTTTGTATATAACCGAAATTTGCATGAAAATCCACGACCTAGTTAATACGGATCATATAGATAATCATATAAATAAGTATATATAAACATATATTTAAAATAAAAAGGATCTCTGTTCTGAATTTAATATTTCTGGCGTAATTGTCCATTGTCTTCCAACTTTCTTCCAATAGTTTCCATAACTGCTTTTCCGATTTCAGCGCGCTTGTCTCATTCTTTTATTCGGTATAATATTAGATCCCGTAATTTCTCAATTATGCCGGTGACTATGAAAGTGGTCTAGGTCAAAAATTTAAAAAAACCTGAGTTTATCGCTTATTCTCATACATTACAATTATTATACATTAATACTATCTGAAACCATCTTTGCAAAATGGTAGAAATCGAGCCGTTGCATCGAGTTCTTTGTCACGCGATTAAACAGAATTCAGTTCATGCGTCAAACGCGAAACTTTAAATAATCACGGACGCAATGGAAGAACAATTGTAGGAAATACCGTAGTCAAAGAATGTTTCAGAACGACAAGTAAACATATATTTCAGTTTCATGAAAAAGGAAAGTGTATGTGTAGAAAATTCTGTGCGTGGAAAAACTCGATGTCGCGTTTATATAAATGCAATAAATAAAAGCCAATAAATAATTAATCGACGTTTATCGGTACTTATATCTTTCTCTACAGAGGCGACGTTAGTCGTATCAGTGCCACCACCTCTTCTAGCATTAACAATTATTTAGAATGGGAAATTGCACTGAAATTCTATACCTTTCGCGAATATTTTCCACTAAAATACAAAATTTCTGAATTTCTCAATTTACAGTATTCTTCGATTATGCTTATAGTCGCAATCGCTTCTTTTAATATTTATTCGAATCATAAGAGTACAACTTTAATTTAGCCTTCGGATATTATCGTAAATTAGTTGTTAAATATTTCGAAATTAAACGATGAAATAAAGTCCTGTATTGTTTTAATAAGCACTTTGCTGAAAAGGAGTAAGCGTCAGCGGTGACGGTGGCTCATGGGCGAGAGTGTTGTACATAGCATAGACAAACGCATTCGAGTACATAGATACTGGTTTCACAAGGTGAACAAGAAGCTTATGAATTTCTAGTTACAACCGATCATTCACTTTTGAGCGATACTGTACGTATGTGACACCACGTGACTTCACTTGCCAGTTGCGTGTTCGACCGTAGCTAAAGATATTAACACGCGTTGAAGCTTTTTAGTGTACCTTTCTTAACTTACTGTTGAAATATTTTCCAAGCCACGGGCAAGCGCAAGATTTGCTTCGTTACTCTGTTGATACAAATCGAGTCACATTCTATATATCAGATGCGACGATCAAATTTCGAAAATAATTCCGATGTTGTTCCGAAGTGGCAAGAAAGTAGGCGGTTACGTTCCACTGTACAACTTGATCACGTGCAGTTAGTATGTAGCTAACGTGGTATTTTTTGTCATTTTATAAATTTATTTCCTTAAAAACTTACGTACGTATGTATCTGAAGTGAAAAATGACTGAAGTAGAATTCCAAATAACGCAACGAAGACGATACACTTCGTCGAACGAATAGTTTTAACAAATAAATAAATAATAAACGGTAAACTTACGCGAAAGAGAAAACCATGTTTCCCCAGAAGAGCAAAAGAATACTTCGGTGTCTTTCATTTCTGTTCGATACATTTCCTTTTAAATAAAATATTCGTTCTCTCGTATAATTCTTCAAAGCGTATCTGTAATTACACATGTATGGTATATCCAATTACCTTATCTCATAGCAAGGCTAGAAGTCAGAAATTATCGATGCCAATAGATCCTCTTACGCGACCAGAAAAATATCTGACGATAAAACGAATGAAATTTAAGAAATAAATTTGACAAATTACGTGTTATTCGATTATCCTATTTGACGTAAGATTGTTAAACTATAAAGAAGAACGTTTAATAAAACACTTATTTTTCATTTGTTTAGGTAAGAAATAGAAGGAAACTGACAATATGGCAACATAACATATCAACCACTTGCGGTGCTAATCACGGAGGTTTTTATTTTTAATATTTATATTATTCGCTCTTTTCCAAAGATCATTTTAATTTTGATTTTTTCCCTTCCTCTGTGTAACCTCGCCTAGCGAAGCTAGCAATTAGAAAGCATATAAAAAATTATTGGGCATGTGTTTCTAATAGTTATCAATGGGTAGCAAAAAAGATATTCTGGTGTCTGTGTGATCTCACCTTACGACCAGTGTATTAAGGGTTGAATTATCTAAGAACTTGTTCTTATCAGAGGGAAATCAATGTGACACACTGGCTTTGATCTCGATTTAAATAAAAGATTCCTTCAATATCTTTGCCACCTTCAGTGTAACAGAATTATAGAATATTCGGAACGAATAATTCAGAAAATAGTTAGTTTTCTATCCTAAAAACGTTTCACGTTCCTAGGTTCTCTTGCACGCGATTTAAGCTAACGTTTCTAGTCAAATTTTGCGAGTCATAGACTACAAGTTATTAGCATTGCTAAATTTTCTAGCGTAACAGTCAAGCAAGTTTGGTAACTAACGAAACATCGGATTTTATAAGTAAATGTTACGAATTACAATTCCCACTTGGGGGTAAATTAAATTAAAAGATTGTGAAGTTTGTGACCTATGATTTGTAACTTGTCAGTTGTCATTATCACGCAAGAGGGTCCTAATATCAGACACAAACATTACAACAGTGTAGAAAATCCATAAACAGAAATGTTTTTTGTTCTTACGAATAAGTATAGAACTTGATATCGTTTTGAATCTGTCGTTACTTCTTTAAATGTGTTTTAAAAGATTATTGGCAATTTATTAAAGAAAATATTAATACAATTTGAAATGATAAATTTCGACAATAGGAATTCTTTTTGGAAGATTGCCATATAACTTTTGAGTAATCCATTACCTGACGTTCTATCTTTAATAGTTCAAACAGGCTTTTTACATTTTTATCTGCCTTTCTGCCCATGACTCATTCTAAGCTGTCCTTCGTGTATTTTATCAATGTAATATAGTATTCGAGCACAAAAATATTCGAACACTTACCGCACAAAATTTTTACGAATGTGTTGTGCGTATTATACGAAAGTTCTTGGAATTTCATTTACATTCTAACGAAATGGCTATCACGATATACAAAATATTTATTGCAAACATACACTTACGATTAATGTAAAATTAAAACTCGACACAAATAGTAATTTGAAACATTAACAAACATAAAATTGCTGCATATTATTAATACAGCGAATAATCGGTTGTTTAAATATCTCGACGATCTTTGCGAAGTATATGCTTCCAATAAATATCTTCCAATTATTCTACACATTTTCAGACTTCCCGAATCTGACAAATACAATTACTGCAATCGTATCTCGTTAATGCCAATGAGATTTCATAACGTTCTATACAGATACATCAGTGTTATGTGTGTTACGTATAATGTACACGTAAGAAGTTATCAAAGGTGTTCGAATAACGATGATAAATGAGCTGTTGAAATTTTCACGAAGAAGCTCCATCATTCATCGCTTCACGTTGAATTTGTGGCTATCGATAAATCGAATAGAAAATAATTCGTCCAAAGTTCGATATTGTTCTTCTGCTTCATATTTATTCGTATGTAGATCGAAGAATTTAGGTTACTTTTGCACAATAGTATAGCCAATCACGCGATAGCCAATAAATTTTAATCATCGACCTTTAAACTGCAATGTTAAAATGTAAAACGTAGTACTATCTTTGACAACTTGTTCAGGTCTTGATGTAGCAAATATTTACATCGTGGTTAAAGGCTAAATCAGGCATCGAGGTTGAAAGTTGGCATTCGTCATTCGAAGGTTAATGACACGATTTGTAAACGGAAACGATATTCATTTTGAAAAAACTATGCGTTACGTAGTCGAGACGTAGAGTAACACATATAAATGTTGAAGTGTGAAATGCGCTATGCCTGCGGTCTAATCGTGCTTATTTTATCGTTTCAGACTGCCCTTAGTATTTTCTTCCAAGAAGCAGCGATACCTCCATGCGCGCAAGGACCTGGCACACATTTTGGCCAAGTAAGTGCACCGGTTTTTCTATCGAATATTTAATATTTAATATTTATTTCAGCTCCATGACCTAGAAATGTTACCTGGCTTTAGATAGTTAGAGTTTATAAACGTAAAATATTAACTTATAAATAGCTACAGTAGCGTAAAAACATATCAATTCTCCGGTTATCTCGGCTCTTTATCTCTACATTTCGTTCGTTCATTTATTCGTTGCGTGATTCGTGATCCGTCTATTTTTTATTATACTCTATTTCCCCATAATTGCACTTTTTTTTCCCTTGTTTTCCACCTCCGCTTCTTTCTGTTTGCGTTTTCCCTCTTTTCCCTACTCTCCTTCTATTTCCTTTCCATTCTCCGCAACCTCTTTCGAAGATTGTTATCAGCACAGTAGAATTCCATTTATCTGAGCTCATCGAGGAACAAACAATTCGTGTAACTGGAGCTCTCGTAACGGGGATCTATTGATTCCGCTCACGACCTGTGATTTTTCATTCGTACGACGTTGGATCGGAAATCGTAGTGCAACCGATGATCCGACGCGGAAAAATAACTCGAAAATATGGAATCAAACTTTTTCGTACGACGCTTCGATTCTGAGAAAAACGAACTTGAGAATTTGCCGAGTATACTTTACTTGGCCAAGTACCGATTAGGTATCGGTAGACGATCGACACGAGATTATCGTACACGTGAAAATAGGTAAAAAATGTTAAACTGCGTTTTCTCTTTTAAAGCCCCGTTTTCAAGAAAATAAAGTTCCAACATGTTTAATTACCAACTGGCTTGATACACGCGCACGATATATCCTCAAATTTATTTTTGAAAAATCTTCTTACGAGAGAATTTCGCAATTTATAATTAGACTATGCTTGTACATTTTTAGGAAACGTAGGATTCGAACAATCTACAGAGTTCGTACAACGTGCAAAGATATAAACGATATTTAAAGTAGAACAGTTACTATGATATTTAGTAGATGAAACAAATTTCCATTTGGATCTCATTTCTTTAATTACATTCATAGAAACATAAAATTGCATAAACATCCGCGCTTTATTTATAGCCTCTAATACATTTCCGGTGTAAATGTATTTATTTACCTATTTATTCGCATCGATTAACGGTCATTATCGATCACGATTAAAATGAATTACGTAAGTCATAAGTTAGCACAGTCGTTACATGTACTCGTTATATAATATCTTTTATCTATGTGTGTAAATCAATATGTGTATGTAAAATGAAATACATAATAAAAATAACGCCACTAGTTATTACATAGTTATTACACTACATGATACAACAATTATACAGTTAACGTGGATTGTTGATATCGTTTAACAGGACATAAGATATCCTGTTTCACGAGATTACGTTCATCTAACGAACAATCCAATATTTCTGATATCGAATGAAATCTATCGGAAGACTCGACTCGCCTTTGGTCGTGTTTTTGTCGTGTACCGACGTCTAATCGATACGAAACTATATTTCCGCGTGAAAAGCGTCGTCGCATTCGTACTCGTTGGCGGCGGCGATCGCATCGGCTACGTTCCGTCTCTTTCTCCCTTTCCACTCGATTCTCTTTTATTTATGTCACGTGCAACGATCCACGACGCATCACGCGAATGATTTTATTCATTAGGTTCGTTGCGCGAATCGCGACGAGATCACGCGCGAGAAATGACATTTTTTCGTTGCCTTTCGTTCGCGCGATATCGTTTCGTCTCGATCGCTTGGTAAACGGCCATGCATCTCGAAATGTTAGCCATTTGTTTGTTGCTTTTCGTTGCACGCCCAGAATGCCAATCTTTTATGTATATCTCAATATTTTCTCCTATTTTCATTTACCTCGCTGCTCTTTGGGACGCGGTTACGAATCGCTGTTTGTTTCGCACCGCTCCAAGTACATAATCGGAAAATGTATCGAACATCTGCATCATGCTATAGATGGATACCAGTTGGTAAATTGTCGGCTACTTTTATCGATTTCCAATAATACGTCGATGGCTTGCTGCAGCAAATATCCTATGTCCACTTTTAGCGTTCCCGAGAGAAACGGTTTTAAAAATTGAATGGTACTTGATAATTCGATAAATACGTTTCGCATTTACCTTTATCGGTGTTGGTACAAAATCGTTTGTAAATTGCGCACTGATCCTTTTTAGGAAATTAAAAACGACAAGGATGGATTCTCGTTTCTTAATTTTTTTTTTTTTTATTTTCTCCTCGAAGTAACTTTCACAAAAGCTCCTGGATCGTGCAATTATCAAACTGTGGATATTTATGCGTTTATGAGGAATTTAAAACAAGCAGAACATACATGCGGAATATGCAAACAAGTCGCAATTTACATTTCATTGTCTATGTTTATAAATAATCACTTATCTTCGTTTCCAATCGGGTTCATAAAGAAGTAGGACAATAGGATTTTCCGTTGATTTAAATTAGATATATAAGGTGGCTCAATTTTGACATTCTACGAGTAAAAATAAGAAAAGAAATATCATATTAACGAACATATAAATGTTTTACTAACAGCTATAAAACGTTTGTAAATACAATACGGAACTGATGATGAAATAACGAACTGATTTTTCGCTATACGAAGCATGAAAATTCTTTATTATTAATTCTTTCATACAATTTTCAAATTTTTATATTTTGACCTTACTCCGATTTTAACAATGAAGGAAAAATTTTTGTACATTTTAAGGGAACGTTTCTCGGAAAACTGAAACTTTCTCATATCTTGTACAAACTGCGATGATATTTTTCACGCTGTTGAAATATAATTGGTCGAGAGAGATGGGAAGAATATAGCGGGGTTAAGACCTGAAGCATATTAATTCTTGCCTCGCAAAATTTTTTCCCTCGGAGTTCCCCATGAATAAAAATGACGTGATGTGGCGTGATGTCTGGCGATCGCGGGGGCCAAGGAATCGATCCTCTTCAAGCTGTCCATCATTGAGGTTAATGTTCGTTTAACCATTCTATCAAACAGCACAACCAAACTTATTATTATTCTTGCTTCTCGGTATTATTCAATTATTTCGTATTTTCGTATTGATTTTTTTAACCAAACGTTCACGCGAGCCTGTGTTTATCCGATATTATTTCTCGCAATTTATTCGTAGAATGTGTTGGCCACGTTTTATCTGCTTTTTATTATATTACTAGATTTGAGTTTTTTTCCGTGTACCGCCAAAGTTATTTTGATTCGTTCGTATTAATCGTATCTGATTTTGCATTGCGCAAAGTTTATGTAAGACGTACATATACTTCTTACTCTCTATTTTATATGGAGCTTTGCTTTATAGCGTTATAAAGAGGAAATGTTATAGATAGGAGAAGCAATAGACTGCTACTTGAATGTTGGATATTACGCTCAATCCATTAACGCGTTGATTACTACGCGAATTTTATATACTTTCACTTAAAAGCTATAATCGTTGATAGAAAAGGTTGAAAAAAAAAATATATATCAGACCATAACACTTAATTTTTGCGAGGTATTATACTGTATTATTAGTTATCGATAGCTCGTTTTTCCTTTCAGACGTCGAGAACCTTTGAGTTTTACATCCTCAAGTCTGCTTTTCCCTAATAGGTAGTTGCAGAATAGCTACTTATATTATTAAAGTTGCAACAAGATGGGCAAGATATTGATGTTAATATGTGCAAATTAATAACATCATTTTATGCAAATTGATGCTTTTATAAATTTCGTACGAAATAAATACATTACAATTGAGTTTACGCACTTTTTCTCATATTCATATAAATCATTTGCATTGTTTAAATTAACGCAACGTTGCCTCTTAATGTTAACGAATAACGTATAACATACTGTTGTATGTTATATACATTGTTATATCGTTATATATTATTATATACAATGTAGCTTAATGCGTTACTTAATGCTTTTTTTATTGTTACGAAAAATTATTCGTTTCACAATGAACGGACGTCAGATTTTTATGCAAATTCATATATACACGAATAGAGCTATAAATGTGATATAATTTAGAAATGGATATAACGTACAAGTATAATTTAAAAAATGGAATCTGGATAGGCAGTTGTCTTATTTACTAAATATTATAGCGAGTAACTATATTTCGCATTTATTTATACGTTTTTACGCGTTACGCGCATTCTGTGTATTGTCGTATCCTCAAATTCCCTCTAAATACATAAAAATTCGGAGTCTAAAAATAAGCATAGTCGCAGTAGATGTACGTAGATTATTAATTGATTTACCGCTATCTTTACAAGACACCTTCTAATCAGTGATTTCATACACGACTTATGCACGACGATGGTTTAGTACGTTTTTGTGCATCGTCACGTAACGCGAGGGAAGTGCGCAACATTCGACTCATCGATTTGGCTCAAACTTTGCGCACGTTGTACGTGCTGTATAATAATGCGTTAAATTGGCGACAGATATTATTAAACATTAAACGATTCTCAGAAGCATCGCATTGCACGAGACGATCAAATAGAACGAATATTTATTTCAAAATAAAAAGCTATCACTTCTTCTTGACGACTATTAATTTTATTAATTTATTGTAAATATATCTATAATATCGTCTATAATTTACTATTTGGTTCTCCTCAGATACAGAACAGGATTTGTCTTTTTAGAATAACATGAACGATATCGCTTATTAGTCGATTCAAATGTATGATTTATTTCCTCTGAAATCCGCCAATTTCGAGCACGTTTTCTTCGATTTCAACAAATTCGAATCTCATTTAAATAAATACCAGTTTTATTCATTGCTTGTCTTCCGACGTTGCAACGTGTTTTATATACATCACACGAATCTCATTTGTCTACGAATTTTATTTATACAACGTAATTTATTTGTCTTAAACTTCTAGTAAACTTTGTAACAAATAAGACGACCAAGGACTAAGTATAAGAAATTTCTGATTAATTTTATAACGTGCAGTTCATATAAATCTCGTTATCTTGAAGGCGTAACATCGAATCGAACATTAGAATATTCATATATTCCTAAAGAAATAATACAAACAACACATATACATATATACCTACGTAAATATATTCATACCAGCAGAGATAAAACTGCATGGAGATTTCAAATCTTCAATAAAAAAAGAAAAAGGGGATATTATTTTATTTAAACGAGCCAATTAGAATTAAAATTTTGTGGCAAAAATATGCGGAAACCAACAGGTTGATTAGCACAAGCATAGCGATATTAGATAAAAACTACCTGTTTTTTTTTTCCAACATTTAACTCCTCGAGTTATTTTTAATCACGTCTACGTAAATTACATAGAAGTATAGTATATCGTATTTAAATCACGTTATTGAAAACGAAGTGAGAAATCAATAACCATTAAATTAACTTTTATTACATTCATCGATAAGAATCGAACTATTTATTGTCGTTGTCTGGCGTCTTTTTTTTTTCAGATCAATTCGATTTGCTATTATCTATTCGTTGCCGAGTTATACACATTGGATGTATGACAAAGAGACCGCGGATGTGCATGTATTTATTAATCAAAGGTCCTGATTTTAATTTTCTATACATAAAAAAGAGTATTTAAGATACTTACGTTTGAAAAGATATTTAAAATTTTACGATTTTTTAAATTACGTTTAAAAGATATTTCAATTTTAGTTTCGGCCAAAATTTAGTCTATGTTTTGCATTATTATGAGAAGTAAGCCTGCGTGTATAGCATGTAACAGGAAAAATTATACAACGTTTTGAAGGTAAATTTCTTCGTATTGGGCTGGTAATTAAGTGATTGCGGGTTTTGTCATTAGGTGGTATTGACAAAATCCGCAATCACTCAGTTGTCAACCCAATACATAAACTGTAATATGAATGGGAGAAAAACATAGCAATTTATTTATATTCTTTCCTTTCGGTTAGTGTGTAACGGTTCGTTTTTATGAGTTCAATATAAAAATATAGACGAGCCTTCCTCAGATAAAAATTGATCGAATCAAATAATATTACGATTAGAATTGCTACATTTTTTAATTTGTCGCCTATAACCGACACTATAAACCGATTTTCGACGCAAATACTGTAATATTTTTTATAGAGAATTCAAGGATCCATTGATCGGTGTGAAAAACGATTTATAATTCTATTCGAAGAAGAATATTTAAAAATATTCGAAACATCACTATTTTTGGTGCGGACACGTACGCTACATCACTCATTGTACGATACCGTTTCATTTTGCCCGATCAAATTCTGTTCTATCTTTCATTGTTCTACAATGTCCAGTCGTGTGGAACACCCAGTATAATAAGTACTGACCGAAAACTACTGACAATGAGCCTGCGTAGAACAACTTCCTCATTCGTTGTAAAGCTCTGTTCGTGTATCATTCGTTCCATAAGAGTTCCAATGTGGATAAATATTTGGAAATAATTGCGAATCCGAAGGAAAAGATGCGAAACACACGACGTTGATAATGTAAAATAACGCGACGATTATGCATAGTTCAAAGTTGAACAAATAGTGCACGCGACTCGGATGTTTTAGAAAACCATCGAACAACTTGGGTTTTAACTGCTGAAAATTCCACCAAAGCTAGTGGTGCAAACAAAGTTAGGCGAGTTCTATGTTCCGAGATAGGACAAAAATTTGAACTTGCTAACGCTAGAACTACCACACCAGTTAAATTGACTGGTTTTACAATTTTATTTTAAAATTCCTGCTTCATGTTATATTTTTTTTCCGCAATGATGTAATGACTTTCGCAACGATAACTAAAAGAATAATATAATGAATTTTCTTTTGTTTTTTATGTATTCAAACTCAAAATAATTTCGTATCAAAGATATTTATACCAATACCAATCAAAAGGACTGGTACTTGCCAAAGTGTAAAAGGATCCTACAATCTGTTTATCAAACCCCAATTAACCAGCTTTCTCGTTTTGTACAACTTGCCACAAGTTTTTAAAATTTTTACCGCGTATCATTCAATGCGATGATATCAGTTATCAGGAAAATTCCGCATCGATCGCTAGATCGCTAGATGCTAACGCTAGCAATACCACACCAGGCAAAATGACTGGTTCTAGAATTTTATAAATGTGTCAATCCTCGTTTAGGGATCATGGTCCCAGACGGATTAACAATATCAAAAATGTACTACATAACATGAAATTGCTTCTGTAAGAAAGTAATAAATCAATATAAAAATATTCTGTTATTACATATATTTTAAAAAGCAGTCATTTTGGCTGATTTTGATAGAAATAGCTTCGTGTTAACTATCGGTAGTTCTAGTATTAAGTATACAGACGAATGTATTCACGCTACTCTATGCTACTTTGTGACTAGGCAGAAGCGAACGATTATTGACAGGAAGTTATTCCACATGCGAATATACGCTGACTCACGACAGTATTTGCACATCTGTTTACATCGCAAGTAGAGTCTCGCTTATCCAAACTGACTAAAAAACGACGCAGTTCAAATAGCTGTCGTTTCCAAGCCTTCTTATTAGATCAAATCGTTCGAACAGAGGATTTATCCTTGCTGTTCGCGCTTCGTCGTCTTCATAGGCTCATATTAGACGTGTCGATGCTAACAGTACGCCACTATGCAGCGCTCATTGTAAAGTAATGTGCACCTGTCCGCGAAACAGCAGCGTACCATTTTCGTCGCTATGCGTTTTCGTCACGATGACTGGCGTTAAAGTGTCGTCTACACCGACAGACACTCTCTGTATACATTATCCGCCGCCGGTCGCCAGAAAATGTAACCTAGACTGTCTACAGGCGACGACATTTATTCGCTAAAACTGTACCGGGTATCCGAATATACCTTGATGTCGATCAGTCGAAAATATGCCACGGATGGCATAGACACACAGATTATTGAAATGTATCTTTGCAGAAATATGACTATCGCCTGAAGCGATCGGTCCCTTTTCAGTACGAAAAAGAGTAGACTTTTGAAATTCTGACTTCGAAATACGTACATCCCCGCTTTTAGAATCGGATATCGTATAGATATAAATAATTAATATCGTAACGTCATAACAACAAGAGAGATTTCTACCATAAAATATTACACGTATGTTTGATTATTAATATTTAACAGAAATCCAGAATCTAATGATTTTATTTGTGTTTTTCGACTGTTGGAAAAATTTGTTTCTTTGGTATTAATAAGTGTTTCATATATAACGTAAAGTGTAATAACTTTATGTAATACATTTTATAATAAAATTTATTATAATAATAATAAAACTTTTATAGAGAATTTCAAGAGAGATCGATCAACGTATCAGAAAATGCATGGTTCTGAGATAAAAATGATGTTGACCTTTGCTCTATTTCCGAACGATTCTTCACGACGCGTGACTTCTTTACGTGACTTTGCAGTGATTTCGACAAACGGCATGTATTTTCAAATTTTCTACTTTCACCGCTTCTTGTCACCGTATCAAGTACCGTGTCATAAATCTCAGCGTCGCACAGCGGAAACGTTGTTTCCCAAACCAGCTAAAATGCATATTTTTCCTGAGAGTTTTTGCCCGCAAGCGTCTCTCGTGTCTTCCATCTCAGTGGAAAATAAAATACTTGACTGCGGACGTGCATTTTATTGAGATTCTCCCTGACGCGTGTCTGCCGATAATTGTCAGTCGGTGTGGACGTAGTTTTATCCACGAGCTGTCTTTCCGCTTAAATGTTGTCTCCCGTTGTCCGTGGATTTTGCAGGAAAGATGCCGTTTCTCTGCGACATATGTCTGCCAGCAACTGATGAGCAAACGCTCGTAGAAATCACTGTAAATACGAAGAAACTAATTTTTCAGGAGGAGAAGAAACCTTATACAAATTAATGTTACCGAAATTCGTGAAGAAGAAAAGTCTATAGAAAAGCCCATACGTGCCAGAAGTGTCCCTTATTTGTAAAGAAAACTCAATATTCCATTCATTTGGGCAGACGAAATAGACAAGAAGATATAGAAACAATCAACTAATGTTTATTGGCCCTTAATATTTTAATATTTTTATTGTGACACCATCTTCCATTGATAACTATTCAGAAAGGAAAATTGCATTTAAATTTTATATTACGTTAGTATATCTCGTTAGTACGTAGAACACTTTCCGATAAAAAAGATACAGATTCTTCAATGTTGGCGCCCACACAGTGTTTTCTAGAAGCACTCTTCAATAATCTGCCAGTGTGAACTTAGCTTAAGATCGTCAGTAGCGAGACGTACGTAACTATAATTTAGAATGAAGGCGTCTTGCTGGTTGCTAGACGTTTTAATAATAAGACAGAATATATCTTACTGTACGCCTCGTAGACTCAACATCGCTTATAGACGTATCGTCACGTTTTAATAGACTACAAACAAACGTTTACGCTTGTACGAAGCGACGATTCGTGGACAGTGCCCCTCAAGTGTTGGAATTTCGATTGTTCCTCCTCTGACAGATAGAATTTATTTTGAAGAAGGACAAATGATCGCGTGTATATAAATATTTCTATTATAGGAATAAAGGTCAATTTACGCTATACGGCGCAGACCGTTACGTAACGGCAACGTCACGACAAAACATTGAAACATACGTTTTAAATGAGACCGTTCACATTATTCGTCACCGACCGGTACGTGACGTTGCGGTTACGTGACGGTCTGTACTTAAAGGGGCTTAGAATTAATTTGTTCGTATAAACAAGCTGCGGATAGACGAGGTTTTACCGCGCGTGTTATATAAAACATTTTGAAATCTCATTAGCACCGTAATGAGAGCGTAACTTCATCAGCACTGTCATGAGACTGGAATCAGTCGTAATTATACGGCCAAATTTGAAAATGTATATAAAAGTGACATGATGTCTATCGCAGCTATATATTTAGTAAAAACTTAATACACGATACGAATAATCACGTTAAGCGTACAATAAGCGTTAAATATAGCCCCATTGAATATCGAGGTTTATTAACCCTTTAAGTGTTTTATTTTAAACGCGTGCACCTGTGTGCGTAATTATTCTTAAGAGCGATGACGAGTGCACTTGACGAAAAAAAAAGAGTAAAGAACACTCTTGTAAAATTGAAATAAATTCTAACGAGATGGCAAATTTTTGTAGTTTGCCTATTTTTTTGAAAAATTTAAATTTTTATTATTCAAAGCTTCATTAATATCATTTGCAGAATTTTAAATTTGGTTAATATATATTTATAATACTGGATATTTGGAATTACAAATATTTTTATGCTGAATAATCAAATATACCAATAGTTGGAAGATAAGAATTAGAAATTTATAATTGTGTATCAGCCACAACATTAAGATCTTTAAAAGCTTCATATACTTCTGTAGTATATTCTAAGTAGTATTGTAGTCCCTAGTATATACTGTAATATATTCATACTACGTATTATCAGAAATGTATCAAAGTGTTCCAGATACTATACGAGCGTTGGTGTACATGCCACACGCTTGTGCCACGGTTGCTAGCCTAATCGATAAAGAGTTACTTGTATTTTGTAAGCTCCGTGATTTCACCACAAACTCTCCAGTGCGTTTCCTTGACGATTCATTAAGCATCACAGAAGCCTGAACGATAATGTTGTATTCGGAACTTCACGCAGTTTACAGTACAAGCCTGATATTTGCTATCTCTGGGAATTCGAGTTTTTCTAACTTGCCCTTTGAAATCAACAGAAAAAATAAATATTTCTCCTTTCCTCAACCTTCAACCGACATCAACCGGCGTTGGAATACCTTTTTCCTTCTTCAAGTCTTTCGCGTAGTGTTTTACGTTTGATGTGATGAAAATTATTAGCGATGATCTGTATCGCCTAAAGTTACAACAAATACATATATATATATATATATGTCTTTTTTAACTTTTTCAAAGTAATTTTAAAGTAACTTTTTTAAAATAATATTTTTAAATAATATATATATATTATTATTGCATGATGCACATCTCTTATATGTAAAATATTATGATACAAAACAACTCGAAGAATTTTTTTGACATATATATACTTCCTACACTTAACTAAATATATATATATAGTTTTCTTATTTATTTATAAATATATATCATATATATATAAATTTATTTATTTAATAATATTTTACATGTAAGGGATGCGCATTATGCAGTCTTTTGTGATTGACCGTAACTACAACGATAGCAAAATAATTACAAATCTCTGTTTCTGTAAACGTATAACGAAATCGTAATATATGTAGATTCTGTGGAAACGAATTAAGCGTCCAAAACACTTCTGCACAGTATGTAGTGTACGTTCAGCAAACAACTGTTTCACAACAAATATTTCTTACGCGTCACGGATATCAGATGTTATCGGTGTTAGGCAAACGTCGGTTGGCCCAAGGTACACATCTGTTGCACGATGTCTTATCCAAATTTAAAAAGACTATTTTATCAATGTTGCGATAGAAATAATACATCGTCGTGCGAAAAGATAATTCCATGCGTTCGCCGTAATAGGGACACGAATTTCTTAAGAACAAGCGTATGAATCATAGCAAATAATACGAACAAGGTGTACCCAAAACAAGGCACTAAAAATAATAATTCATATTTGAAGCGAGATTCTAGGAGAAGAAGCTCTGAGCAAAAAGTGGAAAATTAAGGTCAAGGTGCGATGGCGAGTCGAATACGTGTCATGTCAACCCGTTACAGTTTCTAGCGTCAACTGGTTCAAACTCATTTCTTCTTTCTGCAAACAGGACTACTCGTTCGCGCTTGCTCAAACGAATGCATTTATTCTTACTTTCTTCAGTTTTTTCTTCCTTCTGTTTCTTCCCCGTGAATTACGTGGTATTCGCAAACTGATATTATATGATATTACTATAATTATGTTATATATAAAACGTTACGATCTCGTGCAGGCAATATCGTGATTTTCTTTCCTCATTTCGACCAATGTCTAGACTCTTCACAAGCGCTCTTTTTTTTTTTTTTTTTTTTTAGAGAATTTTTCTCTTATTTATCGCTCATTGCATCCGCAATGGTAGATAGAGATCGCTTTTTATCTGTTGTCCGTCTATTTGTGAAACTTCGGTATTTTTATGAATATCTTTCGCGTGAAACGTGTAATTCGTCTCGTTAGATTCTAACGATAAATGTTCTGCAGAGGAAAACAAGTTACAATTTTGTAAATTGTAATTACGAAGAAGAGAAATATTTAATTGAAAAATAACGTTGCATGTGCGTTAAAAGATTCACGCTTTAAGCTTAGGAAAACCAATCTATGTGTAAGAATACCGAGGAAAATTTTCCGTTTCACGTAATCGTTGCATAAAATATCGCAGTGAACGCGCATCTACTTCTAACGAAGTGGCAAATAAGAAATCTATAAACAGGAAAGATTTGCGTTCAGTTTTTGCTATTTATCGCCTTCGTATAGCACTGTTCAAGCAATTCGTTCAGCGAATTAATTAATATTTCATCACAAGAATACATTTGCATCCATTATTTCTTTTCAATTCAATTTCTTCGTATGCTCAGGTGTTTCCTAGTAGATCGGTCAGTTTCCGATGAATGAAAAGTCTTAATAAGAAGCTACGTAAACTGAATCGATAAGATAGAAGGGAGAACTTGAAACGTAATTATCATTGCGACATGTTCGTGTAAGTTTTCGGAAAGAAAATGGTTACTCTGTGAAATTCTATTTTCGACTATCTTTTTCTACGTTGTAACAAACTTTCTGCTTCTAAGTTAATTCTTTGATATTAGATATATATTTGTTATTTATATTATTTATATGAGATGTATATTTGATACTCTTCTTCGTTCTAGAGCCTCCATGGACAATGGTCTTTCCACATTTTGTGGCTACTTAAAACCAATATTTCACAAGTTGTATCTATATGCATGTAGTTAGTTGGTAAGAATTTTTCACACAGCAGATCCTCCCAGTTTGAATTAGATTCGAACGACGTTCTTTAATTCTGAACGATCAGCCGTGTGATTAAACCGATCGACTCTAAGTTTTATCAGTTTCTCAATATCATTAAAGCAAGAGCAACGTTCGATTTTCAAGAGACAAATGATTTATCGTAAGTTTATTTGTTACGAGATGAAATAAATAATAATGATCTAAGAGAAATTTGAAAGATGATCAGCCGATCAATGTGGTTTCTGAAATCGATGGCACGTTTTTATCTCATTCGTATCTTATATCTTATTTCATGTTTTATAAATAATCGTATATTCCGAACATTAATTAAAAAGAAATAATTTAACTTCAAACTCTCGTGGGTCTGAAAAAATAACGACACCAATTACAAGCATTAACGTTTAAATACAACGCAAGCTATCGCGTTAACAGCCACAAACGCAGCACTTCATTCGCGCAGAGATGGTACTTGCTTCGAAAATTCATGTTCCGTAGTTAATTACGAAGATTCGATAATAATATGAAAACGATGAAAAGATTTTAAAATACCGTCTCTTTCATTAAGATAGAGATATTTAAAAAATTCTCTTCGCAAGACATTTACAGATTTCGTGACCGCTGACAGTGTATTTATTGTTATTATTTAAAGTCAATTTTTCAACGATAGAATCGGACATGATAAAAAGATAACGGAGATATTAAAATACGTGAATAATTATCGCGCTCGAATTTTTGTCTCTGTTTCAAAATTTCTTTATTTTAACGGCAGCAATATTTGGGCCATTGGCGATCGCGTTCATTTAAATAAGCTAAATATAGTTAACAAATAATTAATAAATATACAGGTAAATATAATTAATAAATACAGCCAAAATATAGTTCCAAAAATTTCAGTACACTGCAACATGGATTTGTAGTCCGTGCCATTTCTTTACCATTCTTATTGATTTCGTACAATCGACTAGTTGATTTGCTTCTTTCACGTTCGCATTGCGGACAAATTACGACGGTGCGTTCAATTAAGTTTATTTCGTTCGATTAAAACACATTGTACGAATAATGTAACGATCTTTGTCTCGGTTCGATCATCCTTCTTTCTGAATAGCAAAACACATTGCAGAACAGTACGTAGTATTCTATATATAGTAGAAAATTAATACACAAAAATTTTGCAATACGACTATCGAAAACGCAGTACACGGCTGGTCAGCTGAATTTAGTAGACGATATTTTATTAAATATGATACAACATTGTTAGCGCGAGAATGCAACTGGCATTGTTCCTGAATCGTCAAACTCAGATGACTGTAAAGATAATAATAGTCCTTGCTGTTAGTAGAATAGTGAAGCACGACTTCGCGGACAGAATATGTAAAATATCTAATGACAGACGTGTTCAAATTCAAATATTTAACTAAACCGAAGTATTACTCGATCGGAAACTTTTTAATTTCTTGTGATTAAGCGTATTGTACTTTTTGGGCTATTTTCGACCGAGTCCTACCTTTCTTACATTTGACAAAAATATGAAAGAATTATTATTACGGACGGTGAATGTTGACGTAGTTTTATATTTTTATGAACCTAACTATAAGTGAATAATTGGAAGCCAGATGGAAATTTGTTTCATCTGTCAAATGTTATGGACGTATTATATATTTTTGATTATTACGCGCACCCTGTTAATCTCGTGTTAATCGTTTCTATCGTTAGAAAATTTCTTCAATTTGCCGGAAATATGAACGAAACGTTGTTTTGTACGCATAATTCTTCCTATCCATTGTTTTAAGATAATAAAGATCCTTTCTTCAAATCCTTTCTCGGAACAAGTTGGTGAATCGCAGCGAAGCTAAGAGAAAAGAAATATGTTAAACTTATATCGACACCATAAATTCTAAGATAACGTAACGTTCGCTTATTAACGCCCTATGAATTATTGATACGACTCGTCCCAGCTTATTCAGACCTACATTACGTATCTAGATCATTGTAGTCTATTAGTGCTCCCGTAATGGCATTGATAATATGGTAATTGTTCCCTCTTTTGTTTTCATCGATGAAACGTAAAAAATGGAAGGAAGATTGCTGCATGAATTTTCCAAATATTCGTAATGTAGCGGAACATAAGTCATAGGACGATTCGAATCGAGAATGACTCATGTTGTTTCGCCTCGGACTATTAACACCGTTACGATGTACAAAACATAATAATAAACAAACATATCGCCGTTACGTGCAACCGTCAACCAGAGTCAAATTCTAACTTTTCGGTACTACCCCGACCAGTATAAATAGACGATCGTGCTTTCCAGAAAATTATTATTTAGTATCATTGCATCGAGCGAGCGACGACTACGACTGTCACGTCCCGCGACCCGCGCGATCCATAGCGCGAAAGTAAAATTGATAAATCCTAAACCGAGGTAATCTAAAACGTTTATTCGAAACAGTATTTGAAGTGAAAGACAGTTAAAGCCGCTAAAAGCTATATCTTGCGAAAACTCATCCAACTATATTTTTATATTATGTGTTTATAACGATATCAAGACAATTTAAATTGTAAACAAAGTCGGCAGTTGAACAAACGTTGGGGATCTTCCCAAACATTTTCAAAAGAAAGATTCCGACGTTTTTTCATCTCCGACGGATATAAATATAGCGACTCAGAGAAGTCAGTATGAGAATAATTACCGTTCGGTTATCGAGCGAATCAATTAGCATTCGTCTATTTAAGAGTCAGTTATCGTTTTGTCTATCGAAGAATCATCATTTGTCAACCGAAGAATCACCATTTTGTCAACCGAGGAATTTCATATCCGTCAGTCAATCGTCAACATTGAAATCGAATAAAATTTGAATAAATCATTTTATACTATTAATTTACTTTCGAACAACTTTAATCCTCTCCCGTGCCAGTATTCCCGCACATAGCAGGTCAGCCGAAAGTGGAGCTTATTGCCAGTTGCATTAAACATCGGCGATTAAATAGAACGTAACAACGACTAACTCTGTACTTAGAATAATTTTAAATACACTTGACAGTAGCAAGTATCAACTCGTCTCGTTATTGTATAAACCAATACGTTAAATCATCCACCATACTAACTTCGTGCAAAATCAAGAACCTTTAGCCTCAAGAAGTTTCGCTGTAAAAGCGTGCTGGTGTTTCTAATCGACCGTAATCGCGAAAAGATTTTAGAATTAGGGTCAATAACATTGTCTAAACACGGCGGAGTATGCTAACAGGGACCAAGTGGTTCTGGAATCTCGTTCGTTATATTACCAATTCATTTTATCGTATGTTAAATTACATATACAGAGACTACAAAATATTGGATATAAAAAATTGTATTTATTGTAACATTTATGTACACTAATTAATTAAATATTAAATTTAGAAAGCGCTACACTTTCGATATTTCGTATTACGATACATCGTCTGCTATTTTGCGCTTTCACGTTTCCCATAAACGCGTGAGAACCAGCAACCCGCGAACGAGTGTCAAAATTTGATGCTGTTAAAACAAAACGTAGAACCTGCTCGAAAAATGTTTCATTGGAAAGTAAGAACCACTGTATCTACTCGTATTTAGAGATTTAAATAGGAAAAGTTGAACGAAAAGATGAAAAACAAGTATAATAGCGATATAAAATTGATTTATTTAGTTTCTACACGTTGTATCAGCTGTTTAAATTAATCTTCAGATCATAGGTTGCGAGATTATTATTAAGAGGATTATTTTTATCATTATAGAAATCAAACGAGCGAACGAATTATTTAGTTATAGCGTTCGATCGTGGTGGAACAGTTTGTTATAGTTATAACATGTCGTCGCTCTAATTCTTAACTGTTCTATCTCCTCTAGTTCGTCAACCGAGAAAACTGAGTTTAAAGTTTCCTTTGCGTTTTGATATTAAATTATTGCGTTGTGGAATTAGAATTTGGAAGAATCGAATATTTCGTTTATTTAGCGTCGCATCGACTAATAATCATTGGCACAATTAATTTACATAAATTAGTACAATTAACGAATATACTCGTTATTACATATTTAAGAGTATACATACGATAAAGTACGTAATACAACAATTATTACAATGTTTAAACGACTGGTTATTGCGCAAGCCGAGCATTTGTTGCTTTCGTAGAAGCAAAATTTTCGTATCGTCGTGAATTTGTATTCTTTGTACAAATGAAACGTCTTACACGTGCATTGATTAGTTACATTTTTTTTCTTTCTTCCTTCGAAACATAGTGTCGTGAAAGTTAAGAACTAGGACGACGACACGTCTTAACGGTTAATCAATACCTAATTTAATCAGTGACTTGTTTAAAGCGCTAAAATATATAACAAAGTCAGTTGGACGCGGTAGAAATAATTCTGCAGTAGAAAACGATATTTACAGTTTTACAACTGTTTGCTCAACTTTGCTATCTTCTATGAACTAGTTCTCCTTAACTTGGCAAAACAAGCTAACGGTGTTGCAAATGCAGCTAATGAATATTAAATTTCATTTCCTTCGATGAATGACAGATTTAAAGCAGCGAGGTCCGCTTGGCTTTGATTAAGCGACCGATATACTTGCATACGCTCTTGTTACTAGCTGTCGCGCAGAATAAAGCAGACAGACACGTTGAAAATGATCGTTGCACGCGAAAATGATTACAGGCTTCATCTTGACACGCGTTCCTCTTAAATCATTTATTTCATCATACTGATAACTTTATAATAAAATAATACGTATTATTATTATTTTATTTCTTTTTACTTAGTCCGTGCCTTTCGGCTTTGGACGAGTTTTCGGTTTTACATCTCGTTTACCATCACGCTTTTTACATTCTCTCAATCTTATAGCGTTATCACTTTATTGCCTCCTTCCGTATATCTTTTCCTTGTCTATATCTATCTAAACTCTTTTCTTATATATTTACCTCATAATACGTATATTATTATTAAAAACGTAAATTACTGTATAAGTTGAAAATCGGAGTCGTTTGTGCGTATAAGGAAAGGTAGTTCAGCAAAACTCTCATAGAAAGAAGACTAAAAAGAAAACACCCCACTGACCTCACTAAAGAAATAAAATAGTCAAACTCGAAAATAGTATCCCCTGAGGATAGTCATCCACATGTTATTTAGCAATTAAGTTTAGCAATTAAGAAAAATTTAGCAAATGTCCAGCTGGATAAATTCTAAAGTACAAATTAAATAATAATAAAAAAAAATTGAAGGTAGTCGAATTCAGTGAGATTCTCCCTATTTCCAACAATTATCTTAGTTCGTAAATTATACAGATAGTTCAATCAATTGAAATAACTTTCGAAGAATTCCGATCTGACGATCACTTAGATATTTTTTCCATTAAAAATGTATTCTTCGTTTATCAACTAGGAACTTTTGCAATCATAAAATTAAAGTCAATGACACATCGATTTCAGTTAATTGAATTTTTTTCAAATACGAACATGACAGATAATTCGTAATAAATAGAAATAAAAAAATAGAAATCCCTATCGACTTGTCCAACAGGCTAAAGGATAATTTATCAAAACTATTGTCTCTTTGAAGCTGTCTAATCGATTTTGACAAACGACACTATTGTACATAATCGTATTTTATATTGGATATATCTATATAATGTCTAAATAGAATATATTTCTTCCTTTGCCCTGACAAGACAATTTTTACGCGATATTTCATTGTTTGACCATTATCGGCTTAATGCTAAATTATTCGCTTCGTACTAAATCCCATTTATTTTGAATGAAACGTTCGATACGATCACCTTGCCGTAAAGGTTACACGTTTGTGTGCTAATCGACGTTTAAATCGCTCAGTGAGTCACATTTTTGAAATATATACGTAGTTTCATAAATAATCGTATTATAACGTTTTGTCCCTCGTTGTTGGTTAGTTAAAAATTAATGACGTCCAACGACTTCGTTTTCTGTTTCAACGGAACAACGACGACGTTACGCGAACTATCAGTAATTCAGTATGGTGAATTATTTTCCATTAATTTACATGAAATACAAACTGCGTATTTATTCGTCGGTCTCAACTTCTTCGAATATAAGGAAATTATTTTTTATCAAATGTTCAGCATCTCGATAATATCTCAACTTTCTGCATCGCAAATCATTTTCAATTAACATGCAACGTATTCATTGCTATTATTGTACATCGTGTCTTCATTAACCTTCATTAACCTTTCGTTTCGCTGTTTATCTTCGAACTTGTTAAACCGCTTTTGAATAATACGCTTGTTCGTCATACATGTACAGTATGTAGCCGATATTCAAACCGCGAATATCTATATCATTCGTGTTGTAATCTTCTCTTTTTCTATACCTTGGAAATATCATTATGCGACTAACAATATGAGATGAACATCGAGTTCATGCATGAACTTCTTACGACAGCGTTCTAACGTTATACGAAGAGGATATCACGACGTGAACGACGTACGATACAAAATTTAATTACTTTTATACCTAACTTATACAATTTACATCGAGTGGGTCACTTGGGAGTTTAAACCGAAATATTTTCCATACTATTGTGTTGGCAACTAAGTGATTGCGGATTTTGTCATCAGGTGGTATTGGCAAAATCTGCAATCACTTAGTTGCCAACCCAATATTAACTGTATCGGAAAATATCTCGGATAAAAGTCAAACGAATTTCGATGGGAACTGTTTTGACGTTATTAGGTTTTCTGTAGGCGGGCACGTGGAAATGACGTGTAGCTCAATTGTATGTTTTTAAACGGAGTCGTATATCCTTTTAGTACGTTCATCGATGCACCTTTACGTTCTCCATGAAAAGTTATTAATCTGCGTATATCGAAAAACGTATATTAATTTAGCAGATATTTGAATTTTTAAAGCTCATCGTATGAAAGACAAGGGAAATAAATGCAAAAGCAGTGACCTATTCTGTATACAAAATGTATGGGAAACCTGTGCAAAACACATACTTAGCTTTGAAAGCTTTTAACTTAATAAAGAAATAAAGAAATTTTCATAAGCCGAACTGTTGGTTAGTTATATTTTCATAATGAAGAAAGAACGAAAATAAAATTAAATATAATAATGTAAATATAAAATAATATTTAATAATTCCATGTTAATACTTGAAGTAACAACAAAACGAAATCTCTATGTTTTTCGATTTTGCTCGGTGTGGTAGGTAAAACCGTACACGCTATACGATATTGCCTCTAATCTAAATTAACAATGATAACATCGAAAATGATTAAGTTCTGTTCCCCAGCTGGTACAACCTTCGTGCGTCCGTCTATTAGGGGGAGAGTCGTACAGTACCGACCGTAAACTTTTATTTCGGACTAGAGTCGGTAGAAATCAACATTTAAAAAATAAGTTTGTAGTAAAAGTGGAAGGTAATAAAAGAAGGAACAAAATTAATTATAATTAATTTCGTGAAATTTAATGACAATAATTGGTAATTTGCAAGAGTAAAAATGTTGTAATTTATAGGAAACGAAAAATTCGATACTGACCATTTATTTGGTCGGATTTTCCATCTAAATCGATGAATGATGTTGAAAACAAAAAAGAGACAGTGAGATGATAGAACGCATTTTTATTCAAATTTTATTTTTACATATATCATCTGTAACATAATTGTATATTTTCTTGGTCTGTGAAATCGACGTGTGCCCAGCCTTTTAGTATTCGTCGTTTCATGGAGCATCGAAAGCCTCAGCTGACATATCCCTGTCAAGATCGTACATTTAATATCACAGCACCATCGAAACGAGAACAATTCTGAAAATAGATACTGTCATACCGTGAAGCATCTATCAATCGTGCTAAAAAAAACCTGTTTTATACCTATCCATATATATATATATATATATATATATAAACAACGAAATTACAGCAAATAACAACAAAGTAATATCACTTTAATTATAAAAACACCTACGTACGATTTAATATTCGTAATAACAAAAGTGAAAAATAAAAGATTTAAGGAATTATCAGAAACTTAAAATGTACACAAGAACAACCTATTGATATAAGTAACGAAACTATCTAAAATCAAAAACATCATTCATTTTCCGAAGAAGCTAGCAAGTGAAAGTGGACTGACTTTCACAGAATTTTCTTTGTAACAGTTTTTATGTATGTCATAATAAAAGCGATATGTATATTTTTTAATATTTTCTAAATGTTATATATATGTAAGCCATAAAACGTGGAAACCTCTCTTAACACTTTGACTGGCACGTTGGTCATTGGTGAGTGGAGAGTTTAAACTTCTTATAATTGTAAAAATTGAATGAAAATTGACAGTTAGGGCATTTTGAATATAACCGATAAATGGAAGATACTTTGAAACAAAAAATGCCCTATTGAACAATTAAACATTTTTATTAAAACATCAATAAAAAAAAATGAGAATAAATCTTGCATTTAACGGTGCACTGTGTTTGCATCCGTACCTTTGAGAGGTAATCTACGAATATTATTATAAACACAGCTTGGAAAATAATCGTAAATGCTGCTTTATAATCATATAATTGAAGTTAGAAGTATACACATACCTTACTATTATACATAGAATGAGCAAATACTGTTTACTAATATCTCCTACACGTTTCAACAATATATTCTGCACGTTTTGCCTACGACGATATAGCAAATGCGAATGGTTTGTTGAAATAAACGAAGCCTTGTTATAATATGTCGCTATCAACTATTACCAAGGCGCTACGGTGGTCATCCGTGACCACCAATAAGATAAACGGTCCATGGGGGAAGAATGTTGTCTTACATCATCGATTTATTATTATTTTACCATTTTATGCTTTGAATAATAAAAATACTCTCGCGGCGTTCTGAGAGAAACATGTGATTTCGGCGTGGCAGTCAAAGTTTTAAAGACTCATGTCAGTCATGTCGAACCGAGCGCCAATAATCTAAACATTCCTCGGCATCGAACCGTTGATGATCGGTTTTATTCAGTCGCCGAGCAAATGTCAAAAGGTCCAGATCCAAGACTTCGGTTGCCTTGGTCACATTAAATAACTAAGTAAACGAACGTGGCTCGCTTTTTTTTTAAACTATTAAACCCTCTTCGTACATATATATATATATATATATATATATATATATATATATATATATATTACTCGTAACTCATGCGCCAGTCTTACCATTAGCAAACTTTTTACATGATTTGTAGTACCTATTTTACTATCACTGGCTCGATCCATTCATTCGTTCCACTTATTCGTACACATTTATTCGTATTTGTCCCCCTCGCTTTCAAACAGTGTTCTAGCGGAGGCACTGGGCAATTGGATATTTATCCAGCGGTGGATGTGATCTACGTAGCCTCCTTGGTGGCGTTATCATGCAGCCTCTTTACCATAAGATTTTTACTCGTGTTGATTCTCGCCCAGTATCTTTCGCTAATGGTTTTAAGAGTTCGTTCGAACTAATGGGACGATGTCTGGATTGTTGTCTGTATCGTTCTTCACGTACGTAATACGTAAAGACATCTCCACGATCCCCAGACATGAACATTGCTGAAAATGTACGAAAACGTTTGAAACGAAAAATACGGTAAAATATGATATTTTTCGTTATATATATATATGTATGTATGCATAATATAGTTAGTTAGTATAATTAGTTTTATATTTTTATCGTACATTGAAAGAGATTCAGGAGCCAGGAAATAAAATCTGCAACAATCTGTGTAGATGGATAGTTCCGTGGTGATGTCGACTATTTTGAACGAATTTTGTAGAACTATTTCAAATAAAACTCGTAAGTATGGAAGAAAATTACATATGCTGAAAGGAAAGAGTGAATACACCGTTTTTTAATTTATGCCTGTGTTAGAGATAACAAGATCAGACGACAAGGACACGTTAGTAAAGTTATGCATAAATTTATGGACGACCTGAAACATTCAGGTCGGTTTCTATATATACATCATTTTTACAGCAGCATATAATTTACCTCCGAGTTGCTTCAAGGAAAAACTTACATGATTCGCATTCTTGGAGCCATTGGAAAGCCAATAATCCTACCTTTGCAATAAAAAGGAAACTTTCTGATGGAAAGATGATCCAACAATGGACCGATGATGCAAATGGAAAGATGAAAGGGAGGTACACATTGACTGTATCCTCCGCATTTTGTGTAGCAAAAAATCAAAACCGTGTGCTGGTATAATAAATATATGAAAGGAATGGATGTTGACGCATGAGAGTCACCGAAATGATATAAAAAATCAGGATTCCATATCGTGGAAATAAAGCTGCTCAATTCTTTCTTAGTATTTAGAAGATATAAAAATTAATTTCGCTGTGAAATTATAAACATTTTGACCCGAACCTGCTTCTCAAGCTATCGCACCTAATCTTGCAGCATCGTTCAAATTTTTGAAACAGTAATCGTTTACCAGCCTCATGGAAAAAAGAGGCAGACAATAACAAAAAAGAAAGAAAAAGACACGAGAGATAAAACATACCGAGTATGTCAATCACACGAAAAAAGAGAGAGAGAAAAAGAAAAGGATAATTACATTTTATCCTGATTGACCAGGGAAGCCAAGCTTACGCCTATCACGTTTTTACTCAACTTTACAGGAATTCAGAATTTTATAAAGTCTTGCTTTTGGAATTAAATTTCTGTAAGTGACGACAATTATGATTATAATTCCGTAAACGACAATTTTGAAAATTATTACGGCAATTCTGTAAATGAATATTTGTAAACTGTAATAATAACAACAATGACTGAAAATAAAGATTAGAAATGTTATATGTTAAATATGTATATTTCTTTCTCCTCTTCAGAAACCATAGTTTGCGTTAAGGATTTACCTAAACGAGAAATAGGAGCTGTAATTCCCATGTTTTAAAGAAATGTGATAAAAGAGCATTTTCCATTATTAAATATATTATAAAAAATAAATTATATTAAAGAAATATATTATAATTTAATTATAATTATAATTTTTTTATTTATATATATTTTTTTCCGACCCCTTGTCTGGAGAAATGAATTTTTTTCACGTTTTTAGCATCAATATGTCATTATACGTATTCCCAAAGATATTTAATATAATATAATAAAATATAATATTATATATATATATATATATATATACTATATATAATGGTTACGTATAATAGCCCATCCTCAGTGTCTTTAAGAATGACGTTTTGTTTATCGCAATACACGCGTAAAATAATCTGATACAGCGATGATAACGATAATAAATCAAATTTAACAAAAATTGTAATATAAGAATCAGCATGTTAGTTTAAACGATTATTGTCGTCGAGAGTGATTATCGGTAATAAAAAAAAAATAAACAATTTTCTTATCTATGATGGTTATTCGTAACCAAAAGAAATTCCATTATCGATAATGGTTAAATATTAGTAGCCAGAAAAACTTCTGTCATCGATAACGGTTACTAATAGCCACAAAATGTTCTCATCGTGAATAATGGTTATTCGTAACCAAAAGCAGTTACTATAATTGTGTAACTGTAATTTTATTAATCTTTGCCTACCAGCTTTAAAATAAGATTGATTTACATGATTCATATACTGAAACTTATTCTTATTAAACTTACTCTTAATTATACTCTTTCTAACTGTATAGCTGTATTTCGATAACTATATAACTATTACAGTAATAATAATATAGCTGTGATGCTACTTTACCTAATCTACATACACATATATGTACACACAAAAGATGTAAGATAATTACAAGTACGCGAAGGTAATGATCCTATCAAACTACGTAAATTAGTTTTAATTAACGATCGCTAATGACTATTAATCGATGCGACAATAAGTAAATAAAAATAAATAATGACCATCTACGGTGGTTATTCGTGATCGGAATGCTTAAAAGTTGATATTTAAAACGATATTAAAACGATAAAAGAATACTATTTTTTTAACCACTTGATTTGTCGAAAAATCTCTTTTGAGATCTAACGATAGCTATGAAAATTAACCGTTTTTAATAAACATTTCAAGCATATCTTTTCGTCGCAGATCGCACGACGACATTTTTCAATAAACGTTTTCGAGTGCAAAAAAAAAAAGAGAAAAAAGAACAGGATTAAGGTAAACGGAGCGATATCCTCGCCAACAAAACCAGCAGCGAGTGTATTTCCAGCGAGTGCAACAGTGCAACATCATCGTTACGTTCGTATTCTGTACAAAAGCATAGTGGAACGAGCAAAAAGGAACATCGTGTTTTCACCGTAGAATGATACGGACGAAAATAACCTTTACACGTAAGGGATTTCGTTCTTTGCTACCACGCGAATTTCTCTCAACAGATTCGCTGATACATAGTTGCCTGGTCACGGTGCTACTCTTTCATCCATAGTGAATCATCGGAACGGACGCGTTGCGTTTGATAATGTTTCACCGAAGCGATTTATATAACTCGTATATAATCGTTAGCTGTGTATGTACATACAGTGATCGCAAAAGTTATTGACGTACATCCTTACTTTATAGTCTGTATCGCAGTGCAACGTAACAGCTGTGGCTGATAGCTTCAGTTTGAACGATTATTGTTGTAACAATAAACGTTCGATAATTCTTATTTGTAACCAAAAACTTGTAACGTAAAAGCTGATGCGACATAGGATAAATAGATAAAAAACAACGAAGGAAATCTTTGTGTAAAGATAGACGAAACTTGGATTAAACGAGACTTTATAATTTTTTTTTATTACTATTATTTAATTTGTACTTTAGAGTTTATCCAGCTGGACATTTGGTAAATTTTTCTAACTTAATGAGACTTTATAATGTATATAAATCTAGATTGGTCAATTTAAATTGTTCGTCGTTTATGGTCAAAGTCTGCACCGGTTGGATTTTCCTTGAGAAATTCTTCCTTCGCATCCAACAGATACGACTCTTCCATTCGTTTGTAATACGTACAACTCGAACATTGAAAACTTTCTTCCTCGATTAATTTTCGCCGACATGAGGAAATCTTCGGTGATCGTTGGCGTTGATGATTATACGTGCTCGTTTGTAACATCGTGCAATGATAAATTATCAATACGGCATTCGCGTTGCCACGCCTAAACATGGTTTTATTGGAATGCGTAGGTGGACAAAAATTCTCGACCTTTTTATCGTCTAGTAACTTCGCGTACCGTAGAACACGATTTTCAATATTTTAATTATATTACAGAATTTTAAAGTAGCGTGCGAAACATTTGTACAGGTATCAGGTACTGTACAAAACCGGCAGTTAAATTCCGAAAAAACGTCGTATCAGGCGAAACGTGTTACACGAAACGTAGAATTGAAAAATGATGAAAAAATGCCGACTAGATTGTAACAATTAATAAAAGTATGTATTTCTTATGATTAATATATTTTCATTAGTGCAATCGATAATTAATTTAAAATAGTACATATTAACGTTATTCATCATAGTTACAAAAAATTTTATAGATTTTTATCCGAAAAGCTTGAAGTTACTCTTACAGCGAGCAAATTTTCGAACGCGAAACAGCCAATACGATTCCACGGACTAAAAACGGATTAAAAATTGGAATATTACAAAATTTCAATGTTGCAAAATTCCATGCGCGAATCTGAGGTAGAACATGAGGTAGAACTTGTCTAGGAAACGTTTAACGGCGTTTGAAAATTCCCATTAAGTTTCTTTTCGCGCGGATTTCTCCAATTTCTCCGATTCTCAAACCGTCGTACAGCCGTAAGAATTGTAAGAATAGCGTCATATTCGAGAGACTCCTGTGTGTATTAAATTATAACTTCGATATCTATAATTTGAAACCATATACTTCAGCCAGAAACAGTAAAGTATTATAGAAAAGACGATATACTTTTGTTAGGAAATTATTTACGAAATTATTTATTTACAAAAGTATTCGAATATTCGTAGAAACTTTTCGTTCCTACGTATACATAATACACGTTGTCTACTTCAGTTATCCATTGCAAATCGCTTAAGCAAAACGCTTTGAATGAATTATGTTGCATTTCAAGGCACTCACCGGATAGATGAAAATTTTATTTTCGAATGTCTTATATAACTTGAAACGGAAAATTTGAAAGGGGTCCGAACGTGCGTACAGAAGTTAGAAATGTATTTATCGTAGGATAAAGATCGTCGAAGAATTTGAACGATTATTTAATTATTCGCTATATTAATAAGCCACAACAGTGAGACTATCTTTAGCATTAGTTTCACACTACTACCCATGCTGTGTATTAGTTTTTCATTAAGCGTATGTCCGCGATAAATGCAACTTATCGATACATTTTCGCACTGGTCTCAAATCTTGCTATTGTAATAGCGATAATCGTGTTTCGTTACACTGCTATTGAAATTTCGCGAGGTTTCGTGTAACGTGCGTAATATATTAGGTGGTCCGAAAAGTTTCCTTAGTTTTATAAGGAAATAATGGATACGCAACATTTTTCGTTTTATATTATTTTATCGAATTAAGTATGATCCATTTTGTTCTATCAAGATAAAGATTACAACGTTCGGAAGATTAGGTTTCATGTTTATATAAAGATGCGTTGTTGTAAAAGACGTGTCTGTAAAAGAAAGACACTTTTCGAACAATCTAATATATATTCATATGAAAATTCTACGCTGGGTGTTGCAATACTCCGAAGGTGAAAAGTGAAAAGAGGGAACTAATTTATACTTGTTCCAAAATTGTAGAACCAGTATAATTATAACGCGGAAAATGTTACCAGATTGCTGATATTTATGCAAATCTATATTTTTAAAAATACAATTTAAAAAGTACTCCGTAGCAAGTTGTCGTAGCTTATTTATCAAGCATTATAGACAATATCATACTTCGGACATTGATATTTTATATGTTTTTTCATATTATAGGTCATTCTGTGCAACTTTCAAATTTTCTATAAATACTTAAAAATCTGCGGTCTAGCTGTTACGCAAAAATCGGGTACGCCACACAATGAAACAAAATTGCGACGAAAATGCATGCACCTAATCAAATTCTGCCACGTCGTATCTTGTAGCTCGTACCCGCACGAGAATTGAGAATTTTACAGCCGTTTTTTAATTATAAGATGCAGCGTAGCTTCGCATTCTTTCGCGTCTTTCCATCATTCTCGACACAATTAAGCACGACATTAATTAAGCGCGTCTCAAGCTTCGACAAAATACGAACAAAATTTCTTATCAGCGTGTGTCATTCTTTGGTTCATTTATCAAATGTCCAGCTGGACACATCGTAAAGTATAAATTAAATAATAAGAAAAAATTCTTTGGTTCGATTTTGTCTATGAATATTTCCTTAAAAGTTTGGAAAAAGAAAAAAGAAAGAAAGAAACGTAGAAAGAATGATAGAAAATCGAGGATCGCAGGCTGAGAGGATGAACGACTTATTTTCAAAATATAATTTCAAGTTTCCTGTTACATAAAATTTCCACACCTTCGTCGAACTTTGATCGATTGCTTCCTGTCTAAACGAAGCTTTATTATGATGCACGATTTTGTTATCAGTCACAGAAGAGGAAAGAAGAGCGGAAGATTTTCTATCGTATCGGAGCATATTGCGTAACGTTTCCGATAAGAGAAACGCAAACTCTCGATGCGGTTGTTTTCATCGCTTTCGTCTTTGCGCGTCGTTTCATTGATCCGATTCAACGAGCTTGTTGTACCTTCGATTCCATTAATAAGATATGATATTTCTTCTTATGTATTATTTATTATTATTTATTATTATTCATCGATATCTAATCAGTAAAGCTGCTGATATTTATACATCGGTGAATAATTTTAACGTACATGTAAGAATGTGCATTGCGTGCAAAAATATATGAAAATTATACGCGATAAATACGATAAATTTATTTCTATTAATTTTCCAGCCTTCGTGGCACTTGATAGTTAAGGAGAAGTATTTTAACATGGAATAGTTAGTGTAGCCTTCGTGGATCGGTGATAAATCCTCCGTGTTTTCTAAAGAAACTGATAATATTAGTGTAGCTATTAGTAGACCGCGGATGTGTACCTACACGAATTCATACTTTTATGAACATAATTAAAAATCCAAAACTTAAATAGAGCTTCGTTTCATTCAGTAAATATTATAAGCTATATTACATTTCGAATATTTTATATATTTCTCCATGTTATTACTACTATTATTATTTCGAATATTTTATGCATTACCGCATATTATTAGTACTATTATTTGTTTATTGTTAAGAGACGTAAAACCTAGCACAATATCTGTTACAAACGTGCACACTTGATGTAATTTTGATTTTTCAATTATACCAATACTATGTTACCATCGTGCCGGTGTAACGTCTATCTTACGGACTAGGTCAGCGGTTTTTAATCTGCGGTCTGCAGACCTCCGTGGGTCCGTCAAGTCCCCACTATGGGAATAAAAATATTTAATACGCGTATTTATTCATAACGGATCTGTTCTCTGCAAATTTGTTAATGAGCAGTTGACGAGTGTTTCAATCGTACATATTTGCCATATTACGGATTTCAGTGTTCAATTGAGTCATCGGGAGCCGCGATAGCGAAGAATTTAAAGGGAGCCCATAAACGAAAAGTTAACGCTTTACTGACCGCTAGCGGTTCAACAGCATACGCACGTCCGAACGACAGCTTAGGCGCAGATTCTCCCTGACGGCGGCTCTGTTTCGTTTTAAACTTTCCAATACCATTCTTTTCGTTCATCACAAACGGTATGTTTTTCAAATCGGTATAAAACTGTGGGAACTTACAAAGCAACGTAACTGACGCAACTGAACGAGGTACCTTAGTAGTAAATAACAAATTACTGCACAAATAACGAGGAGGATTGTCGGTGACAAAAAGCCGATTAATCGGCTATCGGTCGGTAAAGTGTTAAGAACTGGTGAACTAATGGAATAGAATGTAGCAACGTGCAATGTAATATATATATGTAATGTAATATGATATATAGTATACCACGCGGAATAACATAATATAGTATAGCATGAATGATAACAAGACAATAGATAAAACTAAAGCAGAGCGTATTTCAGAATTGAAGTCAAAGTTCTAGTGTCTTAATTCTCGGTCTTATCCTATCTTATTCTCAAAGATTTCTTTGCTTCCAATCTGAGTTAATATTGTTGCTGATACTATTCTTCTAGACAAAATGCCCTTAGTTTCGCGTATCCCTTAATTGTGTCGATTCTCATATTTGCTTCTCGTTGATTGTCTTTTCTGTGTTTGGTCACTGCTTGTTCGTTGGTGTATCTGGTCTGATTTCTTCGCGTATATGGGACATTAACGTAGTATACGCCGTTTGCTTTCTATTTCCCCTGTATATACGATGACCGAAATTTCCATAAAGACAAAGCTATATTTTTTTAGGTAAAATCTTATAATTATTTCAGCCTAATGACAAGTTTGGGTGTGTGATACCTTTTCGGGAATCCTACCAAAGAAACACACGTGTACGTAAATGGTTTTGCTGGCATTAACAAAAGGAAGCGAAGTTGCTATTTTTATTTGTCAATAGGACAACACTTGGTTCGCACATCGAATGCTTTAAGTTTCTTAAAATATTTATTCACTATTAATTTTTATTTTTATCCCGATTAAATTAAAGGTTTACTGAATACATAAATTTGTGTAGTTAGCGTAGTTATGACGCCAGTTCTGTTTAATTAACATTACTCTGCATAAACGATCAATGTTATTAATATTCTCTAAATGTGCAATAGGTGACAAAAACACGTATCTGAAAATCGAATAAAAAGATGTAAGATCGATTGACGATATATCGAACTATAAAGCTTATTTTCCATAAAAGTTGAGAAATATGACTACTCACCTTTTTACCTGCGGCCTTTACGTAAGATATCTAAAGTACAATGCTGGTTATAAAATCTCAATTTCTTCCATTTCTTTAACCTTATTCATAAAAGTGCGCAAAATTACATAAAGATTCGCAGTTTACTAATCATAAAAACAATAGAAGGTGTTTAATAAACATAAATCTAAGATTATAAAAATTTATGACCAAGAAGGATAAAGATAATACTTTCATTGTAAAATATAATTTTGATGTAAAATATAATTTTCATAGGAGAATGTTTCATGAATTTAGTTTGTTCATAAGTAAAGTGAGATAAATATGTTGAATCGTACTATAAACTGGAAAATATGTATATTTTATACAATAACGAACGAAGTATGAGTATTTAAAAATATACATATATGGATCGATTTATTTTTCATGTTACATCAACTACAAGGCCATTAATGATATAGTGTAGGAATATATAGCGCGTAATTGGATTAAATCAACGTTGCTGCATAATTTATTTTTTTTATGAATTTTAACATATCGTTAAAATGAAAATTTTTTAATCTTCTCTCCTTCAAATTATCATTAAGGAGTAATTTAGTCCAAGTATGAAGTCTTTGCAAAGTACTTTATTTCGAACAGTTTGGAACAAGATGGTCGTTATGATTAGTCACATTCTACGTTTTTAATATCGAAACGCAAGAAGAATACGAAAATCTCTTTTAAAAGAAAAAATAGAATTATACGCCCTATTCCAATTTCCTTATCGATGTACCTTTTGCCAACATATAGTATTTCCACAGCTATTCCTCCAGCTGCAAGAAAATTATTACAACCTTCCCCAAAAAATATTATAGCCCCTCCCCCCCCCCATACTGAACAATTTTCGTTAATAAATCTTTTTCATATCTTCAAAAATAATGTTTTCGATGCTCAAGTAAATTTTAATAATACACATTATATTATTATTATTACAGTATTACATTATACTATTACGTACACGCTATATATGTATATAGTATACGTAGATGTATATGTATATATATGCTATTATTATTACGGTATTACAATATATTATTACATACACACTACATATGTATATGTATATAGTGTATATATAAGCTATGGCATATATATACACATTATATTATTATTATCAGAATATTACATTATATTATTACATACACACTATATATATATATATATATATATATATATATATATATGCGCATTACGATCATTCATCAAATACCCGAACCAAATATAATAGAAGTATGTATATAGTCGAACGTGAGTACACATACGTCCCGAAGCTTAATTAGTTACTCAAACGAAACACGCAATGCAAACGTGGTAAGTTTATCGATTGTAATACTGTTGCCGTGTTACTAAACACCTATCCTATCCATTTGCTCGAATCAGATCCCGTATGGTGCCTTGTTTAATGTAATCGTTGAAGTCGATTCATTCGCCGATGAGAAATCGTATTAATTTCACAGTCTGTTTCCAGACATTTGCACAGTAACGAACTATTTGACTTAATTAAAAGACTCGTAAAGTTACGTGGCGTGAGCACGTTGATTCAGCAGAACGGGTTCCTCCGCGTTAATTTCTCTGCCTTCGGTTTCCGCACTTTGCAGTTCATTTTCTGTCTGGCTCTTTTTGCTAAATGTAGAAGGTGCCCATTTGGTATTCTTTTAAATCGTCGATTGATATCGTTAGGTCATAAACAGGCCGCGGAATAATATGAAACGATTAATATGGAAAGATCGGAAATTCACTTTGCGTCATTATTTTTGCGAATTATATTGCAAAACCTCAAAGCGATAGAAGCTGGGAAGAAAATACCGTAATTTTGAAAGTTGAACCTCGAAATAAATGTACGATTTTAAATTTGTCAAAATTTCTTTTTAAACGAATAGTGAGATAGAATTCGATTAATTAATCAAATGAAATATACGACATCAAAGCGCACTTCGATGATTGCAGAATAACATGTTACACATATACGCTCATAAGATTACTCAAAAGTATTCAGATACTTGCTTACTTGCGCCAAGACATATTTTTAATTACAAAACTACAGCCGAATTAGACGACGATTTCGTTCTTCACATAATCACCATAGCTACATAACATGCTGTAATAATAATAAAAATGTTTTATTAATACTTTAGGCTCATCGTCTGTTGCAAGGAGATCCTTGCATTCTTATTTATTTTCTTAATATTACTTATTCTTATTTATATTCTTATTTATTTTCTTAATATTATTACGAGCTATATTACTTTCTTACATAATAAGTTCTTATCAACTTGTTGAACTCTTAGTTACTATATTATATTTGCATTTTATTGTGTTATATTACTTACTTTTGTTTAATAATTAGTATGTATGTGTCCATCCTAGTGTATACAGTACAGCAACGTATTAAGTTTATTATTATTATTATTATTTAATTTGTACCTTACAATTTGTCCAGCTGGACATTTGACAAATACATATTAAGTGATCCCATAAGTAATGCGGTTTCTCCAAGAGTTTAGTTGAAAAGTGGTAACTGCTACTATTGAAGTTTTAAAAAATTATATTAAAACATTATTATACTGGAAATCACTTTGTCAACAAGGTAATTTGTTCTTTTAATCTGATTTTACTTTTTCTAATCTGCATTACTTATAGGATGAGTTAATATAAATGTAGCTGTATTCACATCTATATGTATCTATATGTAGCTGTATTTACATCTAAAAAGATAGTTTATTATTCATCTAAGTACAGTCTTCTGATCTTCGTGGTGGATTGCACATAATTGAAGATGTTTTTAGCCCCTTCTCTGGTCTCAGTGATTAGTACGTCGAACCAAGTGTCTGCTTTTTTCTCTACTTGCATACCATATTGTTGGTACCGAGAACATGCTGATATAAAATGCTTCAAGGTTTCTTTCCTTTACATAACTGGAATGCCTCTGCATCATTTATTTTTCTTCTTTCCTCCTTTTCCGCTAATATACTAAATTCATGCCTTCCAGCTAAACGTGTTTCGGCATCTGCTGTAGATTATTGGCAGTATGTCTAATTTATATAGCCTTCCCTGTTTGATTCTGTTAGGTCTTCCATACATTTATATTAGATCATCTTTAAATAATGCGATCATTGGTTTTCGTGTTGTCAGAAGGAAAATAAACAATTACCTGTTGATAATCGACCAGTGATAAATTTCCTCGTGTTTTTATAATTCACTATCTTTTCATGTAAAGTTATCCATTCTAATTTTTTAAAACTCCGACAGTAACAACTTCCATTGTTTTGAACTAACTCTAAGAAAAGCCGCATTACTTGTCGGATGACCCGATATATCGGACAATGCCTTGAGGCCAACGCTCCATCTCTGTCATCGACAAATGTTCCGACCTCGTTTTTGTTCCTGCTACGTAACATAATAGTAACATAATAGTACGTACATTATAAGTTGATTCAATCGATCTTCGAAAGTCAATATATAATAACAAAACTGACGTTCGTAATTGTCATATCTTACAGAACTATTTTACTACGTCACAAACTCTTTATCTCCAGATTTTTCAATCCTTGGATTATAATACAGATTGAGAAGGATCTTTTAAACTAAACGATAAAAATGCTAAAACAATCAATGATGTTCAAACAGCGAATGTACATATCATTATATACTATATAATATATAATTATTTTTTTACATACATTATATAAATACTAAAATAAAATTATTGCTGTGCTTTTTAATGCGCGATACAGATTTACATTCTGGTAATTCTCTATAAGAAGATGGTAAGCGTTGCTTCTAATTAATAATTCGTCATTAATTTCTATAGTTCGACCAGATTCACATACCGTTAGGATAAAATGATCGAAGTGTCTGGATACTTATAAATCGAATAACTCTTCATCCTAAAAAATAATAAAAAATATATCTAAAAAAGAGACGCTACTCTATAACTTACGAGCTTATGGACTAACCCACTAATTGATCTCGAAATCCTAAAAAATGGCGGGAAAATACTTGGTCTAACCTAAACCTAAACGAAGTTACAGTGAATTCGATATAAAAGACCATATTATTTTCCATGTTTAATGGAAAAAGTTTCGTAGCTGTTGACGATAAAGTTGATTTTGTAACGTTCCACGAGAATTTTCCGGGCATCTCCTAACCTCCGAATTAAGAGGTCATCGCATTGAGGTTATGTTGAACTAGAATTCTGAAATGACGAATGGTACACAGAAGTTTCACTTCGCCTTTACGACAGTTTGTTTTTCTTCGCTAAACGATAACACGTTCAGAACTTATCTACTCCAGAGCTTTTTAATTGTATTTCGCAGTCTATAAGTCCTCTGTAAATATGTAGACGTAGGCTACAAATAGATAAATATTGCGAGCGATGTAATTTTTCTTTAGATAAATTTATCTTTATTTATCGTGCATATTTTATTTTGGAAAATAATTAATTGATTGTTTGAAACTTCCCATGAAAGTAAATAAATGCGAATTGCTTAATCTCCGTAGATAACACGGTGTATGGTAGCAAGCGTATGCAAGTTATATTTCATGAAATATCTAGTTTTCAACGCTTCAACAGGCTGCTCAAATATTTTATCAATATTCGAAAGAATGCATGATATCCTGTTGCAAGATACATATTGATAAAGCGGAACATCATTTTATCTGTAAATAATCAAAATAAATAAGATTGTAAGACGACAGATTTATTTATTATTTATAATTTATTATTTTTCCATGGGAGAGAGGGAGGGAAGCGCCGAAGCGACCGAAGAAGAAAATCAGCTCGACTATCCGAGTAATATTACGATTTTCTTCGTGCATATTTTATAGATTGCTGAAGTTTATTATTAGACTTACACTACATATGTATTGCATCCATTTAAACATTGAAATGTACATATGCTACAATAAATTACTTACCATGCTATTTATTGGATTGGCAACTAAGTGATTGCGCATTTTGTCATTAGGTGGTAACGAAAAAATCTGCAATCACTTAGTTGCCAACCCAATATATTTTATCTTATTTTATATCTACGTTTCATTACTACATGCAAAATATAAAATGCTATCCGTTTCGATCACTTAACTTCGCAACTAATATGCGAGAAACGAATCAAATATACAGAGAATTTTATCACTCTGATTTATAGATAAGCATCGTTACCTTTACTTATCGATGTTTCAAGATAAATAGTTCAATGTAACTTGAAGCATTATTATAATGTATATACATGGGATTGTGAATTACGTATTGTTATAAATACAGTAGATAAGCAGTTAGAGAAATCCGGTAAGATCGCGGGAATTTATTTGTAAAGACAGGGTTTAAGATACAGCGACATGTTTACAAGCGGGTTCAATGTTCGCGGTACATATTTCGAATGCAGAGTATCGTACGTTACCAATTCCTAGGAAAGACGATAGAGCACAGTGATACGCATGTTCGCTTAAGTGACTTACAATTAGATAAAATACATTACATCAGCATATACTTGATGGCAGGGCTGGGTATTATCGAAATAAATTTTTATTCAAATAATTATCTTAACAAAATTTTGGTTTTATTTGCTTCTTATTCTGCTACTTTAAGATGCTCTGCATCTTAGATGATGCTATTTAAGTAACGATGTATCTGAAGACCAAATTATTTTATTATCTTGTTATATTATTTGACATTCAGATATTTGTTATTTGTCTTCACCGAGAAAATAATTTTCTTTCTATCGTGCTATGGAATATTCATCTCGAAACGCACACTTAATACGACGAGCATAGTGTGTAACGTTTCAAACATGATTCATTTCGTTAACAAAGTACTCGTCTCTCATTATGAGGTCCAGTTGAACGACTGTTTCGTTACTATTGCTTAATGGCGATGTGATTCGATCATCTGGTGAAATGTTCGAGTTGTATTAAGAGCGAATTTATAATAATTGGTATGTCTTTTACGTATAGGAAGAACTCCCGTTTCTTATTTTACGTTACTAAGATATTGGAATTTATATTTGCATTCGTTCTTATTTTGAAATAAACTTGTTTGTTATTTTATTTGCAGTGGTTACTTTTTATTTCAAATAAAAGGTAACAAAAGACTCTGCTTGACGCCTGAAAGCACTCGTTATTAAAGAATACAATGATATTAAAAAATAGATCGTAGATGACAGTAAAATAATATAATAGAACACTTGATATGTTCAGTATCTAAATTCATTTTTATTAATAAAGAATTCAAGAATCATATAAAAATTATATTACACAGGGTGAGGGCGATTCTACATGGAAAAACAAGTGGGAGATGTGCAACAAACATTTTTCATTTGAAGCTTCCTTACAGACAAATTCGAATTGGAAAATTTATCTAACATACGTGGATTTGGCTAATAAACAATTGGGTACGAGTAAACAACCAGCAGGAGGCATCATTTAAAAAAAAAAATTAATTTTCAAATCTCATTTTGTCAGAAACGAAGCATCCCATGGAAAAATTTTATTCTACATTTTCGACTCATTTTTATACGTAGAATAGCTTCCAGTCTGGAAGTAACCAACTTGAAACGTATACACAAATTTTCGATATAAACACGATTTTATCGAAAACGGAGCCTCGAATGAAAAATGCTTATTCCATAGTTTCAACTTATCTCCTCGTTCGAAATCACCTGCACCTGGTGAAAAAATGTACATTATTACGGCAAAACTGCAACCAGAATTATTACATCAACGCTACATTAACATATTTAATCGGTGAAATAAAAACAGAGCAAAAATAAGTGCTGCATAATTCAAGTCCTATCGTCTGTAATTATCATATTCCATTTCAAGTATATTCTACGCTTGATATTTTGTCAACGTAATCAATGGGTCAAGCTTGTCAACGTATTATCCTTATCATTGACTTATCGATCATAATCATCAGGTAGCGTGACCACAGCTGAAACTTCCCCGTGAAACTATGGCCACCGCGCGAGAGGCGTTCTTTCCCACTGCGAATTTCAGTTAGCAAGTTTGGAAACGGTATGAAAAGCAGAGAACCACTGCAGGCAGACAGTCGCTAGGTGTGTTACTATTCTCGGTCGGCGGCATTCCGATAAGCCGTGTGCCAAATCTCGGCCCAACACTGGACGAACGGAAACGTTCAAATCTAAGGGCGAAATTCTGCGTTTCTCGGATCATCTTTACCTTGTCTTCTTTCTCACGATGTACGCTATCGATCAGTTTAAGTATAAGCGACACTTTGGTAAATACGTAGTGACCAACTATGTGAATTACACCGATCTTAAGAAATGAAAAGTGAATTAGTAGTCGGAAGCATCGCTAACTATTTTCTTACAGAACTAGGATATAAATCTAAATTACATGTTAAACGTATTCGAACGCTTGGTAGATTTGCAGTAACCGTGTGCGGATTTTAAGAAACTGAAGAAATCAGTGATGAATGAGTAATTAGAAGCAACACTTGCTATCTTTTCATCGAATTTAGATATACATCTAAATTATATGTTAAACGTATACGAACACTTTGCTAGATTTATAGTAATTTACGTGAATTGTACGAAACTGAACAAATTAACAATGAATTAGTGATGAATTAGTCATTAGAAGCAACACTTACACTTACTTTACAGTTCGAAAAACATTATAGTGATACGTTTTAATATTTGTCATATGTACGTCTACAACAATGATCGACGCAATAGATTAATCGTGTCAAGTGACAGTCAGTAGCTCGCGAAAGTATTTCTACGCTTTGTCGATATCTTTTATAATCATATCACGTGTGTTATTGGAAACATTTGGAAATTTAATTAGCACTGTAATGACATCCAATTATCACTATTACATTGGCAAAATTTTAAATAATTTTGAAAATATATAGAAATTACAACATATTTAATAGTTATATATTTAAGTATAGTATAAAAGTTTTTTTTTACGTATATTTAAACATATTAAAAAAGACAATCATGCGCAATATAAACAAGTCTCAGTATTTAATAAAACCATCGTTAACACTTATTATATGTTTTAAAGTGACTTTTCGTATTGTATACTAATTCTTTTTTAAATATAAGTTCGCAGTTAATATGTTGCAACTTCTATATACGCACATAGAAGTTAATTTAATTTTCAGATTAAATTCAGTATGATATTGACAGTTGCATCTAGTTATAACGCTGATCAAATATTAAAATGTTTTATATAACACGTACAATATGCGCATGAAAATTTTCCATAGTAAATGTAATTCAAATGTCACTGGTCGTATTAACAACGAAAGCTTTTCTATCGGCTTAGAAGACTCTTCCTAATCTGTCTCGTGATTAAAAATTAAATAATTTGAAGATAAAAAGCTTGTCGACTAATAAGATAATTCTCTAGGATATGACAATTACAAATGCCAATTTCTTGCTTGATATTCATTTTCGAAAATCAATTCATAATATATTACAAATTAATTCAATCGATTTGTAATATATTATTATTCGTATGTGTGATGGTTACGGAGAGCAAAATCATCGCAACTTGATTTGACTGTAGTTTTGTAATTGAAATATGTCCAGTGAAAATTAAACAATACTTTTAAGCGGTGGTGTATGTTGTCCATCATGAGATCGTGGCAGTTAATTATAAATAGCATCGTTATTAATTGCGCACGTTCGAGAAATTAATTATTAGCACTTTTGTTGTCTTATTTTAATATCCTTAGATCGAACAGTATCGAAGAGAAGAAAGAAAGGAGTAAGGAAGTTCCTCAATCATCATCGTGCGTTAAATAGAGTGTCAATAAAATGTTTATTACTTAAGTATTGCTGTATGTATTGTCGAGGACAAATTATATCGTTACGTAAATATATAAACATAGGAGCATGTGTTTTGAAAATATTTTAACAGTTTATCTAATTAAGCTAAAATTTGATCATTCGCATTTTTTATCAGTGGTTATGACATCATTTAGGTTTTCCTTGTAACTTGTTCCAACTCGTTCTACTCGATTATTCCAATCAATTAAAATATTCAACTATCATACAACATCAGAGAATTAACATTGGAGCTGATTGAATAAAATTATGCAATTTACGATACGCGCGTTTATGTAGTTTGCGATGTACATCAATATGTGTTTATAATATTTTTCAAATATTCGTTGTTACCTTCGTTTGCCACTCGTTATTACGTTATCAGTTTCAATATACGCTAATTGCACAAGCAAAGCTGAAACCTAAGCGAAGAAAAAAAGGAAGACGTTGGAAAATTATTGAGAATCTTGTCACGCGTCTTCCTATTTATTTATGTAATCAGTCAGTGAACAGTGTAGGAACATGTGTGCATCTCATATTGTTGCATTCTGTCCACCTGGTACACTGACATCACATTCAGGAGCCGAAGGTTCGATGACCTTAACAACCGACGAGTTCTCACTCGCAGAAAGCTACTTTTGTCGTTCTCTTTTCAACCGCCTACCATAGACGCATGTACCGCTTCGTTGCGGCTTACGTAAAACGTTCGTTCGATATTTTTAGCTTTATAAGAGAAACCGACGTCTTGTTCCGTATTTCCAAAATACAAATAGGAAACGAGCGCATCTTCTCCATAATAAAGCCTCTCCTTGCCAGCAAATAGTTACGTTGCCCAAGCAAATTCGACGAATGGAATAGAAAATACGGTTCCGTAGCTATGAGATATCGCGTGTATTAATTTTATAGACACGCGCACAGGCTCACGAAAGTATTCCGTAAAAGTAACCGAATATCCTAATATCCAAATAGCCTGATATCCAAAAGCTCTGTTATTCGAACGTTTCCCAGTAATGGATGCCTTTTTCCGTGTCACATATTTTTGCGAATGTTCATGCATAGAGCGTACTCTTTCCTTCGTTCGATCGAGCGAATTCGAATTGTGAGAATTTAGAATGAAATTAATAGCGTTCTATTCAAATATCGAGAGGAAATACGACGACGTCATTGAAAAACTGGAAACTGGCGTAAGTGCGACAGAATTAACACGTGATGTTGGAAACTAGAAGCACGATATTGAAAATTATTTAGGACGCGTAGATTTCCCGGACACTGGCAACCGTAGAAAAACCTTAAATATAGCGACGCGACGAAACGGTTTCATCGCGATAAACGCGACAATAATGACGATTTTATGCGAACGCAGAAGACAGCAAACGAAAGTGGTGACGAAGAGGTGCCTTCTCGTGCCGAAGCATTCGTGACATTCAAAAAAGAGCTTCGATGGTTCGAAGTACAAAGTGAATGTAACTCTACGCAGTTATACCTACGTTAAAAGAATCATGTGACTTTGCAGCCACGGGGATACGGGATCCATAAATATTTCAAGAGTCTGTCAATTGATCTTCATCTGTATTCGAATCAATGAGATTTCGCATAGGAAAAGTGATTGTTCTATTATTCGAACAGTTTCCCTTTCCTCTTAGATCGGACAAGGCAAGCTCTACTGTATATAATAATAATAATAATAATAATAATATTTATTACGTATGAGACTTCACGTCTATTACAATAATAGTCTACTTTTTGGCACAGCGAATTAGTTTCCTTAGTATACATTTTCTTATCTTAGGTATAGTTATTCTATTTTTATAGCATAGGCAGATATAACTCTTTCGATTAATATACCCGTATTGTGTGTAATATCTCAGTTTAAATTGGGTTGGACAGAAAGTTCATTCCTTTTTTCGTAGCAAGATAGATCGGAGTTTAAACAATAACTATTAGCCTCGATTTAATTGGTCCAACCTTAATCGTTGATTAATTAACAGACAACAACCGGCCAGAGTGTAAAACAAACATTTTTGGAAGTACTTGTTTCTTGTTGACCTGGCACAAGTTCAAACATGGCTCACTAACGCAACGCAATGTCACACGTGTCAATCGTCATACGATAAAAGTTAATGCAACTTGGACAGCTAGTTGTACCTCATCTACCATATTCTTCCGATCTTACACGCTAAGGCTATCATTATTCCGCTCGTTGCGAAACTACCTCAACAATGAGAACTTGTCTTCTTTGGAAGACTGGAAAAACGGAGTGGAACGTTTCTTTTTCTCGGAAGACCAAGCAATTCTACGCCGATGGAATAACGAAGCTACCGCGAAGGTGGCGAAAAGTCATCGAAAGGAATGGCGCATACATCGATTGAAAACGATACACGTAAAGGGGAAAGCACGTCCTTCGGTTTGACCGTAAAAACGAAACGAACTTTCCGTTCAAATTGATTGAAGTTACAAGATATTTATATTATTTATACACAAGTATACAGAGTGGATCTGCACGTGAAAACAATGAAAAATAATTCATACGGATGTATGACCATGTTTGACCTTGTTTGCCAACTATTAGCCAGTTTTATGTCGAAAGAATTCTCTATCGGGAGATAGAGAAGTAGTTGAACTAATTTCACCTATCTATTTACCGAAAGAACTCAATATTCGACGTTGAATTCCTTGTATTTGAATTCTGTAAACTTCTCTTCTCTATTCTTTTTTCTTTTTTTTGTTTTGGTTCCCAAATGCTACAGGACGCCTTGTATATTTCACATAGTAGATCGTCCATTAGATTAATAAATCTTAAAATACCGATTCGACCATATTTAATACTTATTACATGTTTAAAACGGCTATTCATAGTATATACTAATTTTTTGAGGGAATGCACGTTTGCAAATAAATATCTTCTAATTTCTATGTACATTTTCAGATTAGTTTCGAGCTTGATCAATATAGTGATAACAGTCATATCTCACTGTATCTTGTTTGATGACTTTCATGAAAATGAATTTAGAATGACAGGTTAAGGTGTTAACACTTAAACAATTAATAGATAATGCAGTTAGTTACTAACTGCATAGTATAGAGATCAATACTCTTATAATACTAATACGGAAATATTATATATAATTGAGGTTAGATACGGGTATACGGTTTTTTAAAATATACGGGTATACGGTATATTTAAAATATAACGATATATAATGAATCGATTTGCGTAAAAGACGTAACAATATTTTTGTATCTCGTATCGAAAGCAAATAATAAACAAACAAGAATTTCTATTTGGTATACATGTTCTTTAAAGAGTGTAAATAAACTTCATGAATTTTTCCAAAAAAATATGAATATATGTGTGTGTGTATTATACAATTGAGGTTAGGAACGAATATCCACAATATTCACAATAAACGATCCAATCTATAACAATAATTAATTTGTCCAGGCAAAAACATAAAATCTTCGTATCTTGCATGCAAAGTAAATAATTACGTAGCCGGTAAAAGAGTCTGATTTGTACATTATATGTAAACGTTTTTCAAAAAATGTAAATAAGTTTTATGAATTCTTCCAAAAAATATACCAACGTATATAACGCGAAGAAAATGTTTACTTCGAAACATAAAGGAGATTGAATAAAACATCTTCGATCGAGAGGAGAGATAACCAAAAACATCTCTCGTAACAGTTTATAAATTGATATTCAAATCTTACGTAGTAGAATGCGAGAGTATGTAGAACGCTATCCCTAATCGGCATGTAAAACCTGTATCCTCTTAGGCCTTGTAGCGAAACACGCGAAAGAGGTTGATTGTAGGTATCGATCTTTAAACGAAGAATCTATGTTTATGACCACGCAGACATGCGCCCTAGTCTCGACCTAAATAATCATGCACGCAACGTTCCAGGAACGTAAACAAACACATGCAGCTACCGTAATATAAGACGGCTGCATCGATGGTGTTACCGAAACACGTAATCATTAGAAAAATACGTTTCTTTTGTAGATAACGCCATGCAACACCCCGGCCACACCACCAAATTTCCCTGACGCGCTTTTGGCGTTCTCCAAAATGTCCGCAGGCGACAAAACTCCATCAGGTGAGTTTTGCTTTACGTTATTTATTTATTTATATTTATTATACATATATATTTTTTATATTTATTTATTTATACCATTTATATTTACTTTACATTGGACATGGTGTCACCGAACTGTTGGTACAAGCTGAAAGGATGGAAGAAAATCTATATTAAAAAATATGTCGAAAATGTGGGATGACACTGTTTCGTACGGAGCTTCATTTTCGAAAAAATCTAGTTTGAAAATCAAGTATGCTTGAATATGGCTATAATACCGGACTAGACGGAAATAAATAATCAATAGCAGGACATTTTAGATGCGAAATTAAGTCGAAAATGTAGAATAAATTTTTCTCACAAGACTCTTTGTCCTCGAGAAAAATAAAAAGATCATAGACGTGTACTAAATCATAGGCCAGTTCTTAACTAAGCATGTTAATATCCTTATTTTCTTGAAAATGAAGCCTTATAGGAAACAATTTCGTTGCATGTTTCTCACTTATTTTCGCATCTAGAACAACCTCCTACCGATTATTTACTTATATCCAGTCGATAATTAATTAATTAATTGTCAAGTGACAAACCTGCCGCGCTTGCGACCATATGCTAGCCAGCATTAGTCTTACTACTTTGGACTACGGGAGAAAAGTATATGACGTTTCATTTGTACGTAAAGCACATGGCCTAATGACCTGTCCTGACATTATAGAGAAATTTAAACTTAATGTTCCATCGAAAAACTTACGTCATCCTGAGCTATTGCGAGTTGAACGTCGTCGTACATTGTACGGTTATTTTAGCCGCCTCAACCTTATGATACTACATGCCAATAGTGCATATACATCCAGTGATCTTTATTCTGCAACCATCTCGCTTACTTAAATTCCAACGATCTCCTATATCGCTATAGATCTTGTCTGTCTCCTTGTTTTTGTTCTTATTCTGTTAGTTGGCAATTCTTGACACTATGTTCTATTTAAAAATACTTAGCTATTTTTTGTTAATCGCACATTAGCCAGAACCGATCCTAGCTATTAAGTACATAATAACTATAATTATTAATCGATTACTCACTTACTTCCGCATCTTTCCTCTTTTGTATTGCTAATAAGTTTTCTTGACACACACACACACACACACACACACGATATAATAAATAGAATAAAACAAAATAAATGTTCAAACTCGATTTTCTCGAGAATAAAATCTCGGACAAAAAATGTCATTCTACACTTTCGATTTGTTTCTGCATGTAAATTCGCTTTCTTTCGGTTTGTACCATCAATTCTGTAACGCCCTGTATATTTATTTTATATACAGCATATCTCAACTAAATGAGATCGTCTATATACTTACGACTGTATCAAGAAACTTTCCAGGACAAAGTTAAGCTACCTCAAGGGGCACATGTAACGATGGAAAGAATTTTTTCTCTAGTTTACTTCTTTAGGAGATTTCAATATATATACATTTTCACATTCTTATATGCATGCTATGTATTTTTTTACACCAGTTGACGTGATTTTTCATTCTCTGTACAAAAGCATCGAAAAAAGTATGTCTGGAAATGCACAGTTTAAAAGATATTTCGATTTTAATTTCGTTAAAATGTACTGTATGAAAGACCAGGAAAACATAGATAAAAGAGTGTTCGCGTCTTTCCTTGTCTCTCATACGCCGAGCTTTACAAAATTCAAGTTGCCGGTATCTTTCGAAATGAGCATTTTCAGACACGAGAATCTTCAATACTTTTGTATAGAGAATAAAAAATCACATCCGCCGCTGTAAAAAAAATATATAGAGATGTATATAAAAATATACCGCTATGCTTGAGATCTCGTGGAGAAACGACCTCGAGAAAAAATTATTTCCACCATTACACGTGCTCCTTGAAACAGTTTAACTTGCTTTTATTTATTTTATTTTCTGTTAATCTAACTTAGCTTTTTCATACAATCGTAAATAAGACAGATATCTAGGTGATTCCATTTAACTGAGACAACCTGTATTATTTATTTTTTCTTTCTTTTTTATAATATATTTATACCTAATAAATGACTTTTTCATATCGAAAAATTGTTCAGATATTTGTAATTTCCCGTTGTATGCATCTTTTCAGTGATTTAATATTTCGTATAGTAATCTTTAGAAGTAAAATGACGTTATTAAATAGAATGCGGGTTTTTATACAAATTCATAGTTTTATCAAGCTGATTAAAAAAATAAAACCTAAACAAAAATTTGTCTCACCTACTAAATATTGCAACGTGTACTTTGCTTTGTATATCTGATGCATTTTTTCATATTACGCGCATTCTGTAAATTTTTCCTTAACAAGCTATTAAGATACAGTTGTGTACAGAAATTTTCAGTCGACTTTAAACTTTTCGCTTCACACCCCAAAAGTGATGTACGAAATTTTAACTGATATTACATAACAATGTTTATTTGTCACATTGCTTCCTTCTATCTCCCATGCCCCTCTATCCAATTATTGTTAGTTATAATTCGTTTTGATATTAATTTTACAATCAGGAGAATATGCCACTATAATAATGAGATAGATCACAATTTTAGCTGTCTGTTTATATCGCAGTAGCGTGCAACATTTTAAACGGTTCCTCCGCAAACACAACGCGAAAATGCATTGCCATTTTTCTTTGAAGCACGGTTTACGTTCGCTATGTTATTTTCCTTCCGGCGCGAGAATAGTTTTCAACTGCATTGCGCATACTAATCAATTTATATGGATGGAAGAGTACGTTCCTATACTTTGTAAGTCTTGGACGTTATTCCGTAACTGCGCTCTTATGATCCTTCGTGTCTAACTTAGAATTGCATAAATTATCACGCGATTACGATTTCCAAGAATTTTATTATCTATCGACCTTTTTTAGCTCTTTGTTTATGCAGAGAAATTTTTATACGACTAAGATACCAAACAATACGTTTTATTTTTAATTGATGTTGCATTAACGCAACATTTCATTCATCATTTTTTTCAATTTATATCATTGAATTTTATTTCTTTCAAACGCTAAACAACATACACTTCGCTTATCTTCCAGCCAATCTACGTTAGAGGAATCTTATTTTTCTAATTCCGTTTTACTGTTGCGAAAAAGGAATTCCAAATATTCCTCTCTTCCGATATCTTTCTCGTCGTTGTTTCTTTTCCTGTCCACATTTTTTCATTCCGTTGACTCATTCTTAAAGATTCATTCTGTAAAGTTCGGAGCTACTCGAACATCTACAGCAGCGTAATAAATTATTTTTCCTTTTTTCCAAATCACAGAAATTCTCTTCGCATATTATCTGATTTATGTAGCGAGCTTCCACAAAAAGTATTTTACGCCGCGTTTACGTAACTTTTATGCGTTATTTCGTTACTCAATCTTTAACGAGTTAAGGTAACACCTAAATATCTGTATATTATATATTATATCTGTATATTATATATTATTATATCTAATAATGCAACGTACAAAAATATATAGTTAATATGATCCAAAGCATCTACAAACTTTCGAAGAGACGTTAACGTTGACACTGCTAATTCTGATTTAGCATACCATTATGTAACAAATTTAATACGCTTATGAAATGTGACGATTTTCTACGAAGATAATTTATGTCCTACGGAATCTTAGATGGTATTAAACGTAAGCACTTGAAATTTGTCAGTGTTATGCAATTCTAAGAAACATTTTATTTAGTTCTGTAAGAAATATATACCGTGGTGAGAGATAAAAGTATTCGTACAGTCGATTTATTGCAGAAATAGAAAGAGATGTTATTGACTTTATGGGAGCAATCGATGTGCACGTTATATTTTGCACCAATGTTTCGTAGACGTTGCGGTCTACTTCTTCGTGAAAGAACATGTTATTGTATCTTACGTATCTACGGTCACTAGCAGTAATAAATATGCAGGATCAAAAGTTAATCCATAAACGTCACGTAACATTGAGAAACGTCTTTGTTAAATTACGCTTTTATAAATTGAAATTAGAAACACAAATGGCGTGAATCATCGGGGGCTCGCACCTTTTTCTTTACAATCAGGCGGCGTGATCCACCGGTGGCCCACGCTGTCAAATAGAAATGCGGATTGTGGCACACCGGTGGCTCACGCCAGGTTCAACGTGTTAATGACAATACAGATATCAATTAATAGCATCGTATCTTGCTATCTCGTATCTCAGAAAATGTTACAATCGCGTATGAATTTTATCTCATTATCTTTTTGTATTTTTGTATATTTTTCTACTTATTATTTCTTTGAATTTTTCTACTTACCACTTCCTTGTATTTTTATCCTCCTTTATCTTTTCATTTAAATTGTACGAGTATCCTCCTTCCTCGCTGTACGTTTACTACAAAACATATTCACACATTCATAAAGTAATTTATTATAAAGTAATTGAGAAATTTGCAAATCTGTAACACAATCTGAATAATATAAATCAAGCTTGTTTATTTCAGTCACGGAGATCACATGCTTTTCGTGCATCATATTCTTCGTAAAAACAAAGTATTATTATTTTTCATAACTCGATTATTTATTTCGAAGTTAATTTGTTTAAGGGCTTGTAAAAATTATTCCATGCGCTATTAATTAACAGCAGCAATTTATCACGATGCGATAAATTATTGTCTGTTTGGAAACAATCGATTCGCGGAACTTCGCTGACTGAGGGCTTTTTTACTTCAAGTCCATTAAGTCCACAAATATCTTTATCGCCTTTCTTTAATCCATTAAGGGCCAAGTAGTAAAATAACGAACAAAAGTTGCGGAAACGCGTAACGTTATCGCAAGGTATAAAGAACGTAACTTACGTATTGTTTCAACTTCGTAAAAATAAAAAGAAAAAACGCATACTTTACAGAAGCCCGCTATGCAAATCAAAAACTTTAAAGAAATTTTTATTATTTTCCTTTAAATAATTCAATCTCTTCGAATTTCATATCATCGAGGAGCCTGACTAGAAGAAGAAACAGTAGCGAAAAAATCTGAAGCAAATTGTTGGAATTTATGTCATAGAATAAATAAAGAGATGAAACCTTTGAACAGGTGCTTATAGGAATCGGAAGATTACAAAAAGCGCAATAAACTCGATCATGTAAATTGACCAAAAAACAATGACAGATGATACATTGGATAGAGGCAACGGTGGTTCTTAATTGGCCAATGTTCTTTGAATATTTTCATTGCGCGTTCCAGACAGCATTTAATAAGTCAAACTCTCCGTTATTTTTAACGCGAGACATTCTCATAAACAGTGAAGAAAAATTAGCAAGCTCTTAGAACAGCGATTTCCTAGGCATTCTATAACCTTTTCTTAAAAGAATCACAGTGAGAAATACTCACGACACGTTACAAAAGAAAATACAAAGGAATGTGCTATAGCTAGAACGGACTAATTAGTTCTAGAATCTTGTTCATTGTAATAGTGCCATTTCGCTTTAGCATATGTAAAAATACAGGTACATGTATATTGTACGCGTATATACACCGGTTCCTGGAAGTATTTAAACATTTATCACAGAAAACATATATTTCTATTGTATATGCTATGCAAAATAGCACATTCTTTTATATGCTAGTGCATATTTTTTTTCTATTTCATAGCACTGACTCATAATTTCATTAGCACTGTAATAAGACACGATTATCATGGTTATTATATTGATAAAATTTGAGACCAATGTGGAGATGCACAGTAGCTAATAAAAGTATTTAATCATTCATTATACAAAAATTGTATGTGTACACTAAATTGTGTGTATTATATACATAAAATTATGTTGGTATTGTTATGAGACACGATTATTATATTGATAGAATTTGAGACCAATCTGGAGATGCACAATAGCTAATGAAAGTATTTAATCATTCATTATACAAAAATTGTATGTGTACACTAAATTGTGTGTATTATATACATAAAGTTATGAGACAGGATTATTGCGATTATTATATTGATAGAATTTAAAACCAATGTGGAGATGTACAATGGCTCATAAAAATATTCCAACACTTAGCTTCCGCAGAAAACCTTTATGTATATATATATAACCATATTTACTATATACATAAAATGTTGTTAATATACATAAAAGTTGTTATGGGACACGATTATCATGATTATTGTATTGATAACATTTGAAACCGGTCCAGAGATGTACAGTGGCTCGTGAAAGTATTTAATTACTCACCACAGAAAAATGTAATATATATATACATATATGTTTATATATATACATGTACGTGTTATATAGAGAAATGTGAGTTAAATTGGAAGTGTAAATGGTAAATTGGTTCTTCGATTGCAGGAATGTCGCCGAGCCAAAATGGATTGCATCAGAACTCGATGCAGATGGGGATGGCGGCGCAACACCACGGAGGACGATGTAGCGTGACCGGGAACACGCAACAGCAAACGCAAAGTCAACAATTGGGCCTAGGCGAGCCGCAAAGATAAAAGAGACTTGCGATTCGGCGGCCCGTGCGCAAGATCCCGAGGTCGCACGATGTGCACGTAAACGGTGTTTAAAAACAGGAGGCAATGGTTTATAAAAGATCGACTGACTCGCCAGTGTTACACGCTGCGTAACCACGAGAGCGATTTATTAGCCGAGATTCACGCGCTCGTATCTCCTCATCCCTAGAAGAAGGACGCATGATTTTCCTGCAAAGAAAACAAACAAAAAATCTCGTGCGCAAAGAAAGAAAAACGCAGATTAATCATTTAGGACGTGCACGTCTCTAGAAGAAAACAAGATCTCCCTCTATCTGTAATAGAAAGGAATCCTCATCTTTATCCTCATTGAATTGCACGATATACGTACGTGGATCTCTAGAGTAGCCGATACGACCCTCGTTTATTCTTGTTATTCTTTGATATATACATATATATATATACATATATATGGTGTACATCGAAACACAATACGTCGATCACGATCGAGCCTCTTCAGGACCTCTCGAAAAGAAACAAAAAAAAGCTCTTCTCTTCTTCCGTCGGATTATTCTGGTGATACGAGTAAGAGAGGGGGGAAGGGGGAAGAAAGAAGGGGGGAAAAAGAAAACACACGGAGAAGAAGGAAGAACACGAGAACGGAAGTTGCAAAGACTATTTTTTATTTTTTTCTTTCTCATTTCCTTTCCAAACGTGCTGCTGGGACGGTAGTTCCTATGGTTATGAAAGACAGCGATACTCTCCTTAGCGTTTATGAAATTAGTATGCGTCCAGAATGCCGCTTGATGTAAATGAGTAGCGAGAAGCCTCCTCCACCGTCCCGAGTATCTTCCTTGTTGTTTCTCGATCTACAGACTCGCGGCTAGATAGGAAACATTTGCGGTTCGTGGGCCGCGGAAGTCAATGAGAAATCGAATACCACTTCCACACCATAGTACAAAAAATTGCCGGCACTGGATAGCGCTTAGCGATGAATGTTAGTTTATGTTTATTTTATTTCCTTTTCTTTCTCCTTTTTTTCTCTTTCTTTGGTAGTCGAACAAGATACATTGTGAATGTAATTCGATCCGGTTAACTATGAGTTGAAAAAAGGTTATTGTACTCGTATTTCTTGTCGTCTGTTTTGTTTTTGATGACGATCGAATTTGAAACAGAGACTTTTATGTAAAATCCGATCATTGTCGGTATTGTTTTATAATGATAGTAATAATATAAAATGTCTAACGAAAGGTTGAAAAAGAAAAAAAAAAGAATTGTTCATGCTCAACGTGACAAGAGCAATGAATAGAAACACGAGGCTAATATTATAATGAATGCGAAATTATGACGAATTATGTAAAAAATTGTAAAAAGGAATTTACTGATTATGTAATGTCCACTAAGTATTTATGTAAAGTTACTCGAAGAATTATATATGTATACATTTCTTAAAACGTCGTTTACACGAGAATATCACTTGCTCAGATAGTATATCCAGTGTAGGTCATTTTTGTTCTACGAGGAAAAAGGCAGTGGAGCCATATTAGCTGAGCTGTTTCATCGTCAATTGAATTTATAAATAGGAATACAAATAGGAATTTCGTACTACTTCACATGTGAAATGATTTGATCCTAGAGTTCGTGTTATTCGCAGAAATTCTTGTACGACAGCTTATTGTAATTTACCTAACCAGTATATAATAAAACTGTTTTCCATTTCAATCAATCACTCTTATATAGATATCGGTAATCGATTACGTATATCTAAAGTTTAGTTTCATTTTCGCTCCGAACAATCTTTTTCTCACGATAGTTTACTTAATCGCGCGATGCATCTACTATCGATTCGTATTTAGTTTCAAACAAATGAAAGACATTTTATTATCCCTCTCTGAATAAACATAGAATGTTGAAATACATCACCCAGTTGCAAATTTCTTACCTACAGTAATTAATAAAGTCATAGTCTCGAAAGATACAAGGGACATTATGATCAGTATAATCTAATTTTTAAAGATGGAATAGTTCAAGTATTCGAGTTTCGCTGCAGCTTCATCATTATGCATTCATTTATGTAAATATGGTAGAAATGATGTTATGCGAAAATTGAGTATGAGATGTTTTTCTGTAAGGTATACGCTTTAATGTCTTTTTTTTGTGTTTGTAACGTATAGATCAGTGTCGTATAATGTATTATAATTTATACGTTATTATATTTTTCTTTTGTGACCTGATCATAAGATATATACGGTATATTAAAATTATGTATTGGTATGACAAGATATTTTTTTTAGAAAAATTTTGTTCATTTTAAATACATAGAAATTTTGTAACACTGATCTAAACTATTATGAAAATACTATTATGTTATGAAACTCTTATTATTACTAAAATTATTATTATTGTTTATTTGACTATCAATGATAATAAATAATGTTTATGTACATAATTTTGAAAATTGATCTAAATAAAACATTAATAATGGTGCTTTCATAGACTTTTATATAATTTTACGTAATTCTCATTCACGCCCTTTGTGCTTCGAACTTGGAAAGACAATTCGCTTGGATTCGCTTTAATATTAACGTATTATGTACATGTAATACAATGACCAATATATTAATAAATCCAAATACAAGCGACATAATTTGAATGTTACATCGCTATATAAATTATGAGATTAAAACTGTACAATGAGACTTTTCGTTATCATAATGGTAACATATTTTTATCACTTTTCCATTACAAAATATCGTAACGTCGACTAGTAAAAACAAAATTCTATAAATTATTAATATCCAATTACGTATCTTTATATGCAACACTGATTGTTACATTTATGTCAGCTGCATAGAAAATATATATACGATATGTTTAATATACAGTATTTGTGAAAAATTGGAAATCTCACTATGTGAAGGTCATATTTATCATGTTTCTACTCCTCTACCTAAGCCAGACCACCTGTCCGGTACAGGTAAGAAATATCGGTGCATAGCGGCTATGAAACGAGCTCGATATTCTTCTGGTGATATTATTGTTGGCAATTTTCCCTGACCACCTAGTATGCCCGTTTTCTTCACCATTGTTTCTAATTTCTTGTCCCAAGTAAACGTTCGTATATAATCTGTAATTATAATAATAATTCCAAGATATCTTGTACCTAAAAATGTTACATTCATAATTCTCTAAACTTACCTATTATACCTAAGACGAGTTCATCTGAATTTGGTTCTAAACCTACTAATAGTGAATAATCCATCACAGAATTATCAGCCAGGAATTTTGTGTCTTGTTCAATAGCTTTATTTAAAACCGCTTTGGAATGTGATCTAATATAGAGCGGCGAATCACAGCTCACTAGAAATATATCTTATATGTATTTGACTGAGAAATTTTTTATACATATATCTATATAAAATATTATTAGCACAACACCACTTACTGTTCAATAAATTTTCATCGAGCAATACTAGTTCTCCTTCGTGACACGTATCATCAGGATTTACAAGACGATTTCTCATTGATCCCTTCAAATCAAATTTGTCCGTTATCGTTCTGTTGTAAAATAAGTTCTCCATCACTAATACACTAGTTCGAAGTGCTGCGTTTGTTGTATTGTTTTTAAAAGATACTCTGTAAACGCCGACTATCTTTCCCAACAATGTCGGCTGCTTAGTCTGTTGACATTTCTCCATATAGGAAAAGTAATTTGGTGCAAAATCAAGAAATATTTGCATTTCTAGTCTAGACATCTCTTTTATAATAAACCTATCGTCTGTAACAAATAATATATCGACCAAGAAAATTAATACATAAAGAAGTTTATTTCGTACTTTATTACGTAACGTAAACATATACGTATATTCATATAATATTATACCTCGACTTTTGCAGAAACTGCTTCCGCTTTTTCCACCTCTTGCAGCCCATTGTACACTTCGACATAAACTTCTTGTAAAACCATCCTCTCCACATGGTAAAACATTTTCTCTGAAAGCAGCAAATTGTGCAGCGAAATATATTCTACAATAGAAATTTGTCGTTGCGTCGTTAAATTGAACTTCGATGTAATTTTGTTGTTTTGTTGTTTTCTTATCCTCATCCGTGTCTGTTGTCGTTGATGGATTTTGTATGCTAGAATCTGTATTTGAAATAGTTTTATCAGAGTCTAAGGGACTTGCAGGATTTGGACTATTTCCTCGGAAAAATGACAAAACAGATGGCCGCTTAAATTCTCCAGATTGGATCACATCAGGAAGATTCTCTTTATTTTCGGGGAATTTACGCTTATTCAAGGGACTAGGATTTAAATCAGGTCCTTTCGTCGTACGCATTAATTCCTGAAGTACATGTTTATAGTCGTGTGAATCTAGTGCATATGCGATTATAGATGAAGGCTCTGATTCATATACCACTATAGGTACAACTGATCTGTAAAACAAAGATATTTTAGAATATTAACTAATTATGTACAATTATTTTCTAACATACTAAATATATAGAAATGTTTTAATATAATCAACAAACCCAAGAGGAAGTAAATGATGTTCTAAAGTTCCTAAAGGATTTACTATTGGCTGAGTAACAGGAACGGAAGGTAATAGTTGTGATAGAATAGTCTTTTTCTTTTTCTTTTTATCTGGCATGTCATCAAAAGTAATAGGCAGAACATCAGAATGTGATCTTTGATGCATTTTTGGAGATTCTTGAATGATAACAATGTCTTCAGGATTATTATTTTCTAAGACTTCGTTGTCTGAATTTTCTAAACCTTCCATTCCTTGTAAGTCATTTTGTGCAGCAGCAATGGCATCAACAGCATTATAGTCCGCTGACATAGGACTTAAATCTTCTAACTGCGATTCTGATGCAGTATCTTCTGTTATATATCCATCTGTATCAATTATACTATTACTTCCAGTCGTCAACGATCGTTCAGTAAATCGTCTTGGTCTTTCATCCTTCTTTTTAACGGACATTTCCAAGATATTTGCATTCCAAGTAAATACAACTTCTGATATTATTCGTTTGAGGATTACTATCCCATCTTCAATTCTAAACATTAGAGCTTGAACTTGCTTTTCAGATACTTTCCCTTCAAGTTTTTTGTTCTCTAAAGTGGGGGACGTCAATTTCAACTGAATTTCTTCAATTTTATTTTTGAAATACTGTTGGTCCTTAGATAGCTGCTGTTTAATAGCATTTAAGATATCTATATCAGTTTGTAAAGTTGTCAATTTTTCTCGTATACAAAAAAAAACTTCATCTCCTTTCAATGCTATACTTTTCATCTCTTCTATCACGTCTGCATGTTGTTTCGGATCATACATAATATTTATCACCGGAGGTGGTAGTGAAATCTCCCATTGCGATATTTTTGTGTATTTAAACACAGCTAACATATTTTTCTTTGTGAAATATTGATAATGATCATGATGAAGAGAGTGTTGACAAGTGTCTGTTCCGCGTCTGGTGTACGCGCTTCCATGAAACCGTAGTTCCAAATACTTTGCAAAAGATAAAGACCAAGTATCATCCGACATTGGAACTACTGGTGAAACGCTTTTACATTTCATACATTTGCTCCACATTAAAATTTGATTTGTATTCTCTTGAGAAAATGGATCGGTGCTCATTTCACTTAAACTAATATATATACATCCACCGTCGTGTGCAAATCGTCGGATATGATGAGCGATTTGTGCTCGACATGCTTGAGCAGGACATTTATATTCAGATGTTAAACAATAACGTTCCAAGAAACGTCCAAGGGCAATATCATTTCTTCCATATAAATCCATATTAACTACCCAAGGATTTACACAAAATGCTGGTGTATCACTATTACCAGTATGTGAGAAACTACAAAATAACACAGATAAACGTTGATGACTAGCAGGATCTAAACAATCGGGCCACATAGGAGGTTGTTCAGTTACTTCTGATTGTATCAGAATTTGTTTATCCGATAAAACATTATTCGTTGGATATAAGCGACTACCACATGCTCTAAAATTGGCTAATAAAGCTTGTACCTTTCGGCTATCCACATCTGTAGTTAATCTCGCTTGAACAAATGGATGTTGTGGTTTTAACTTTAAATTCATTAATGGGTTTTCAGTTACAGACTGTTCTATAAATATATTACCCGTTTTAATTTCTTTTACTTTATCCATAAGTTGTACAGAATAAAAGATTTCTCTCGGGAAGAAACTTCGCAATATGCAATTTCTTCCTGTTTCAGTTTCTAAATAAGGAACAGAAAATTTTAAATAAGGCGATACGCTTAATATAGTGCCTTCTAATGCTTTCTTAAATTTATTTAATAATGGTAAATCAGCAACGCTCAAATGTTGTCCATTTGGACTAGTTTGACTAAAGACATCTTCTTCATCTTCATTTAAGTATTGATGAAGAGGATCACTACGATCGCTAATAGATTCACCATAAATACGTTTTTCTTCTGAGGCAACTTTATCTTTTATTTTTGATTTTTCAACTTCTTCTTTAATATTTTTATTCACTTTTATCGTAGTCTTTCCACCAAATAATTCCACTGTGCTATTTGTATCTTGTTTGTCATTTATATCAAGATCAGAACTATTATTTAAATTATCATTATTTATTTTACTTGTTAGGCAATTCCCTGCAGATTTTTCGTCAATTACAGAAGATTTTGTTTTGGGTTTGAATAATTTTAAAGTATCATAAGGATCAATATCATCAGATAATATAGAAGATATTTGTTTAATGGGATTTGAAGACAACGTATTCTCAGTCTGATATGAAACTATGTCTTTTATTGGTGTACCTTCATTTAATGAAAGTTCTATTTGTAGACATAGTTTATTGCTTGATACGCTTCCAGAATCTTCTTGAACTTCTGATACCTTTAAAATTTCCTGACTCTCCGTATATTCTTTGCAATGACCCAATAACAAATCATTTTCTTCACTAGCTTTAGCATGCAATATTTTATTGGTTTCTTGAAAGTCTTTGAAATCTTTGCACGTTTCATCCAAAAATGGATTATCTTTAGGCGATGGTGGTCTTGCAAATTCATCCATAAGAAATGACTTTTCGAGACGCCAAGAATAAGCAGCAAAGATCATCATTGAAGTCACATTCTTTACTTTTTTTAATTCTGTTTGAGAACCACCTCGTAACAAGATTGTAGCTCCTAAATGTGGGTTTGCACATCCCTCAAAGTACATTAACGTTTTAATACCATCTAAAAAAAAGGAAATAAGAAGATATTAAGGTTTAGTTTATTAAAGAAAAATTTAATAGAAAGAAAAATTGTAATGTTTTATTACTCACTTTTATCATTTGAAAAGTTTCGCAAATAAAATTTTTTACATGTACCAAGCATATACCTTGCACTTATGTGTGCATCAATAGTATTCACGATATTAGCACCTGTACACCGTGCAATCCTTTCAAGAACACTGAGTTTTACATTCAAAACAAGTGTTACCCCACATTCTCTAAGTCTATCTTGTGCTAATCTTGAAACAGAACGATGTACCAGTACAACATCAGGTCCAAGTGCGGTAATCCTAGCAACTGTGTGTCCCAAATATTCATTTTCCTACAAAACAATGTTTTTTTAATATATTTATGATGTGAAAATAATAGTATTATTAAATTTTTCTTCATACTTGTAACATCACAGGTTCTAAACTTAATAATTTTCCTTCTACGCGTTGATACATGAGTCCACACTGAAGTAATAAAATTTTTGGATGAGCTATCATTGCGTTCATTCCTCTGTGTGCAACATTTTTCGTACAAACTACACCAGACACAATTTCACAATCATCTCTACTTCCGCCAGGACATTTCTTTATTTGTACATATTGTCGAATATCCAAATCGTCCACATTATGATTTAAATCTGGTCTAACGAAATCAATAATTTGATGGGCGATGGGGAGTATTACTTCTGACCAACTTTGTGATAAACCTTCTTTATTAAGAAGTTGCTTAATTAGTGAATCTTCATGTTGCTTGTACGCAGATCTATAATTAAATATGTTTAAATATAAATGTTATTATCGTTGTTAATATATATTTGATACTCACGTTAGACATTCATACGCATGTAGTTCTCCAAATACAGTTCGCAAATTTGTTGGTTTATGCCAACCATTCTTTTCTTTAAATTCTTGTACTTGTAGTGTATCATTTAAAAGATCATCAGCAATCTTAAAATTACATTTATGTGATTTTACTGTGACTTCCTTCTGTTCAATTATACCATCACTACTATCTACAGAAATTGTAGTTAAGTCTTCCGATGTAGGTCTTTTTAATGTAACAGTAGATGCTTCTAAGTTTAAATCTAAGTAAAAGCTTGAACTAGATGATGGTAAACGTCCAGTTGTTTGTTGTACTGAATTCGAAGGTTTTGTTTCACTTTCTGAATCTAAAATTTACATATGTTAACAATTTTATATGTATAAAATAGTTTATAGAAATATTTCATGTTACCAGTTGTTGAATCATGTTGTGGGATAGTTTTTACCCATGCTGGTTCTTGAGCATCACAGGTATTTTGAGTTTCAATTAACAAATCCATGCTTTGCATATTCGATAATTTGACTGGCTTAAATATAGTTGCTGTATCACTAAATATATTATCAGCAGCTACTGGTTCTATGAAACCAGCTTCCAGCAATGCCTGGCCTATAGCAGTAGCTTGCACTCTATAAAATATTACATTTCAATAATCGTTGTCCTTTTTATTATACTTTCTTTTAAATTTATTTTAACTTTACCGAGTAGCTGCTTTATTTTGTGCTATCATCCAATTTACTAATTCATTGGCCAGGAAGCAATTATGATAACTTTTTAGTCTAACTCTATGTGTTTGTAAAATAATTGCTTGACTGGATCTAAATAATTCTTCATAAATCATTCTCAATGAAGCTGAATTTTGTAAGACGATAGAACGTTCCTGTGATGTTAAGTAACTAGTTGTTGGCCTGAAAATCATATTTCATAAATCTTAAATCATATAAAATTATAACATTTAGCTAGATACATTAGAGACATTAGATAGAGACAACTAAAAATATACCGTCCAATAGCATATTTTTCTTCCATATACCCTACACTTGGCTTCCTATAGATTGAACTTTCATCTTCTACTGATTCATTTGAACATTTCTGTGTGACAGGTGGTGAACTATTTCCATATTTAACTTGCAGGTCTTCTTGCAATGCCTTTAAATCTGCTGATAGATCGCTTCTCATGTCTGATGATTGTAAATAAGATAAAACCACTTTGCAACAATATGTACACACTCTGAGATCACCTATTACAAAAAGATTGTTATTATCAAGTGCAAATAAATACAATAAAAAATAACCATTTATCATTTATATACCAGTGCATCCCATAACTTTTCCAGGAATCTGATCAGAACAACATTTTGAACAGAATATTTGTCCACAAACACGGCAATGATGTCTTCTGCGAAAGGTTGTAAATCGTTCACCACATTCATAACACTGCTTGCTTACACTATCTGGCATCCAATAGCTTCTTAATTGAGAATCTTTGTACGAGCGTAAGTTCTACATTAAATGAACAACATTAATATCATTAGTACTTCAAATAATTTATACCGCTTAATATTCTTAAGGTATGTTTCATTACTTACATTACTTTTCAAAGCTACAATATTACTAATACGTTTTAATACATTTGGTAAACTTCTTCCTTCACGAGTATCTAATGGAAAGTTCATCATACTTGAACTGTCATCTTCAGGTGATTTTTCAGTACTCTCTGACTGTTTCCAAGATTCAGAATCAGACGAGCTTTGTTCTTCATTAGTAGTAGAAGAGATTGTAGAATCATCAATATTTTGTGAACCTAAAAATTAAGCGTGCATTATATATATATATATATTAATTGTTAATTTAAATATTCATTTTTTAGCTCGTATTTATACATACTAAAGCGTAAGCCACAAGTAAATTAAGTTATTCAAAGTTGTGATACTGAAGAAAATATATTGTAATACAATAATTAAATATCTTACCTTTAGTGAAATTAAAAAATTTGGAAAATAGAGAAGCTACAACAGGTTGACTTTCTTCAGGACTTAACGGAGCGAACTCCGTAAGTTTAGACGGTGAATTCATATTTTTGTTCATTTTGTTCAATGCTATCTTCCAATAAACATTTTTAGGATGAACTTTTCACTAGACACTGTCTTCGTATCTACGTCGACCAACGTATACGAATAAAAGATTTTGACAGAAATGTCAGATGTTTGCGTACCTAAATCATAATACACTTACGCTTGCTACAGATGGCACTGTACACAATGTGCAAAAATTAAAAATATAGCATTACTTCATCCACATATAGGCTTGACATTTCACGTATCAACTTTATTAAAATTCGTTTATAATTCGTCAGCTATAATTTTCATATAAATTCATATTTTTGAGAAAATAATTAGAAAAATAGAACGGTAGAAAATTATTTTAATTACCAAGTATTGTAAAAAGCACTATACTTTGGATATTTTATATATTTTTTCATATTATTTTTTCTGTGCAATTTTACACTTTCGAATTTCTTATAAATGTATAAAAATACGCCGACTATTCATGATCTAATCTAAAATATAAATGTTTCATAAAATTATTAAAAATTCTTATGAACAAAGTATTTAAGTTTGATGTATTCTATTTAAAAATTTGTATAAATACCATTTCATGCATAAGTTCAAATTAATTTGTATGTAATTTACTAACATGTATTAAATAATAATTGATTTTTTTTAAGCAATATATTATTTATATAAAAGTAGATGTGTGAAGGTTATTACGTAAAGCTGCTAAGTATATCACATGTGTATTCGATATAACATCATTATCTATCCATTATAATACGATAAGATACTTCTATTATATTATTAGTATGTAAATGTATAAAATATATGTTTTTTAAATTGATATATACATTGTCTGAATTGCATCGTAATTCTGTTAGTTTTGCAATTATTCTAATTTGTATGTAAAACTTGTAAGAAATTTACACAATATTTTATTATACATATGTATGAAAGATACAAATAAAGATATGATAACAAAAAGAAAAGATTGAGAAATAAAATTTAATATTTAACTTGAAATTAGGGAAACATTGAGTAAATATCTTTGACCTGTCTCGTACATAAACTATCATGAGTATAATACCATGAGGTGGAGAACGTGTAGGGTGTTATTGAAGTACTCGGTACTTTAACTTCATCAGTGTTTATTTCGATGACTAGTATGCATCTTTTAGGTCGGACTACGTAACGTCGAGCTCACGTGTGTCGATACTGATCAGGTACTGACTCGATACTCATTCTCGAACTTTTCCTCGTTTCCCTTCATATATGCCAAGGTTCTCGGAAGAGAAAGTTTTCTTCCGAGGTGGGGATGGAAAAATTCGTAGACAGTGAAACAATAAATTTTCCTCGAAGGCCCACGCACTTTTTACTAAATCCCAGGGTTTATTCTTTTCGACGTCTTGGCCTCGAACGTTTCGCAGGCCATGCGGCCAATACATGCGCTTCAACTCTGGAACTTTCTCTACGGCCATGAACCGTTATATCAGTGGTGACGTCTTTTTTTTTTTTTGTTTTACAATGGTTGTCGCAAACAGATTTTATATGCTAAGCTTATTCTATTGACTTATCTATAACCTGCCTAGGATCGCTCAGGAAAGCGGACTTCCCTGTCTGCTCATGTGATGTAACTATTTTTTGAATTTTCTTCGCTCCGAACTGCACGTCCATAGTTTCGATTGTTTTGTGCTTCGGGCTGGATTGACGCGTCACGACGTCGACGCTATTTTCGTGAGGTTATTGGTGCTCGATGTCGTCGGGTACTATAAAAGCGGGTTTCCGTCGGTCTATGGAAACTGTTGTGTTTTTGTTGTTGATTTCTATTGTACAATTTTTATCTCCGCGTCATATCACCTTATATGGCCCGTCGTAAAGTGGTTGTAAGGGGTTTTTGACGACGTCGTTACGCAAGAATACGTATCCTGATGACGCGAGTTCGCGGGAGATGAAAATTTTCTTCGTACCATATCGTACGATCAGTTGTGGTTTGATTTTTTTGATCTATTCTTTTACTCGGTTGGCGTATTCTGAATTCACTTGCTGAGTCGCGGCTGAAAAGAACTCTGCTGGTAATCGTATTACGGTGCCACAAATCATTTCGGCAGCCGTTGCGTTCAAGTACTCCTTGATGACAATTCGAATACCTAACAAAACGATTGGCAAAATCTCTATCCAGTTGCTCGTATCGTAACATTTGATCGCTGCTTTCAGTTGTCGATGCAATCGCTCTACCATCACGTTGGACGCCGCATGATAGGCCGTCGTGCGCAAATGCTTGATGCCGAACAATCGGCATAATTCTTCGAATAGTTTTGATTCGAATTGACGTCCTTGATCGGATGTTATTCTCAAGGTTACGCCGAAATGAGCTATCTACGTAGAAGGAAGGCTGAAACAACGGTTGACGCTTTCATATCGGCTATGGGGATTGATTCGGGCCAACGCGAGAAATGATCGATACACGTTAGACAATATCAGTATCCTTGCGAATATTGTATCACGACAATGCCTATGTGTATGCGTCGGAATCAGCCTGCTAATGCTCCGAATGTTCCGACTGATATGGATACGTGCCTAGTGACTTTACATTGCTGATACGGAATACATTGTCGTATCTAGTTTTTAAAGTACTTGTTTATCGACGGCCAGACGAAACGTCACCAAGTTTTGCGTAGCGCGTATCCCAGCATGGGAAAGTCCGTGTAGCGAATTAACACTTAGCCAACCGCACGTGCCATAGCGAGCTATAAGTTTCCACCGTGCTCGGACAAGCTAACCTATACGCTGTCCACCGCGCATTTCTCCAAGTATTGAGGACTAATATTCATTACTTAAAAAACAAAGAAGTTTAAAAATTATTTAAGTGGTTAATTTTTAAATATTTTGCATTAATGATTTTATTTAACGATTTCAGATATTTTTTATACAAAACATCAAATTAAAAGTATATATTAAAAGAATAAAAAATACAGGTGAAATTAAAAACATTAAAGATTACTAAAGATAAATAACACGACTTGAACGTGAAATTAAAAATTCATAATGCATTTTTTTACATTGTAGTATCATTCGATTATAACTTTATTTAGTCATAACTGAGTGTAACTTTTTAATTAATTTTAACACCACTAAATTGGTGTATTTTATTATATACTGTAATATCGTAAACTATTACGATTAATTTTGCAGATTATTTGTTTATTTTAATTGTACGGATTTAAATTGTAAGGAAACGATGATTATTTGACCTGAACTAAATACAACAACGTGCTATTAAGACAACTAAATAGTTAATTTGCAACTCTTGTCATCACGGATCCAACGCTCGCTCTCTCTCTCTTTCTCTCTCTCTCTCTCATGCGGATCACTCTCTCGACAACACTAGCAACACTATGTCGACAACGCAACTCGCACTCTCTGACTTCTCCACTGACACTGACTGTTAATTCGTCTTTCTCCCTTAGCATCCCTTTGTCTTAGACTAAGACGGAGCTAGATACAAAAAACTAGATGCATTTATTGCTCTGCTATATGCCCACGGTACATATCAGGCAAAGAATTTAGATGTCATATTTGTAGAATAAAATTTGGGGACCTACATTTTTTTCAAAAACAATGAGCAGGAATGACTTTGCTGAAATTATGAGGTTTATACGATTTGATAAGAAGAGCGAAAGAAGCCAACGAACTTTGCAATAAGCCAATAATTTTGCAATGGTATCTACAGTATGGGACCGATTTATAGAGAATTCACAAAAGTGTTATAAACCTGATAAAGAATCGCGGGAAAAAACCATGCAATAAAACTATCAACAAGTTCAGATTCATTATTACAAAAAAGCTTTTCAAGTAAAAAATTGTAAAGGTTACAGAACTACGAAAATCTGTTCAAGATGCGGAAAATATGTGTGCGGCAAATGTACACTTGATAATAAGAAAATTTGTAAAAAATATATCTCTATATAAATAAAAGTGTAATTTTATTTAAGTCTATAATTGAAATTAAACAAAACTAAATTTGAACGAAATTTTATTAAAGTTCATCATTTTATATACATTCAGTTATAAATTAATCATTATGTAAGCTAAATCATAAAAACTATTATTTTCTTAATTACCGGTCATTTTGACCTGATACGGTAGGAATAAGTATACACGAAGTGTCGGTAGCTTTAGTGTTAAACCATGAAAAAGCTGGGAACGGAAAGTTAGTATATAAATACTAGGCAGTGTCCACGAGGAAGGAGATCCTCGAATGTCTGTCACGAAAATGTGGCAGGATACGGAGTCGTCGTCGCACGCTGCGTTTACGGACGCCTGGTTTCGTTTCCCTGGTTCCAGCTGCAAGGGACACGGCACTTCCTTGCGCGATCTCGAAAGGTCTTGTGATAGTAACAGAGATCCCTTTACTGTTTCTTTTCTCGGGAACGTAAACAGCAGCGTCTCAAGCGTGATCGTGGACGGCGCCGGCTGTCGAAGCTCAGCGCGTTAATTTGCGCCTGCATTTGGTTTAGCCTGTCTTCCATCGCGTCCAAGACACGGTTTTGTCGTTCGCTGTCCGCTGGCGTCCTTTCTGCGCTGACCGCAACAATCTGTTCCGTTCCAAAACGGATCTCGTATACCCGATTGGCTATCAGGGTCAGAGTTTCGGCTTTCGCCTCTTCCGTAATGTCTAGGACCCGCTGCACATAAACCGGTAGTCGGCTCCTCCCAGAGTGTGACGACGAAGTCATCGGGTGTTGAGACTGGCGAGTTTCTTCAGGTCCCGGTAGAACTGGGACGGCGTCCTATCTCCCATATGTTCGCCCTGTAGCAACTTTCGCACTCTGGTGGAATCCGAGTCAGCCACTCTTTTAATAAGTTCCTTTTTCAGATATTTGTACCGCTCTGTCTCCGGTGGGTCGATCAGTATGTCCCAGACTAGTTGTATATATCGTTCTGTAAGATTCACGACGGTGGTGTGGTATTTTGCCCTGTCGCTGATGATGCGGGCAGCCTCGAAATGTGATCCCAGCATCAAGAACCACAGCATTACATCGTGCGACCAGAACTCCGGTATACGGGGCGGTGTACTCACCCTATTTACGCTGTCATTCGTGTTCGTCGCGTGTTCAGCCCCGTTGGTGCTAGTCATTTCGAAGACTATTGATTCGCGGAAGCACTGTTTAAGTCGCGCTATGCGTGCACATTTTCTCACTGCAGATCACGTCAGGGTTACCAATTTGAGATGGAGAACGTGTAGGGTGTTATTAAAGTAAACTTCAACAGTGTTTATTTCGATGACTAAAGCGCATCGTTTTAGATCGGACTACGTAACGTGGCGCACGTCGAGCTCACGCGATGTCGATACTGATCGAATACTGACTCGATACTCATTCTGGAGCTTTTCCTCGTTTTCCTTTATATATGCCGAAGTCCTCGGAAGAGAAAGTTTTCTTCCGAGATGGGAATGGAAAAATCTGTAGATGGTAAAACAATAAATTTTCTTCGAAGGCCCATGCGCTTTTTAATAAGTCCCAGGGTTTGTTCTTTTCGCAGGGCACGTGGCCAACACTTCAATGCACACGTGCCAATTCTTAAAAAGATTAAACTGTTCATAAACAATAAGATTAAAGTTAATGGCTCCATATGAATGTAGTTAAACTTTCTACAACTCATATGCTGCTGTATGCTTTAAGAGATCAGTTTTGATTATGAATGTGATTTGTCTACATACATAAATAATTAATTAATAACATTTTTTCGAAAGATTTCTGTCGATTTAAATACATATTTCTTCTAGTGAAATTTAAATATTATGTAGAAAGATAGATAGTAAAAAACATCATTCTTAAAGAATATGCTATTCGTTATAAATTTTGTTAATTTTTCGGATATTTATTTAAAACTATTTTTTAAATAATAACAACCACAATCAGTATAATTATTTATTCTATCTGAACATTAAGGCAATGAAAAATGATTATGTAAAAAAGATAACAGCTTATTTTTCACACTATAAGCAATTTAATTTTGCGCTAGAATCGCCTGTATGCAAGTAACCTGCTATACAGCAGCGTAGGTATTTGACCGAATAATAAGGAATGTCCAATGATGGATCACGATGTTATTCATCATTCGCCACATTTTAGTACAAGAAGTTTTTTCACTGTTTAAACATCTAAAATCACTCCCTATAAGTATCTCGCATATATTTTTTAAATTCTATATAATTTAAACTACATATATATAAAATATTTCTCTAAAAGTACAAAGAATAATGAGTAACAAATAGGAAGGAGAAATAAGTACTTAAGCATTTGTTATCGATGAATATATTTCTTTATTCGCATAACAATTTACTTAACTATAATTATTGAGATAAGTTTTTATCTAAATAATAATTCCAATATATTTCAGTTTCGATTATGTGCATATTGTGCACTTTCGCTTCGCTTCATTAAGTCAGGGCCGGCGCAAGGCAACTTCAGTGCGTTCGCCGGAACCTGGCCCCGCGATTTGAGAGACCCCGCGGTCTACAAAAATTACTCAAAAACACCAAGTTTGATTAACTTTTTACAGAATGATGATACCATTAACAGATGCAAGACATTTTTTTAGTAACGATGATTCAGTTTAAAGGATTGACAAAAATCATCAAAGTTCAGTGTAACTCCATAAAGTCCTCATATCCTGGAAACTACTTTAGATAAAAAAATCCAGGCGCTTTCAAAGAAATATACTTTTTAGAGAATTTAAACTACATCAATAGTTCTTTGTAAAAGTCATACACGATTAGAGATTTTGTACTTTCATTGAATTTTTTGCCCCTTGAAAGCGAATTATGCATACGAAAAAATATTACTTGAATTTGTTTAAAAAGTTGCTTATAAAAAAATATATAATATGTAACAGCATTCGTAAATAAATAATTCCTCGTTGTAAAATTTAAGTGTAGGATTTGAATGTGTATTCAGGTTCCGCAAAATTTTTGAAGCCGGCCGTGTATTAAGTTATAAGTACATAATAATATCAGAGAATATAATGTCAATAGTATTTTATTGAATTAACATACATATTCAAATTTGAATAAAATATAATTTTACAGATATTAGACATCAAAATTTTGTTTGAAATATCATTTTACTACAATTATTGTATGAATGAAACATAATATCAATAACATAACAAAATAAATATTGCTTGACTAACCTATATCAACCTTCAATTGGCTATCAGCGACATTGAGAAAGGTATAGAATATAAATTGAAATTATTATTCGTAGAATTAGAGTTAAGAAATTCAGATCAATAAATCAGATCAGCTCAATTCTAATCTAATCTAAACTGAGTGGTCGCCTACTATACAGACATATATAACCTAGCAATACGAATTGAGAATAAAAATGTACTTATATAAGGATCAATATAATTACATAACCAAAAATGTTTTAATATGAAATTATATTATAATATGTACATAAACCTCCTTAACTTACTTTTAAATCAAGTATTAGGAAACATAAGTAAGTACTTACGTATAACCATCATATAACTGCGATACATTGATTAGTTGTTGAAATCGATATTATGATGTACTTGACAATGGCTCTGAACGCGCAGCGTTCGTACTTCAGTTTATATTGCGTGTATGTCACGGAAAGTCATTAATACTTATGCAAATAACGATTGCGTATAGGATTGATGATTATCAGTTATCTGATGAAGCACCAAAGAAAAATCAAACACAAAATCGTATGTATAATATAAGGGTTACTACAAATGAATATTTTACTTTTCAAGCAGTAAAAAGTTCAATTTTGATGTAATTCTACAATCACATAGGTAGTTGTTATGTACATATACTAATATATATTCCAGCTTTTCGGTTCTATACATATTTGAAGAATAATCTGTTCTCTGATATCTGAATGTGAAGCCTACACAGAATAAAATTTAACAATTATTTCAAAGGCAACTTTCTTTTAAAAATAATCGTTTCAAATTTTTTGACTTAACTCTACTTCAACTTCAAATATAACTGATATGTATGCAGTATATGAATGTATTGTATGTAATATATAACAACAAAAGTATTGGCACAGATTATTATATCAATTCTACATTATGTATTTTTTACTGCTATTCATTTTTATTGTACAATTGTGAACAGTTCCTATAACCTATACATATAACCAAAATTAGATAAAGAAACTAATACAAAATTCCCTGTTAATTAGCTGAAATTCCCAAGAACTGGAGAATCTACGTGGAAATTGCGATAGAGCATGCTATTACGCCCTGGTGCAATCCAGTGATTGTGGAATTCTACGAAAAGCAATCCGGCCGGACAGCGCGCTACGACTGGGCTCGCTGGTGGTCGTCTTCTTTACACCATCTAGCGCCCGGTCGGTCGAGCGTTTCGAGCCCGCAGCTGCGCAGGTGTATCACCGGCACCTTCTCATTAACATCTTGCCCGAAAAGCCAGTCACGCCAGCAGAAGGATCTGGTGCGGTCGAGTCATCAATCGATTTCGTTTCGTTAGCACCTAGACACAGCAGCTTTCAATAAGCTATTTACAATCAGAAGAACGATCATTCGAACGTGGTAGACTCGAGAACCGGAAGCTGATTGGATAGGAGGATGCAATGGACGGGGGTAGAAGCGACCGTTCTGGCAAAAGGTAATATTTCCGTCAACTTGACTAGGCGGGAAACGAATTGCAGGCTATCGAACTCGCAAGGTTTAACGAACCGCTAAGGACACCGTTCGTAAGCTATTTATAGATTTTATAGGGCCATTGAAAGAAAATACATGAGATGTTAAGAAGTTATATTACTCCTGGCAATAAGTCTTCACGATGGTATTAAACTGACTGAGAATATTGAAGTTTTCGAAATGGAAAATGTTATGATTAGACTGTAAATTTTTATGCACTTATAAGAAATTTGAAAATGCAAATATGCACAAAATACACATAATAAGCACAAATGTACGAAATATAAGAAATGTAGTTGTAATACTTACAATTAGTAAATGAATGAAATGTTTGTTTAGTTTTCATTTTTTAAATTATGTTTATAAAGATATGAATTTGCATAAATATCCGCACTCTAGTTATGATTCAGCGAGTGTAAAATCCACATTTTTATGAATACAACTAAAGGAATAGGATTTCTTACAGTAGGATATATGAATATAGGTTAGAGGATAAATGTTATACTTTGAATATTTTATGTATTTTTGCATTATATGCATTCTGTGCATTTTTGTATGTTTAAATTTTCCATAAATACATAAACATCCACAGTTTAATTATACAATTTATATAAATATAAAATATAATATTGTAAAGTTAAATCGATTTCGTATAAAGTAAATATAGAAGAATCAAAATTGTCATTTATTATATAGGAGAAAATAATTAAAAAATTAATGGAGAAAATTTTAATTAGAAAAAAGCAAATTGGCAAAACTTGAGAAAAAGATCTTTCTTCGTAGCAGAAATAATTACTGAAGGATTTCATCAGGTTTCAGTAACTGAACGTTTGAAGAGTATCACATTTCATTAACGGAACGTTTGGAGATAACAACCTGGCGAATCATAAAATATGAGTAGGAATTTCATCAGACTGCGGAAATCTGTGCATTTATAGAAACTTATAAAGTTTGGAAATATTTAGAGTATACGTAATATGCAATAATATCTAAAAAAATAACACTCATAATATTTAGTAAATCCCCATTTAAGTTCCAGTACTTCTAAGTACTAAGTAAATTTTTGGAATTATTTTTTTACCACAGTGATAAAAAATAAAATTCAATAATATAAAGTGACTGAAAAAGATTGCAAATAGACGTTGATGATCCTTTTATCTTTCTTCATTACGTTTTCCCTGTCTTCACTTTTAATCGAATATTTTGGGTTGTCCTAACGGTACGATAGAAAGTAAAGGATTTTTTAATATTCTAATAGAAATCGACTTAAAGGGAATTTCAGTTACAGTATACTCTAAATATGTAAATTGAGAGTTTCATAGGCATCCCTGCATTACAATGTAAATTTATGGTTGGTAGATTCGTGCTTTTATAAAGATCGAAACTTCTGTCACGAAAGGAGAGTAAATTTGAAATGATTTCTAAAACTAGAGACCTAAATGCACGAGGTGTGCTTGGCACAGATATCGTAAACTACCTTGCAACCTAATTACAGTAATAGTGTATCGAATTGCTTTTAGGTATTTGTTAATAGATTGATTGAATTATTTTAGAACGTAGTCGATTACTTTAAAGAATTTAGGATGATAAATGTTAGGCTCGAACGAAAACTGACAATGATCGTCCATAGATTCGAATCGAGGTTTAATATCCTGTCTTGGCTAAAAGCATCCCTTACACTTTGGCTATTCATCATCTAAATGAGAGTTAAATGGTTGCATTGGGTATTCGATTCGGCCATTCTTATAACAAGTATGCTTTTATCTGGAGATGGGTCGATATCTGATTGATCGATTCACCAAACTTAAATCCGAAATTTTATTTCTAAGATCTCGAACTTTTTGAATACGGAATGTTTTTACTTGCTTATTCGTCTAAAGAGTATCTATATTATCAGGAACTAAAACTGTAGCATTTTTTTCAGAAAATCAAATATTTCTCTCTTGATATAAATGATTATAACAAATCTCAAAGTCTAAAACCAAGCTCAATTGGATTATTATTAGCTAAATAAAAATAAAATCATATTGTCTTAATATTATCATGAGTTATTTATAGGAATTAAATTTATATTATAGACAATTAAAATTTTTAATAATTATTATTTATATAATTATTATAATATTTTCTACTTATTAAGTACTATATTTTTCTGCTGTTTCCTGTTTCACTTAGAATTTTAAGTTTTCTACACTTCTAAGAAGTTTGAAGAGATCAAAGTATACATATGTATATAATACATATAGTTCTATGATAAATATTATAATACTAAATAAATAAACTGGAGATATTTATACAAACTCATATTTTTATGGATATAATTAAACGAATGGGTCTTAAATACTGATTTACAAACAATTATAGTGAAAAATCGCATATGTATATTATAGATATTATATAATTATTATAAATATAATATTATAGTAATATAGTCATATTACTTACATTGACTTATATAAATTATTATTTATTTGGATTATGAGAGTTTCGAAGCACCAAAATAGTACAAAATTTTGGGTTTAGAACAGTTGTGAAGTTTTGAGGTTTCGAGGTTTTGATTGCCCCAGTCCTACTTTTAATTCTTGAATCTTCTTTTAAATCTTTGAATTCTTGAATTGAAGAACTAAGCAAATGACCTACAAATTACAAATACACATATAATTAATTCTTACCTAGATTCTAAATATGTAAATATTAAACAATCTAGTTGAATTACGTGATTATGTTAAAAACGACAATTTTCATGCGGAAATATTAATATTTATTTAGGTGATGGAAATAATTAAGAATCATATCGTATTGAAACGAAGTGAATCGAAACAACAGCTTTCAACAAATGTGAATCGAAGAAATATTTTTTTTAAAATAGGAATTTTATAATAAAGATTATCTTTATATGCGTAGAGATAATTCAATATATTTTATTTTCACTGATTAAACTCATATTAACTTTGAAAGCTGCTAGAATTTTGGCGGTGGAAAATAAGTTCGTTAAAACAATATAACAACATTTGAAATAATATAAGATTAACGTTAACCAGACCGTACGTACCAGAATTATTTATTACATATATACATATATTGGAATTGAGTATATGTCCCACGGACATTTGACTATATCCAAGGAACCATACAAGTGTCTCAATATAACTGCAACACAACCAACAGTTGATCGACGTCTTCCATCAACCTGGGATTAAGCTCTTTTTAACAAACGTGAAAGGAACAAAATTGGAACCGTAATTCATCAGTTTGGCCTCTTGTATCTCAGAGACTAGAGTTGCCTGCACGAATTGAAAATTTTCTGTAATCGATGTTTCATCATAAATTATCACTAAGTTACCAAACTGAAATTCAAAAAAGTCCCATTTCTCTGTCACTCTTAGCCCAATGTTCGTGTATCGAACAAACTGTAAATTATCATTTAGCATTTAAAGCAAAGAGGAACAGAAATATAAACGTGTTTGTGAACAAATTGCTCGGTTACTGCTCACGCTAAACGAATACAAGCGCGAATACTCCCGCTCTATGTTCTTCTGCTCGTTTGGCCTAAACGCACCTTTAAGGGAAGGTTTCTAAAGCACGTGGCCTCTTTACTTTTTCAAAGTAGATTCGCGTGCAAACATTGCTGGTAAAATGCATCCGTAGATCGAATCACGCGAACCGGCAAAATTACTGACCAATTCTACTGGCGGAGTTGCGTGTGCGTACGTTAACGCGTCACGGACATTTATTTGTCGGTGTATGCAAAATTCGTCGTCCCGTACAACGAAAGGAAATTCGGGTCACGAGGTTACTTCGCCGCTCCGGAGGTGGCGTTCCTCGTTGAATGCTTGCGATAATTCGGCACACGAAACGATCTCGAACAAGAACAGCCCCTAGCTACTCGTGACTTTATTCGCCACGTGCCCGTTAACACTGAAAGGGGAATGAGGCTCGATTGCGATTAGAGGACGCGCTCGCTCTAATCTATCGGTCGATATATGGAATGAAAAACGACAGGTGGCCTCTTGTTTGATGATTAATCGTAGCGAGCTGCTTCTGACGTGATTGGAAAAGAGGAAGAATGTCGATGGCTCAGACTGCACAAATATCGCATATCTACTTTCTGTGAAATTTCAATTTTATATGCAACACATAGCTGTCGACTGTTTCTTCGTTCTTCAAAGATGATATTTATATTTACTTCATAAATCTTTGTCTCTTCGTAACAAGTCTCTGCATTCAAATACTTTCGCGAGCTACTTTGTATTTTCTATATTTTGTTCAATTATCGTATGAATCCTTAACACATCGTTAACCGACTATTTTATGCGAAAACTAGCAACTTAACTTTGTTTAACTCGTGATTGTCCAACAATGTGTTATTACAATATCTGTATTAAATCATCCCAAGTGCGCGTTTAAATCCATTTGTTAAGGAAAAACTTCATCGAAATCATACATCATTGTTTGCAATAATTTCCAATGGAATTTTTTCAAAAGTTTTTTTGAAAATTCGTCATCTGATTCTTCAAACTAATCCTTCTAACTTCTCCAAAAGAATGAAATCGTTTGATGCTATTCTAAAGAAGTTATTTTATTTTAAAGGGAGCCCAATTATCAATGAGACTAACTGTGCGCTGTCAATGTCTTTCTGTTCCTTAAATCATTTTCATGCGAAGACACACTCAAATAAGCGAAGGAAATGAAAATCATTTCGATAATAAATCAAGAAAAACATAAAGGACCAAATAAATTCTACTTTAACGAATTGCTCCATCAACTTTCATATAAATTAATTCCCTTTTTACTTCGTCCTTTATTCTTATAAAACTTTTTTATTTCTTACTATCTTATTCGCAATATTATATCATACGTTATTTTTATTCATTTTCATCAATAGATTTACTACTTGCAATAAGCAGATCGACAACTTTGCGTATACGAGAATCGACGAAGCTATTCAGTGATCGACTGTCCTTCGTAATCAGCTCAATACAGTTCTGTGGTCATTTGTAATTATAGTTAGCAAAAGAATGAAGGAATTCTGTTCTTTGTCTTTTCTTATTTTCCTTACTTGTGCATTTCTCTTTTCTTTTTTTTAATTCTCCTCTGTAGTTATTGAATTATACTGGAGCTGATCTGTGAGATTAACAAAACATCCGCTTGTTCATCCCTACAATCTAAAATAAAAAATTTTTAGGTGTACGTATTAGTGCATAAGTGTACAAGTGAATAATCCAAATTTTCCAGCGAAACTAAAGTTCATCTAAAAAAACAACAGAGCAAACAGTATTTGATCGAAATAATTCGCTGTTACTTCCTGTGATTTTAAGGCATTTACCAGGCAAGCAACGAATTCCATCACGATGAAATGCCGTATGATCTTAGCTCACTAAACAAGATCCAATCGTTGAATCATTTTTATACCCGATCCGCTAATTCCAAGTGGGTGTCAGATAAGGCGTGTTACATTGATCAAAACAGATGATGATCCGAAGTAACGTCTAACGAGTAAAGTGGACACTGCAAGATGTTCCAAGCGTCGAGACTCGTTATGTCTTTTGTATGTCGTAGAAACAGTATGTACCCTATTTCATAGAATATCTTCCTTTGCAAGTGCCCGAGTGTAACAATTGGATCTTGTCTAAAGACAAAGCACTCTGTGATGAAACTCGTCACTCGTCTAACAGACAGTCTCAAATCATGAAAAGCGACGACAAATACTCTGCTCGAATAACTCACGGTATTTCTTATTTTAAATAAACTTTGAGTTTCACTGGCAAGTTTGAATTATTCGTTTGCATATCTAATATTTGACAAAGTGATCTATTTGCAATGTAAGCGCTATGAATAGATTGCACATATTTATGCAAATTCATATTTTTATAGAGCGATGAAGAAGTACGGTGAGACATAAGAAATTCGGGGCTCATAACAGAATTAAATAACATAAATCAGGTCGTTGTAAATCGTCTGTGATTCGGCGATAATATTAGGTTGTCCGGAAAGTGTTTTTCTTTTACAGACAACAACGCATCTTTATACAAACATGAAACCTAATCTGTCGAAAGTTGTAATCTTTAGTTTGATAAAACAAAATGGATCATGCGTAATTCGATAAAATAATATAAAACGGAAAATGTTGTGCATCCATTATTTTCTTATAAAACGAAAGAAACCTTTCGGACGACCTAATAAGTGAAAATTTATGACACTCAATTTTTCGTTTGAAATTTATTAAGGATAGTTGACGGATAATTGATAGAGATACGTCTAAAGATCTCATTTAGGGTTTAAAGGCACCTGGACATGTTCCAAATCTGTATCAATAATGGACACAGTGCTCGGAATCGAGGCCAATTTGTAAGTGCAGCGTAATTGTGTGCCAATCACGAAGAAATGCTGGTCAATTACGCTCAGTTCCTTATTTTGTAGGTCACGTTGAGATATCGATTGCCGAATAGACAATTTCATTTTTCGCTTTCAATTAAGGAAGTATTCTAGTTCAGAACGTTCGATATATATCTTGGATAATTTCTCGACACTTTTTCGAGTTTTGCGTTATCTCGTAGTTTCAAATGAAGATGTGTTCCCATGGTATTTAAGAAAAATTTATAAGAGTGTTAAATTTATAAAAATAGGAAGAATACATACAATGACTCGCAAAAGTATTCGTACGTTTACTATAAAAAAATGTTTATGTGCGTATCGTATATTTTACGTAAAACATTTTGATATTTCATTAGCACTATAATGAGACGCTACTGCCAAGATTACATTCAAAATATGAATCTGATCCTAAACTATATACAGAAGTTGCGAAATATTTACTACAAACTTATATTTAATAAAGAATTAGTATGAATAGTCTCGAACAGTGTGAATAGTCTCGAACCATCCAGTTAATACACGGGTACCTGATTTTCAAACTCATTTCTCCCGAAACCGAAGCCTGAAACGAAAAAATGTTATTCTTTTTTTCAACTTATTTTTGCACGTATAATCATCATCCGACCGATTGTACCATGCCTTCGAAGACACCCTGTATATCACCTGACTTTGATTATTAGCATATACGTGACGAACAGACAGATAAGACATAATGCAACATTTTATATATCAATAGACTCATTGAAAATTGCTTCATGTTAGCATTGCGTGCAAATACAGCTTTATATATTATTACTAGGATATTATTCCAGCCCAGCTTATAATCCAACCATTTTCCTTTTTTATTTATTATGATTATCATCATTGATTACAGTCATCGATTACAATCATTAATTACAGTTGCAGTTACACTATCAGTTACAGTCCATCATAAGTTACATTCACTATAATCAATAATAAATTTTCTTTCATCAAGAAATTTAAGATTGGATTACATAAAAATCTGCCCGCTTACTCCAAATTGAAACTGTAATCATGATCGTAAACATCGTAACATAAATTCTATCGAAGATTTTCGCAAACATCTCGGAAATTAACGCCGAGCGACGGTAACATACATATGGATAAGTTGCTCAGAATAATGACCTTGATGATAACATACCATTTCAAGGTCGTCAAAATTGGCAAGGCGTGTCCCTTTTCTACATAACCATCAGCAATTTTGCAATCGCATTATACGAGGGCGCGGTCTTCAGATCGTCACGTTATACGAAGTTCTACTGTACTACGTTCCCATTATTATCGTGACACACGTTTTAAAATAGTTGTCTTCTGTTCGAAATATTTACGCAGGTTACGATAAGGAAAGTTGGTCGACGACGTCGCCGTTACGGTACGAATAAAAGCTAAACGCTTCCGTGCACGTAAACCATTAGGCTGTCTGTAACGAAATTTCTTTTTCGGACTCCTCTCTTCGTAGATCGATGCGTCGCGACTACAAGGCTCGTTCTGTAAAGGCACGTAGCTTCGTACCACCCTCTTCCTGTTCCACGTTTTTACCCTCTATGCGCCGCGCCGCCTCCGTTTCCGCCCCACAGCTTCAATCCCTTTGCTGAAACATTTCAGTCCGTTCCGGGCATCCACCCGGCTCGGTGCTCCACTCTCTCGACTTCTACTCTCGGCATCTCTACTCGTCGCGCTTCCGCAAGAACTCGTACTACTTGAATCTTTTTCTAATCTTCGATCACTTAAAAAATATGATCTTTTGTGGAGCATGTTTGTTTTCACAAACTCTATGAAATTTTTTTGTCCGTTACTTTGTGCGACTCATTGTTGTTTGGATGTTATCGACTGTGTCTTGAATATTAGATGTTTTAGAGTCGTGTGATTCGTAGATAACGTAGCAGAAAACAGTAATCTTCGATCATCCGAAAAATACGATTTTTTAATAATCATTTTCCTTTACAAATTCTATTAATCTTGTTTCATCGTTCTGTGTGATCAACTGTTTTAAGTATTAATTACTCTCGGCTTTTGCGATGTGTAGATAATTTTATAGAAAATAAAAGTAATTTTCCGAATTCCGAAATTTATTAGTTTTTTTTATATCTATATATATTCTAGATATAATCTATATCTATCCAAAAACATAAAATTCGTCCTACCTCTAAGAGTTTTAGACATATTCAAGAAAATACATTTTCCATCCCAACTTTGATAGCTGCTTTTATACCCTAAATGTGGATGATCATTGATAAAAGAAGATAAGTGTCGAATATTTCTAGCTATATCACGTATCTGTAAAGTTCCATCAGAATCAGTGTGTCACATTTGAGTAATGTCCTTTGTAAGTAGAGTTATAGAAATACCTCCCTTTTTACAGTACATATTTGTCATACTGGTAATGTTGTATAATTTGTGTGGCGAAAAGTGATGGACATAGCTAAGCCTAGTATTTTGTATTTCAAGTAAAAGCTTTAGAGAACAATTGTAGAGTCTAACTTCAAATTCTTCTGAATGGAATCTATAAATAAATATGCACGATTTCCTCAAAGTAGGTTGAATGACGAAGTTGAATGATCAATTCTTCAAGAACAGATAGCATCGGTCAAGCAGGAGTAAACACGCTAGAGAATGTAACTTAACATCGTGATAACGGTAGCCGGTATTTCGTTAGTCTAAAAGATAAAAGAGATCATTACTTCTTACGATAGATGCACAATATACAATAACGTAAATTCAATGAGTTTTTAAATTTATTACGATACATGTAATTTACGTTACAATCCAATAATATTCATTAATATTGGATTTCTCAGATACTTTTGATCCAATCAAACAAGTATCAAGGAATTTCAATTTTACATGTATCGTACCAAATACAATATAAGTACAATGCAATTGCGACAAATTGTCTGCTGATTTTTATGCATTTATAGAAAATTTGCAAGTGCAAGATTGTACACGATGTAAAAAAATATCCAAAGTATAGTGCTCTCTATAATAATTGGCAGGTAAAACAATTTTCTACCGACGCTTCACTTTTTCCGTTTCTCTTTTTTTTTCCAAAATATGAATTTCCATAAAAATCTGCAGTCTAATAGCAAGTATAAACATTACAATATAAAAAATAGAACGAATTTATTAGATCACGCTATAAGTAATTCAGTTTTGCTGAGATATAAGTTTAAAACGATGGCAGTTGTTACTATCGAAGTCTTAAAAGATTACGATAGAAAACGTAATAGAAAAAGTTAATGAATTATAAAGAATATGAGAAAATACTGGTATCTAATATCTAATACTGCATCATTTATAAGATGATCTAATAAATATATAATAAGATATAATGTATAATAATGTAGAATAAATATATGATACAACTTAGTATATTATTGTATAGCCAAGGAACAATACCGCTAATAAGAGAATCGTACATTTTTAACCGGTTAGATCAAAGGAAATTGCACATTCAGGAATTCACAAAATATCTGACATGTTGAAAATTGCACGCAGGCAAAGGTTCTCCCACGGAGTCAATAAATCCTCCTCGGACACTGAGCTAGCGCAGGGTAAAAGTAAAAATCGAAAGAGTAAATCGAAGGAAAAATGGCCCTTACTGGAAGGGCTGACAGTCGACGAATTGGCTCGTTATCGGAGAAGACGTATACAGGGACAACCAAAAGACAATCTTGGACTTAATGTCGAGGTTGGAAACGAAGATCACGTGTCCGAGTATCGTGAAGCTTTTCGTGCGAGAAGCGAAGAGTTCCTGAAGGTTAGCATCTGTTCTTAAATTTTATACTTGTATTGTTAATTGTGTTACTCGTGCGTATTTGAAATATATTTCTTTGTACTTTTTTTTCGAATGTATAAAGTTTCTCGATTTACATGTGTAATATGTCATTTTGTAGCCGTCGAAGAACACTATGATGTATATTTCGTTTGATTAATTTATTGTATTGAATCTCATTATTTGTTTGGAAAGGAATATGGAAGAATTGAATATTCGTATGTTTTTTGAAGCCTGTAAAGTATTGTAGAAAATATATGTATATATAATTTTATACTATAGATATATAAATTATAAATTTTTATTATAAATTTTCTTCGTCGTCTCTATCGCTTCGAAGTTCTGCTCCCAGTAGTGAAGTACACGAATTGCCAATTTTTCCATGTTTCTGTCTAAACAAATAATCACATTACAATTACTTAATCGAACGAAATACATGACGTCAAAGAGCACTTTAAGATTTACAAAAATAACAATTATAAGCAGAATGAAAAAAGTTGCAATATTAAAATTAGTAGATTAGTATAGGAATTAGTGGATTACTTTAACTGATTTTGGTTACGAATAATTCTTACAGATAATCAAAATGTTTCTGGTTACCTAGAACTATTATCGATGAAAGTTTTTTTTTTTTCTTGCTTACCGATAACCATTATAGATAAGAGAGTTCATTTTGATTGCCGATGATCATTATATCAGATAATCTATCTATAACACAATTTTCTTTTTGGTTAACGATAAAAATTCCATAAAAATTTAAGAAGTATCTGTTATTTTTTACTTCTACACAGAATTATATATTACGCGTGTAGATCAAATAATTTTATTCATTCAGGGAAAAGTTTAAAAGAATATATATATTAAAAATCATACAAACTTATGGATCGCCCTTGTAAAAGTGTATTTATTATACTTCGAAAGAATCGAACAAATAAAATACTTAAATATATTTATAACAATTGAAAAATAGAATGTCATAACTAGACTGTGGATGTTTATGCAAATACATATTTTTATAAATACAACTAAAGAAATTGGAAAATCTAAGCAGAGATTTGTTTCATTCACTAAATCTTATAACAATCTTATAAGTATCATACTTTTGATATTTTATATATTTTTTTAATATCTTATGCATTTTACGCATTTTTGGATCGCTAAATTTCTCGTAAATGCATAAACATCCACAGTTTAATCTCTAACATGGATAATGTTGTTTCAAAGGTGTAGTTAGTTTCGATACGATAGAAATCCATTTGTCTGATTACATCAACAAGCATAAGTTCGCACAACTGAAAGTATAAATAGAAGTTTATTGATGTCCCTGATAGCAATCTATGATTTTTCGTTCAAGTAATAGGAGTGTATCTTCAGATAAATGAATTCGATTGACAGCAATGCATTGAATCGATTGAAACGAAATAAAATTTCATCAATAACGAAAGAAGTTCAGATAAATGAGATTCTACTGTACAATATTTCATCAAATTGACGTAAATGTAATATTACTTATAGACTCACCTAATAATAACGCTATCGCTGAAAACAGTATTTTTAAATCTTTTATTAATAAATAATGATTTGTTATTTTTTATTTTTAATAGAAACCTCTTGTCACTATACATTATATTAAATTAATAATGTCAAGCATCGACAATAAATAAATATTTTCTTTTCTTTTCTTATTATTATAATTTCTGCATTAGGCTTTCGCCCGTTACGAGTTTAGATAATAAGCGGATTACAAATATCAATAAGAAAATAGTATAAAATGTACAAAAGTATATAAGTAGATATATATAAGCACTAATAGACTATAGATAAATATTAATAATCATAGATAGAAATTAATAATTATAATTTAACCTTCTTACTGTAGTTTCACGATAGCGTATATAATTGTAAAATAATACGAAAACATTCGCAAAGTAAGGGCGAGCAAGAGAGAACATACAAAATGATATGAGGAAACATAAATTGATACAGAGCTACGTGAGAGCATTTCTCAATTCATTAAGCAATAATTTTCCGATTCATAGATGTACCCCTTACCGTAGGAAAATACCTGGTTGGAAAGTAATAAACGAATCGAAGATTTTCGGACAAAGGATTCAATCGAAGATAGGAAAGTTTTAGACCAAAAAAGCGTCAAAGAACAAGAGGAAAAACATACAGAGCTTCCAATTGAAAATACAAAGGACGAGACTTCTTTGGAGCAGATGAATAACGATAAAACGATGGAGACTGAAACAACGAATTCCAAACTTCCAAGCCACACCAATCCTCCTAAACGACCTTTTTTGATCAGAAGGTAAAGCTATTTTATGAAGCAAACAATTACACTTGTTCTAGCAGATGACACTGCTCAAACGTGCCCGGGCATTTGTTTTTTGATATACATTGCTGTGAATAATTATAAACTCAAACATATCTTTTGCATTATTTCCTCAATGTTTCCAAGAAACCACCGATCATGTCTGAATATGTTAAGCGAAATTGTTTTTGTAAAGGGTAACTTGAACACTGTAATATATCAGGAGATGTTACACGGCGAATTATTGCCTTTCATAATCGAAATAGAAGAAAAAAAAAAGAGAATTTTTCAACAAAACAATGCTTCTGTTCGTACAATCGCCACTACAAAAATGTAGTTTCAAGATTTTGCAATAGGAATTATTATCATGGCCAGCGTTGAATCTTTATCTGAACTCGAAGTATTGAGAACTTGTGGGGAAATATAGTAAGAAGAATTTACGATCAGGAGAAACCATTTATAGAAAGCATTGTGGAACTTGGGAAAAGAATAAAATCCGCGTGGACGAATATTCAAAACGAAACTTTAAATAAATTAGTAAATAGCATACCTGACAAATTAATAGAAGTAATAAAAAATAAAGGAAGATCCATCAAACATTTAATATTTTTTTGCAGCTAATTTTAATAAAAAATTTCATTTTTTCTTAAGAAGAAAATAATTTTTCTTTGTTGTATCTTCAGTTTTGTTTTTTATTATAATAAGAAACTGTACAAACGATTTTGTCAACTTTTATATATTATAATGAATATTATAAAAAATCTAAGAATGAGGTTGAATTGATAATTATTCACGGCATTGTATAGTGAAATCTCCAGTATCCAAATTATAATAGAATCTGCGGTATTCAAATTACGGAAGAACTTCGTTCATCCGATCAGATTGAGGGATAAGGCAATTTGCATAACGGAGCAGTTTCGATAATAGAATTCCGCTGAATAACTTATCTTCTACAGCTTTTATTTACTACGATAGTTCAAATCCAGTAGAGACTCTCTCTTATCTGACCTAACAGGCAGACAAATGGAATTTTGGAATAATGGAATTTTCGAATGATAGAACAAGCACTTCTCCGATACGAAATTTCATTTATTCAAATACAGATTAAAATCAATTGACAGATTCTTAAAATATTTATAGATCCTGTATCTCTTTGACTGCAAGGTCACATGATTCTTCTAACATAAGTAACCGCACAAAGTTACATTCTTTGAACCATCAAAGCTCTTTCTCGAATGCCACGAATGCTTCGGCATGAGAAGGCAGCTCTTCGTTATCACTTTCGTTTGCTGTTTCCGTTCGCATAAAATCGTCATTATTATCGTCTTTATCGCGATGAAATTATTTCATTACGTCAGTATATTTATGGTTTTTCTATAGTTGCCAGCATCCAAGGAAGTTACGCGCTCTAGATAATTTTCAATATCATGTTCCTGTTTTTCAATGTCCGTAATCGTAGTTTTTCCAACATTCTGTGTTTTTGATATCTCTGTCGTACTTACGAGTACTCTAATTAGGTCGTATTTCGTTTCGATAGTTAGAATGCTATCAGTTCCATTTTATCTTCTTTCAATTCTAATTTCAATTCTACAAAACATATTTTTGAAAAACGAAGAAAGAGAGAAACGAAGAAAAACGAAGAAGGAAAAAGAAGAACGAGAGTTCTATGAAAACGTGTAATCATATTTTTATAAACGTATTTACAGGTACGTTCCAAATTTTGCTGTAAATACCACAGTAAAAACGAGAGGAACTTATGGAATGATCTAATACTTTGCGGTAATCGTTGCATCCAACGTTCGTAACGTTATTACCACGAATTAAATATTCCATTATAGTCGTGCTAAACAATAGCAGCGTTAATCGCTCTGTTGCTTTTAATCATTCAATGTATACTTTAACGTTACATTGTTACAACAGGGGCACTACATTAAAACATGACGGAGAATTGTACACGGATACCGAAACCTATTCGTCATACGTTGGCTACGAAGGTCAGCATAAGCGCGAGCTAGCTCGTAGGCCCACGTCTTTAAAAATGGAAGGCGATTTAGAAACGACCACTGAGAAATGCGAAAAATTCATCCAGTGGTTGAACGTTAGCCGACCGGAACTTATGCGTGTGCCTACGCATTTAAAACTTGAGGGTGAATTTGAAACTACCACGGAAAATCACGAAAAATATGTGCCATTTGTAGGTATTCGAAGACCGGAGCTATTAAGGCAGAACACTAATTTGAAATTAAATGGAGAGGCTAATTTCGTGGCAGAATACGCCGATGTGTTTAAAAAACATAACAACAGAGGTGATTATGAAAATTTCATTTATTTACAACAGAACCTTAATTATCCGAACTAATTATGACACACATAGCTGTTGAGAATTTTTCAAACAACACTAAGTCTAAGTCTAAGTTTCAACCTTTTCTCGACGTTCCGATTCCTATTAAACGTTTTTATGATGTTTCTGACACTTTGATCACGAATCTGCATATCGTTTTTTCAGCGTTTTCACGTTTCACGTTTTCTTAAATTTAATCCAACTTTCTATACACTCGTATAAAAATATATTCAATTTCTGTTTATGTCGGAAGATTCTGTAGATTTCCATGGTAGTACTTGCAGTATAATGGAATCGATATCATGAAAATAACCTACATATATCTTGACTTATTATCGAATAAAAGACAATCAATTTTGTAAAAGCCTCTGATATGAAATCCGTAACTTTATGATTTAATTAAATACAATTCTTTTGCAATGTAATTACAGAAACGCTTATAAAAATGATGTAATGTAATGAATATTTTGTTCAACGAAATTGAGATGCAATATAGAAATTAAATGCTGGAGTATCTAACGCTTTTCTGAAGAAAGACAAATGTGGATAAAAGTGGTTCGTCTTTGTCATAAGCCCTTCAATTGCTTTCAGTTTTTATTCTTATTCTTCAATTTTTCTTATAACTCTCAAATTTTCTATTAATCGACGTTCTTGGGATTTAAAAGTAAATTCAATAAATCAATTGAAATTAGTTTTGATAGAATTTGATCCGTAAATTGTCTGTCAATTGAAAGCAATATCACACATTGAAGGAATCACAAAAAAAAGGTCTGTTCTGATAATCGAGGTTCGATTGGATTTATATCTTTGAATTCGATGAATATACAGAATGTATCGTTATTATCTTTGTATCGCAGAACGTTCACGACCAATAAAACCTGAAATTCATCTGAAGACCGGGAACTCCTTTTTTCAAAGTACTGAACACACTGATAACTTTATTGATTCTCGTAGTAAAGAGCCGCAATTGACGAGTGAATCGAACAAAGCTGCCGAAGAAGCGGAGAAAAAGCAAAAGAAATTAGTGGAGAAAAAGGAAAAAAACGAGGAACTGGAAATGTTGGTCTCGAAGTTAGAAGACCTAAAGTGTCCATCGCTTGAAATTCCGGAATATAAAGACGCGTACAAGGTAAAGTATGTAGTTACGTCCTGTTAATTAAGGGGCACACGCCACAATTAGGCTTTTACACAATTGGGCTTGGAATAGCTTTTTTAATCCGGTCACCATAAGGCCATCGATTATCTGCAGTAATAAACCGACGTAATTAAGAATGCTTTCTTATTTTCCTGTACTGATATTCACCACTCAATTAAAGTTGTTCTTAGTCAAAACTGTTATCGGTTAAAGTTACTATCGGTGAAAAGAGTGTCAGTGATTTCAATTGAATCTGTTCATAAAGATACGAATTTGCTCGAACATCCACGATCTAGCAATTACTAAGGAGCTTTGGCTTCGAAATTCATTAAATCTTATTCTGAATACACTGTTTTGATCCGAATAAATTTGCAATTCCAATACCGAAAATTCTTCTCTTGTATATCTAAGTATAAGTAAGCAATACATCTGAAAGAAGATTTATCTCTCATAATCATTATAAATTATTACAAGTCATCTCTAACTTATATTTTAGCAATTTTGATTTTATGGCTCGTCATTAAACTCATAATTAAAATTGATTTCAAAAAATGGACGTAGGGATCTACAAAAATGCGTATGACCCTAGCTGCGGTTAGATCAATTTGTGATCCTATTAAACGCCTTATTTCACTATATCACTTCTACCTACTATACATAACACAGTTCCACCTATTACATATACACGCTAAAATCCACGAGACAACTTGATACTGCAAGAGACCAAGAATCGATACAGAATGTATTTGTACATCATTGTATTTATTATATTATCTATTTATTAATTAATTAGGTTCAAGTATATTAAATTTCGTATCATTTGGTACACACATGGCTACGGGAATTTGATACTATGAAAATGAAATATAATAAAACCTCATATAAAAACGTCCAATTGAAAAATTAGGATATATATTTATATAGAAATACTTCCATAGCCACTGTAGATGCAATACATACCTCTTTTTCAATGAGCAACTCATTTTTATCGTACAAAATTATTAACGATTATTAACAATTTATAGGATTTTCCAAGGGAGAGACCTAAAATCGTAAAGCCAGAAGATGAAATTGGACGAGCAGATGGCACGAAAATATCATCTCCCTCACCTACGCCCAGATTTACATCGAAAATTGATCAAGATCCGGAATATAAGTCGAAATATTTGGATTATCAAAGAGACCACCCAGTATATCGAAAACCACCGTTGAACTTGAGATCAACGTACATCCTTCCGAAACATACACGTTTCGGTAGACAAGAGCTCAAACGACATGATCACGAGTTCACAAGTGAAGTTCGAGCCCAATATATTCCTTATGGTCATATACCAAGAGTTGAAACTTTAAAAATGCCGGCCAACTTACGTTTGGAGGGTAATCTTGATCTTGAACCGGAATATAAGACAGCTTATTGTTCGAAACGTGAGAATCAGTTACAAAACGAACTGAGAATGCATCGTAGACGAGATCGTAGTTTAAGCGCTTCCAGACGAAAAGAAAATTATTGGATAAATAATGCAGATCAATTTGGTTTCACAAATGCCGCTCAAGATCAGGACGCGTTCCAAGTGCTACATACTCGAGTTCATGAAGATAATGTCTATGGAAAACCACCAACAGCTGGCCAAAGGTTTGCATTTGAGAGTTCCGTTGAATTTAAATTTTAATTTATTTTAACATAGATATCTAATATTTCGCGTTTATGATGAATTTCTATGATACGATGAACGAAATTAATTAGGTAGTAATTAATTAGTTCCAACATGTTAATGAAGAAATACAAAAAAGATTGTTTGATTTGTAAGTAGGAATTTAATAAATTCTATATTATACTGTAACACTTTTTTATTGTTCAATAAGATTAGTAAAATTCAATATTTATATAAAGGTCTAGTATATTGCTAATGCCTCAGAGAATAATTACATACATATATACATTTGATTTAAGCATAGCTTGTCTATAATTAATATACTAATTGAAACAAATATTATTACAATATAGGAGTTCAAAATCATCGCAAACATATATGCAAAGACAAACACAGGTAAATATGCCAGAATGTACCAGAGTGAAAGATAGATCAACTAGTCCAACATACCGACTTCATGTCTGTAATGTCGATGATGAACCCAGAGGTTTCCGACGCAGACGTTCGCCATCATTTCAGTCTTCCGGAAGGACACATAATCCTTCATCAGATTCTGTGCTTCAAAATAATATTATCAAACCATATTCTCCTAGTTTTGCTAAAAGCACCAAGCAACACTCTAATGGCCAATCATTTGTTGTTTTGGATAATGGAGTCTTCGACACAAATAAAAATCAGATTCGCAGAAGACAAACAGATAGAAATTACAATATTGATGGTACTCTCCCCATTTCTAGAGAAAGAGCAAAACCTCCAGCAAATTGGATGCCACCATGGTATGATAGTACAAATACTATCTAAATTAATAAACACATATTAAATGTCCAAAATTAAATGTACAATTAAAAGGGCTTTGTACTTTTTAATATACTGATCAAGAACAATAAAGTTTCTGTATAAATATAAATTGTATAATATATTTATTAATATTTCATTCCTCTAAATATATATGTAATATATGTGTAATTTTAACACAATATCACTGCATATATGCATTACAAAATTAATACAGTATCATTGCATATTGCATAATATAAACATATGCTATCCTACCAAATAATAGAATAATAATATATAATTTTGATAATTATGTTAACATTGATATTTCATAAAATACATTAGAGAATATCAATCCTTATAATTATAAAAAGATACTTTTACAAAGTTATAGATTTTAAAAAATTATTTTATTTAAATTTTAATAAAGTATGAAATTAATTAAATACCTCTAAACTACTAACTTTGAATATACCTAAAATTATACATGTTTACAATGTTTCAAGTAATGTAATAATAAATAAAGTTAAATTAAAACTTTTTATTTAGTTACCTTAATTAACGTATTTAGCAAGGTCAACTGTAATAATGGGTTGGCAATTAAGTGACTTGAGGATTTTGTTATTAGGTGGTAATGACTTGTGCCAATAATTCGTATTTGTGTTAAGATTAAACTGTATTAAGTAGATAACAAATTATTGTTCATAACAACTCATTAACATACATAATTATACATTATACAATTTTTCTACTCTTCTACCCTCCATATTTAAAAAATATTTGCTAATATACAAATATAATTACACCGAATTATTTCATTACGAATCTAAATTTTAACTAAACATTCTACGTTCGATAGCTTGATTGTGTATATTTGACTACCTTCATGTTTCTCGCTAGTCGATCGTCTTGCTACATACTATACCGAGAATAGGTTGGGAAGAAAGTGTATACATCAAAGAAAATATTGAGTTCCAATAAAATTTATTAAACATCAAATAGTGAAAAATTAACGTTATAAAACATGTCAGATCCAGAACTTGAAGCAATACGACAACAACGATTAGCTCAGTTGCAGTCACAATATAAGGTAAATCAGTTGTATTAAAGACAAAATATTATATAATACATAACTATTTTTGACAAGTGTATGTAAACATAATTTATTTAATAAGACTATCAATAAAAATCAAATGAAAATAATAAACGATTATAGTATACTACTTCCAATCTAATGACACTAAAGTTATTTTACCGAATTTAAATTTGGCCAGCTCAAGCTATTTATAACTGTATATGCATACTGATATTATTTAAATAAACATTTATTACTGATTTTTTATCGTTACTATATTGTGATTCGTTTATAAATGTTTAGAGTAATAATGTAGAGAATAAGCAAGCAATGGAGGAAAAAATGCATCAAATGGAAGACATGAAGAATTCCATTCTCACCCAAGTATTAAGTCAATCAGCTAGAGCAAGATGTAAGACCATTAATGTAATGAAATTATATATATATATATATGATGTATAAAATTTTCTAATGTACACCATTTCTTTAGTAAACACATTAAGTCTTGGAAAACCTGAAAAAGGAAAAATGATAGAAGATATGATATTAAACATGGCTCAACGAGGTCAGTTATCTGCTAAATTAGGGGAAAAAGAACTTATCAGTTTACTTGAAAGTGTAAATCAACAAACACAGCGAAAAACTGTTGTGAAGGTTAGTTACAATATATGTATGTATGTTTTCAGAAAAAAATAAAATTATAAATAATTAATTTCAGTTTGACAGACGAAGAGCAGCATTGGATTCTGATGATGATGATTTATAGCATATACATATATTTATACGTGGTTTGGCAAACAGCAACATAACATTCTCTGTTTAATTTTTGAACAGGTATTAACATTACAATACAATTGTACGCTTAATTAGTCATATGTTTTTATTTTTTATGATATATTGAAATAAAAAATTGAAGTCAAGTATCAGGATTTATTTTAATGCAGATTTTATTTTCAAATTTCTACAATGCACCTTTTCACCTATATATTCTTTTATTTACTCAATTTTATTCATATATATAAAAAAGAAATTTAAAGTACAATTACCGTATTTTTTTTATTAAATATAGATAAATCTATACTTAAAATGTAATAGGTTCCCATCCCTAAAACAGTTATCATGTTTTAAATCAAACATAAAATTTTTATGTAAACATTGATATGAAATACTTTTCACTATATTTACATAAACAAACATACATCTGTAATTCCAAATATAAGTATACAGAACATTATTTACCACTTACATTTTTTACATAAAACTTTAGTACATTTACATATTTCAATGTAAAACAAATTTATTATGCGGTTTAAAAAAAGCTCATTTACCTACATGATTTGTATTGTCTTATGAAAGTTTCATTTAGCTAAAATAAATCTTTATCATTCTATTTATAATTCATAGAATCTCTTTCATTGCATTGACTACAAAAATAATCACTTTCATAATTCATATAATTTTGTTACACTAATGAATAATAAATAAAGCATCTTAGTAATTCGAAATTTTGTAATATAAAATTAATAAATATTACCTAAATGAAATTAGAAATAATAGATTAAAAATTTTAAAAGCTGTTTAATATAAACAATACAATAATTCAGTTATTTCAATCTTTTTTCATATGATTTGCTCCTGGATGATCTGGAAAATCATTTAACATTAGAAAAGTAATAATATGCATATTCATAGATACTGGTTTGCGGAAAAAGAAATATGTACCTTCTTCATCGTCATCTGCATCTAAAATATCTGGGCAACAAATACCGTAACATATTAATGATAAGAATCCTGCTGGTAAACCAAACAAAACCATTGTTAGAATGGGGTTACCCATCCACATTGTAGAAAGAGTTGTTTTTAATTCAAACCACGATCTATATATACGAATTAACCAACTGTTTCCACCATATCGCTGAAAACATATGCCATAATGTTAATTTTTTCTAACCACTTAAATTTATTTTAAAAAAATATCTTATATACCGGAGCACTTTCATTTCGAATTTGCTCTAGGAACAACTCTATCACATGAGGAGTCAATTTTTCTGTTTCATCCTCTGGAATGTGATGGTGGTTTGTTGTAGTATTAATAACAATTAAGCTTGGCAATGGTAAAATCATCATTGCTATACTATTGACTAGATCTGGACTAGCTATCCAACCAAACTGAAATTGACTAAATGCCAAAACAGTAATAACAATCAGATTTTGAATAATAAAACAAAGAATATATAAATTCATAAAATGTAACTTACTCATGATATTTTTCTCGTTTGCTTTTAATTATAGATTCTACCATATCTTTGAACCGTGTCATATGTAGTGGTATTTCTTCTAGTTGATTTTCTTCTACTACTGCCAATACTAGATTTTTATTTGTCAGGAAAAGTTGATTTATATTTCCTCTTGTTACTTTTGGGAATGTAGGAAAACGTTCTGCATTTATCCATTTGTACACTGTCTCATTTAACTTTTCTATATTATTTATGTCATGGCCTATTACAAAATATTTGTTATTAAAAATTAATTTTTTTATTTATTGACATTATTGATAATAATTACGAAAAATATATTTTTGTAGGTAATATCAATATTTTACAAATATTTACCACTAAAATTATAATGTAAATTTTCTTTATAAACAAACAATGCTGGAGTATTTTCCACAGGAGCATGTTTACTAACAACATTTGGATGAGACTGATAGAAAAATGCATGTGGTTGGAACACATCTGCAGTCTTATGATAAAATTCCTAAAACATATTCATTTAAATTAAAATCTTCATTAATGTTACAGATGAAGAACATCCGGTCTTCACCTGTTTTTTTCGTTTTTTTAATTCTGTGAAATAGAAACACATTTATTTTGAAATATTTATCTAAGCAATGAGATACAGTCGCGGTTGCGCTGGGATATCAGTTGTGATAAACATCCAGAAGATATCGTTCTTGGAAATCTTGAAGAGTAACGTTTTCCATATATGTATACTAAACTCCTTGATCCATCCCTACAATAGAATTCCGAGATCTTTACGGTATATAAAAAACCAAAAAAATATGCTCCTTGGACAGAACAGATTGTGTAATTCCGCGTTGCGTTCATTAAAAGCTAATATAGTGAGATCGAGCTGAAGTTTTCTTTCGATCAAACTTTAACTTCAAAGTCCGCGTGTCGGTCTAAACTCTGTTTAACAATCCCTCACGCTGCTCTTAGTTCCCGCATTGCCAGTGCGTCAAAACTGAGCAACCAAACCATAAGGTAACACATATAATACTCATTTATCCACGACACACTCACATGGAACAATTTGTTGATTACAATGCATATACTTGTATTCTTATATAAATTTGAGTGTAATTATTAAAACATAACATCCAATCCTGGAATCCTGTATAACATAATTGAACGTACCCATACGATACAACTTTATCACTCGAATCGCGTCGATTTTTATTGATCAAAGTTACGTGGTAGACCGCTAGTCAGGACTAGTATTGCAACTGTATTCCATAAGAATACGTTTGCCGGCTTCTCGCATTGTTCGAAGTCCCGGCTCATAACATTAATAACATTTCTATTACTTTTTACATAATATAAAATTTTTATTTTACCCATAATGGTCCAGATCGTTCTCCAACATATAAAAAGTATAGATCACGTTCCCTTTTAATTGTGTCGAAACTTTGAGTTTTTGTTACTTCTTGAACAGACGGACCACTTACTCTTAATGCAAATTTTACTATTTCATCTCGTGTTCTGTCTCCATGATATACAAATTCTTGCTCACCTTTTAAACTATATAGAAAAGAGAAACAATATCAGAGAAATGTATCACTAAATGTATATATATACAAAACTATAAAAATAAATGCAACTTTCTTCTTACAATATAATAGTTGGAAATCCCTTAACTTTAAAAGCATGAGCAACACTTGTAAATCTGGTGCAATCAACTCTTCCAACTCTTATTGATGTCGCATGTAAATGTTGCGCTACATGAGCCCAAATTGGTTCTAATCTTTTGCAATGTGCACACCATGGTGCATACATCTACAAAAAAAAGGAATGTTTGTAGTTTATAAGCAGTAATTTTACATAAAAACATAATGTGTCAGATATTTTATATTTATACCATAACAAGCCACTGTCCATCTTTATGAATATCCAAAAATCTATTAAAGAAATTGAATAATATTTAAAATTTTATATATACATATAAATATATATCATTAATTAAATATAAAATATAACTAAACTGTGAATGTTCGTGCAATTTTATACTTCTGTGAACATAATTAAAAAAATAAAATCTAGTAGAAATTTGTTTTGTCTACTAAATATCATAATAAGTGATCTACTTTAAATATTGTATATATTTTGCATATTGTATGTACTTCTAGATTTTTTTGGAATTCTAAATTTTCCAAAAATGCATAAACAACCATAGTCTACATATAATAGATATCAATCATTATATACCTGTCGCTTAGTTCAAGTACACGTGATGCTATTACAGGAGTAAAAATACCTGAAAAAACTGAATTATGTTTCAATAATACTAACTGTATTAAAAGATAATAACATAAATGGAGTCAATTTAAATTACTTTATATGTATATAAATTAAGTGTAGTTTTTAAAGTACAAAATATGCAAATAAAAGGAATAAATGTTAAAGTCACAAGTAAATGTTTAAAAAAATTAAATATATTTAAGGAAGATATCTACTAAAATTTCAACATAATTGATTCTTATATATCCAGTTAAAAACAGTAAAAACAGCCAGTAACAATACAAACTAATAAAAAGAAAACAGAACTAATAAAAAGAAATGTCATTTTTAAAATATTAAACAAATTTAATTAATAAATAAGAAGTTTCAATGAATGAAATAAAATTAAAGGTTTTAGTGCTAAACACTAAACTTTAGTAAGTTATCGATCGGTAACATTTGGAGGTTATGAAGTAATTTACTTAATACTAATTTCATATTTTTATCGAACAACAAAGTTATCCACAACAAAGTTACATCTTATAAACAGTTAATGGCGATGAATAAATTTACCATAAATAACTGCGATGAGCACCAATTTCGTTATTGTTACCATTGCAGCAAAAAGGCTTTTTATTAAGAAAAGCCTATTTTGTTAAATCTTAAGATCAAAAATATTATATTTGATTAATTTACTTTCACATAATTAAGATAATCAACGTTCTTAGCTGTGAAATTAAAATGCACACGATAAAATACAATACACCTCTACCATGTTTTCGTCCTGTGACGCCATACGATTCTTATACCGGCATCTTCTGAACTAACTTTTCCGTTTTGCATCTCTACATGCATTATACGAAAACAGCAAGGAGGAGATTTAAAAATGCATTAATCGCAAATTTAAAATAATCTAAAATACACATAAATTCACTTGAATTATTAAAGTTACAAAAGTAATATAGTCACGACAAAATCGGATATATTTACAAATATTTTTTACCGTATTTTCTATTATTCATTAAATTGAAATATTTATCAATGAAGAATTGAATAAAACATTATAGTCAACTAATAATAAGCATACTAATTGCATAACTACTATAATACGTGTTATAATAACTATGTAACGTGTGTGTACTAAATTACGTAATTACGTTTAATTGTGTGTCGCTGACAATAGATAAATAATAAAGTAAATAAATAAATAAAATGAAATATTATGTTTTAGTATAAAAAATAAGGATAGTAAAATTCAGGTAATTAGGGCAGATACAAAATCATTCTATACATATGTATAAATCTTTTAATGTATATAAACCTTAAAAATTAGCTTCTCTATAAAACAATGTATTGATAAATTGAATATGAAAATTAATACTTTTGTTCATCAAAATGAACTCTTTATTTACGTATTTCGTAAAAAATATTTTACATTTTAATTAGTTAGGTATGAATGAAATAATAAATTTATATAGTTCTTTTTACATAATTGCGGATAATCGTGAGAAAATTTTAAATATTTTATAATTCGGCAGTATCTTCAGTTTCGATATTAGTTTCAGCATCTTCAAAGTTCTGAAAGTAAGACAACAATGCAAACTTTGTGTAATACATAAATCGACAAATAGTTGAAAATCACATTTTTATTTATAAATGATAAATAACTCACATAATCTTAATCAATGACTGTACTATCCGAGAGATCGCTAAGTAACATTATAAGAAAAATATAGAATGATTGTACAATGTTAAAAACGATCATGATGAAAAGAATATAAACATAGCAAAGGAATAAGAAAGGATAAAAAATGATGCTGATGCCAATGGTAGCCAAAGTTGTCAATATACTACCCATTTCTCTCTTTTTTCGCGAGATTCACTTTTTAATTACATGTATGTAACGAATCTAGGAATAAATCACTAATAATCTCAACTTTTCATTTTTTCTTTTTTTTTTTTGTGAAATTAAGAAAGCATTAATTAATTAATAGACTTTGTTACTGCAAACACTATTTGTAGTAGCGAATGGTAGATTTGTTCTTCATGAAATATGCGTATGTGAAAAATTAAAATCAATCTTAAATGGAAAATTAAAATCGAATTTTGATAGAAACAAATTATTGATTTTGATACAGAATATTTATTAAAAAATAATTACTCCTGAAAATGATTGCATTCTTTAGATTTCGAACTGAATTTTATTGTTAATGAACAAAAAATTTCATACCTCTTCATCATCTTCATTTCCAAAACGTATCTCTAGACCACTTAATTTAAATATAATTAAGAGATAAATTGCAAGCGCTATGTTAATTACATTCGATAAATACGTGCCATATAAATATGTCAAATATAGAAAGGGAAGAATAATTATTTTCACAGAAACTTTAGTTATTCTTCCAAAAAAAGATCCCATATTTGAAACAAAAATGATTCAGGATTTATTTACGTTAAAATAACTTATATGTTAATTCGTTAATTACACTGCACGAAAGTAATATGAAACATTATTCTTTGATAATATAGACATCTTTTTGTGGATATTTATGGCCAGCTGTCGAACCAACTTCAAGTATATGATAAAAAGTTTGTTTAATAGAATATTCATATATTACATTTTTTATAAGTAATTAATAAATATTAATTAATAAATCTTGTATACATTTATTTTTAAAAGTTTGTCGAATTAAATGTATTACCATTGAAAATAAATTTTTTTAATTAAAAAAGATCGATAGTTAACAATAATTTAAAAAATGAAATTATTTAATTAAGTCAGTAGAGGATTGTTAATAAATTTCTAATTTAATCTCTGATCGAATATTATAATTGAATATTGTACAATCAATTCAACAATTAAAAAAAAATGAGTATATAAATTATGCAAAGTGCTAACAAATTATCATATAAAAAAAAATTAATTTAATTACATGAACAGCTGCGTTAAACAATTGCGTTATGATTGTGATTACATGCATTATAACGCATTTTGATTGTCGTGAAAATAATTATTACATGATAAATTATAACAAATGTATTAAACAAAACATTTATTAATAAGCTATACAAGGAGCATCATTACAGGAATGGAGTTTTACATAGTATAGCTCATTTTAAAATGTATTAACAATTCATGAAAAATACACGCATGAGAAGTAATGAAATAATACGCTTTTAAAATTACAAAATCGTAAATATAAAATATGACAATACGTAAAGACATTGTAAATTAAATAATGGTAATAAATACTAGATTTTTATATTTATATTATTAAATAAGCATTATTTTAGACTAGATTTACCGTTTCTCTTTGGTGTTGATATAGGGATTTCATTCTCAATAGTAAAAGTCGCGTTGCTAAGTACTGAACTACCGCTTCTGGAATCTTTTATATTCGAATCGTTTTCTGTATCATTTAAATCTATATTTCTATTTTCAAACATTTTCGTCGAATCTTTATCACTACCTTTTACATTATTCTTTTCTACGATATATGTTCCAGCACTATCAGTCGAATCGGAATCGTCCTTTCTAAGACGATCACTCTTATAAGTTATTGACTTTTTATTATTTTCTTCCATTTCAATAGCGAAATCCGGTTCGATATTTTCTTGTAATAGAGTTTTAGTAATTTCGTCATATACTTTAATCTTCTGATAATTTGTGACGCTATCGGAAAAAGTTTTCATTGTGTCATCTTTAGATATATTACTGTTTCTAATTTCCTTCGCGCTTCTCGATCTCTCCTTCCTATTCCGATCATTTATTCTTTCACTTTGTAACATATAACATTCGACAACTTTCGGTTTGTCACTACTTGTTGTATTTGATTCAAAATAAGAACTGGATTGATCTTCGATAGTTAAATACGCAGACTTATTTTTTTTCAGCTTCTTCTTCTGTTTTTCTATGTTTTCATTTAAAAACATTAAGACTTTATTCTCACTTGATTGTTGGAGGAGGGTAAAATTCCTCCCAGATTCAACATCACCTGACGATTTTGATGAATTTGATAAAATTCTATCAATCTTTTCAATAATATTATATAAACGATTCGCACTGCGACTTTTCATCGTTTGTCCAGTTTCATTTAATCGTTGAAGTTTCATCTTTGTATCATGGTACATTATATCGCTGTATTTATCTTTTTCGAAAACACTATCAGAAAACTTAAGAAGACTAGAATTATGGCTTTGATTAAATTGTAAGCTTTTTTCTTTCGTATGAGAAGTCTCTTCGATTACTTTCTTTGAATTGCTCGATCTTAATTTTTGTTTGGGCATTACGGATGTCTTTAGGAATCTCATGGGAACATCGCTATTATTCACTGTGTTTTCAGTCTCTCTAATCATTTTTAATCCTATATCTTCACCTGTAGCATCTTTATTAAATCTTAAAATTCTCACCGAAGCAGGACTACCAAAAGTTGAAAAAGCTAATATGTGATCGTATGAATGATAATCTACGCAAGTCACTGCTCGATAATGTCGATCAAACGTATATTTTGCGAGAAGATTCCCGGTTTCTAAATTCCACACGTTCAAAGATGAATCTTCGCCACCGCAAAAGATCAAATTGCCACATGGAGAAATACAAGCTGTTGATTGTATTCTGCAAGAAATATTTTAAGATAACGTAAAAGAAATCAGACAAGAATGAATCGTTAAAAGTAAAATTATAAAATGAAGAATACCTTTGATTATTCAATTCATTATACTTTTGCAATACTACTCCAGTTGCGAGATCTAACATTCTTAACCCATTGTTCCTTGAATGAACGAGAAGTCTGGACTCCAAGGGATGTAAAATAATTGTGTTAATTATTATTCCGTCGATTTCTCTGACCTTTATCTTTCGTGATATGTGCCATTCCTTCATGGATGATATTTTTCGACTCTTTTTCGACACCCATATGATTATTATTCCGACGCTATCTGCTGTTAATAAGTTACTATTCTTCTGAAAATACATAGAATTTATAAATCCTTCGTGACCCTCTAATTCTTGGTTAAGATCCCAATTTTTCGACTTCTTATCTTCTATCCAAATACGTGCTATGCGATCGTAACAACCAGTTACTACTATCGAAGAAATATCGGGATCAAATTTGCCACAGTACACGTAGGATGGATGAGGCATCATCTGTTGAAAGATACACAATTTAATTTCAATTGATATTACCAACATGATATCAAATAAATTATATTATTGAGTGAAGACTACAGAAGGAAAACATGATAATATATATTAACATAATAATCATTACGTAATAAACAAGGAGTTGAATAAACTAAGAGGGAAGGCATTCGTGTTTTTTTATTTGCAGATTTGAAAGCGACGTTCAACAGGGTGGACAAATGAGGGTTGAAGATGATGCTGAGGTAGGTAGGCACAAGCAAAAGATTAAGGGATTATGGGAATGTACGAAGAAACAAAGAGTGTGATAAGATTGGAAAAGGAAATTACGGAGGTTTTCTGAGTGGAAAAAGGAGTGCCAGGTACACAGAATGCCCTGTAAGCTCAACACTGCTTAATTGATTAAGTTTATCAGTTAACACATATATTTATATATGTATATAGATGAAACATTTTTTGCTACGGCAGTAATAACAACGCTAATCAGGATGTCAAAAAATGAGACATTCTGTGTAAACATAATATAAATTTTAACTTAGACATAATATTAATAATAACATCAATGCTGGATGAGACCCAAATTTAAAAATTTTACGAAATGAACATATCTCGTTTACCTTCTGTTATCTTTTAATAAATATTTAAATTCTTACTTGTATATGTTCTACAATTCGATTCTGTACATCCCAAATACGAGCAGTTTGATCAGATGAAACAGAAAGCAAATAATTATCATTGTTGGACCAGTTGAGAGAGTAAACGAAAGTTTTATGTCCTGAAAACTGCACGTAGATCTTCTTTGATTCAACCTAACAGCAATTAAAAGAATTTTAATATTCGTAACGAAATAATATAATAATATATAACATCACATGCAAAAATTTTGGCAAAAATTTGAAATTGTACAATTGTGTTTATTGCAATGTATAAAAGTGTTTTCTACCAAACTTAATAAAATTATGAATATTACGAATTACAATGTTCTCACACACTGAAATTAATCACCGAATAATATAATTATAAATTTTGTATAACTTATTAATAGTACAAACTCGTTTTTCGAATGGTTATTTAAAGAAGGCATAATGTACTATAATTTGAAACCAGTTCTCGCGAAAACAAATATATTTATCATTTAGTTAATGAATCACTTACAAAGATACAATCGAACGTGTAAGAATTAAATAATGTTTTGCTAAAACTTTTGTAGTCCCTTTAATTGATTTGTAATATATGAAAACAATTAAAAATCACAAGAAATATAATCTAATATTTAAACAATCCAGATCATTTGAACAACAATTACTAAAAGAAATAAAATGTATGAAGAATATTTAACTGGGTTTTTTGAAAATTATCATAAGATGTGGACTCAACATAAATATATTAATGATGATACTTGGAATTATTTCTTCAATGCTTAATAAGATTATTTCTTCAGTATTACGCTTTTTACTGTTTAATCCTGCTACAAACCTCGAATTTTTACATTACAATCTTGCTCTGATTTTAGCAAACAGAAAGAATTTGTAACGTCTTAATATAGAATTGAGATGAGAAATCAGTCATACTTTTCTCATTTTTGTTCAAATTAAAGATATTTTTTAATCTTAAAAAAATATAATTGGATCGAAAATGACCGAAAGAACGTAATAGGAATAAGAAGAAGATATGTAATCGCATCAAAATCTTTTACCCTTCGTATTAATAAAAATGAAAAATTTAATATTCACCTCGTAGACGACAATGGGATAGTCGCGCTCTTCGGAAAAGCAACAAGCCAAATACTTGCCGTCGTTACTAAAAGCAATGTAAAAGCATCCATTTTCGCCAATATCCGTTTCGAAGAAAATTTCATTTGGTATTTTACATGACTGTGCAGCTAATCTAGTCCATTTTGGCAAGTTTATAGAGTTTGAAGTATGAACAGACATCCCATGTGATTCATTACGTGTGTTGGATAAATCATATAACGATAATTGCCGATAAAGAACAGGTTCTAATTTAGGCTGGTCGATGGATTTTGCAGTAACAAATAAACTGCTAGGATACTTTTCTCGGACGTTCGATTTCCACCACGTATATACCTAGAAAATTCAATTCGAAAATTCAAACTATTTAAAATCTCATCAATGATATATTAGAATTAAATACTTTCAATCGTCGAAATTTCAAGTGATTTCAAATATAATTGCTAAAATTAATAAAACTAATAGTCTCTCCTTAATCTTATCTACATACATCGTTTGACAGCGAAATATGCCAAAGGTAATAAATTGCGTGTTAATGTTTAAAAGTAAATTTCATCTTATTATAATATTTTATGACAGTTCTAATAAAAAATAAAATCGCGCTGTGTATTTGTATTTGTAATCTTCTAACTAAATTACATTTTAACAGATAATGTAAGTATATTTGCGTTTGACATCTATTTGACAACTGATCTTATATACAAAAATATTTTTACTACTGTGTTGTTTCATTAGATAAAAAATATATCTATATATGATTACAAGATATTTTTACATTCCAATAAAAGCATATATATCAAAATTTTATATGTACATATTAAAATGAAATTTATTTCACATTAAAATATAGAAATATCTTTATTTTAAATTCTTTTCAACGCCTGCTAGGAGCGTCTGATAAGCAAAGAGAAAATATAAAAGATTACACTTGACCTTAAAAATTTATATAGAAAGGAGAAAAAGCAGTCCTATAAAATCATGTTACATATTTAGGATAAAAAAGGATTTTGATCGAGTCATTAATGATGAAAATAATAATGTTTACGTTATGCCTATTCACTTAGTAATAACTTACTTCACACGTATGAAATCTATCAAATTTTTGCGAATTCTTCCGAGGTTTATATAGTTGTAATCTGACTTTTTTGTTAATATGTAACACCTGGTTTCGTCCTACAGGCTTTAAAAAAGCCCATGCAACCTTGTACCAACAACCTTCATGACCTATTTTAACGAATAAAGTCAAACAATTAATTTTAATCCTAAATTAATTAAAACTAATGGAGAAGCTTATAGCAAAGATGACCTTTATCAGATATATCGATTTTTAAGATAATAATGCTTTTCAGTAATCAAAAAACGACGCTCATAGCATTGTGAAATCGAAATTATAAAAAATAATCTGTGTTCTGACTTATTATCGAATGAATATTAAGTAGTTTTGTAAAAATAATTAATTATAATATAAAATATAATTAATGTAATATTAATTATAATTATTATAGCAATTAGAATTAATTATAATAGTAATAAATATAATAAATATGTTTCTTTAATATTACCCGTATATATTTCGTTAAAAAGAACTGAAATGTATTACAACATGGATAACGTAACATATAAACATGGAGAAGGGTGGTCGTTTTTGTTATAAGCTTCTCAATTCTTCTAAACTAAATGTTAAATATTAACTATGTATATACAGCATATATAGTAATCAAAACACTTGCCAAATTTATCATAATTGAAGCTGGCCTCGGCAAAACTCAAAAGATCGACGATTTCAAAAAGTATCACAACCTGTTCATTATCAATTTTCAAAAGCTCTTTGAAATCATGTTCGAAGATAAGTTCTTCCTCCCATACCGGAACTATAGACTTATTCTCTTTGAAGTCAAACTTCCCAGTTATTACAGGCTGCAAATACGTACACGCACCATGTTCATTTTTCAAATACTTCCCATTTTCAGCCTTTACTATATGAACCTTTACCATAGGATGTTTCGTCACGTAATCAATTTCCAACACATCTGTTCTATGAATCGTTACGGATATATACTTTATATCGTCTTTCTTCTTCCTCTTTTTCTTCCTTTTTGAACTTTCTTCGACATTGACACTCGATGTCAAATTTTTAGAAAGCCTCTTTTCTTTATCTTTTTTCTGTAACCGATGTTCTATAAATTTCGATTTCTTTTTATTTGTTTTAGACCTTTTTAACTTAGCTTCATCTTTAGTTTCTTTAGCGCGATTTTCGTCAAAATCATCGTTTTCGGAAGTAGTCACCGAATATTGACTAGAATGTTTTAAACGATCTTCATCAAGATCATCTTCAGTAACAGGTAGTGAATTTTCCTTGGAATGCCTTCGACTGTTAACGGAATGCTTTCGACCACTTCTTATCAAAAATCGATCATCTTTTATGGATACTTCCTTAGAATCGTCATCCGATTGCGCAGTGATTTCCTCCAAGCTCTGAGAGCTATTCGAACTATTAGAAGTATTTTTATTACTCTTTTCTACGTAACTTCTCTTATTTCTTAATCCACGAGTCCTTTTATCTTTCAAAGATATATCACCGCGGTTAAACTTATCAATACGTTCAACATCTAATATTGCATTCCTCCTTCGATTCTCAGACGTTTCACTGTCCAAATTTGCTGACTCCTTCAAATCTTCGGCCACAATCGCTGTTTCCTTGAAACTCTTATTTTCTTCGCTCAACGAATCTCGAATGCTTCGACTATTGAAAGTAGAAAGCTCCATTTGTTCTGGATCGTGAATCATTCTCTTCATCCTAATTTTTGGGTTGCTTCGATTATGATCAGTTTCAATCGTGAGAATTTCTTCCGAATCGAAGGCTTCATTATCAAACCCGAACAACGTTTTCTTTAAGAAGGATCTAGTTGCTGGTAGTGGTTTCTCGGAACGTTGAACAAACGAAGATGCATTTTCTGAAGATACAATCGTCCAAGAAGTGTTCCTAGTCTCTGGTAATCGAATTACGGTGTTATCTTTCGACCATCGTTTTCTCGTTGGTTTCTTTACTTCTTCTTTCTCATCTTTCGGCGTAATCCATTGTTTTCTGCCATGTAACTTTCCCTCGACAGACGACTGATTAATATTCTTTTTACTTAATTTATCGCTTAATTTATTGTTACTCACCGTTTGAATCTCTTTTCCATTTGTTTTAGCGACCGGAGATTCTCCAAATTCTTCTATCAAATCTAATGAATCTACGACTTTTATATCATCATCGTCTCTTGAAAGATTTTCATGTTTTGAATTGGTTTTTGATTTCTCAATCTTCTCATGAAAAATATTTGTTGTCGAAAATGCTTTCACATTTTCGGATTCCTTCAGAAATGAATTTTTCTTATTTGATGCTCCATCATGTTCAATGTTATTACCATGTGACTTTTCTTCTTTATATTCTTGATGAATATCAACGATAACGTCCACTGATTTCGATGCAAATTCCAATGAATTCATAGAGTCTGTATTAGTAAATAATTTGGACGTATCTCTATTGAACATTGGGAAAGAATCTTCCATATCTTCTGTGATATTTATGTTATTAGAAAACGAATGCTCATTGTCGCTATCTTGAAAATTAGTTTTGTAGTTAATTTTATTTATGAGCGGTCGTAGATTCGTTTCATTTTGTCTTTTCTTCTTATTCTTTGTTAATGCAGTTTGCAATTCCATGTTCCACTTTATTTTCAGTTGAATTGTGAGTCTAATTAAAACTTTATAATAATGGAGTCTTTTTCATTAGAATTTTGATTTTTTAAATTATTGAACTATATTCAAGGTATTTGTATATGTTATCTTCTAATACAATTACATATTATTTCCTTTTAATAAATATTTGCAAATAATGCTGCTTACATTTTATTTTAGTTTTACATTTACATTACATTTTATTAGTATTTTGTGTGAAGTGTATTTACAATAAACATATTATATTATGATGGTGAAGCAAATATACCATACATTTTTGGAAATATTTTATTTGAAAAATAAATAAAATCTTTTGTGAATTGTTACCCTCTAATGTTTCCTATTACTGAATGAACTGTGCAATAATGTGAATTAATTCTATATCATCCCTTTTATTACGTCTTATTAGCAAAAATATGTTTTATTTCATTCTTCGTATCTGTTTCTTCGAAGTAAAATTTCTTAGAGGTTATGTGAATCTTCATCTGCAATTCTTAAAATTTGTTTGGTTAGTGTTTATATTGATATCATTGACTCCCCCTCACTAATCGAATGCATTAAATTATTTATGCAGTGAGTTTTTGAACACTTTACAGATATAAGTATAATTTCATATTTTTTATATTTTTATGAAAATTATAATTGTATGCTGTATTACATTGCAATTAATTCTTTTTATTATATTATAACACTTATATTCGCACTATAGATGAAGTTTGAACGCATAAATCATTTAAAAATAAATAGTTAAAAAATATTAATATATGGTTCTCCGTAACTAACACGCGGCAGGTATCAAAATTGATCGAAAACTTCAGTTTATGCCGTTATAATACAAGTGTACAACGATCAATATAAATAAATCTAATTTTTGTTTTCAAATATTTATAATGTAATATTTATAATATAATAAACATCTGTTTACTATGAATATGGTACAAGCACTAGTATAATTATATATAATTATTCATTGTAAAATCATTTTTTAAATGATTGTAATGAATTATAATAAAATAGAAAATATACGCATATAAAAATATATGCATGTCCAAAGTAATAGCATAAACAAAATAAGTTTAAGATATAGAAATATAAGAATTTATTGAATCTATATACATATAATAAAAATTCATTTATTATTTCATTCACTACATATTTATTATGATATTTCATTATTTGTTCCCTCTTCTTTTAGTAATTCCTAATAAAGTATAATTAAATTACAAAATTAACTGTTATTCTTGTATGTATTGAACTATATTCATATATCTATTTTAAGAACATTTCAAACTCACTGCCTTTATAGCATTATCGTAATCTTCTTCACAATGTATTAGTACTGCATCATTAGTATTAGAATTAGAACACTTTAGATCTTCCTCATCATTTTTTGTGCTTCCTGTAGTGCATTCAATTTCAGTATTGATATTTCGAAGGGATTTCATTTTCAATCTCTGCTCTCTATTTTTAGCTTCTTTTACCTTTTCTCTACGTGTTTCTCTATCAAGAAGCTGTTAATTTCAATTATATGAATAAAGAAGTAAAGAAAAAATATAATTAAACATTATAATATTAATAGAACTTACTGCTGTAAATAAAAATTTATCATTTTTTTGATTAGCTGTTAATGCTTCTGAAAATTCAAGTAAAAATGTTGTTCCTTTCTTATTAGCAATTGTTGCTAATTGTCCTTGTTCATGTGGTTTTATATATGTTAGCACTTCATCACAAACCTAGCATATGTTATATTAATTTTTAAATATAAATAATACATCAAAGTGGACATACTTTCACACTAAGAACTGGAGAATCTTGTTGAATCAACAAATCCCATACATCCAGAGTTCCATCCATTTTTATTAAAAAAAATACAGAAAATCGTGTTGTGCTCCATGCTCCACCCATTAAAAAATCTCTATGACCACTAAAATATGATTTGAATAAAACTTTAATAATTTATGTCAATTTTAATATAAATGTAAATTAAATAATTTTAAGTATATTCACGGTGTCCATGCAATGCAAGATTCTTTACAATCCTCAGACCATATTCTTGTCGTCCAGTCACCAACTGTTAAAAAATTTTTAACAAATGTTGGGTTTCTTTCTAAACTTATTATAGGTCCATATTGTGCCTTAAATCTTGTTGCAATTTTCTCACTTGAAGTTTTCCCTTTGCGATTTCCTGATATTACTATACCTAAGTACAAATAAATATATCAAAATATAAATAAAAGTACGTGAATTAAAATTCTTAGTTACCATTTTCAAGACCACACATAAAACGTGTACCCATAGATGGTTCAAATTGTAATGCTGAAATCCCAGTTGCTTTATCAATATTTTGATCATCAGGTTTACATAAATCTATTACTAATGTTTCTGTAGGCATTTGTAATTTTCTGATATCCCACCACATTATCTGTAATTAATTTATATATTACATTTATGTATTTTTTTTATCTCATTTTGTATTCTGTTATACTTGTCCGTCTTTGGAAGCACTGAAAAATTCTGTGCTAGTTTTAGAATTTATCCATAACACCTCGTTGCATAAATCTCTGTGGCTAAATTCTACTAAACTTGTTTCAATTGGTTCTGATCCTTTTCTAATATCCCAACAAGCCACTTGACCAGTCATTAAGCCACTAATCAGTATATTACTATCTTTAGGATTATATTCCAATGTTAAAATTGGACAAAATGGTTTTAAGATTACACAAGGCGTATTTGGATTTTCTATAAATTTGGACCATAAATCTGTTCAGTCTTCTTTGTATATCCTGAAATTTTTTTATTTAACTTACCTACATCCCAAATATATGACTGAGGATTGTCATTTATTGCATTTTTAAAGTCAGTATTGCAGTAACTAGCTGCAAAACGATTTCCTTGATCCGGTGACCAAGAAAGATGTGTTATTTGTCTTTTTATTGGTAAAATATCACGATATACATTCACTGTACGTGAATATACTCGTTGTATTAAAGAAATTGGTTCCATATAACTGAAGTATTGTTCATAAATATTACAAACATTATTCTGCAAAATACACTGTTCCATCGGCTAAAAATAATTGGGATGTGTAGTCATGGATTCATTTATAGTAAAATAATTAAACAAGTAAATTGAAAATATAAACAAACATTATTACAGGCAACAATTGAAGCATTGTATGAATATACAGTTCATCTTTTTCTATTTTGCGTTTATATCTCACTGTCTGTTCTACATCTTTCGCATTTAAATCTTTTGGCCAACCACCTTCAGAATGATATATACCACTATCTCGGAATGTTGCAGTATTTGTATTTACCTAAATATATTGTTAACAATAACAGTAATAATATATATACATAAATAATTTTCAACATCAGTTTATACCTCATGAACAGAATATATCTTGCTACATTGAGTTCCTTGAGTTACAGGATCTATTTGAATATAGTGAGTCATAGAGTCTGCATGTGGTTTAATATCAGCTTCTACTTTATCATAATTTGTGAAGTTACATTGTTTTCCAAATTGTAATCTTTTTTTTGTATAAGTATATTGCATATTGATGTTTTTCATGTTCTAAATTCTCATTTTTAATCTAATCAATAATCTATTTAATAAACTAAATAACTAATACAAACATTTTATTTAAACTTACTTTTAAATATGATTTACATACATTTACAGTGAAAAAAGCTTAATATAAAAGAGTGAGTTGTTAAACAATTAAAATAATACTTATTATTGTCACTTATAAATTAATCATTTAGATTTACTTTATTGATATTAAAAAATGTCAGTATATTACATTGAAATCGTACACAGCATGTATAAATAATACCAATGTATTTCTGTTTTCTAGTTGCTATAGTAACATAAATGATAAATGTATCAGTACTCAATTTCTGAATAATAAGAAATGTTAAAATCATTATTTATCAGTCCTTACTAAAATAGGAATTTTCGAATTTAAACCTTGGTAAAGAATAGAAATCATTTTATATATTTTTACATATTCTAATTGTGTACAATCAAGAAAGATGTTCATGTTAGGAAACACATCGTCTGCAATAATCTTCATTAAATCATCATAGTATTGTATATGTTGTACTTGTTGCATTACATCAAAGAAGAATAATAACTGATCTTTAGTTGTGTAACGCATACAACATATTTTGGACATCCCTAGAAAACAAAATAAGATAAAATACTATATTAGTTTTGAAAAAAAAAAAAAAAATACAATTGTACCTTCAAGATTTTGATTATAAAAAATATTCCAAAGTCCATTTGACATACATTCTGTTATATTAGAAATAGTATGTAGTGTTTTGCATATATCATTTCTTAAAATTTGTTTAGTTTTAAATTCGTTCATTTCATAAATTTTCCATGCAGATCTTAATTTTGTGTACAGTGATTTAATATCTTCTACATTAATCCCTATGTTTTTAGAGAAAAGAGTTTGAAATAAAGAAATAAATTTAAGGAGTGTAGTTACTATATAAGTCTTGTGTGCTAATTGTTTTTGTGCAATTTCATCCTGTAATATACATTTATATATTTATATATGGTGTATAAATATAGACACATATAGTTTACTTTTATAAATTCTACATTTACTTACCATTTTATTAAATTCTAGCAAAAATGTATGTAACACTTTTTGTTGTTTTTCATTGAATGATCTTTCTGTACATTCAGTATTCAAATATGTATGATAAACTCTCAGTGACTTAATTATTTCTTCGGGGATATCAATTGTATTTAAACTATCTACAGTAGTCCTAAGTGTTAAATTTTGTCTACAAGTACGTTGTGAAATTGTATCTTTGTGTAATGGACATTTCATTCTGTATTCATTAGGAAGTATATAATTATCAGATTTAATTGACATTTTCTGTATTAGACATTTCAGTTCACTAGTTGATCCTGCAGAATTTCTTTGACCAAATTTAATACATTTTGACTGAATAAAAACAAAAATATATTAAATAGCAACTAATTAAATATGCAATAATTAAATTTGGAGACACTCATATAATAAAAAAATTGATATTGTTTTATATTTTACTATATGTAACATATCTTAAACCATAATGAAACTAAAAAATGTCAAAATTTTAGAACATTGTTTATTCATGACATTTTATATTCAAGTATTTACTAAATATATACAACCTTTATGTAAATAAAAGTATTTTGTCTAAGTGGAATATATGATAAGCTTCATGATAAAAATTACTATTTCAAATTTTATTAAAAGTAGACAAATACAATTAATGCATAATATATAGGAAATAATGCATATACATGTATCATAAGAAATTACCTCTGTTATGGAAGTATTAGATTTAACATCATTTTTCATTTTGTGATTAATGTCTTTAACGTCCCTTATATTTTTAATATTCTTTTTATTTATTGCAAGGAAATTCTTGCTTTTTGACGATTTCATTGAATGCGATATTGATTGTTTATTAGCATTCTTCGTTTTTTTAAGTGTCATATGTGCATCTCTTTGTGTTACTTCATTTTGTACTCCCTTATCAATACTTGTCTTTTCAACATTTAATTTTATACCAGGAAGGTCTTGCCTCGAATATATATTTTTATTGCTTAAATTTAAATTTCTTACCTTTTTTTGTTTATTTCCTACTATTGATAACAAACGTAGTAATTAAGTAAGATAAAGAATATATTACTTTTTAAATAACTTTAATAATTTCTTTAAATATTTACCAGTTTCTTGGAAACATTCATAAGCGTAATATTTTGTTTTTCTTCCCGTGATATTAGAAGATAATTTTTCTCGCAATTGTTGTGTTTGTATCAATGTTCTAGTAATATCTGCAGCAATTTCTTGAACTTCATCTTTGGACTTTTAAATAGAAAAAAAGAAATTAACATAATTTTGATATAAAAAATTATATAAAACAATTATATTATAACAGCCTTACTTTGACACAAGTACAAATATCTTTATTAACTTCTTGTTGAGAATGTATTTCCGTGTACCATGGTTTTAAACAATAGATTGCTTCATCACAATTTGATTTTAATATATTCTTTACTTCTTCTGTAAATACCAAGGTTTGATGTAAAAATTTAGTCAGTTTCGAAAAATTAAACGAGTCTTCCATTGTTATTTTCAAATCTTGCTGTTTCTAACAAACAAAGATAAAAATCGGTGAATAAAAATCCAATAAGTAACATAAGAAGATAGATTACAGATTAAGAATAGTATAGAAGAGAATAAAGTGATATATCACTCAAAGTGTTAACTGATTTTCTTATGTACTAAAATACCATGTAGATACAATATATTTATAATACATTTTACAATTCTTTCTAATACATGTGTTATCTTCTTTAACATATTATTAAGTAAAACAGATATTGTGATTTAATGGATTTATTTGTGGAAATGAGATAAAGGTAAATATATATATATATATATTTATTATATATATATAATTCATATTATAAAATTTTTACTTAACTAAACTCAGAAAAACATTAAAATCGTTTCTACCTTAAATGTTCGTAAAACCGTTATAGTTTTATAAATGCTGTAAATGGAAATGTATTTATTAACGATAAATTTTGATAATATGATCATTTAAAATAGCTACCCTACTGTATTAAAGACATTTTTTAATATGCGTTTATTGTACGAACGCGTATGTGTGTTTACTTAATAAAAAACAAAGTTTTCTTATAAAAATAAAACACGATTTACGAATTTGCGGAAACCTTAGCTTAATGATTTTTCATATGTCATGTCCTTCATACGTCAACATCACAAGATAAAGGTATTGTATTTAAATATTATAATTCTCAGAGGGCAAAGTTACAAAAAAATATAAGAACGATACCAATGACGTATTTGCCCTAATTGTGAAGAATGTTTTGACGTACAGTTCATTTTCATATCAGACATTCAGACAAAATATATTTTAAACCTAAAACATACAAAATAAATTGCTTTATCTATATGTGCAATTTATCACATTAGAAACTCAGTCAGATACAGTATATATTGTAATTGAAATATGCCAATCATATATTTATGTTTATATACATACATATGTATATAAATGTGTATGTATATATATAAACATATGGAAAATTGTAAATAAATTTTTAGCAATTAATTGTATAATTTGAAAGAACTTGATTCATAAATTTAAGTAGAAATGAATGATTAAGAAGTCTTCTATAAATTAATATCTTTCAAGCAGAATTACAAAGTTTATAAACAGTAGTTATGAGAAATTATTAAATTTGCTCTTTTATAATGATATATATCTATAATTCATCTTTTCTTGGCACATCATCATCTTCATCTTCTTCTTGAGCCTGTAAAAATGACGTAAAATAAATTATAATCTTATATTATCACAATACAATTAAAATGAATTAAAAGTTTTTACGAACTTCTTCTGGGGCTTGACCATAAGTACCATCAGAATCAATGAACTTAGAAAGTCCTTGAAGTGTTCTTTCACCTTTGTATGATACAGCCTAAAATTTATTCAATTTAGGATGATTATATTATGATTGTTATTAAGATTGTTATAAATATTAAAATATTAATAAATCTGAAATCCTTACTTCATTTGTTTCTTTTTTGTAGAGAGTAATCGTAGGATAATTAATAATTCTTATATCTTCTAATTCATTTTCAGTAGCATCCATTTTTGCTATAACTAAATCTTCACTGTCTTCATATTTTTCTGCAAGCTAGAAATGTATTATATTTAAATATTATATTTAAACATTATATCTAAATATTTGTTAAAACTTTTTATAAGTTGCAAAAGTGAAAAATATGTAAATGAAACATACTGCTTCATATATAGGAGCTAATTGTTGGCAATGTCCACACCATGGAGCATAAAATTCAACTAAAACGTTCTTCGTTTTATCAAAAGCAACTTCATGGAAGTTAGTACCAACAAGAACTTTTACAGGTTTCTTATTCCAGTCTTCAGGCAAATCTTGCGTAAGCAAATGTTTTTTCAATTTGCCTTCAACAAATGCAGTTACAAATTCCAAAACATTTTCACTAGATAATTCTGGGTTTTCTGGCTTGTACTTAGCCATATTCTGTTCAAGTTGTATAATACGCATAGCAGGTACTTCATTTTTCTTCATACCAAAGAATTCTAAAATGCGTTCATGATCAGCTTTATCAGCATTAATTGTTACAAACAAAACCTGTACAATATCATAAAATATTATTATTATGATGATACTATACTATATATGATACTATTATATACATTACTTTATATCTACATTATTTATATTTGTACATACCTCTTTACGGAATTTCTTTGCTGGTTCTTTAATCTTTTCTACGTATTCTTCAAAATGACCAGCTTCTTCACTAAGGAAGACAAGCAGATGGCTTTTAATATCACCACTAAATATCTTTTGTGCAGTATCTTGATTAAAATCAACAACTAAAGGCAATGCATGTACAGAGATAAAGTTTTGTAATTTTTTAACATCAAGTTCATCGTTAAATTCACTCCTGCCTTCATCAAACTAAAACAAATATTAAATGAAATACATAATATTATTAACATATCTATAAAGAAAAGTAGAATAAATTAAAATTAATGTACCTTCTTAAACAAAACAACTTTACCATCTTCTACTCCATATTCACTGAAAACTTCTTCATTACTACTTATACCAAATACATGATCATCAACAGCATTAGCAACTTCTAAAAATACTTTTGCACCATCTGATTCTGCTTCCTAATTAACATAATTAAATAGATGTATACATTTTGAGTTTTATAATACAATTAACAAAAATTTCAAACAAATATAATGTTATTTTAATAATACCTTAAAGAACCCAACAATGGCAACATTTCGTGCTTCGATAAATGATTTAGCTTCTTCGACTGTTGGCAAATCTTTAGCAGCTGGACCAGTCTTTTTTATTATCCAGTTAATAATATCATCTGCTTGACGACCACCACTGTAATCAATAGCTGAACCTTTACGATAAAATTTAAGGGTAGGATATGCACGAACTCCATGCTTCTCAGCTAATTCTGTTTCAACAGTTGCATCAACTTTAGCTAATTTTACAGAGAAACCACCCTCCTCTAACTTTTTGGCTGCTTTAGCATATTCAGGTGCTAAAGCTTTACAATGTCCACACCACGGTGCATCTAAATTTTAAAAATCATAAAAAATTATTAATGCAATTAAAATATGTTTCTATGACATAATTATGTAATTAATTATTATGTTGAAAAGTCATCACTATATTATAAAATTGTAATTTAAAAATTAAGCAAATAATAGTAGTAACAGAGTATAAATCAAGATTTAAAGCATATACAAAAGATTTATCTATATATTATATTTAATTATTCAAAATATTAAATAAACTTTTATATATTTTATCGTACTTTGTACATCCTTTACTTATATATTTATTTGACCGAACTTAAACTTAAACTTAAATATCGATGGCTTATTGCACATATACTGTATTGTATCTATTTTTATCAATGCTATTATAAAATTGATTGCAAATTGTGGATTGATCTCTTTTAGGAACATAAAATGACAAAAATGAGTACTAAATGGTTAAGAACTATTTGTTACATATAAAATTCAAATTCCACAGAAAGTGGACATGCAATATTTGTGCAGTAAGCCATCAATATGTAGTATACATATATTTTTTAATAGGATTATGAATATAATTCTAAACGAATCGCACGATATTTGTGACATAAAATAAATAATTTCATATATTTTATATATATAAATTTTATATATTTTATATATACAAATTTTATATATAATTTTTATATATAAATTTTATATATATAAGTTTTTCATTCGTATCATAAACATTCGATAAACATTCCATCATATATTATGAAATAAAAATGAAATAATGTCAACAAGTGTATTCGATCTTAAAAACCGGCTCCTAAATGGTGACGTGTAAGAACCAAGCATCTGGATCAGCTTTAATTATATTTTAAACATATAAAAATATCAAATAAAATAAATATTGCGATTTTTCATTAGATATAATTAAGAAACCTGTTTAAAAAGAAAATGTAAAACTACTACTCACAAAATTCAACAAGCACGTAATCATTTTGTCCGATAGCTTCTGCGATATTATCTTTTGTAAGTACCAAAACCGAGTCTTCAGTTTCAATTTTCGCAAAAGTAAAAATAAGGTAACAAGTCACTGCAAATATTAATGCAAAGAACTTCATCTTTAAATGGAGACAATGTTATTTTCTGATAAGTTATGCCACGACAGGTATAAATACAGCAAATACAGTGATTCTACCGTTACAATATTAAGATTATAGTCACCGACACCATTCGTTGAAGAATGCGGACAAAGTGATCAAATACAGTGATGCAGAGAACTATACAGTTGGTAGATCGTGGTTAATGCGTGGCATCAGCATCACATTCATCGTGGGAGCTGCTGATTGGTCAACGCAATATTCAAGAATCCGGTAGGATGTTAATGTTAAGATTACTATACAAGGGTTAGGATATCAATTTATTTTTTAATCATACTATTTTATCATTTCATAGAGAAGATAAATATATTTTGCGTTCTATTTTAATATAAATTCAAATTTACGATTATTTTTTTGCTTTTTCAATATATTATATATATAATTATTATAATATCATACTATTAAGTATAAAGGAAACAAAGAATACTTATTTGTTTCTGTTACTCTGAATTCCAAATACCGTTCCATTTTTAGTAATAATATCATGGCTTACAAAACTAATAACAGCTTCTAATGATGTATATTTACATAAAAAAATATGTAACCACTAATTAATAAAAAAGTATTTTAATATTTAATATGTATTTTTATTATAATAATCTGCCAAGGTAATATGAAATATATGTGAAATATCTTCTTTATTCTTACTAAAAAATTTATTAAAAATTTCATTTTTACATTTGTACGCCATTGGTATGCATTTATTCAATTTCAAAAGGTTGAAATATCAATCCCTGTGTAAAATATTTAAATTCAGATATACATAATAATTAAAATTTAAATCTCTATTTATTGTATATATATGTAAAAAACAAATATTTTACTATACTTATTTTCAGTAAAATATTTAAATAAAGAAAAATTATTTATAATATTTTTTACGTAATGTAATAAGTTTTGTATATCGTAACAAATAAAATATTTTTCCTCCTATAAATAAATTATAATGTTGAATTTCACAATCTATTTTTAATTTTTCAATTTCAAAAAGCTTAATAATAAAAAATATCTGAATTGTCTACATTACATAAAAGTTACAAAATACGTTTAGTAATTTATTATAGTTTAAAAATATGTATTATAAAAATCATATACAACGGTAAAATATTTTAGAAATTATATTTATATGCAATAACACATTACATAAGCTCAAATATAATATAACTGTCAAAAACAATAAGTCACAGTTTAACTATGTATTCATTGTGAAATATTGTATTATGTAAACTTCATCATAAAAGCATAACATTTCGGTTAAACAGGTATACTGAAAAGTAATTATATTTAGTAATATTTAATTATTTTTTAGATAGAAACGTGTATCAATTATATGCAAATCAAGCTTTATTATTTTTTATTAACAAGTATAATATTCAGAGATCTTTTATATTGACATTATTTCTTTGACTTAGAAATATTAGAGATACATGCGGTGATCTAAAGCAGACAATTAAAATCATTTTTACATATTAGTGGATTTTTATTAACAAAGATGACATTGTATACAGTAACATCAGAAATATTTACAGAAAATGAAAATTCTTATATAAAATGTAAAAATGACAGTAAGTTTATTACTTTCTTAACTTCTGTAATGTCATATTTAATACATAGTACTAATTTTTATATAACCGTAACAAGATATATAATCATAAGATATGTTTATAGATGTAATATCCAGCTTTATTTTTAAGTATCCATCTTATATGATTAAACCAAAATGTCTTAATGATTTAACTTGTGATAATGATGATGATATAGATATAGATAGGCAACAAGAAGGAAAATTATTAATAGGTATAAATTTATATATAGAATTGACCAAATATCAGAAAACATTATTTAATGTATAAATTATATATTAATATTTTTAGAACACCATATATCTACAGAATTACAATATGTTGGATTGCAAGTATGGCGAGGTGCATTATTACTAGCTGATTATATTTTATCCAATCCTAATTTGTTTAAAGATAAGGTAGTTCTAGAGTTAGGTGCTGGGGTTGGCTTAACTAGCATAGTAGCTAGTTTCCTAGCAAAAAAAGTAATTTGTACAGGTAATAAAATTTGTAATATAATACTATTACACTAAATATTGTTCACGTATATTTAATGTAAATGTATTTCTTACTTTTTAGACATTGATGTAAAAGGATTATTGAAATTAATACATAGAAACTTTATGAGAAATAAAGTTTATATTAAATCTAAAGTTGACATTAAAGGATTAGATTTCTTGAATTTAAAATGGCCTACATTTTACAAAAAAAGAATAGATGAACCAGCTATTATTCTAGCTGCTGATGGTAAGTTATAAATTTATATTTTTACAATAAAAATAACTTAGATATGATTAATGATTTTTTATGTTTACAGTAATTTATGATGAAGTCGTAACAAAAGGATTTGTTCAAACATTAACAGAACTTTTAAATTCAAATGTACAGAAAGTTGTTTATATTACTTTGGAGAAAAGATATGTTTTTACTACAGCCAATATGGAAACTACTGCTCCAATGTATGAAGAATTCTTAGATCTTATTAAAGTAAAGCAATTTAATTGGCATGTTGAATATATTAAAATAGATTTTCCACAATATTTCAAATATAATAGATTAGAACAGATGGTTCTTATAAAAATAAAAAACAAGTTAAGTAAATAATATAATTGAACATATAACATATAGTATAGTAACAGATCCATGAACATAAGAGAAATATCAAACAGTATTAAGTAATATAATGTGTTCATAGATATTATAACTGTACATTAAATTTAAATAAATTTAGAGAAAATATTCATATATGGATATCAGAGAAGTTTTGAAAACTTTTAATACAACTTATTATAACAACATTATGAATGAAAGTAAGACCTTTTTATCCTTATTTTCATTTTAATTGTGACAAAAATATATATACCTGTATATATATCATAATTAGCTATTTCATTAAAAAATGTATTTTTCTTAAATATCTTTAGTAGCTGTCTATGTATGCATGTATTTCAGTATATATGTACATATTTCACATGTTAAAATTAGAAAGAAAGATTACTCCGTAGGAGTACTATAATTATTACTGAAATATATATTTTATAATATGTTATTATCCTATGATAAAAAAGAAATAAAAATAACAAAAAATTTGAATAATTTCAAGTAAAAGCAGTGAACACTTTAAATTATAATGTTTCTAAATTTATTGTATTTTTTTATTTACAACCTAGCATAAGTAGTAATATTAATGGACAGTGATCAAAGTCGTTCGAAGAGAACAGATTTCCTAGAAATCAATACTTGTTAAAAAGTTAAACAAGATTTCACCTAGTTACGTTATAAAGAAACGTCACATATTACGTACGGGAATGTGTAAATGCTTCTTCGAACGATCATCGGCAGTAAAGTTGTGTATATTACACAGAGAACAAATTCATTGTAACGTACTAAATTTCATTCATAAATTTATCTGAAAGAACGACAATTGGCAAAAAACTTTACTAAATAAAAACATACAAACATTCAACATATTAAAATGAGTATAAATACTCAATGCAAAAGTCATATATTGGCGACAGTCATTCTCATATTCAAATTCTCCCGCTTTACAAAGGCACTTTTTTATAACAGTTTATTCCTTACTTTGGGGTAAAACTTATAATTTACAGCCTCAGTTTACAAGAAATATCTGAAGTAATTGTACCAAGGTCCCATCTTTTAATAGATTATGTACTAGTTGTTTTAGCTTCATATTATCCTCAGATATTAAATTTATCCATATTAATCTATAAGATTATGATTTAAATTAACATTCCATAGGAGGTACAACTGTTTTATCATATAAAAGAATAGTCTATCATCCCCGATCATGAATATACAAGATTTACAGTGACCTTGATTTCCAAAATGATAGTTATATTTAAATGTAACATATATTATATTTAATAATTTTAATTTGTCACTTTTCCAGTTTTGATATTAAAATATTATGTTTTTCAAATTATAAAAATCAAAAGTATATAAGGCAATATAATTTTCACATATTACTAAGCAAATAAAAAGTTCAGAAAGTTAGATACATAAAAGGCATCATTGACTAGACCAAGAAAGAACGGGTACATTATATCTTTTTTTTTTTTACGAAATAAGGTTCTCGATTACGTATATTCAAAATAAATTTTTTCTTCATATTTAATTGTTTTCCAGAATTTCAATTAGAACTATATGAATTATTCACACTATATTTATCTGAAAGTTTGTCTTTTGTTTCACTTTTACATTTAAAACTTTCAAATTTATAGAAAATTGATCTAGTAGTTAGAGCAATGATTATCAAGTAGCTATAATGTCAATTATTCTAATCGCAATTACATCCTTTGCAACAAATACTGTACAAAAACGTACAATTAGCAGATTAACGTATGTATAACGGTTATTAATAACTACTTCCATTTACAGTCTTGTTTGACGATGTAGTCATCATATTAGCATATTTGCTAACATTATTGTGGATGGAGGCTGTCGTTTTTACAGATTGTGAATTTGGTGAACTAAGTGGTAAAGAAGTTTTCCGTCTTGCATTAGAATTTGATCCATCACTATTAAAATTTATTTTAGTACTTGTACTATTTTGTTTATTAGCATCTAAAGATGCATGACAACCTGAACTAAGCCATTTTTCAACTTGAGCTTCATGGGACTTTTGTAAAACTTTTCGAATATCGCTATCTTCGCCTCCTTCTTTCATAATTTCTTGTAATTTTTGAATAGTTTGATATAAAACTACAGGGCTAATTAGACCGAAATCAAACAAACTACACATATGTAAAACAAAATTACGATATAAATTTTTCATGAGCAATTCCTTTCCTTTAGTTTCTAGAAACATTTGGCAAGCCAGTGGTATTTGGCAGTCTCCTACATAACCATATTTCATGACATGTAAATTCCACATTTTCATAAGTTCCTTTTCTCCTTCATTCACATCTGTAAAGTCATCAATCATCATCATTGTTTTTGTTTGTAACCATTTTGGATCATTTTCTCCTTCAGAATCAATATCCATTTCTTTTGGATATATGGGTAAGCACGTAACAGTATGATGATACAACCTACAAGAAATTTCATGAGAAATTTCAAGATATTTCATATGTAATAAATAATGACATTTATTTTAGTTAACTGTTGTACCTATTATGTCCTGTAATATAAGGTCTTTGGCTTTCATATTCATTTTCATCAAGCTCTAAAAATTCAGAAAGACTTGGCTTAGTTCTTTTTGGACGACATACTAAAATATTTGTTACACTTGTACGCCTTGTCGGTCCTGTTCTTGAAAATGCTATGCTAGATGGCTGTGTAATTAATTCATGAGGACTACCAGCATATGAGCCATCATAGCATTCATTTATTGCTACATCTATGCGAGCACCTTGTGGAATTGGCTATTAAAATAAATAATTTATTTTATAGTACTTTGATGTCATAGGTCTGTAATGCATATATTTAAAGACTTACCACATACGTAAATGTAAATCGCGAATGACATAATTTTAAGTGCTTTAAAAGAGAATAAAGTTTTCCACAGTCTAATGAGCACCAAGGGCAATGTAAATCTTCACAAGCTTCTGTTTGTTGGCGACTATTATTATTATACAGGAACTGATAAACTATTTGCTGGGTACCCATGATAGTGTCCGTTTTCTCACTACTTGTCATTCTTGAGGAATTTAAAGGACTAGGTGTTGGCAGTGTTGGATTATTGTTATTGTTGTTATTACTATTATTATTGTTGTTATTATTGGTACTATTATTATTATTATTTGTGGAAGAACGTTCTAGACCAGCTGAAATTATTTTATGAAATATTTTATGTTCTTTTTATCCTGTTTATACATATTTCTTCTTCTGTGAAAAAAAAAAAAAAAGGATAGATAACTTACTATTTCCTGAGCGATTTTCTTTATTATCACCATTTGGTACTGAATGAATTGGAGTTGGTCTATCAACTAAACCGTTACTTGGTTCAGTCGTCCAATTAAGCCTAAACTTTAATGTTGGTCCTTTGCTGAATACTTCAAAAGGGCCACATTCCTTGATGTCAGGTACAGACTCCCAAGAGCTGTGCTTCTTTGGGCTAGATCGAATATTGGTTTGTACTTCTTGTAAGCCTAGTTCATAATCGCCATCAGTCAACAAACATCGGTTGTGCTTATCATATACTATGAGTTCAGAACCATACAACTTTATTTCTTCTCCTCCAGTTTTAATTGAACCCGTAGAAGATTTGCGACGCTTTTGAGCTGGTTCTAATGAAAAAAAGAGAGAAAAGATAGGAAAACAAATATTACGAAAGTATACTCTCTAAAGTAATTCATGGTAAATATGTATTTTTTACTAACCATCTAAATCACAGTTATGCATAAGGCAGCCAGTATTGGACGTACAATATACTCTAAGTAAAAGCATATAAGTTTTTGCTACATGACCATTGTTTAAACTGAAAGATTCATTAGGTATAGATATGGTAGGCGCCTTTGGAGGTGGTTGATTCTCACAAGGATTGATTGGAACTTCACTTGTGCCAACAGAAACCTAAAATTAAAAAATGTTTGCTTATTTAACAGCAATTATCAATCTTACTTATTTATTCCATTTCAACAAATTATGTAATTGAAAAATCATACTTGCCTGCATAATTGGTGAACTCACATCTTTTCTTTTTTTGTGGCATATTTTCAATAATAATGTTTCTACTTTTACAGGATCTTGAGGCGTTTCAACTGTAACATTACCATTATAAAGAAAAATTTAATTCAATAAGTTAAATCTTTGAAGTGTCTCGTTTAGGTACCAGAGTGTATTTCACAATTACCTTTTTTATCATAAAAACCTAGAAAAGTAAGAGTCATGTATCCACGAACACCTGGGTTTTCTCCTTGATTATTTTTTGACATTAATTTTTCCAATATCATGTCAATTTTAAATCCCCGACGTGATTTATGGCTTCTGGACATACGTTGCCTCATGTAAGTTAAGTTTCTATATAGAAATATTGGCTAAAAAAGAATTACACAAAATGTTTTACATTATCATATTTCTATTAGTTTGTATAAACAAAACGATACAGAGCATAAAACATAATGTTTAATTTCATTTTACTTTAAATAAACTATAAAGTAGCTTTATAAGATAATAAATTTATATACCTACCGTTTTCATTCATAAAAAACAAATATAAAAAGTTTCAAAATATTTTTTAATTTTAATTATATTGCAGGAATGTTCACAAACACGCTTTAATTTAAGAATTTAAGTTTTATTTTATTACAACCCAAGAAAAATTCACTAAACTGTTAGTACAAAAAAATTGTACCAAGTGCACTTTCATTCATATTTACTTGTCTACAAGTATTTACCATTTCATTCTTATCTAATACTTTGGATATTTTGAATACAAATAAATATTAAAATATTCAGTTAACACTTTGAGGAGATATTAAACTACAAATAATTAACAATTAAAATAAAATATAAAATATAGATAGATTTATTTTATTTTTACTCACTGAAATTTGGTTTCTTGTGCGTAGAAATCGATAGATCTGGGTTGGTTCTGAAAAAATGATACATAAAATTATTATATAATAGCAAGAATAAAAATATATAATTTAAACATTTTTAAATACAAATAAATTAAATAAAAGAAGAGTTCATAGTTCAATTGAATTCCCACAGATGGCTCAGAGGTTAACATTTTTGTCACAAGTGAAATGATTCTTGCAGGAGTTAAAAGAGATAAATATCAAAAATTGTATATGATTCTTCTTTAAGGAAAAATGGGAAATGATGATTAAGTTATTCTCATTTTCATATGAGAAGCCTGCATTTCTTCATACTTGTTACGCTTTATGCAGGTTAAACCTCTCTGATCCCATTTTACTCTAAAATAAAACTGCACTATATCTCAATTTATCAAATAAATAAGTACCTTTAAAAAGCAAAAATAATTTAATTACACTGAATTAGTTACTAGAAAATTTTCTTAATTTTTTGACATGTTTAAATAAAAGCAATAACATGTTGTGACTGAATGAAACATGAGTGTTAATAATTTAAATACATGATATTTTGCTACAAAACTAAGATATCTATTAGTTGAGAAAAAATATCAAAATATTAAAATAAAAATTGCATTGATGAAAAATAATTTAAACTTAATAATGCATTTACTCATTTAGAAAATTTTCTTATATTTTTTGATATGTTTAAATAAAAGCAACAACATGTTGTGATCGAATTAAACATGAGTGTTAATTGAAGTACATGATATTTTGCTACAAAACTAAGATATTTATTAGCTGAGAAAAAATATTAAAATATTAAAATAAAAATGCATTGATGAAAAATAATTTAAACCTAATAATACATACTTTATTTATTTAATCATCACATATAATTGGCTTAACTTTTAAAATTAAACACTAAATAGGAACATGGTGAGAGAATGACAGGTGTCCACGAATTGAAGTAAAGGAGGGAACGGAGTGGAACGACGCGCGGTTCGGCGCTCGGTACGTTCTTAGCAAATGGGGTTATGTATGATCATTTTGAATATTTGTAATAAATATTGAAAAAGTGATGATCAATGACCATTTAGTTATTATAAATCGAGATATTAATTAATTTTGAAGTCAGAAAAATAGAGAAAAAAAGAATGATAACAGAAAGTTCTTACTTTCGAAGGCCTGTAGAAATAGCTCATGGTCTGCTTGAATTTGATCCATTCGAGGACCTTTCTGTCCGTCCACTTCTTTTTCCCGCTTTTTCGGCGGCATTTTTATACGATTCGTTGTCAAATTTCTTACGGAAACTCACTTTCGTCACGTGAAAATCTAATGACAACACCCGCCCCGCGCGAAATCTGCGGCGCTTAGCCTGCAACTAAAGCGCACCCTTATATCATTATTAATAACTAAACGAACCAATCAGTCATTACCAATACATATCGCGCGAAATGTAAAAATAATTTGTTTCCTTAAAATGCAATGTAAGATCAGATGTTTTCGATATGAAAGTTGATAACATATTTGAAAACATATATCGTATTTGATTTATATATATCCGCAAACATATATAGTGTATTTGGATTGTAGATGAAAAAAATAAAATAAAAATAAAAAAGAAAATAGATCGTTACAACAACGTAAAAACAATATTATAACGTTATACTATATTTTCACTTTATATTCGAAAGATACATATCTAAAAGAATTTTAAATATTATTAGGTATAAAGATACGATAAGTAAGAGAACATAATATAATACGTGAACACTATTATATAGATACGTAATACTTCTTAAAATTCTTTATAATACCGCTTTTGGAATCTAAAGTGAAAAATCTATCTAACCAGAAACTTTTATACGCCGCTATATATTCTTTTGTCCGGCCATAAGAGATGTATATATATTAAAACTATAAGTAATTTCTTGTTAACAAAAAAGAAAAAAAATGAAAATGTTATTCTGTAACTATAATTTTAAACTTCTATATAACAACAGATATAATAAAAGGAGTATGTTAGCAGAATTTATATAAGTTTATATAATTGCATTAAAACGTATGTATTACAGATCATATATTATGCTTTCCATTTCTTTTAAATTTTATCATAATTCGATGTGGAAAAACACGTATCTAAAAAGAAATCGTTTCTATGATGTTACTGAACGCTATAGAGTAGGAAATCAAAATATAAATATTGATACAGATAAATAATAAATACAAATAATAATTGATACAAATAAAATTTGTTATAAATTAATTTTATATTGTAATTCTGTAACGTTATTGATTAGTATATGTGTGTGAATATTATAAATTATAGTTATATAAATTCTTTATATAGTTGTGATCCTAAACTTTAAAAGAAATTACTTTCATATTTTTTGGGAAAATTCTACAAGGTTGGTCAACATAAAATATTTCACTAGAGATAAGAATGCCTGTATGAAAGCACATTTGAAATATGTGTAACCCCTAGTCAAAGCAAGCGTAAATGAATTATATGATATTAATAGTTTATTCTTGTTTGTTTGAAAAATATTGGAGATAAAGAGTGAATTTTAAAACAAAACTTGATGTTGGTATGCTTTATATAATCCTAATTTATGCTTCTATAATATGGTGTGAAACAGTATAATTTGTATAATGATCTTCAGTGAAATTTAAATTATAGGTTTAATATAATTCAGTGAAGAAATACGATGAAGTACAATATATTCCGTATTACAAATGTTCTGTTTATGCAAAAACGGTTCTTTAAAAAAGTACAAGTAAGAGTTAGATTTGCACCTAGTCCAACTGGTATGTAACATGATTATTCATCTTTATAAAATTCAATATAATAGAATATTAAATCATCATATGTAATATTTTTCATTTATCTTGCTTAATGCAGTATAAAAAATATATGTGTAAAAATTATTACAGGTTTGTTACATGTAGGAGGTTTACGAACTGCATTATATAACTATTTATTTGCCCGTGCTAATAATGGTGCATTTATTTTACGAATTGAAGATACTGATCAATCTAGATGCATACCTGATGCAATAGAAAAAATCCAATGTGATTTACTATGGTCTGGAATCATACCTGATGAGGATCCAATAAGAGGTGGACCTGCCGGACCTTACATACAATCAAAACGTCTTGAAATATACAAGTACATTGAAAATTTTCATTTATCTAAATACTATATTGTAGTTACATATATGTAAATGTAATATAAATGTTGTGTTCATATAGATATTTCCAAGTGATATTATGAATTATTTTCTACAAAATTATTAGATATAATGATGCTACTTTATACTTTAAAGTATACTTTACTTAAAGCTTAGTGAAAATTTTTCAAGTAAGTCCATTAAAGCATATATGTAACAAAATCCAAATAAACATAATTATATTTTGTTTTATCACCTAATTTCAAATAATTGTTGTAACATAACTAATTTTTATTTATTAGTAATTTAGCTAAAAATATAGAGTTTTAATACATATAATGGTTGTATTTTTTGCTTATTTAAATTATATTATATTATATAGTATAAATTAAATTTAAATTATTAGTCTATGACTCTTCATATTTTTTATAAGATAAAGGTAAATTTCACTTGTTATTTTAACAGAAAAAGATTCTTATAGATACTAGAAAATTAATAATATACCATTATTCATTAAATTACAGGGACCAAGTGCTTAAACTTATAAATAATCAATCTGCATATTACTGTTTCTGCACAGAAAACAGATTGCAATTATTGCGAAGAGAAGCAATAAAACGAGGAGAAGTGCCTAAGTATGATAATAGATGTAGACATATAAGCAATGATGAAGTAAAAGCAAAACTTGATAAGGGGACCTCTTTTTGTATTAGATTTAAAGTATTGAAAAATACTATTACGTAATGTCATATATTGTCATTAATTATATTTTTATATATTTGTCTATATTTTTGTAGTTATCTGCTGGAATAGAAAGCTTTGATGATTTAATATATGGTAAAATAGAACATGATATTGCACAGAGGGAAGGAGACCCAATTATTATCAAAACAGATGGTTATCCAACTTACCATTTTGCAAATGTCGTTGATGATCATTTTATGGAAATATCTCATGTATTAAGAGGAATTGAGTGGCAAATATCCACAGCTAAACATATAATGATGTATAAGTAAGTACTAAAATTTATAACAAAATTTGTAAATATCTTAATATTTGTTAGTACCTGTAAAGTATTATTTTTTTAATTTCATATATAATTATAAGATATTTTCAACTTAAAAGTAGAATATTTATATAGGATTCAAATTTTATACAGTAATATTATAGAATCATGGTTATTATTAATTACTTGTATTGTGCAATATGGTATGATGAATAATAAAATATGTTTGAAGTTAGAATGTGTTATATTTTTGATATAAGTATTTATTACGTGTACAATATCTAAGTAATAAACAGTTATTTCAGTATATAAGGACAAAGAAAATAGTTTAAATTATTATTTAAAATTTATTATTAAATAATTATTAAATATATATAATTAATTAGTATATATTAATTAAATAATTAATAAATACATATATAACAAATTAGTAAATATTTAACAATAAGTTTTGAATAATAATTTAAACTATCTTATTTATCCTTATATATATTGAGTTAACTGTTCATTATTAGATATTATAATTAATAATTATTTGATTAATTAGTTTAATTACATGTACTAAGAGAATCTTATTTACCTGTGATAAACTTTTTTAGTATCTATATGGAATATTAAAAAAAATTATGTTTATATAACATTTATATGTATTTTATACATATTTTATGAATATGACATGGCTACATATCCTTTACTAAACATTTAAATATAAATAATTTATTATATGATATTATCCATTAATTGTAGATTATCACGAATAATTGTAATTATTATAGAGCTTTTAATTGGACTCCACCTTTATATGGACATTTACCCTTGGTATTAAACATGGATGGATCAAAATTATCAAAAAGGCAGAGCGATATAAGTATAGAATCCTTTAGAAAAGAGGGAATTTTTCCATTAGCAGTTTTAAACTATGTTACACATGCTGGTGGTGGTTTTAATAATAAAGGAGGTGCTCTTTACATTGATAGTTATGAAGAATTAATCAAACAAGTATTTGTGTTTTATATTATATCCTTTATACAAAATATTTGTATTCAATATAAATTATACTACACATGCTTTTCTACTATTTACTTTAGTTTGTTTTAATTATTTCAGTTCAATATTCTTAAAATAAAACTATGTTCTAATAAACTTTCACCTCCAAAACTATTAGAATTCAATAGGATAGAAATAGCAAAATTATTAGCAAATGAAAAAAATAATGCATTTTTAATTGAAAGAATAAAAACGTTAGTCATAGAAGCATTCCCAAATAGGTTTGTATGGTTTGTCTAGTGCTAATTTTTATTTATATTTAGAGCTTTAACAATATATTCAATGATATTTTTAGACAAACTGATGGAAATTTACAATTAGACGACAATCATATTATTTCTGTATTAAAATGGGCACAGCATAGAATATCAAAATTAAGTGATCTAGTATCTCCAAAGTTGACCTTTTTATGGCATATACCAACCACATTATTTGATGACACTATGTTAGGATGTACATTAGGTATAATTTTTTATACTTTGTATATAAACATTACTGAATGTTTCATGTAATACAATTGAATTCATTTATCTTTTTCATACACTTAAAACGGTTTTTCTTTATAGATACACTTAAAATAATAAGTATGAAATTGATTGAAACTGAAATTCAAAATTTTAATAAAGAATGGATAAATAAATACCTAAAAGAATTTGCTAATGAACATGGAATTTCATACCCAACATTGATGAAAGCTTTACGTTTTGTACTTAGTGGTTTAAAGGTTAACATAAAATATTTTAATTATATTTTTTCTTTATAGATTTAATATTGATTTATATAATATATGTATTTACATTTTTAGGAAGGTCCACCAGTTGCTGAAATGATGGAAATTTTGGGGAAAGATTCTACAGTGTTAAGAATAAAACGCTATATTTCCTAAAAATAAAAATATGGTCACATATATTTGTAAATTTGTAATTAACGATATATTTTGAAATTAATACTTTTTATTACTCGTAGAATAAAAATAATTTTAAATAGAATACAAATTTTATATATCTAGTCAATTTTGTTATTTATGTTTGTGTTTGTATTTTATACGTTTTTAAATATATTAAAATTATTTAATTTTGTATGTAATGGGTCATATAAAAAGCTATTTCTTTAGCTGTTTAACATATAAATATTTTTATTTTTATGTCATCTATAACTTGCATATAATGCATATTAAGATAAGGAAACATATATATGGAAACAAAAGAAATTTATATAATGTCATATTACATAATTACATTTTTCTTCTTACATCTATTTTTAAACAATACATTAAATATGTTGATATTAGTAATTTAAACCTGAATATATAATTTAAAAGTTATGTAATTTGAACTTCGGATGAAATTATTTACAATTTTATTATTTACAGTTGTTTCATTTCAATTCCCTGGGGTAATTGGGATTGATTTTGTATCTTTAAATAAATGTTCAATTTTCTAATACAATCGAAATTATATGTGATAAAATGTATTAACTAATTACAGAAAGCTTTCTAAAATATAACATAAATATAACATGGAATATAAATAAAAGAATTTTTACTATAATAGATATTGAAACTTATAATGTTTAGAAACATAAACTACAATATTTTTTAAATGCATCGAATTAATGTGAAAAAATATTTACTAATATTTTTCCATAATAATTGAATTTATATACACAATGTGCATTGAAATATTCCGAGACAATAAAAAACAATAAGAAATTTATTAAATATAAAATTACTTACATATGTATAGACAAAATTACAAAATTAAATAATTTATTGTAACTATAAAATCTATCATAAGGATATTAATTTATGGAATTAATAATAATAATATAATAATATTCTATCGTATATCAGCCTTTACTTAATAATTTATAAAATAAGCAAATTGTATTTTAAATATTCTCTAATATCTTCATATTATGTAATTAAATCTTAAATAATGTTATTTTGATATAGATTGATTTTGTTTCCATAAAAATATATACATATAAAATATAGTAGGTATTTACTGCATCAACCGTGCATTTCAATGTTTTCAGATTATATGTATAAAATATACTGTTATCCTTTGTTTACTTATACTAATGAATTTTTTTCAAATTAATATGTGTATAGTAAATATTTAAGTTATAAATTTTAATATACTTATATTAGGAAAAATATCCTAAATGTAATGAAACTATAAATTATATTGCATTTGTGAAAAGGACAATCATAATTTGATCCATTTATTTAATATTGCTGTTTACAATAATATAATACTAAATGAATAAAGTATATCTTCTTAAGAAAAAAATTTTTATCTGAATACATCTAAACAGAAACAAAAGGGTAAAAGGGAAATGAAACAATCTTTGAAGAAGATTTTCTTTATTTGGATATGTGTATATTTCATTATAATTAATTAAAATAGTTTATCATATACACCTTCTCTTTTAAATTATTTAAATGACATACATATATTAAGTCATATCGTATACAAAGAAAAGATGGAGATAAACATATTTTTGTCTTAAAGTATAAACATAAATTATGTGAATATCATTGTGTTTTTGATTTATGTGAATTGCATAATAATTATTTTAATATTAATACTATGTTAACCTTTTTACTAGTAGCAATATACGCTACTATATAATATTATTTATCATACTTTAAAAATTCTATAAATGTAGAATAAAAGTAAGTTATTAGATATATAATATTATAGACCTTTTCTATCATACTAGGTAACATCAACTTATTTGAAGTATAATAGAAGATTCTTATATTTTTGGATTTTGCAAAATATGTAATGTAGTTTGCAAAATACATAAGTAGAGAGTTTAAAAAACATATACTCTAATTAATTATATTTATAAATATATTTATAATTTCAAGAAATTTATTTGTGACTAATTTTGTATAGTTGTATAACATTCTTTATAGTTTTCAAGCATTTTCTACATCTTATGTATTCATTGAATTATAGATTTACTTAACATAATAGTGTAATGAAGAATGTACAAAGAACATTCAGTATATATAAATGGACTTAGAAAGAGTTTTCAATAAAACATAATATAATTTATCTCTCTTCCTAAATTTCAAAGAATTTCAGAAAAATAACAAGAAACAAGATTTTATTATATGTATGTATTACTATTATCTAGGGCTGAGGTTTCTTATGCAGCTTTGCATATAATAATGTATAAGAATATATTTTGAAACATTTTATGTTTCTTATTGCATTTTCTGATACAAAAACAGATCAATTTTATATTTTTTAATATACATCAATAATACAAGAAAAAAAGTTTAAATGAACTAAATAGATCAAAAATGTATATATTTGAAAGAAATATGAAAAATTTTGTAAATAAAGAAAGTTTGCTAAAGTAGATATTCATTGATTTTATGATAGTTATTAATAATAAAGTAGTTGTTAGTTTATTGAAACAATGTATAAGATGAGGACAATTTTTCTTTATGTAAATGTAAATATATTTAAAAGAGTAGTTAATCCAAACATAACATGGTTTGATCCTTAGCTTCATCATGCTACAAACTGTTCTACCAGTAGGAAATTTCTACATTGTATTGAATTTTCTTGATTAAATAAAACTTTAAAATGATATAATTATATCTATATATCCTTTGAATTATTTCTCTTTAAATTGTACATACCTCCTGAATATGTTTTATCGTGTAATATGTGCGTAATAGTTGTTATATAATTTATTCTCACTAAATATTTTGTGGTATATTAGGTATACATATAAATATAAAATTAAGTATAAGTATAAAATTACAACTGAATATCTAACATCATATAATACTATCATAATATTATCACCCAAATACAAGTTATAATTTTTACTATAATCTTAAACAAATATCACATGCAAATTATTTTTATAATTCAGTGTTTACAATATTAAATGGATAATTTGGAATGCATGATACAATTTTGAAATTATAATATAATGCCAGTTAAGTTATGCTGTTCATATATTTTGAGATTAGAAAATCTAAGATAGGCACTTTTATCCTTGCAGATTTATTATACTGGAATGCAAATTTATATATATGGAAGAATAAGTGTAGTTTTGTGGTATAAATTGAGCATATTTAAAAGGGCAAAGCATAATAAACAAAATATTACATTAAATTATATACTTTAAAAAAGTTTCACATCTATATCATTAACAACATTATTCTAATATTCAAATTCAATATTCAAAGATGGTTATATAATATTGAGAAACAGTTTAACTGTTTTCTTTTTACTTATTAAGTCCATGGATTGGAACATGTAACATTTCCATTCTTCCATGTTGTTAGAAATAACATTAGAATTATTGAAAAAATTGTTTTCCCATTCATCGTATAATATATTGAAGTATTCACTCATGTTGCATATTGTCAATAAAAAATCACTATTTGTAAAAATAAATTTAACACCTGGATTTGTAACAGTATATATCATCAAATTTTTTTTATATTTTTTAAATATTTTCAAGACCTTTGATTTATGGATTGAAAACATTTATAGATTAAAGTTTAACATATTCATCTTGATTTTAAAACAAATAAAACTAGTAAATTATTAATCTAGCTAAAATTGTTAGACATACAATATTTATTAAAAGAGATGTAGCGATTGCATAACTATAAATTTCGAATTACAACTATGTAAACACATCTGTATACATACATACATACACATTTGTATACATACTTTTTATATGTTTACAATATATTTAATACATCATATATATATATATGTATTAAGTATGCATGTATATATAATTTTGTTTGAAACATTATGTATTTTATCTGGAATAATATATATATATATTACTATAATAAAAAATTTGATAGGAAATAATTATGAGCATACCCTCTACAAAATTATGTAGATGGTAATTATTACTAATAAATCATACAAAATATAGTATTCTCAACATTTCTATAGAAATTTAAAATATTTCTTGAATCATCATTTTACAGATGTAAATACATAGTTTAGTAATTTAATACTTCTTGTATTAAGAAAAAAGTTATGAAAAATAGATAAAAGAAAATATATGAACACAGAGATCACTGATAAGATATGTGTACAAACAATATTAATTAAGTCATCAATGCACTGTAATATTTGGTATTAAGAAAATTTCCTAAAATTAATAATAGTGTGATATTACATGATATAACGTAATGATAGAATATAATAATATCATGAATGCTGAAATTATATAAACAAATACATGCGTGTAAAAGACATTCAACAGGCACGCACACACGTAAATACATATACGGCTCTACATACGTACAACCGAACACGCATTTATACACACAAATTATATATCCATTTTTAACTGAATATGATACAACATACATACAGACATATATCAACAGAATATGCACGTGCATGTATGAGAATTGGATATCAATGTATTGTGTATCTGTCGTGAATTATAAAATGAATAAATTCGAGACCAGGAATTAATACCTGATTAATATAACTTAAAGTTTCATTACTCTTATTTACAAGAATGAAGAAGAATATGACCAAAGATAATGTAATAAGGAGATATTAAATATCTGAACAATTCAACCAGAGGCAGTTCTGAAAGATAGCAATTGTTTGTTTTTTTGCTTTTGTAAATTTAAAATTATTAGTAATAGTAATAGCGGCAATCAATATCAATAGTAACTACAATATTATTAGTTTCGCAAGCTTATGTATAAGAAATTATTTCAAATCGAGTTAATCCCTATTTAATAAATATAATATGTAAGTGAATCTTATATATCTGTAAGGTTTAATTGTCAATCGCGTGTTAAACAAATTTTTTTCTTTCTTTGTTACAGCAGCCTTATTTTAACATAGCAACATTGAAATTATGACACATTTAAAAAACTTGTTTCCTCAGTTTCTCAATAAATTTGTACATGATATTTTTATTGCCATTGGCAGGTGACATACATTTTTCTTTGTCATTACCAGTATTATCATCATCATCCTAATCATTGTTTATTTCAAGACTGTTATAATATGATCATAGAAATTAAATATCACTTTCATTTAATCATGTTGCATTATGTTAAAGATGCTTTCTTAAATATCTTTTAATTTAGTTAGAAATTTAAACGTGATAAAAAAATTGCAGAGCACTTTATGTACACAGTGTGTTATTTTTGTATACACATATAATATTTTATTTGATTGTGCATATGTGTATGTATATATACTATATATAATATCATATAATTTATTAATAGATAAAAAGTTACAGCACATATAATTTTAATTGTACATAATATAAATACAAAGACATTGTTTTAAACTATTAAATTGTAATTATAATCATAATGCAAAGATAAACATGTAATTGTTGTAAGTTTTATGATTCATGGTACTGTATAAATTTTACATTATTTTTTACAGTTTATGTACACATAGCACATACAGTAGTTTGTTATTTATTTTTTTCAATACATAACTTCCAGCAGTTTCATATACTCATCAGTCATTATTTGTGAACTACTTTTTATCCTTTAATACTCAAGAATTTAAAAAATGAAATATTTTATAAACTACGCAATAGAAAAATTTTTTATTTTTATACAAATATAAACAATTCTAAGAATATTGTAATAAATACATTATATATAATATAAGAAAAATTATTTTTTTATGTCAGTATATATATGTGTATTAACTGTAAAAAATAATTTTTTAATGGATATTGTAATTTTTATTAAAGTATTGTAATTGAATTATTAGCATAATTTTTCATAATAACATCTTTTATCTTTGCATTATCTTATAATTCAATATATGTAGTTTTCCATGTTCATTAAATTTAATATGTATAATAACATATATATATAAAACAAAAATTGTATTTGTCAAGCTATTTTATTACAGAAATTTCATATCTATCAATAGTTTTGTAAGTATTGTTTAAAATTTATGGTTTAATTGCAGCATCAAATAAGATAAGAAATGCTTTCTATGTGCTATATGAAAATATTAAATTATATTAGTTCCCGTCACTAATTTCATTTCAAAGATTATGAATTTAGGAGGTTATTCAATATATATTGTAATAAATATACTTTTTCCTTAAACATAGTTGTATATATATATATATACACATACACATTCTACTTTTTTGCACAGGAAACTAAACTCAGAGTAAAATAATATAAATTGTAAATTGAATATACATATGTAAATTATTTATATAATTGACAATACTTATTCCATATCTAAATTTAGAATGTAGTTTTCAAATGTATTAATACTGTTGTAAGCAAACTTAACTGAAATCCTAACGTGTATCAAATATAAAAAACAACAAACAATGATATAATACATATCTTCAAACTTATAATTTACATCAATATATGATTATCAAAGTCTTCAATTTTTTTTGTACATTATACAAAGGAACAAATATAACTTAAATTATAGTTTAATGAATTTTTATATTGTTTAAATCTTTTGTTTAATAAATGCATTATTAATGCTATGCTCATGTCTAATAATATTTTGTAATAGGAATTGCATTAAAATATATCTTATTAGACATGACTATAACATATTTGTATTTTTTTAAAGATAAAATGTTTTCCTTATAATTCCTATATAAATATTTGTCTTTTGACATAAAACCAGTTCAACAGTTTGGCACAAGTAATATTATTTTATCATATACAGCAGTGCAGAAAATAATTTTCTTATAACACTGCTGTGTCACACTAAGTGCCCTTTTTATTAGAATATTTGTGTTATACTTGTATTACATATTACTATTATGTAAAATTTTTAATTATAAGGATTCAATCCTTGTCCTACTTCTTAAATAATCTATGTAATTCAAAACCTACGTTATACAGCATCCAGATAGTTATTAACTGGCATAACATACTATTTTATTGATTGTATATTTTATATTGTATATTTTATACTTTTAAATGTTTAAATTATTATTATTATATACCTAATTATTTAGATCATTGATAGCTTGTAAGATTCGTTTAACATGTCCTACTTTAGTAATACCAAGTTCCTTGAGATCTCTACGGGCTAATGATAATAATTCCCTACCTCGTATATCGTGAGAAACAAATTTATCAGTATATTCACCCAACTGTAAATTCTCCAACCAGGAACACACTTCTTGTACACCCCATGTAGTAACTTGATCTCGAATAGTATGTGCTCCAGAATTAGCCCCTGAACGTCGAAACTTTAACCAGAACAAACCTCTATGACGATTCTTTCTATCTCCCTATACAAAGGTAATTTTGTGAAACATTCATTTCTAATATATATTTTTGGATTGCATGTATGGTAATCATATAAGTTATATTTATATATAGAGAGCAGGACCAATTCATGTGATCGTTTTAAGTATTTTTACTATTAGTAGACCAATTAAAACTTTTTGTCATAGATAATAGATATAAAGTTGTACAAAAGATTGAAAGTGATCTTGACAATTTATTTAAAGAAAGAAAAGAAAAAATCTGATTGCAATATCTTGAAAATCTTCTGAAACCGTATATCATTTATGACAATAATTTTTTAATTAGACTCAATAGAAGTGACCACATTAAATAGTTCACTCTGCATGAGACTTAAGAAAAATAAGATATTACAAATTAAAAAAAATGAATGAAGAATTATACCTGCTCATCTGATGGTAAGTTTTGTAAATATACTAATCCTGTACCTCCTTCATCAAATGTAAATTTCTTTAATTCCTGTTCCATACTGGCCAAGGAAAATGATAGCTTATTTTCTAAGTCTTCCCGTAATTTCTGAATTATATAAATTTTGTTATTAGAAAATTATTACTGAAATATCAAAAGGGATATAAAAAAATTAACCCTTCCACTACTAGCTCTTCATGTACTAATTGTCATAGGCTATATAGCAAACTCAGAGTCTTTGCATGCTCCTGTATATATTTTCAGAGGAATTACAAAATTAAATTTGATTATATTCATTTTCTGTATCAGGAATGATAAATTAAATTAGTTTTAAAAATACTTTAGTGATATTAAGAACGACCATAACTGATCTAAGACAGTGCTTAGCAGAAGAGACACAATATTATTTTGTGCAACCCATTATAATGACTACTTACAGTTGTGGAAGGATTAGTCATATTAATGATTAACCATGATAAATATATACAAAATATGTACTTACTAGACTCTGTGCTTTATCTCTGAGTAATTCGCATGAGTCTTCATAAAGTTGTCTTGCACTTGACACCAACTCTGTTACTACTGGTCTTAAATTAATCTGTTGAAATGAAATGAATATAACTTATTAGAAATGAGCATAGTTAAAAAAATTTGTAATAGTAAATAATATCGATAATGATATAATATAAATAACTTATGCACTAAAATTAAATAAATGACCAACAAATAATAGTTTTTTAAAGAATATATTTAGTAAATTAATTATAATAAAAGAATACTAAAAGAATATTACTGTCGGAAAAAATATAAAATATTTGCATTATTTATGTTTAAGAAAAATTATAAGTAAGAATTATAGTATGAAATAATAAATCATACTAACTCCTTGTAAAATTTTTCCATCTGGATGAACTTGTTCAAGAGCTTGTGCTGTTCGTGCTGCAACTTGGTACAAATCTGGTTCCAAACTTGGATGTGATATAATGAGAAGTTTGACCCATTTAACTAAAGTTGTAACTACTTCGATAAATCCCAACAGAATATACATTTCATCATCATTTAAATATGATGGCTTATGTGATTGTAGAGACCTAGGTTGTGATTGCAATTGTGTATTGCTCAAAGTAGATGCTGACTGAGATATTGCATTGAGTGTACTGCGTTGTTTTTCCTCCCATGTTTTTAAGGATGTTTCAAGTGCCTACATTTTGATATTGATTATACTACACATATATTATTACTGTAATACTAAAGTAATATAATTCTAAATTATTTACCCTATTTCTGTAAAGCATTTGCATACGATTTTTATGTATAATACGTATAATACCAGGAGGTTGAATCCAAGCTTCACCATCAACTTGTATGGGTACTCCCTCATCACCCAAAATATTAATTTGAACTGTTTGACACTGTGCAATTCTATGATGTTGTAAGTTAATTAATCGTGATGCAGCCATTTGAACAGAACCAAATACAGCTACAACTTCCAATATACGATCATCAAATGAAGGTGCTAAAAACAAATCTCCTTCTTTTGTTCCTCCCCAAAAATTTGTACCGCCCATAAAGCTAAACAAATATAGTTTTGTAAGTATGGAATGTTGATGATAATATTTTATATTTTATTTTTTATGTTTTATTTTTGTATTTTTACCTTGGAATGTTTAATACAACAATTCCTTGTAATGAAGGCAATGGTATCCGTTGACCATCACATTCTAATTGTACTCTTTGTTCAAGATTCTTATATGTTTTTTGTAACCATTGTTTGGATCCTAATACACCATACCACATGTAATTTTTTGCTCGTGAACGACATTTTTCAGGATGTTCTTCCCTTTTATGATGAAAATCAAGACTAATTTTTGCATCTATGCCAATTCCAAAATAATTATTCATAACACAACGTTCAAAATAGCCTTCCCTGCAAAATTGGAAAAATGATATTCTATTTTATGCATCACATTCTGTTTAACGTATTTTTTTTATTTTGACAGCAAATTACATATTTCATTAATGTATAATATAGATTCCATTATTGTATCATTAGTTTCAAGTTAACTTTCAATATACACATTTTGAAAATACCATTATTAAAATTGATATTATGTATTAGATAAGAAGTTGCTGAAGAGTGCATGAACAAAAATCATAATATTATGTGTATATATTGCATAAAATTAGCATAGCAAGAAACATATAACTTACATTAATGTTTCATCAGGATCCATTAATGGTGATACAGCAGCACATAATGCATCTGCATTTGCAAGTAATGCTTGACTAATAAGTCCTGTTCCACCACTGACATCTACAAAGATATAAAATAATAAATTTCGATAAGCAAATAATATACGTTTGACTACATAATAAAAAAAGTTATATGTTCAATATACACACAAATTCTAACGAGATTACTTAAAATATCTTAATTTTTTCTTATTAATTTTATATTAAAATATTACGTTTTTATAGACAACATTAAAATTTTACAATTTTATTTTACATTATAGTTAAATTATAACAATTATTTTATTATATATAAACATTATTTTACATAAGTATTAAAATATTTACTTACTTGGCCACATAGGTAATCGAACTAATGGGTTAATAATTGGTAGTTTTTTAACATCTTCTGTTTTTTCAACAGATTTCACTCTTTCGTGACGTAAACTTGCATTAGAACCACCAAATCTCGCAGCTGTAGCAGCTAAAGAAACAACTTCTGATGCTTTTAACAAACTTCCGCTGCTAATTCGACGAGTTGCTTGAGGAGAGAAACCCGATTCTGGTAGTTCTACACTTACTAATGAATTACAAAATTATAAAATAATTATTTTATAGAATAAAGTTATATTGTATTAAATTTGAATAAATATTAAATTTGGATAAAAGTTACACGATATTATGAATTTTTCTAAAATAAAATATTTACAATGATGTAGCAATTTTTGATTACTTGGATAACTATTATCAAATTTAATAACGCGCATGCACATATGTAGTAGTAATACATGCTAATTTGTATATAATTATTTAAATTATTTAAAGTGTAAAACATTAACTTACATCTTTCCATACTTTCACCAATGTGTCGTCTTAAATATGGATTCATTTTATATTCTACATCTGAATCGTGCTGACTTTCAATCGACATTGATGGACTGGGAGGATTAATTATAACACTTATTGTAGGTGGAAAGTTATTAGGTTTTTCGTTTGTTGGAGTTGTTTCCGAAGATACAGTAAAGCAACATACAGGGCTTAGTAAATCAGATGCTTTAGCATCTTGAGAATCTTTAAATTTATTCGCTTCGTTTACATTCTGTCCTGTTGATCCCACTTTGTACTTAATTTTGTTCTAACGAAAATATTCATTAAACATTTAAGTATAAATTCAAATATAGTAAAATATAAATAATGAAGATTCCTTTATAAATGTATGCTTAATAAGTATTAATTTTGTTATAATTACCTCTATTTCTATAACAGTAGAACTCTTTGTTGATCTTTTAAATGATCGTCTAGCAATTTCATTTGTAAAATCTGTATTTTCTAATTCATTTTCTAGGTACTCTCTTACAGAATCATATTCTTCTCCATTTATTATACTAGTCAAATCTTGTCCTATTAAACTTTCAGAATTTTGTATTTCACTAGTGACCATTTCTGAATTATCGGGAGAATCAATGTGCCTAATTTCGGAATCAAATGCATCACTACCTATATACCCTGAAGTAAATACCAAGAATTTACATCTTCTGAAAATATTCGTACGAAAATTGCTTTTTAAATATTCATTATAACTTTAATTATAACATTTTATTATTTAAAAGAATTCACACTTACTGATTTATTAATTCATTCATTGATTGATTTACTGATTCACATTTATAAAGTTATATAAATTACTAATATATTTTATATATAAAAAAAATGCTATATTACAAATTAAAAAATGATAATAATTTTAATAAAATAACGCAATTTCTAATATAAATATTAAATAAAATGTTACAAAATAACTAAAACTCTAATTATAAGAAATTTGTATCATCATATGTTATGTAAAATAGAATTTAAAATGATCAAATTATCCAAGAACTAGAAATTATTATATTGATATTAATAATACTGCTACTTAATTACTAACTTAAAACTAACTACCTTTAGTTACTTCCATTTTAGTTTTATTTTCAAGTTTTTGTTCATGTTCTTCTGGTGATTGAATTGAATCTATATCAGAAGAAATGTCTTGTGTAGTTCCATCTTCTGAAGGTGAACTTGTGTCAAAAGTAGTTCTTGTAACACTAATTTGAAATTCTGAAGAAATATCTATGTTATTAGAGTCAGACATTTGTTGGTCATTAGATTCAGGTGTTTCTGCTTCTTGTTCATTATCCAGAGACACAGACTGAGCTGTAGGCAGTTGAAAGTTAAATGAACTGAAAATAAAATCCAATAAACTTATTACTGTTTCTGTATTTTCCGTAATATTTATTTAAATTAGAAGCTTTATCTTAATTTGTAAAATATAATCTTTCAAAAAAATTTATAAACATGTAAGAAAAATGACAGAATATCATAAAATTTGTTTTTGAATTCAAAATATGTGTAACTTTTTATATTATATTCAAGTAGATAATGAAAAAAGGTTGATCTTAATTTTTGTTAATAATTTATATATCACACAAAAATAAAAATATTTACTCTTGCGGTAAATTTTCACTATTTCGTCTACTATCAGCAAAACCATCAGGTGCAGGTAATGTCAATAATTCCTCAGGTTGAGAATCTCTCCTAAGATCAGGTATTGGACTCAAAGATGCCAAGTTAGGCACTGGACTAGTACATGTTGAATTATCTGCGCTTCTTACAGATTCTATTAATGGTCCTACAGATAAATTGTCAACATGATCCACTCTTAAACCAGGGATATCCAATTGTTGTCTTTTATCTACAACGTATTTTCATTATAAATATTTTTATTAAACAAGAAACATTAAAAGATACATTAAAAGCTTTTTAATAAAAACTTTAACCAATTATTAATATAAACTTACTTGATATTGAATTTAATACAGTATCATCTTCTAGTGAACTATTTGTATTTCCTATTTTAGTAGCATGTTTCGTATTTATATTAATCTGATTATCTATAATCAAATGAGAATATTCCACAAGTTTTCTTACAATTCTTTTCAAACTGTTTGCTCTAAAAGTTAATAAAGTTCAATAAAAATATTACTCATTTTTTATTCATATTTAAACAAAGAAATATTTAACATACCTCGAAATTACAGTTTCCTTTTCTATAAGTTGTCTCCTTTTTTCAACTTTTTTCAAATTTGTTATATCTTTCTCAGGTTTTTCTAATACACCTTTTTCACAATTATCAGGTGAAACAGAAATTTCAATATTTAAAGTAACGTTATCTGCATCATCTAAGTGTTCAGTTAAATATCCTTCCTCTTTGCACAATATTTCTAAAAATGAATTAAGTTTTTGCTGAAGTATCTTACATTTTTCTTCCACTTGTTGGTCCTCTGAGTTTACATTTTCCAATATATATGTTGCAAAATCTTTCACTGTGCCACATAAAATTCTGTAAAAAGAAATTGTATTAAAATAATGTATGTACATAATTTATATATACATATATTTTTCTTGATAATAATAAAAATATTATATTAATTAAATAATTTTATTTATAAACTTATAAGTTAATGAATCAGTTTCTAGTTGTTACCAGAGATTTTATATTTACTTTTATATTTTTTGCATGAAATACTTACCTAATACTAGATAAAACTACATTTTCTTCATCTGATTCTAAAATATTTGTTATATGAGTATCAACATTATCCTCATATTGATGAATAATGCTGGATTTTAATGTAGTATTAGAATGACTTAAAACACTTTTAGGACATGGCAAAGATATGCTACGTTCAAAAGTCATAATACTCCACCGATCAAGCATTTTTGTGCCTGCTTTCTCATACTTCTCCAATAACTGGGGTAAATGAGCATCATCATCACAAGAAGATCCCCAACCCAACACACGTGCTAGGTCATTTCCAGTTCCCAATGGTAGAACTCCAACTTGACACTGCTTCTATTTTAAATTTTTATGCAAAGAATAATCTTGTTAGAGTTCTTAAAAATATGTGCATTTGGAAATAATTGATACTTATATAAATGTTTTAAAATCTCAAAGTCTATATAATTATATATTGCCAATCAATCAATTATTTTTACATAGATATGATGAAATAACTACATAAATATTGAGACATCAATTGTACTATTAAATGTATAATTTTTTATCTATTACACAACATACATCGCAAATAAGCAAAGCAATAGTTAAACATTCAGAGAAAAGAAGTTTGTTTCTTATAATAAAAATACAAATTTTCAATATCAAATTTATTATAAAATATTTAATATTAGTCTACTGTGCAAGTAACATTCTATTTCCTAAATTTCTTATTACGTATAAAATAACAACCTTAATGTTCCTAGAAAGCTTTTGTTGCAAATGCGACTACAAATTATAATAAAGATATTACTATCAATTATAAAGGTGCTTCCATTAATTTTTAGTATATAATTTAAAATGCATTTTGAATAATAATAATATTTAGGTAGATATACATTTACATATACATACATCATTTAATTTTCCTTTTATTGTTATGTAAATCTTTTTTTATTAATCTTTACTACATATTTAAAATATAGTTATTTATATTTACTTAAAATAACTGTCTATAGAAGAAATAAATTATATAAATTTTTACATAAAGTATGTAACACAATAAAATAATTTATATGCATTATTAATATTTGTTACATTTTTTATTTGAAAAACGCTTTTATACAAATCCTAAAAATATATTCTTATTAGGTATGTCAGTGCAAATAGTATTATGAGCATAAATAAAATTTACTTTAATTTTATATAATAAATGATATTAATATAATAAATTGATTATCATAATCAAAATAAATATTTTATGATTACAATTTTGCACCTAAAAATTGATAAAGAAATATTATCTAGAATTGAAAATCAATTTTATTAATATTGTTTATAATAATCAATGAATTTTAAAATATCTTATTTAGGAGATATGAATTTTATTCTTTAAATATGCAAATTGATAATTAAAATTCAAACTATAAACACACACTAAACTACAAAATATTTTGAACTTGCAATATGAATTATTATTAAACCTTAGAATTATATTTTTTTAATCAATTATATCAGATTTTGGATTATTTTTGGATAAAAATTATTTAATAACAGAAATAAATTGAATTTTTAACTAATAAATTTTAACTAATAGTAAGCATCTAGCTGCTCAACATCTGAAACAACTAACTTAACTCATGTATATGCATCTACATAACAGTAAAACCATAATCAGCATTTATTCTAAAACAAATGTGCAAAATCTTGTAATTGCATTTTATTATGTGTAAAAGAATACAATAGTTAATAATTCAAAGAATTATTAGGAAGAAAAAATGAAATAAACTTGTATACTAATTCAATTTTTATCTTCAAATATTTTATAAAACTTTTTATAACAATATAAATAACATTACAACATATAAGCATACCATAAGGATAGTTACTGTGATAAGAAATTGTAAAACTCCTACATTCTTTTGTACTATTAAAGTTTGTAAAACTGATTCTCAATGTTATCATCTGCAATTATATCTTATATTATCACTATAGCTGCAATCTACTAATATATGGAACATTATACAGATCAATCACACACCTTTTGGATCGTCTGGTGCAGCATTCCACTACAAATCCAAATCCAGAGGAACTAATTCCATTGTTATAATCATAGGAAGATTTGTTTTGTATTTTAATCCAAATTCCATTGGTTCCAATACTGCTCCAGTCTCTTAATTACACTGAGTTATGTAACAAGATAAGTGAAACATAAGAAACAAACTTTTGGAAATTTTTCCCGAAACATTTGTTTTAAAGTGAAAAGTATCTAATACAAATGTTAAATCCTCAGTTTCATTTCAACTTTTTTTCTAAATAACTATTTTATATCTATCTATTTGTTTACTATTCTTTGTGCTTAAGGTACTTATCTGTAAATAATTTTACAATTTCCAAAAACCTTATATTGCCTAATAATATAATAACTATAATAACTCATTTTACTTTTAAAGTTTTGATATTGTAACTGAATTTACTGTGTTTACAATAATTGTGACCAGTAACTATGTTTTAAAATTATAATAAAATTAATAATTGGTAACAATCATAATAAAAATGTATAATTCATTAAACAATGTAATATCATTTGCCTATACTATTTCTGTAGCTAATAATTTATATCATAATACCTTTCTTAAACTTTTATGTAATATTGTTTAATAATTAATAATAAATTATATAATATATAAAATTACGGCTTTTATAATAGAGTATGTTTTAATGTCAGTAATTACTTAAACTGTTTTAGTATGAATATGCTGACCATTAAATGTATTAAAAGATTTAAAAGAATTACCATATGAAATTGTGAATTAAAAACGTGTAAATAATAATCTAATACTTAAATTTTTATAATATATAAATAACAAAAATATTTAACAAGACATTCGAGAATTATCAAAAAATGCGTGCTTAACTTACACTTACCATCTACAAATAAAGTTAATGAAGCTTCACGTATATAAAGAATCCTAATGCACAAACACCAGTATCATCTGAAATAAAATTATAAAAGAGACACGCCATGCTGTTTGAAATATTGAAGCTTTTCATTATTATATACTTAGTCTTTCTGTAATATTTACAAATTTATTTTACTAAGTTGGGATTTAAAAAATAATTTTAAATATTTATCCTTTCAATTTTTTTAAAGTCCTAATTTTAATTGTTTAATCTTATAATTTTCCATATTACCAATTCTGATTTACATAAATATAAGTAATAAATTTTATAGTTGCATTTAAATCTAGTAAATACAAAAAATGATAACAGATTTACATTTGAGGAAATATGAACTGTTCTTCAAAATTGTAAAAAAATCGTTAATTGACTGTAAAAGAGAAAGTTAAAAATTATTTAGAATCGAAAACAATAACAGTCGAAAGTTTAATAATAATGTTGTGGATCTCATAATTTTAAAGATTTTATCATATTAGTTATAATAATTATCAATACATCAATCCAAAACAAACTTACTTATCAAAACTAGTGATTTTATTAAATACGAATAATTAATTCTCTTATTTTATTTAGTTTAATAATTTTCAAATGAGTTTAAAGTAAATTATTACTAATAAAAATTATTGATTATTTAGAAAATTATAAATAATTTGTTGGAACGCTTCTTCTAGATTTATTTATTTTACTTAAATATTATCAAAACATTATCAATGTACAAAAATGAATTCAATTTCTAAAAAACAAATATATTTTTTCTACTAATTTTCAAATTTCAAATTTATTCTTTGTTACATATATAAACTTTGTATTTAAACATATATATTTTGAAATGAAAATTTACGAAATTAATGTTATATGAAACAAAGTTTTTGTCTAATACTCCTAGCTAATTAAAATATTATATAATCACAGAAAGATTAAGCAAATTGAATTTGTGGATATCGTATTAACTCCACCTATTACAAATGATTTTGTAATTTTAAATAATAAAGGAAAATGCTATTTACAAAAGAATTGTGTGATTGTAGATGACATAATATGATGACAATAGTTTGAATAATATATCAACTTTTAATGTTTAACTTCAATGCAATAGAAAATCTTCAACAAAGTTATTTTATTGTAGATACATTACATATCATTATTCAAATTTATTAGTTTTCATTATAAAACATGTTTGATATTATACTTAATACTTTAAATATAATAGTACATATTAAATATTGTGCCTTGTTTAATATTCAATATTTTTCAATATTAAGTTTTCTCAGTGATTATAAAATTGTTGATATACAATTTTCATTACACAAAGCACGTAAATGTATCCCTTGTTTATAAAAAAAAAAAAGGAAAAGTTCAATACAGAATTCTCAGTAATGGTGTATTTTAGGATAACTTAATATTTCTAGTACGTAAAGATAACAGAGTACTTAAAATTTGCCATTGCAATAAATTTGATGACAAAAAGTTGGATATTTCACTTAAAAAAGCAAAATTAATTTCTAAATTTATACATCTAAAAACTATTATCACCATATTATATATCTCTTACAACCACATAATTTTTCTAAATAATGCTTCCACTTATTACTTAAAGCTTATTACTTAAAGGAAGAAACCATAATTGACATAAACAGTGGGATATCCTATATGGATATGTAGTATATTATATAGCAAGATAATATGACATTCAAAACAATAATAATAAAGTGCAAACATGCGAATGATAAAAAGGTAAACTCTTTTTATTATTTCCATCCCAAAATCATTTTGTAATTTTTAAATATACTATAATATTTATAATCATATTTTATATTCGTGCATATTAATACTCTACAGAGCATTACAGCTTCTGCATAGCATAAACATATTCAAAGTGAATTTATATATACATTACATAATAATACTTTAAGATCATGCAATTAGCAAATATTTGCAAAATCACAAAATTATTTTAACTTTTTACTTACATGCATTCCTAGACGATCAATTTCGGAAAGAACCCAACCAACAGATCCATCTCCACTGCATACCAATATACGAAAAGGATCGAAGTGACGGAATAATCTTAACCTATTTGTAAAGAAATATTAATAAGTTGTATTGGCTTAATCTAAAATTATACAAAATTATATAAAACATTTTACCCTGGTCCTGGTCCTCCTTTTATAAGATCAAATACTTGTGCTGGATTTAATAATTGTTTAAATCTTCTAAGAAATTTAATACCTTGATTGTCACCTGATTTACTATTTACAAATACTAAAAGTGGGCTGCATCCAGTAGGTCTTGTAGCTTCCCAAGCTTCATCGCTACCTATTAAATAATTATTATGCATTATATAAAATTCGTTATATTTCAAAACCACTCTAATAGAAATTTGTCTTCTGTGATACAGAATAATACATAAAAGATACAGAATAATAATATAAAAGCTTAATATTCATTAAATAATTATATATCACAACTAAACTATATAAAATAATAACAATAAATATTAAATATATTAAGAAAATTTTATAAATAATGTCACCTATACTATGCAGTGCTGTAGGAGGAACTACACTCAATTTAACTGGTCCTAATGGACACTTAACACTTATGGCTGGTCTACAAGCTGTATGTACTGTAGCTCTGCACCATAAACATCTCCAATCTTGAAGCCTAAATAGTTAAAACAAGAAAATAAATACGAATTTTAAATACAAATTAATGTATATTTTTCATAAATTAATGTTATACCTGAGTACAGAGCCACAAGTTTTGTCACATACAGAACATTTTGAGGATACTGGTAAATTGCCTTCCATCCATTGATGTGGCATAGTAATGTTCTATATAAAAATAATTCGTAAAATAAGTTGTAATAATTATAATTTTTTCTACAATTAATTCAAAGATATAATGTCATAAAAAATAAAAATTAGTTTTATTTTGTTTTTATTTTAATCTTCCTTTTATTTAAATTATTGTTTTCTTTAATACATAATAAAAAATATATTTCAATAAAAGAAATTATATATCTACTTTTCTATATCTAACAGAAATAAAAAATGAATGTGTAATATAAATCTAAACATTTTTCAAATGTCAGTATCTTTAAAAAAAAAATTTTAATCAACTGTTTGTACATACCCCATCTTGGTCCTCAATAATGTCCTTGCCAATAGATGCCAATGTGGTCCATTTGCAATTATTTATTGCTTTTATGCTACATCGTTTGTGTACTTTATATTTACATATTTCACAACTTAAACCATGGGAAGTAACACCTACAATATATAAGTCAATATATATTAATTATCTATAGTAGATAATAACATAATATAATACAATATATCAAATAACATAATATAATACATAATATCAAATTTATACATTAACTAGTACTTAATAAAATACTATTAGAATTATAAAAATTGATACATTTAAGGACAATTTTATTGTCTTATATATATCTTTTATCTCTTGGCAATTTTATATTGATATTTGTTAAACATCATAGAAATATAATTACCTCAACAATTATAAGGTTTATTTGTAAAATTATTGTATTATATTAAATCAAATATCAAAAAACATATATTAACAACAAAAAAGATATAATAACAATAATAAAATAAAAACGATATAATGATACTAAAAATTTTATATATAATTCAAACATGTATATCTTTGTCAAAATATACTTTTCTGTTGTAAAAATTGAACAACTATTTTATTAAATACATTAATTATTATAATAAAGAAAATTATTTATAATAAAATATTCATAATTACCATAAAGAGCATCTCTGCAAATATTACAGTAAGTTGGTCTTGCATGACTTGTTGCATACCACTGATGATTACCGCTAAGCATTTCTGCAATTCCAGAATCTGTTTGAGTATGATTTTTTGTTACTGTTCTTAATGCATTCAACCAATCTTCCATTTCTTGTTTACTTTTGCCACAGAGAACCAGTGATCGAAATGGAGTTATCACCTTAAAACATATATAGCATACAATTATAATAAAAATATTTGTTCAATATTTTATTTTATTAATGTTGGACATTTCTATGAAAAAATATGAATTTTATATATTATTCTATATAATCTTTGTGAGAAGAAATATCACACATTATTTTTTTTATTGTTTTAAATTAATTCATAATATTATTTGATATAACAAATACACTACACGCGATAAAGATTACTACAACTGCCACATTTATATCAGATTATAAATTGATATTTAATTTTGAAAAAAGTAACCTTGTATTTATATTTATGGCGTAAATCGAATTACCTTGAATCGAGTACGGGTTCTCTGTTGCTTCGGTGACATTTGAATTGCAATCTCAAACACAACATTTGTATGTATATAATTTGTACGTACTTCAAAGAAAAACAAATATTAAACGATAAAAAACAATTTTTGAACATACGAAAAATATAACAAAATGTATTGAGCATCGAAATAACGGAAGTATATAATAGTAGTGTGCGCACGATGCTCCTTTCTTCTTCTTTAAGCCATTGCTATGTCCTATTTTCCATGGCGCATGTCATGTCACCTCATTTATAAATAAATATCCGAATGAAAATGTAATGCATTATCGTAGAATCTTATTGTGTACGTAACTTATATTGTCAATGTAGTTCTTTCATATTCTTCAAATCTCTTTACCATAAGAAGAGCTGGAAACGAAAATTGAAAACGAATTATATAATTAATTATTAGCGATTTTATTCAAAGATTCAATAATATTAACATATGTATATATTTTATTTTCATATATTGATCATGTAATTAATTACAAATTTAAATATCAGAATATTTAAGATTACAAAAATTATAGACTTAATTATTTAAATTAAATATACATTGACGTACAAATTTCTGACCGCATAAATTCTTCAGTTTATATTTCGGAAGTGATACATATTTTAAAGAACGTTTGAGTAATATTATTATCTAAGAATGTGTATTATATATAAAATATGTATTAATTTGTGTATTATGTTATTTTTTATTACTTATCATTACATTGCGAATTTTTAAAAACATAAAAACATTTAGAATACACATATATACAAAAATATGAAAAATATTTGAAATAATCTAATCGTTATAAAATTTAAAGAATGAAATATATTGTATATTGTATTGTATATATTGTATATATAATTTATATAGGTTCTATCTTTTAATTATAACCATAAAAATATATATTTGCATAAAAATTCACAGTTTATTTATCATATTCCTATAATCAATATTATTCAAAATTCTTTTAGATATTATCTCTCAAATGCAACATTAAAAATTTATTCTGATCGAAAATTCTTGCAGGCTATTGTAAATTATAAAATTGAACTAATAGCAATAATTATTAATATCTTATTCTGTGCTGAAAAGAATTCGATAATAAAATGAATAATAAAAAAAAGCATTGTTTGTATTTAAAATGCAAAATTTTGGTATATTAAGATACTAATTTATATAATGCTGTATATTTTTTTAAAAATATAATTACAATTCATTTACATTTTTTAATTAATGAATAAACAAACAAATACACGTATGGATGTATGACACGTAAATAAACTGTGTATAACATATACGTAATTCATAATATTTGTTTATAATATATATTCCATAAAAATAATTCTATATAAATTTATTTACGAACTTAAATATTATATGTTATAATAATGAAATTTCAGATAAAAAAGAAAGACAGGCTATAAAAGTCAAAGGTAAAAACGTTACACAAAATGAGATGAATCTGATCTTGACTAACGGCGACTAAACGATCTTTTTAACTTGTTCTGATTCGAATAATGACATAAACGTCACAAATATTTCTGTAGCATATTTACATGAGAATTTAAAAATGTAAAAAATAGTTGGGAATTTTCATGTTTCTCTACAACAAAACGGATTATGCAAATAAGTTGATTTTCGATACATGACAAGGAATATATCTAATAGTTATTTAAAACTAATAAAAAAATATAAAATATTCTTGTACACATGTGATACTTTTCATGATTATGCTACTGTATGTATTCAAATTCTTCTAATTGAAACAATCCAATATGCTTTTTTGAAACTTCCTTCTCAAATTGATACGCTATTCTCTATTTTTGCATGGGAAAATAACTTTGCACATTATACATTTATACATATATCCATTGTCTTTTAGATAGAGCTAGATAGAGCAATAGAAAATGAAATAGATTTAAAATCAGAATAGAAGAGTACCTAAAGGATGATAGGTCTAAAGAAGAAATAAAATTGAAAGACTGAAAAGCAAAGAAAAAAAGACTTGAAAGAAAGTGATCATAAAAATGATAACAGCGTTGAAGACTGTTGAGTAGAAAATACCCGCACTTATATTTATAAATTATTGACTAACCGAAAAGTTAGAAAAAGAAATGTATTTGAATTAACTTTTTGTAATTTTATAATTTTATAAGTAGATTTGAACCTAATGAATTTATGTTAATACAAGCATGTAGAATAGGAGAACATGAGTGAGTGTAGAGGAAAAAACATTATAAGAAAAAGAATTAAGAGAATCAAAATGAATGCAATTTGTATAATGTAATAAATATATTTGAATATAGTGCACAGAATAAATTCCTGATTGGAATTTTTACTTTATGGAATAAAAATAAAATGTTACAAAATGAAATCAAATATTGTTAGCAATTACAATATATATTTTAATAATAATAAATATGATTATACATAGTCTTTTTTGGATATAAAGTACAATGAACAACATGGCAACATTGTTTTTATAAATTTAATTTGCAGCAAAATATGTATTAGAGATTACATACAAATCATTATTGACAACTAAAAAAAAATTTTTAAAGAGAATTGATTTGTATAAATTTTCAAATATTTATATATAAGTATTATAATTGTGTAATATAAATATAAATGATATATGAATATTAAGGATAACTCAAATAATATATATAATCTCGCTAACATTTTATGCGTGGTACTTATATTTGAAATATTTACATTGGTTTTAAGCAAACATATGTGTAAAGCAAATTCCAAAATATGTTTGAACAAAATTGTAGCTTTTAAAATTGAATAGAAAAACAGATAAGCTAGAGAGGTGCAAATAAAAAAATCTATTAATAGCAAATAAAAAAGGTTGAGTGAACAGATAAATGAAAATAAGCAACAAACATCTCATAAAAAACAATACAAATAAATTATAAATACTATAACAGTATAAGAAGACAATAGTATAATTTGGCAATTACTTCGACAAAAATATTGGAAAATTTCTCGTATCATTCTAGCAGTATCATTATAGCTTTTTAACATTTTAATTTTTAACAATAATGTAACTGCAACTTAACAAAACTTTCATAATTCTTGAAAATAAAAGAATATGAAAGATAATTATTTGATTTTAAATTTTTGCTATAATTTTATAAGTACATATACAGTGATATATAGTGGCATTATTAATTCCTAATATGATAAAATAAACTATATGATTCTGCTATGTATAATATATTATCAATAAAATTACTGTTATATTAGAAAAAAGAACTACAATAAAAGATGTAAAATAAATATTTAAGAGTTTTGACTTCAAACACTATTAAGTAAATATATTATATACAAAAATAAGAAAAATCATTCAATATAAATATAGAATAAACTTGCAATATTATTATATATGTATAAATAGTAATAACATATATATATTTAACAAATTATAAATAATTTTGTGACTTTTACCAATTGTGTTTGTGTAATTCTTATAATAGCAAACTTTTGTCTTTTCAAAACAAGATCTATTTTAATTCCACTGTAACTCAATATTTTATCACAATCCATTGTGTAAATTTATGTATTAGATAGACTGCAGATTTTTATACATTTATAGGAAATTTAAAAGTGTAAAATTGCATACAATATACACAATATGAAAAAGTATATAAAATGTCCAAAATATAATATTTTCTATAATACTTAGTAAGTAAAACAATTTTCTATCTAGATTTTTTTAAATTATATGTTAAAAATATGAATTCGCACAAAAATCTGCAATCTAATAGTACAATAGCGTTAATTGACTAAAATCTCAAGGAATACTGATGGAAATGTAAACACAATACAAGTTTATCATTTTATCTCTATTTATTTTGTATATTCATGTTACATCTGAGAAAATTCACTGAAATTATGTTAATAAAGGTTATGCTTTTATGTTAGTATAAACTGGTACAAGACCGTATTTACGTACCATTTGCAATTTTGCACGTTATTATAATTATAACGTAAGAACTGAAGATAATACATGCATGCTATTTTTCTATTTAGGAGTGTACATATATTATTTTGCACTATAATTGTTTCACTGCAACATTATTTAATCTCATTTACTGTGATAAAATATATTGTCATAAACATTTTATTATGAACAAAATCGTAGAAAATCATACTAGCTAGGTTATGTTTACATTGAAATGAAAATCTTGACACTGTTGCCAGATTTAGCTTCGCCATAGATCGTATTTAAAGTAGGCTGTGATATAATATATCTCTAACTGTTATAATTTAATTGTAATCAAAATGCAACTAATTATATTGTATAATTTTCTAAAGTATTCTTTTTTTCCGTTTTCTTATTAATCCTTGCTTTTCAAGAAATTACTCAATACACTGGGATGTATATATGTTTTGTTGGGCCATTATGCCTTTATATTCCTTTGTATGTAACGGTTGCGGATAGGCTATGTAAACTGTTACAAGATTTTTCAACTAAATAATTCGTATTTAAAAAATTTTCAGACAATTGTTAAAAAAATATTAAATTTCTAAAAGACAAAGCTACAAAGAGCTTTCCGATAAGATTATTATTGAATGCATATTATGAAACCTTTATGTAATTAAATGATATTATGATATAAAAAATTATTATTTATGTAATATAATTTTGTAATATATATTTTAAACTTATTTTACACTAAATTTATTTCGTTTTGCATAAACATAAATACTTCAATATATTTCTGTTCGTAAAGCTAGTAACTTAGTTGTAACTAGTTGAGTACAATAATTAATTGTTACATTTTTTAAATTTAATTGATAAAAATGTTTGTTTGTAGCTATACATGTTTATACAAAATAAAAGCGACTGAAATATGGAAATTTTAACATATTTAACAAGAAAGTAACATATAATGCATGTTGTCCAATAAATCAATTGCTATTAGTAGTGGTACAATATAACGTATGGTTGGGTGACCTGGCTATGTTAAACCTGCGATCACTTGGTTCAAGAGAAAAGATTAGAAATTAGTCAGAATCGTGTACATGGTTAAATTCCTCAGTAGATAATTAGTAATTACTGTGTTATAATATTAAAACTAATTAATATAAGATATAATAATGATTTTGTTAGAGATACACAATAGGATACTAGAAGAAACGTTAAGTAACAAAATAAAAAATACTCTGTCGGGGTAAGTAAAGTGCTTCCTTTTTTAAGGTCAAGATATTTTGCACATTTTTAAGATAAAGTTAGGGATTACAAGTTAGGGCGGTGTCCGTTTCAAATATTGGTGACGTTTATTGTAGCAGAATATTTAATATATGCATTATAAATTTCTTTCTAAATTAAAACAAACAGTTTTAAATCCAAGATTTCTGCATTATGTCAAACAAGTGTTTATATAAAATGCGATGTTCATAACATTTGATTTTCTGCTTAAACATTTTTACATATATATATCTGATTATTTTAATATTAAAAATTGTATACGAGGCTATGTAAATAATGCATACAAATAACATATAGCCAAAAAATATATAAAATAATTTTATAACGTTATTAAGTAATTAATTTTTCCTGATATCAATTTATAATTTTGTATTTAATACAATTAAGATATATTTTCTTTGTAGTCATAAACCAGAATCCACAGATGTTGTTATAGCAGATTTTGATGGAGTTTTATTTCATATTTCTAACTTAAGTGGTGACAAGTCAAAAATTAGAGTAAGTTTTAAAAAAAGCTTTATCATATCTGTACTTTTCATTGCATGATAAGTTTTCATATAATCATCTCTTTATAGTAACAATGTTATCAAATTGATGTATTATTTTTTATATTTAATTATAACTATAGTATTTATTATTATTATTTATTTATATCATTTTCTTTATTTTATTTTTTACTTTATATTTTGATTTTTTATGTGTTTGATTCTTTTTTGTTAACATTCCACATTTTGTTACAGATAAGTATTTTACTTAAATTTTATAAACAATTACAAGAACATGGGGCTGATGAATTACTTATACGTGAATACGGATCTTACCTTATAGCTCCAGAAAATGGTAAACAAATTAAATTATGTTTGAAGTACTTAAAATTATTATTAAAAAATTATTAAATAAAATATTGCTATTTCCACTACTAGGTTACAATGTTTCTGTATTAATAGACTTGGAAAATTTACCTGAAGATTGGGAATCATTAGTTAAAAAAGTTGCACTCTTAAAGAGACACTGTTTTGCTAGTGTTTTTGAGAAGTATTTTGATTTTCAAGAAGAGTATTATGATTCACCAGGTACCCAGTTACAAAAAAGGGCAGTAATTCAATATAGAGACGAAGAAACAATGTAAGAATATATTTTCACTTTCCAACAATAATGAAAGTAAGCTATATTTAATTTATACATATTTTACATAAAGGTACGTTGAAGCCAAAAGTGATAGAGTAACAGTGGTATTTAGCACAATATTTAAAGATGAAGATGATATGGTTATTGGAAAGTTATTTTTACAAGAATTGAAAGAAGGAAGACGTGCAAGTCACACAGCTCCACAAGTTCTATTTAATCACCGTGAACCACCATTAGAATTACAAGATTCTGAGGCAGCTGTTGGAGACTGCATTGGATACATTACATTCGGTAAATATAAATCTAATTATGCTTAAATTTTAAAAGAACATAAAAAACATACAAAGGATATTAAAACTTACATATTTATCTGTCTCATTTGTCATATGTTTTTTTTTTTTTGCAGTATTATTTCCAAGGCATACAAACAGAGAAGCTCGTGATAATACTATTGATTTAATACACATGTTTAGAAATTACTTACATTATCATATTAAATATAGTAAAGTTTATATTCATTCAAGGATGCGCACCAAAACAACAGACTTTCTAAAGATATTAAATAGAGCAAGATCTCAATCGAAAAACACTGAGAAGAAAACCATTACGTAAGTTCTTTAAAAAATATATGCTGCTTAATATATTATATTAGTATAATAAATATAAAAATGTTTTATGTTTTACAGAGGTAGAACGTTTATCAGGAAGGAATGAGTGTAAACATAAGATTATATTCCTTATATTGTTTTAATAAAGGATAAATGACAAAGCTCTCATTTATCTCATAGATTTGCTAGAAATTTTTTGATCTTCTGGCAAGAAATATTGTTTGTAATGAAAGATTCTAATTCATCAGATTAATGAGTTAAATGCTGTCAGTCTTTGAGTCTTACCACTCATTGTCTCTGAACAGTACAATGATCTTTAGAAAAATCTATATTGCTGTAAACATACTTAAAATGTGTGTACAGCAATGAAAAGCATGATTAAAAAGCCATTTTATATTGAAATTCTTAAAGTAATATTACAGGAGTGCATAAAGTCTTCGAAGAAATCAGGGAATACATAGTCTGTTTATGAATAAAGTTAAAAAATATCCTGTGTTTTACTACTTTTACATGTAAAATATGATCTTAATGCTATTAAGCTTTATGATCAAAGATGCATAATCGCGTGTTCTATTTTTTTTAAACATATTTTGTGTTTATTAATTTCACGAAAATTGTCATTTTCTATAAATTCCACGTACAACGAAAATGTTTAAAATAACAAGGAACGCGTGGATTTTATAAAGTAATATATCAATATATTATTTGTATGTTTAATAACATAGCACTGTCTTTTTTTATAAATTATTTTTATTAGCTATATTTTATTGTCTCTCTTATTAACGTATAATTGTAAGATAATAAAAGTATTAATTCTATAAGTGATGTAATTACCAAACCTTTGTTTGTATTAATCGGAAATATTGATCTAGTGACTATGAAAATTAGTACTATTGATTTGTAATTAGAAAATGGATGTAAGGGTTGGAAGACATGATTAAGGTGAAAACTAGGGAGTGCCAAATACGGGTGTTCATTAATAACCACACCTCTTTATTTAACACTGACATAAAAGCTACAGTATGTGCCTCTTAAAATTTCAGTTATACGTATTCTTTCACACAGTATACCACATTGTTCTACCTTTCTGTTTAAAATTTTTCATTGTATTAATTATTCTTATGATTAAGTGAAAACGAATTAAAAATTTTTTATGTTAATACAGATTATATTACATTTTTTAAAATATGTAAGTACCATAGATTATTATAACCATTTTTATTATAGTTAAAATGTATGAATATATACTATAATGTGATATTAATATAAAATTTTAAATGAAATACTTTGTTGATAGCGTTTAGAAACAAACTTTATATTATTTTGAATTACTTTTTAAATGTAAAAATTCGTTTAATTAAAGTTTACATTTATAATTATACATGATATATAATTATGTGATTAATACCATAAAGAAATGAAATGAAATATTCATAATAATGACTTAACAATGATATTTATTCTCCATTTAAATATGTCTTACTTCTTAAAATTTATTTAAGTGACTGAATCTTTTCAGTAATTAACTATGAAGGAATTGGATGAACCAACTATTGCATCAATTTTATCTTCATCCTTTCCACCATGTTCACCTCATGAAATAGCAGTACGACCTGGAGACTGTGTTGAAGGCAGAGTTGAAAAATGGTTGGAAGATGAAGCATTTTCAGGATTTCGAGTTTGGCAACTTGCTGGCATAATACTTTCTATTTTACTTAGTGTATTGATTGGACTTTGTTGTTGTATCCGATTCAGAGTGCCACGAACTAAACAAGAAATAGAAGCTGATTATATTCGAAAAAAAATAACAGAGAGTTTCAGACAAGAATTATCTAAAATCAGTAATACAGAAATGGATGATATGGACTTGAAGAAAGGTAAAGAAGTCCAAAGCAAGGTTGTAACAGAAAATGCTTAATAATGTTTTCATTGATTCACTTTATTATTTCAGTTAGTTTAAATACACATATTTGTTTTTTATTAGCATTAAGCAAAATTCAAAATAAATTTGATATGGAAGTACAAGAGGTACAAAAGGGTCATCAAGAAGCAACATATAAGAATATACAACATGGATTACGATCAAGATTCAATGCAATGTTCAGTGGAATTCATTTTACTAAACAAGAACATCCTAATGTTGACAGCATAATTTAATGAATTTACAAATAAATGTGTTATTATAAAACATTGATATTAAATACTATATCTACAATTATGATTAATTTTTTTAAACAATAATATTGTTAATATTATTAAGTTTTCAGTTAAAATTTGTAGTAATTAATTAAATTACGTATTCATTGTAATAATATTAAACGAAATAAATTCTATACAGCGTTAATTGACTAAATATAATCTTTATTTTATGAATATAATACAGAAATTAAGTTATCGTACATGCAACAATAATCTATAGCAAAAGATAATACATTTTAGAAAGCACTTAATAGGACTAATGTATATTACCTACCACATTATGTTTTATTTACTTATATTATTAGATGGTTAGTATTGTTAAAAGTGCAGATTTCTCATTGTTATAAAATAAAATAAATTGTTACAAATTATATGTAATTTAAATGAGACATTATTCATAAAACAAGAAGCAATCACAGTACAAATTTTATATTTTCATTAATAATTAAAGGTTGCTATTCCGTTTGCTTTTAAACGATATAAGTTGTTAATGCTAGTACATTTATAAAGTTAAATTATCTTATATGTATACGAAACAAAATTTTTAGACATAATTCTTATTGTCTCTCTCTCTTTCGCTCTCTTTTCTCTTACTCTGTCTTTCTCTCTCTTCTTTTAAAATCAAAATTTGTTTACTCTTTACTATGTACGTAAGACAATTATAAAATTATTTATTATTTTAATTTTAAAACAATTTGTGGAAATGTTATAAAAATTAACAGAATATAAATACTTATAGAACCTATTTATTAGCTGGAAAACAAAAAATAAGTAACAGTATTGTAAAATAAACCAGATATAAGTTTATAAATGAATTTTTACGATTGATTTTACGTAGAAAATATTAAGATGAAAAACAAGTAGCGCAAAAAATAACAAAATATGAATCCTTTTAATAAAATTCTGAATATTCAATAAAATGAGTTTAATAAAAGTAAAATTTTAATCATCTTTTTAGAAATATGGTCTCTTTATAAATATAAACATTTCTCATAGAGAAATAAAATTTTTAGAAGAAATATGACTTATCATATATACATACATCTCTCGCACATATTATACACACACGCATATAGGAATGATTTAATTAATCATAGTGCTTTAACTACCTTAATGCTCCTTCCACTTCATAAAATGAAACTAAATTTAGTAAGGAAATTGAATTAATCTAGATTTTTAACATTGTACAGCACCAACTGGTGTATTATTTTTCATATTTTTAATAATATCACATATAGTAGTTATTCACATGGAATATTTTAATTATACTCTGATGAAATACGACATTTAAAAGTCTAATACTTTTAAAAGCTCGTATGGATCAATATATTTTGTTTTAGAAATAATTCATTAAGTTAAGAAAGAAGCTGTTTATTTAATATTTATATTTATAGAAAAGAAATATTTTCTTACATAAATATTTTTTTAAGATTTTATAAGATTTTTTTAAGATTTAAATATTTTTTACAAAAAAAAAAGGAGGACTTTTATGAGGACTTTTTTCTTAAATAGATACTTTTCTTTCTCAAATAAAAATCATTTATGATAGAAATAAATTTAAGTTAAATTATTTATCTCATTTGAAATTAGATCCATACTGTTGCATAATCCATATTGATCTTTTCTAAAATGAATTTCTATAAGTAATATTGAGATATAAGTAGAGGAAGTTATAAGACAATCTTCCACATGGAGCAAGGATATCTGTTTTATTCTACTATAAATTAATAAACTGTAGGAAAAACTTCATGGACTAGAGGATCCAATAGAAGCGTAATGTACAATATAAACAATATTTTTAAAGGATTCGAAGTTATTGTACATTGTGCAAAACGTTTCCATAGAGTGAAGGAACTACCTATGCTTTTAAAATCTACCTGCATGCGTTCTTTCAGTATGATCCTATTTATAGTAACAAAGAGGTATAGGCTGACTGACATATAAGTGTAACGATGACAGGATACCTCTAATTGATGAAGATTGGGAACTCACTACGAGGTAAGAGGTTTTCATAGAACTTGACCAAATAGCATTTTATTGTGCTATAGGACCACTAGCAACAATTGCGCTACGAAACCATTAGCAACAATTGCGCTAAATAGTCCATTTAAGCGTACCTTCACGAGATCTTATTTCTCCACCACGAAAATTTCATTTTCGGGCTTAAATATTGAAAGCTGATGACTGTTTGTGGAATCAACGATAAGATTGGTAAAAAATTTCCGCAGCTTCGACCTTTTGGTTCATCATCTAGCGGTTCTGTTACAGTTTCGCTCATAATGTTATGGTGTGGCGTGGAATACGGATACGGTGTTGAAAGTGGATTACAAGTAATATGTACCTCCCCCATATTCCATTTATTTTTTGTATCACTCGAGTCATTTCCTTGAGTCAATTCCGAAACACACGAAAAAGGTACTTTTTCATCTGTGGAGGTGATGGAACGATTAGAAATATTGATTACACGACCTTCTGATGTCAAATTACTTTTACGATGATTAAATACACTATGATCTAACATAGAATTTGATAAATTCATTGATTTTAAAGACGTTTTTCTATAGACTTTTGATCGTGTAAGGGGTTTAATTGTTAATTGTGGTGACGATACTGATCGCACAGAGTAGGAATTAGTACCTCTATTAATATCCATGTGATTTTGCAGAGGATGACAATCGTTACTGTTTGTATTTAAATGCTTATCTTTTATAGATACATCGGGATTGATGGACTGAAGAGTGGATGTAATTGCTGGACTTGTGGGTGTTGTAATAATTTTTTCTTGGGTAATTATAGAATTTTGTATAGTGCACTCGTTAAGATTTGTTTCATTATTATGTTTTATATATTGAGTAGATACAAGATCATGTTCTTTGTAAATATTTTCAGATTTTAATATATGTTTTATAGACTGATTATGTTTGTTTGCCTCATTTATGGAATTGGAAAAAGAAAAGGAAGTTTGAGAACGGATAGAATTATTAATAAGCGCTTCATTAGTTCCTAATTGGTTAGGTCCAAATGAAGCGTCCATGAACCCTCAGCTTGGGAATCTTGAATAGAATGCACAGGTCAAATCATAATTCTTGAAGCGGCAATATTGCACATCTGTACGTAGCCAATCACCAGAACCTTTCAAATAATCAGTTTGCTCTAAATCACGTGGACAAGTAGCAGCGATTGATTCTTTGTTAGCAAAGATGGTCACAACAAATTTTTTTGGTTTGAAAGTGTTTAGAACACGTCGTATTATTTCCTCATATGATGCTTCTGGAATGTTACTCTCAAATGAAACATATGAAAACTCTGGCTCTGGTGTAATATGAATAGTCATGTAATTTCCCTGTAAAATACATATAATTACTTCTATATGTATTCTTTATATAATGTCAATTTTTTACTTTCCAGCAAGTATACTTACATTTTTAGATACTCCATTCATTGAATATCCACAAGGTTCAAACAAAAAATCGTCTATAATCATGTTTGGAATAAGTTTGTCAATTCCTGATTTTTGAGTTGCTTCATCTGCAGAGGAGCATACATCTCTAGTGAAAAGAGACATTACTTCTGGATCTAAATGAGTCATTAGAATCTCTAAAGTTTGATCTGGTTCTACGGGTTCATCTACAGACTTCTCTTTATTCAAAGTATATAAATACCAACAATCTGAATCTACAGAGCCTAAACAATAAGCTTCCCCAGCTGGAAAAAGAAATAGCAAATTACATTTTCCTTGAAACCTTTTTTCCCATCATAATTATAACATTTATTTTATACAATATTACAAAATCTAAATGCATAAACATAAAAAGTATTCTTACCAGGGAAGAATGTATCAAGCAAAGCAACTTCTTCCTCAAATGCTTGATGCGGGGATATTTGTAACTCTGGCTTCTTGTAATTTTTTCTTGAGTAAAATACATTCTGAAACAATAATTATAATTTTATATAACCCATATTTCAATATTTTTTGTTTTTTTTTTTTAATATGAATAACTTGATCACACATAGTAATAAAATAAAAAATTGGAATATATATTTAGAGACGATAAATTAAAAATAATTTTGGACAATTGTATTGTCATGTGCTATATCGTGAGTAGGAGAGATCAATAAACCAAGAGGTAGAGATGTATCCTGTATACTAGAGGTTTTCTATATATAGACACATCATTTATCCATGCACTAGGTCAAGTTATATAACCAAGTACTTTCAACTTCAATTAGTTTGTCTTAAATGGTAATGATTATAAACAAAAATTATAATTGTTTATAATACATTACTCTTGCAGTATAATGCATATATGTCAGTAAAATAGATAATTTTCTATATTTTCTTTTATAAAAGTAATGTTTTACATATATTTTAAGTTTAATTAATAAGCTATATTTAAGAAATTATAAAATTTTCTAATTTGTGTGTTAGTAATAAAATTAACTAATAATGAAACATACTGAAGAATTTTCATACCTCTACTTCTTCAAAGCCAGTATACTCTTTTACAAGTTCCAAAAGGGGCTCCAAACATTGAAGAGGGGTAGTTGTGCCACATGTTTTAAGGATAAGTCTACGCTTTGATAGGAACATGCTGCTTTCACTGTAAAATAAAATTAATACTTATAATATTTTGTATTTAATTCTAGATACAATTTATTATCAATTTTATTTGCAAAATTTATTCTTTATATTAAAATTATATCAAATATATTTTTATTTATATGATAATATTATTTATATTTCAATCTTTTCTTATAAATTAAAATACAGATAATGGTATTTAATTGTTATATTTTAAGTGGTGTTATAATAATCTATTCCTAAGTTCATGTAATTATTTGAAGTTCATTTATATAATTATGCTTAAAATGTAAGATTGAATACAAGGTGAATATAAATTTCCTCAGAATTGTGATTTCATATATGAGCCTCTCAGAAACCAAACCAATAAATTCTACTCTTTATTAATTTCTTAATTCTATTACATAGGTATGCAATTAACATTCAATCTTAAGAAATAAATGATTTACTTCTTCAATTTCATTCATGGCAAGATAACATAAATAGTAGCAAAATTCTAAGGTAAATTTAAAAAACAGTGTTTGTAATATTATCACATTTCTATACTTTTTAAATATGAAAATTAACTAATTAGTTTTTGAATGGCTCATATTATATCTTAAATCATTATTATATAATAGGAAGAAAAATTTATATATAATAGGAATATGTTGCAAAATATACTTTAATTAAAAATGATCAAAATACTTTTAAAATATTGATAATATATACATTTTGTATATGTATACACAAATATAAACAAATATTTAAAATATTGCATTAAGATTTAGACAAATGCTTCAGACAAAAGTTAGAGGATATCAAGAGAGAAAGATTATGTTAACAGTTTGTTATTTTAGCAGAATTTTTGAAGGTTATCTCAAATAAATGTCACCATGATCTACCTTCCTTGATTCTTATAATTTTTGGCTAAAACATATTTCAGTATCTTCCATAATTTTCGAAATACTTATCTAAGGAAACTAAAATATGACATCCTATATAATTTTTTAAATCAAGAAAATAATCATTTGAATATGAATTTACTAATATTATATAATATTCTAGAACTAATATGTTTTTATTTATTTATTTCTCAGTTTATTTTAGTCTGCAAAAGAAAGCCTTAATTAATGTTACTAGAATAAACTAATTTTAAATATTATTACATAACTGTTTAAATATTTATTATTTAGCGATTATGAACATTTACTTAGGACTTAGAGCAACATTTCGAATTCAACTACAAAATTTACTTTATTACACCTTTTTGTATGACATCATCGTTAATCGATATTTCAGAGGAGTAATGACGACAAAATACATATGCTTAATTAAGCTTGAAATTTATTACAAGTTTATTACTTTCCTTTAAATTGAATAAGATTTTAAAGCTAAACACTGAGGATACAAAACAGGAATGAAGAGAAGAGAAATTTCGCTTAAAAGTAACATTAAACGATATAATCAAAGCAATTCGAAGGATTTTACTGAAATTGTATTCTTGATTTGTTTTTGAACAGCATTTTTGGCATAAATAATGAATTAAAAGTTATCAAAGAATGGAGGTTATTAAAAGACATTTACTTGGCTTCCACTGTAATATTATTTTTAGTTTCAGATCTAGATGGTATTAGATGAAAATAAAGTAAGACAAAATATGCTTATGTACCTTCCGTAAAATACTTAGAAAACAACTATAATGATAATTAATCAAATATATTATAATATATTTTAAACATGAAGTATATCTGAAACCCAGAGCTAGAGTATATTAAGATCATATAATAGTATAATAATGATATTAAGATCATATGTATCTTTTTGCAATTTTCGTTTGCTCTCCTCTAAAGCGTGAAAAATGTGACTTAATACTTAATAAAAGTCTGACTCTGAAATCAAAATATACGTACACATGTATGTATAATAATGCATATTATAACAACAACAACAACAACAACGATAATAATAACAATAATTTATTTTTTCAGTCTCCCGGCTATGAAAAGGAATTCGGTGTACAATCGTTATTCTTATTTGTCTTGCATTCTGAACTATGCATCCTTCAGATACATATATGTGCACATTCTTCTTACCAGACTATATAACTGTAGTGTTAACTCAGCTATTACTTATCTACCTAACTATACTTATTTAACTCTTATTGTTTAACTCTTATCTGACTATTTAGTATGAATCTAGTTATTATTCTTTGAGAATATAATTAAGAAAATAGAATCTCAGTAGAAAGTTATTTTATCTCCCAGATATTATAGAAAGTATTATACTTTGGATATTTTACATATTTTTTTATATTATGTGCATTCTATTAGGTTGGCAACTATTGATTGCGGATTTTGTCATTACCACCTAATGACAAAAATGGCTTAGCTGCCAATCCAATACATAATTTTGCACTTTTTAATTTCCTATAAATGCATAATAATTCGCGGTCTATATATATATATATATATATATATATAATACATACATTATATTTATATATATATTAATGTATATATACTATCATATATTATTTGTGATTTAGAATAAACCTATTTTATGCTATTTGATAATATTTGATCAAATCGTATTCTTACTACGAACGCGTTCATAACTTCCACTTGACTATACAAATATCACGAATTCTTCTAGAATTTACTATACATAAATTATTTGCGGGTTATCATTGGTATTTCTTATAGACATTGACCCTAGATTTTCTGAGTAAATAATGATACACGAGTCACATTATTAGTCGAAACGAAACGTGATAGTAAGTCAAGATAAAACGTTAAAGTACAGTGACCACAGACAAGATAATTGTGATACTGATTCAAGTACGATAACATAGAAATATAAATGAATAAAGTATTGATCTCTCCCCGCATGTCGCATTATTTCTCGCAAGTTCCATTTTCTCTAAATTCTTTGCAGTTTTCTTTTCTCTAAACTCCACCCTAGAAAAATCCTTACTTTTCTATTAAATCTGAAATTAGAAATCTTCTGAAAGATCTTTGTTCCTCTTTTGTTATAAGACAAAGATTATTCTTAGTCTTGATCATTTAAGACTACAAAAGATTATTGTAATAATAAGGTAACTGTAGTAATAATATTGCAATAATGAAGTAATTATAACAATAAAGCAATAATCAAATTTGATAAAGATTACATAAAAAATAGCATTTCGTTATTTGTCTATGGGAGTGTAATTTAAAAGTATTCATAATTTAAATGATTATATAATGTAGTGTCAATTAGTTAATCCAGACTCATAATGCAGTAAACTCTACACAGTCCGCTCGTGAATGAAGAACTCATTTTAATGTTTAGATCTCAGGTTCTCGGAAATCAACCGCGATCGCTATTGGTAAACCATTTAGCTCAATAAATAATTATAGCTACAAGTAGTACACTAGTCATGTAGTATACTAATATATAAGTAGTAATTATAGTGTCCGAATAAATGGTCACTCTTGCATATGTACATATATTTATTTTGTGTATAAATCTAAAAAATTTTCTAAAACGAATAAAAAGTTCCAGAATTTTCTAGAAAAAGTTAGCATTAAATTATATGTGTCAGTATTATCATTATTCCAGTTTATTAAGTATTATCTATGTATGTCATTATTCAAATTTATTTCGTGAATAAATTTAAACAATTCTTGCAATGTATCATGAAACAAAATCTTATTGCAAACTATTCAAACAAAAAATTAAACAAAAGAGAAAAAAGAGTAAAAACTCATCCAATAGATCTGCTTAATTTGAACATAAAAACAAAAATAGATTGGGTATTTACAATATGTATATCAGTTACAGAAATATAATAATCTCCGTGCTTACGGGTTACATTACTCTCTCGTGAAGTAAATGGTTTGATATTAAATTTCATTTGAGAAACAAATCTAGTTTATCTCTTTTTCATATATATATATATATATATATATATATATATATATATATATACGTACGTACACTCGCTCATTCACTCACACTTACACACATGGCGATGTACAGGTTCGCATGCCTGTCATATTGTGCAACGCGGAAAAACTGCGATGGAAAAAACAAGTATGAGAAGAAGAAACAAATATGAAACAATACAATACAGTACAATTTTAATTAAGACAATTATTTTATTATTACCTCTCAAATAAGATTAATAAATAATTTGAATTTTAAATCATTTGCTCCCATTTTAATTTCAATTATCCTTGAATAATACATATCTCAAATTATAAAGAAATCAGTATTTCTGTCGTAGATGATAATATTATTATAGTAGAGTCAGAATATTTAGGGAACATTTATTCAAATACGGAATATCAGACAAAATAGAAAATTATTTCACTAATTTTGATAAAAAATATTAAAATTATATAATAAAAAATTCAAAGAAAAATCATTTGCTCATAAACTAATACATAACTATTTCAAAATAACACCTGGTCAAATAAGATATGTATATCATTAAAAATTTTACAAATTTAATTTAAACGTAATAAATTCTTCTGCATGATATGAGGAAATATCAAAAATTTCTATTGATTCTAACTTTTTGATTATATTCCTAAAAATATGAATTTGCATAAGAATCCGCAATCTAATCATAATTAATCATCAATATTATCGGTAGCCACTGATTCTCATGGACATGGCATCAGTCATAGTCTAAAGTCTAAAGCTATGCACAGACAATGTGAGGCAGACCCGCGAGGCTGTTTCACCACGCTCGAGTTTTCTCGTGCCGTCACGTAGATATAGTACGCGAGGCAAGCAAGTGAGGCAGAGTGAGTAGTTACGCTTTCGACAAAGTCGTCCAATACGCATCCAAACGAAGCAAGTAAAAAGCTGTGAGCAGAATTGTGCAGATTTACAATTAAATTACCAATTTATGCAAGTCTTAATTGTAATTGAAATACAATTACGAAGTACAATGTAATTGAATCAAAATTATGAATTAAGAGCTAATCAAACTTAAAAGATAATAAGAGGAAGGAAGAAGCCACGTAACAGAAAAAACAGAAAAAAATTATTATCCGTGATGAATATGGTATTCTTCATAAGCATAAATATTTATTTCACCTTTTCAGAGTTTTCAGCTGTAATTCAATTACATTGTATTTGAATTACATCATACTTCAATTATACTCATGATTACAGTAATTAGCAATAGGGATTACAACGTAATTGAATTATTATGTAATTGAAGTATAATGTGATTAAATTACAGTGTAATTCAATTAGCACAATTGTGCCTGCAGAATACCTTTGATCTCGCCAAAAAGTCGACAATTGTTGGTTAGCCCTGAGGCAAGTCTCGGAACGAGGCAGCCTCGCGGATTTGCCTCACACTATCTGCACATAGCTTAACGACAGAGACGTGTCTCACTAGCTTCTCCATGCAAACGGTGGTGTCACGTATTCCAGCAATAGCTATTTTATATTTAAATGTTTACATTTGCATTTTTTCTATTAACTTTAACAGCATTAAAATTATATTTATGTTGGCCCAAAACAATTAATAATTACATATTTATTGAATCTAATGATATTTTTGGTTTAATGCTAGACAGATTCGATGAGTCTACAGCCATCAACATCATTGTTAAAAAGAAAAACATATAAAAAATATATAAAAGTAATATGTGTTATATAAGCCAGAACATAGCATGTATAAAATCGTAATAGTCTTTATATATACATACGTATATTACATATCATGCATGTACACGTGCTCACTACATGCACATGCAATTACACGCATGTAAGTAAAAGTGTATAGAACTTGTAGATAGCAATACATAGTAATAGGATGGGTCGCAGAAAAGATATTGATGACTAAGAAAGAGAACTAAATGATCAAACTAGAAGTTCAAGTACAATTCCATTTAATCCAATGATATAATTTATATGTTCTTCGTTCGTAATAAATGTCACTGATGAATTGATCGAAGAATTTGCGAAGCTAAAAAAATCTGTTATCATATTGTATCAAGTTGTATTAAGTATAAATAAATATTTTATGTAGCGTTTTAAGAAGAATTACAGTGAGTTGCCATACGATTAAATTTAATATAATATATGTAGTTCTTAAAATCTTGTACGAGCTCAATTCCACTATCAAAATTTGCAAACTTAATAACGATCAGAGAAATAATAAATATATGTGAAACTAAAATCAAAAGTTCAAGTCAAGATATTGGAAAAATATATTGTAGGCAATTATGCTGCTATTGTCCTTTTCAATATTCAAAGCGTACGAGATTAACGTATATGTAATGGTTAAAAAAGGTATTGACAAACCATTTTATTTATTATAGCATTTACATAGTAATTAATTGGATCAAAGTATACTAAATTTTATATCATTTAATAATATGTACCTTCATACGGCTACAAAAATTTCAAAAAAGGTAATGTCAAATTTTAATCTAGAATATTATTTTTTGTACATATCTTTAGTATTCGTTATTAATTCCCTCTCATATTGGTTATAATTTGTTATTAACTCACATTCGGTCAGTTTCGAACCAATTACATTTTTCTAATGATAAAATGTACATATCTCGATTTTGAAGAAAATTTTTGCGATTTATCGTTTTAATAGTATGTTAAACATCTTCTTAAAACATTAGAAATCTCTTCTGTTTACAAAAGTGAGAAAGTTCTTTGAATCATAAAGTCATAAAGTGATTTGTGCGAATCACGTGTTTTTTTATTAAACGTGGGAAAATAAACGCACGAGAATATGGACTAATTTTGTATTTATAAATGTACATTTGCAAATTTTGCAACAGGAACATATAAGAAAAAATATTTTTTAAACTGATAATATTTTTCCTCAACTTTTTAATCTCATATTGGATCAAATATCGCGCGAACAGATAAAGTAAAACCAATAGGATTTTATTCGCAGTAAAATAAATAAAAATTTACCAAGAGCAATGAATGAAGGGAACGTTTCATTACGTTGAATTCGAACGGATATATAGAAATCAAGATACACCAGAAAATTTTTGAAAATTTTTCATTGCTTTTAATCATTGCTTCAAATAAAATTAACAAACTTACAAGCAAGACAACTGAACATAAATGAAATTCGTACGTAATTTTAGAATGCGTTTTAGAACTAATTTAACGAGTTGCCAAGATTTTATCATCGCTTCCAACATAGATGAACAATTTTCAGTTAATCTTACATAGTACTATCATATTTTATGTGAGCATATATATTATTTTTTTATTACGTAACATTTGAGCAAATAAATACAAGATAGTCATTGATATTATATTAATAATTAATTTATGATTACTTTTTACATTTTCCCTTCTAAATATTAAGTACTATTAAATAATCTTTTGAAATATATATGAATGAAAAATAAAGATATTTGAATAAGTTAAAAAATAAACTGCATAAGGCTGAATAAAATTTGTTTATATTTTAACAATGAGATCCTAACTAAAACTTAAGTTTATCTATAGAATACGCTAACTAATATGTGTACTTGCGAAATAATCACGATGATATGAAATGTATTTTGTTTTAATTTTAATTTAGTTTCAGTTTTCTGTAAGCCAAATCAACCAAGTTTCTTTTTCAAAGCTATTGGACCGAAAAGTAGAAATAAATGAATAATAAATGAAATATATTTTAAATAATATATAATTTGAGTAATATTAAAACAAAGTAATATTAAAATAAATATTGAAGAAATATTAATCAAAAGCACTTTCAATATCGTATTTATGCAAATACAATCCTATTAATATTTACATGAAAAAATAACACTGATAATTTAAAGTGTAACTTTATAGGAACTAGATTAAGATACATCTGGTATATGTAATTAACTATGAGGAATGATGAGATTAGATTAGATTAGATTAGATATTCCAAACAGCAATGCATATTCATTACTAATACAATATACAATAAATAAAATAACAGTACTCAAGATATTCTAATAATTATCTATTTTTAGTATTCATCTTATTCCAAGATGAATGATTTTTATCAGTATTCAAAATAAATAAAAATATGTGTAATATCTCCCCAAATTAACATAAAAGAATAGATTAACAGAAAGAAATAGTTATATAACTTCGATTATTTTGCATCAATTAATGTTTAAAATTATAAATAATATAAAATATTAAGTATTAATAAAGTAGGCGATATATTAATGAAATAACGAAGTAATAATTCATAAGATATTAAAAGTAAAATTGTATTAAAAATATTATTATACCGAAACGTAAGAAAATATAAATAAAAAATGAGAAAACATGAAACAAATTTTTTGTCATGAACAATTTTGTCTCTAAAAAGTTGTAATTTAAAAATAATATGTTTAAAGAATCAGCATTGAAAACTGTGATAATATTTGTTTACGCGATGATTTTCCTCGACTTAACAATGTTATCAATAATTAATTTATTAATAAACAAATATTTTATTTCATATATTTCCTTTTCAAGAACATATTTTACAATGAAATTCACTACATTTAATCTTATTACATTCTTTGATTCATTTTCATTTTGACCCAATTATATTTTTATCGTTAATATAGTGTCGCTAATATAATCTCGTAGTTGATGCGACATTAAATCTTAATTAAAATGAAAATTTCTTAAATCTGAGGGAAAAGCGAAATAATCGTCATCGATATATATGATTTTTCATTTCAGCTCTTTGCTATACATATAAATATATTGTTAAAACTTTAAATCTTTTTCTTTGTTAAAGCGAGCAAAAAGAATTTCTTTTTCCACTTAATTTACATTATTAAATTCTGTTTTTTATAGTATTATTATGAAATAGAATTCCAAGGATTTATTTAACTTTACCGTGTTCTTTTCGTCATTACCAATCCAATCGTATTTTTCTGTTATTTTAGAGCATCTCAAGTTTGAGCAAAATATGAAAAAACTGCTATTGGTATATATGATTTTTTGTTCTAATTTTATGTTAAACATTTGCTTGAAACATTAAAAATCTTTCTGTTGATTGAAACCAAAATAAGATTAACAAATATATAATGAGTAATAAATATAATATACAAATAGATAAGTATAAAAATTCTAGGATCGTAGGGATAATATTTCTGTTGCTAATAAAAGAGATAAATGAAAAAAGCTATTTATTCTTTCCTAGTCTAATCTTTATTGGTTTCTCTAATTTTATAAAGTGTTTCTTTCTTTTATAACTATTTTTTTAAATGCTTAATAATATAAATTACATCTTTTCCTTGACTCAACATATAATTAAAGAAGAAGAGATCTTCGCAATAATTTTATAAAGTTTGGAGAAAATTGTAGTACTTCTAGTAGGTACTATGATATTTTCTTTGTATCCCTGGTTTCTGTAATGGGTCTGTGTACAGGCTTTATTATTTTGACACATTTTTGATATCTTAATAAAGCAATATGCAGTTTAATTTATTTATGTTTTATTATAATGTTTATATAACATTTACGCAATATTTCACTACTTAATACATAATGAGTTAACTTTACAATTGTTTTGTTCGATCTGTCTATTGCTTGAAAAAGTTTTTACGAAGATAGATATTTTTATTGATTGCTTTAAAATGCTAGTATATATTAAATGTATGCAAAAGTTTTAGTCTGTTTTTCAAACATTAATATATAATTACTTTTAAGCGATACCATTTCCCGCCTTTTTGTGCAATTGTTTGGTTGTTATTGATCTACCTAAAATGTCAACTCCATGATCGATTGGTGACAATAATCTCACAAAACAATAGTGGGCATGATGACAATAATGCTAGGTTGCGTTCGAATCCTTAACTTGGGTTGGAAAATTCTTGCGCGCACGGTGTACTCTCCAGATTTGACACAGATGAATCAACACTTATTCAAGTCGATATAGTATTTTTTAACCGGATACTTTCGAAATGTTGCAGAAATACGAAAATGACTCAGTCATCTTTTTTTGACGGAATCCGAAATTTGACAGAAAGTCATACAAATTAGAGGTAAATATTTCGAACATTAATTTTTAATGTATATATGTATTATGTATAAACAAAGAGAAAGAACAATACAAAGAAAAAGAAAATGTTGTGGCAGTGTAATGCCAAAAATAGACACAGCTAGCAATAAGTAGCAAACGGAATCAAAGATCATTTATATCTCAAAACAAGCATTTATATTTATGCATAGACATATAGGTTATGTTAAGTTACTATTACGTTTTAAGGTTATATGTAAGTGACTTTATAGTATAAATGAAACTGCAGCACCATATTTGAGGGTTTGAAATTATTATACAAAATCATTTTGCCGGACTGAGATCCATCTTTGTTCTGTATAACGTTTTATATCTTAATATTGTACAATACACTTTTGCTATAAACGTTAACATACTTACTTCAACATTTTAGATAATGTAAAAATCCTTTACTAAAGGCCTTTTTAATATTATTCGAGATTTTGAGTGGCCGTCCGTTTATGAGTCGGACAGCACATCTGTCTTTTTTTGGCAAAGTCCGAATTTCCTAGCCAAGTTGTAAACTTTATGATGTGGACCTCATCAAGAGGCTAATTAACAAGTGCTCGATGGATTCGCTCTAAAGGGAACATCTGGGAATCTCTACCAATCAGAAACACCATAGAAAATTGGAAGGAATAAATTTTCCCATCCATAAAAACCATGATGGGACGGAAAACCCTAAGGACGGACAGTTAGTATATAAGGACCAGGCGAGGCTTCTTCAGGGAGTCTTCAAACAGTCTTCACCACATAGTCATACTCTTTGTGTTATATTAAATAGTGCAAATAAATCAACCAAACATAACATTACTCTGCATCTTTAATCTACCTCCAATTTGAGCGCTAATAGCGTTCACGGTTCACGATATCAACCAATCAGTTGCAACTTAACTGATCGCCACCTAGTTGATAATTCGCAACAAACATTATGTTAAAAGATATGAAATGTCTAATTGAACATTTCAAGTAATTAATCTAGACTATGTCAAGAAATACATACAATATGTAGTCCAATAACATGGTACAAGCGAACGTAAGACAAAAAATATAAAATAAAATGTTTTCATATGAAGCTTTATTTTCGAGAAAATCGAGTTTAAAAATTTGTCAAGTATTCTTGAACTTGATTTTGTGTGAAAAAATATTATTTTATAGTTTGTTCTTATTTGTTCATAAGGAATCACATTCATGCCTCCATGTACATGTTATTCGATACCGTCCCCTGTATATTGTTTGCTTGTAATATTAATTAATATGGTTCACATAAAATTTAATGTGAATCTTTCCTAAATTACACGTCTAATTTACTGGAGATGGATTAGTTTACTGATTCGTAGATCTCTTTCTCGTAGTATTTATTAATATATTCGTAATTACTTCCCAAATATTAGTTGATATTTTGCATAAATTTATAATACTTTATTAATTAATTGAACAATGGTATTTTAAATTATATTAGATAGAGATTTATATTGTCCATTAAATATTATAACGAGTTTTTCGCTTTGAATATTCTATGCATTTTTGCATATTATGTGCATTCGTTACGTTTTTGCACGTTTAAATTTCTTATAATTGTATAAATATTTGCAAACTAATTATGAAAGGCGAGGGAACGCATTAATACTCAATCGATGCAATTTCTGTAAGATTTCCTATCAGTTTGCATTTTTTCGTTTAGTTTTTGAAATATGTTGCACAAAAGAAAATCAGGTAACTTCTATTCTAATTTTAAAAAATATTTATTTTCCATTAAAGTTAGATACAAAAGAAACCATAGAAAACAAAATAATGTAATAGTTTATTATCTTAAATCGATTGTCCAAATTTACAATGTTTGATCTATAACGCAAAGATACCAGTTGAAAATATAAAAGTTTAGACAGAGTAAATAATGAACAATCTATACTTCATGTATTGATCATCTTATTTTTATAATATAAATCATAAGATTTCGTTTATGTCGTTGATGTTCCTTTTTATTATTGTATTGGATTAATACAATTTCAATTCATACAAATCGGATTATAATCAAAAACATTTGGACAATTTAGACACATAAAAGCAAGACTTCGTAAATACTTGAATCTAAATTTGGGAATTTAGATTTTATCTCCACGAAGGCTGAACTTCACCTTTCAAGCAATAAATGAACCTATTACCTGTGCCAAATCTTACTAAAGAGACGGAATTACATAACAATATTTTCATTCTATTTTTGGTTTGCAAGTTATTTGTTATTTAGCAAAGTTTCCGCGCAGTAGTTAAAATATTTGAGATTTTACAACTTTGGAAATTTATATTCCTCTATCAAAAATAGATATTTCGTTTATGTTTTCTTGTTCAGTACAAAACTTAATAGTATTATTTATTATATATATATATATAATTGATAGATTTTATGTTCCACGTCTTCGCACGCGTTTCGATTTCGATATAATCACTGACACGTAATATCACAACAGTGTTTTGATTTCCCTAGCAATTTTTTGATAAAACGTATCTTCTAATTGATATAGGAACCAATAAAAATTATTATCTTATCTATTGTTAAATATTTTGCTGGATAAATTGACTTTTCGTTAAGGCGATATAGTTTAAATAAATGTGTAGAAATAATCTCTTAATCATACTTTCAATAAACGGTATGCGTAATCTACGAAGATTAAAGAATAATTTGTTTATATATCCAAGCAAATACAGAGATAATTAATAATTAACACATTTAAGAAAAAAGAAACGTAGGTATTGATCAAATCGATAGAGATATTTTTAAAACTATTTAAATTCACATTTATTTCGAAGAAAGAAAAAGTTTTAGAAAGTATTATATGATATATTATACTTTTATATTATATTTTATTATTTTGTACTTTATATACTTATCATATAGTTAATATTTTTCAAAATTATATTAAATATGCACATCTGTAACATAGATTATACTATGTTTTGAGTCTCACTACAATAAACAAATACTAATAATAATAATTATTATTATATCTTACGTATTTCTTGTTTTAAAAATTACTGTATACACAGTGTTTCACTAATTCTATATTATAATATTATAATTGATAAGTATCATAAAATTTGTTCTTTTCATTTCATTGTATGGAGATTTTATATTTTGTACTCTATGTACATTCCAAAACTACAACTTGATAATCTTGAAAGAATTCGCATGCTATTTTAAAGGTCTTATCATCTCAAGCAAGAAAGTTAATAAGAGTTCACAATTTATCTCATTGCTTGCAAAATATGTTTGATGATAAACATTGCTTCCGCTTTCCTTTGTTCTCTAATATTTTATTTCTTTTCTCTCCCTCTCATTCTAATGATTAAATTTTACATTTGCTATATTTTAATATGTGCTTAGTACGCTTTATTTAAAATTAAAAAATACAGATATATGATTAGGAGCTTTGTTCCTTCATAAAAACTTAATATACAGGATATTTAAAAGTAAAAAATCTATTACTTTATGGTCTTATAACACTCGTCAAGAAGAATAAAAAAATATTTAATCAAGAATTGTTTTTACTGCAAGATCAATGTTTTTAGTTTAACATGTAATTTTGTATCTCTCTGTAAAAATAGTTTATAAGCACGATTTACTCGTCCAAAATGAACAATGTAATTGAATTACATGAATAAACAGAATCAGGCAACAATATTTAGAAATATTAGGTCGTCTGAAAAGTTTCTTTTGTTTTATGAGGAAATAATGGATGCACAACATTTTCCATTTTATATTATTTTATCGAATTACGTATGATCTATTTTGTTCTATCAAAATAAAGATCACAATGTTCGACAGATTAGGTTTCATGTTTGTATAAAGATGCATCGTTATAAAAGGCGTGTTTGTAAAAGAAAGACACTTTTCGGACAACCTAATATATAGATAATAATATGTAGATATGGTATGTCAATTCATAATTTGAAGACTTGAAAGTCAAAAACATATCTTCAAAAGTGTTATGTGCAAATGCAAGGAAAACATCAAATAAGCATTTACGTAAAAAGAAGCAGAAATAAAATTGTTTACCTTCGTTGATATTAGTAATAATCTTTAGCTCTTAGACCTCTTTAATCAATATGTGTAAATACATATCTCTAAATTAATTTATTTACTTCTATTTAACGCACTATTTTACATCTATTTAAATTACTCCCAAATATAATATTGATTAATCATTTTTTATCCTTCTAAATGAGTACTGTAAGCTCACTAAGTTTCAGATTTTATTCTAAAAAGATAAATTTTGGATTCCACTTTTAAATGTGTTAAAAATGTAAATTAAACACTTCTATTATCACTTATAATAACAATAACAATTATAATTATAATAGTAATAATAATAATGATAATAAAGTAGCTTAGTATGATAAAATAGTCGCTTGTCGACTTCTACCTGTTACGACCTTATCTCGGTGCGTGGAAAGATTTTTCTTATTTTTTATTCCTATCATCTTTTATTACTGACTATTATTAAGCACTCTTGCAGTTATTTTTAACGCTTTAATTCCTGTATATTTTAACATTTTAATTACTCCAAATTTCCTTGAAAGATATGGAGAATACACAAAAATGTTTCAGATAGCAATTGTAGAATATCACTAGAAGCAACTCACATTTATTCGATTTTCCTATGACCTTGAAGAAAGTTTACTTTGAATTTTTCTATCGGAAATCGATATTTTCTATTCCATATGTTTATAACGAATACTAAAACGTTTTGAAAACATCATTTACTTCTGGTCTTTAAGCGAACCATCCCTGAGATAGAAACTTTCGAAGGTGATAGGTTGCCGACATTCGCATTACGCGATATACAATTGTTTGAAAAGTTTCTTACATGATACTTATATCAATGGATTGATTGAATTTTGTTGCCATTCTTGAAATTGTCATGTTTCAATTTTCCCTCTATTTCAACAAACAAAACAAATTTTTAATGTTTTAAGAAATCGTTTCATATGGAATTGTAACAAGAAGTCGTATAACTTTTTTTATTGTGTATTTCTAAACTTTTGTTTCAGGTTTTTAAAGTCTTTCGCAAATTTACAATGGAAGAATTCACAATAAAAAATAATTAGAAAATAATTAGAAAATAGTTGTTCATCAAACAGTTGATGAACAACTCTTGGGTTTTCACTTTTCGATATCTGAAAACCTGGTGTTCTGTTCAACATACCCATTGAGCTGAAAATAGGCCTCATCACCTATTAGAATAGTGTTAAAACAATGGAACACTGAATTTGAAAATAAAATCCAATTATTTTTGCCTGTTATTCCGCTGTAAACATTTCCATTATAAATTTCCAAAAAACAAATTTTAAATCTGAAACAAAAATTTACATATATACGATAAAAAGGAAGGTATACAACCTTTAAACGGATAATTGACCTTTGGGCCACTTTGTGCTAATAACAAATTTTTAATATAGTATTATTATTTTCTGAGCTTTCAAGATATTTTCCGAAGTAAATAAAATACGACTGGTTCGATAGTAGAACTAATGGAAAAAGTATCATATATATTATGATATATAAGAAATGGTTTATAGAAGTTTTACTTTAGACTGAGATAATATAACCTTTTTATGACTGATTAAGATTTAAATATTACAAATTATAAAAATATGACTGAGTTAATCCTCAATATAATGATTTGTGTTCAGACAACTCACGCTGCAAGCTGTTAATATGTGCATGTTGTATGTATGTATACATACATATATTATGTATGGACGTTTCTGCATTCGACACAATGTAACGACTCATCTAATATTAGACTGAACATATAAAGATTAACAGAAAAGAACATATTAAATCACATGTTATATTTTTTACAAAGAAACAATTTTAAAATTCAGTACACTTTCAATATCAACGTTATTTTAAAATTGTTTTTTTATTTCATTTGGGGAGCCGAACATGCGTTTTTCATCTTTTTCAAAATTTTTTAAATATTTTGCTTGTCATGATATTAAAATATCATTTCTTTTAAGAATTTTACTTTTAGCTTTTACAATATTTCGTCTTGTTAGCTACTTTTAAGAGATTTGCATCTTTGAACTTTCTTGTTTTTTCAATTATGTCTTTAAAATTTTTTGGTTTAATCATACGGTAATATTAGTTAGATATAAAATCAGAAACTCTACTTATTATGTTCCATAATCTTCATATGGAAATGTCCGCTTGAATGTTTAAGATAACTCCCTTAGATTCTATCAACCAATATGTACAATGTTCATACAGTCAGCCACGAAAGTCTTCATATATCCTATAACAAGGCTATTTTTATTAAAATAAAATTTTATCGCAAAGGTAGAAGTATATTCTCAATGCACAGACGAGTAATTATATAGGAGCAACGTATGTGTATAATATATGTATAGGACTTATATAAGAGCTACATAAGTGTATTAAAGATAGTTTATTTTAAGCGAAGTAAGCTAAAAATTAATTTACAATTAAAAACAGAACACGACTTCCAGAAAATATCAACTGCAGTTTTGAATAAAAAGACTGTATAAACAAAATTTCTTTTTCTTTTGATCTGTTCGAATATTTTTGTACAATTTTGCTACAAAATTGTTATTAAATTGTTACTTCACACTTACTAAATATAAAATATGAAATGACCCTGTTCTAGAGTATATGAAGACATTATATTGACTATAAGACTTTATATTCATTGTTAGTTAAATATTGTTTGCCTATTAATTTAAATCAAACTGAATGTCAATTTGCGAATGCTTTTTTGTTTCATGAATTCTTTGTCTCACACAGTACACTGGATACATACGAAATTCGAATCACTTCCCTTTATGAATTTAAATTTACGATCAATTAATCATTCTGTGGTCACATATGATATTGGTCATACTACTCATGATTTTCTAAATCTTCTTCTGACGATATTAGCTTTGAAAATAAACAATATGGTAGACCTGCAAATATTTCAACAAATTTAAAATGACAGTAGTCTTTCGAAAGTAACATTTAAAAAATTGTGTCTCGTTGACAAAAGCGATGCATTAAAAATGTAAGTTCCTATTTGATACAGTCTAGGTAAGATATTGAAAGGTATAAACCATGTGATAAGATAAGGAAATGGTTGGGGGAAAGTAGACCGAAAAGTAAAACAGAGGACAACGGAAATATGCATGTATATTGTATATATCACCGTTTTTGCGAAGATAAAATGTGTAATAGGAGAAACCGAAATAGGGTCGATAAAACATTTAGTTGAACATCGTGTAGCCATGGAAAGAATGAATTTAGATGTGGAAGAAATTTTGCAAGATGAAAAGTAATTGAAAAAGATTTACGTTAGAGATTATGTTATGTAAGTGTGGCGGCACTCGACAGCAAAATACCATTACTCGACACCAACTAGTGTCGAACGACGGCAGCGCAGTGGTTAGCACCTTAGGTTACGAACGTTCGGGACCCGGGGTTTCAAATCCCGGCGACCGGAGTCCGATTTTTCTTCCGCAGTATCAACAAATAAGAAGACAAATGCAGCAGTACCACCCCCTCAGCAGTATCTACACCCGCAGCAGAATCTATCTCATCCTACACGCTCTAGCAGTAGTGTACTATTATTACTATTACAAGTTCTAGCGCACTAACTTAGACTATTACCATATCTCATAAGTATGTTTCGACCGTTTGCAGGGGTAGACGCGATCTCGAAGAAGCGCGCCAACGGGAGTCGTAAATTCCCCCCTTATGATTCCAATAATCGACGCCACGAATCGATCGATCCCTTATTTCGATTAAGAATGTGGTTGAATGAATATAACTCTGATATTAACAGATTATAATATATATATTTTCAACAATCCAATAACTTCAATATTTACAATACAATTGTACGTATGTTGACTGCCAAACTACGACTGAAGTGTAATACCCTACCTGAGACTCTTTTCGTGTTGGCGACTGTGATGAATGATTTTGACTCGATTGATTGTCTTCGAATTGGCGACTTGACTTCTTATTCCTGCTGTTACTCGAACTGCTTTTTAACCGTTGCTGATGAACTTTGATTGTTACTCGAATGTTACTGTGGAACAAGTCTATAGATGTGGTGACTGTTCTGTAGATGTTCTGTTCTATAAATTCGACTTTACCTGCTACTTCCCTACTGTACTGATCGTATCTGAACGAGGCTTTATGGAAGAAGACGTGGAAATATTAGGGGCAATGGAACAGGTTCGAGAGAATAGAGACACAAAGGAAGATAAAAAAGGATGAGGGAGAGAGAGGGGAAAACAAAGGGGTTAAGGACAATAAGAAAAAAGAGAAACGAAAGCAATATTAAACTCTGGGAAGAGATTAAATAGGAAGTATGGCGGAAAGGGAGAGTGTGAAAGAAATGAAATAATATGATAGGCGTTATGTGAGACATATATATATCATCAATTCAATATATATATGACGCGTTAAACTGTAAAAAATGAAAAGTTACGTTGTATACCTCAATTTCATATAGCTACTGTAAAACACAGAAAGTTTTTCAAAATGGAGATGAAAGGATATCGGGGCCTTTCTTTTGGAATGTTTGGGAAGGTCCCCAATACTTTAGTCCAGACTTTTTATTATATTTGTACTTAAATAATGAAACTGAGAAATAGTTGTTTATGATTGAATCTGAGTATGCCTGAGTATGGGTGCCTGAGATTTATGACAGTGGGCTTGGACTCAAAGTGACATAACGGGTCGTGAATGTAACCACGTGGATTCGTTATCGAAACTAAATTCATTGTCATAGACATCTCGATTATCCAATCGCCGCTACTACTTGTTAAACTCTGTAATAATCACATTTGTATCAATAAATATCATCTATAGTACATAACAACAATGGCCAATTCATGTGAAGATTCGTTATACACCCCTAACTCTAATGAAAAGCCGACAAATAAATGTCATGTAATGCCTTCACATGTAAGCAGTGAAAATCTAAAATACGTAATTTATAGACGTAATGTATATGGTATGAATGAAAGTATAGGTACAGAAAAATGAATGAAGAAAGGTAAATATAAGAAATAAGAAAAAATGTAAATAAAAGCTAGAAGCTCGTCCTAAGCCGACAAATAAGAACTACATATGTATATTAAATAAATAAATAATAAATAATACTATCGCCCTTAAATATTCGGACATTTTAATCGATTCATAATAGTACTAAATTAAATACAAGACTTGTCCTTCGACGTACTATCGGTTTCAAATATCAGTATTCAAATTAATTTCGATATCGATTTTTTTCTGCTATATATTGGATTGTAACATATGAAATGCCCGTTAGATTGCGTCAAATTCTTTATTCAGATTGTATCAAAAAGTATGTTAATTTCTTACAATATAATTTACACAAAATTAAATGTCGATCTATGCTGTTTCTTTCCCTGTATTCTTTTGTTTGGAATATTGTTGGAAGTTAAGAGTATTTTCTATCTACAATAAAACAGTGAATATTCTAGTCTAGTATTATGCAAAATTTTTATGTAGAAGTCTAAGTATATTCCTTTTCGTATCTTTTATTTTGGCGCTGGTTGATGAAATAATTCAGTATTCCGTCGTTTTTAAGATGAATGTGTCATATCAATAAATACATTTCTTATACACGAAAAACAATTATTTGCTATTCTTTATTTTCTATCATTATTTGTAATGATAAAATATTTGGCAAATAAATAATTTGGAAATGATATTCATGGATTTATTCATCTGCAGTTTTGGAATTTATTTGTAAACAACTTTATTTTCAAATTATATTATTTGGAGTAATTATTTGATTTATTTATTCATCATTTTTATTTGAAATAAAAGGTGTTAAGTCCTGTTTAGAACTTTTTTTATTCGATTTATATAGTTTATATAAAGAGCTTCTTAAACAATACAATAATTTTATAACGTTATTATGAACACCAATTTTCTTACAATATTAGTTTTTAAAAATCAATGTTTTTATACGCGGTCATAAAGAATAGAATTAGTCAGAGGTCTTTTTATCTGGCAGTTTTTCATTACGTTATATTCTATGAAAAATAGAAAAGTGTTTGAATATTTTTGTGCGGCAATGCATATAGAAAGAAGTTTGTAATATTTAAAAGAGGGACGTCAATTTAGATAGAAAGATGAGTGACGAGAACATTTAGTAAAACGAAGTTCCATTTCTTAGTCAGTGGGACTATAAATAGAGTTTATTTTTCTATTTATATAATATTCTATTTAAACATTTGAAATTAACCTTCATAGGACTTCTCAAAATTATCACAAAGTCAATATCAGCATCATCTGTTTGCCTTGATATGCTACAACTTTTGTCTAAAATATTTTTTCGCATCTTCCATATTCTTCCAGATATTTGTCATCGAAGAGTAAAAATAAAACACTGTGATTATATCTGATTCATATGATTAACTGATCCAACTGCTATAAATTACTAATAAGTAGAATGCGGATATTTATGTAAATTCATATTTTTATGCGCACGATTAAAAAATTGAAACTTGGATATAGACAATCGTTTTATTTATTAAATACTATAACGTGTACTATATTTTAGCTATTTTATATGTTTATGCTTATTACGTACTGTACGTTATTCTGTTCATTCTTGCATTTTAAAATTTTGTATAAATGCGTAAAAATCCAAAATCTATTAATAACCCACATGCAACGATATACAATAGTTTAAGAGTGCGTAAGTGTAAATTTTTAAACTAAACATATAAGAAAGATATAAAGTGTTTATATATAGTTTACCTGAGAACATAAGCATCCACATGCTCGGTGCGACAAATGCTGATAATCTCACAACGAACGATTTTTAGTAACGATTGCCACTTCCATCTGAAATAAAATTTTATCTTTGATCAATATAAGTTTATACGGAAATGAATCTTAAATATCGTTTATTAAGTATTTTCTTCTATTATCTGTCGTGTTAGTTATTTTAAAGAGTAATACGTAAAAAAATGTATATTCATGAGGAGTTGAGTATCATTCATAAACAATAATTGAATATTATTAATAATTATTCATAATTATTCAATATTCAATCGACTGCTTCTTGTGAACATTTATGTAATTAGTCTATTAATTTAAACTATATATACCTCCAAAGGTATATGCGAAAATCATTGAATAATATACGGATGATACAATAAATACAAATACAAAATACATACAAGGTAAATCTTGCATTCAGAAAAATAATCAATTTCACTTTTTGGTGTTAAATAGAGAATAAAAATATATATATCCGAATTACTTTACGGAGTAAGTTAGCATATTACTTAATTAACATTTTATCATAGATAATCAATTAACAATTTTGTCATTCACAGATTAGCAATACAAAAAGAAAAGGTAAAGTATGGTATTACTATAACCAGTTATAATTTTTATAGCATGCATGAAATAGTCATAATGATAAGAATCTGGTAATAATATCAGTTCATTTACAATTCGAATATAAACAATGCAGAAATTATAATGATGATATTTACATACATGAGAAGATAAGGATAGCTGTGCGAATCGATCGAAATTTAATTCGTATACGAAATTAATAATAGTTAGAGAAAATTGTTAGAGGAAATTCTTAGACGGAATTCTAAGAACATGAAAAATCGTATAATTTTCTCATAATGATATTTTATATAATACGTCGATACAATATACAATATGTCCCAACAGTCGTGATACAATCGACAATAGGGTGATTCTACGTGAAAACATAAGTCGAAAAAAATTTTTTTAATATATATATTACACTTACAACTGACTCTATTGAGCCAACCAACCAACAAATTATAATATGTATAATATGATAATATGGGTATCGTGTGCGCGTGGATAACACTCAATAGTGCTTCCACTTTATGGTCGAAAGTATAGAATACAATTTTTTAACATGATATTTTGTTTCAAGAAAATTGAGTTTGGAAATTTGTCAAGTATACTTGAACTTAGCTAATTTCAAACTGAACGGAGCTAAATAATAGAGAGGACATAAATTTCTTGAAATTAATTATTTCTTTATTCGTTTCATTTCACTCAAAATATTTTAATATTCAAACGTTTCTATTACCGTCACATTTTATACGACTAGCATTCAAATGATAAATACTATTAAAATATATGTGCTCTGCAGATGTTGAAAAGTAATAAAATAGTTTTCTCCTCGATCCAGAATTCTATCTTTTGATATTTTACACTTATTTCGGTTGCCTAAAAAATCCAATATTTCTATGAATTTCTTAATTATCTCTAGACATTTCGATTTATTCGAAACAATTTTTTACTTATATCTATATTTACATAATATTTGCATTTAGTTTATTGATTACGTCAGAATATTTAGCTTAATATGTAATGTATAAAATGCTTGTGGGCAAATATGATTTCTAATCATTCTATATCATTAAATTATAACATAAGTAAATTAACTGTATTACATTACAACGTATATTTATGGATTTTTATATTTTATATACATATATTTTATATTTTTGTATATCCATACATATATATACTTGTGATTCCATAAACGTTTTATTATTAAATCAAAGTGAAAAATGATTGTTTACAATATCAAACATTGCATTTAACAAGCGAATATGAATAACATGGAGCTTGGATACTATTTAAAATAAACTATTTACTTAATCCGTTGTAAAATGTTACAGATGTTACAGAATTTTATTTTATTACAAAATGTAAAGTAAAGTGATTGAAGTAACTGAATGTTGATGATGTTGCATTTCACTGAATGTAGAAGCAAGGTATATTTCTATATATGACTATCTATTTGACTTCAAATTTACTTATGTTTGTTTTCTTAGATTTGTTTCTGTTTTCAAAGACATATATGTCCCTCTTAATCTTATTTTATTTACTTAATATGTTTCAATATACATATTTATGAATGTCTTTGTGTGAAATGTGATGATAATAGAAACGTTCGAATATTAAAATGTTAAGATGAAACAAATAAAGAGATAATTAATTTTGAGAAATTAATTGTCTTCCTGACGAAGTAAAAAGATTTCCATAATTTACTTCATTTAGAGTGAATTTGAGGAAATTAAAACTGTAATATTTTTTGTAACGATTTGTAAGTACGAAATGAAAGATTTCGTATGCAAAACAAGGAACGAAGAGGAAAACACTCTGCATATATTGTAGTGTAATATACGCTTCTGTATATTTTCCGTTTGTACTTGCCAACACGTTTAGTTCGTCTAATTATAAAAATTTATAGTCGTTCTACTGCCTTGTGTTCTTACGCATTATTACAAGAGATAAATATATAACGTCTATATAATCCTTTTGTATTTCATATAAGTGTAAAATCATGTAGTAAAGCATGTCGAAAATTAATGTGATATTAATAAATACAGTAATCGTCAAGAAGCAATGTTTACTAACGTAGATATAAATATTAGGAAATAAAATTAATAATTAAATAATAAAAGTAACAATAATAGTTATAATAATAATAATTACATTATTGTACTTACAGAATTAATACAGGTTATCGAACAAATATATGTATTGGGAAAAGATGAACTAGAAAACAACACTAGAAAAAATAACTAGAGATATAACTAGAAAAATAATTTAAAAGAATATAATGTCAATAATGGCGATATATTTCTGCAAACATAAAATTTATTACACGGAACTTCAAAATCCGACACTTTCATGCTTTTCAAACATCTCGAAATACAAAAAATAGATAAATGTTTAATTTTCTAATTTGTAGGTATAACAGCAAGTACGAGTTCATCGACTTGCTTTCATCGAATATAAAATAAACAAATATTGAAGTTTCTACTACACAATTTACCAATAAAATATTACCTTCTTTTTAATTTATTATTTCGATCAAAATTTATTTGGAAATTTAGATTATATTAAAATTTAAGCTTTTATAACAACATAAAGTTTTATATAAATAATTAGTTTTATTTTCTCTCTGAGAAAATTATAATGCTGCCGAGTATTGCTGTAACGTCTTAACAAATACTCTTTCCATTTTCATTTCCTCGTAAAATAATGTATATTTTATATCTTATTTATATATAATATATAAATTATATAAATTAAATAACATTCTCTTTGTATTTTCACTTTGCATTTTATCTTTTTTTTTGCAACATTCATTTCATTTTTCCTGTATAAACTATTTTTACATATATTTTATACTATTTTTTTATAAAACGATAATAATTAACTTGAGACATTTTTCTGTTAAAGGCTTTTATAGTAGCTTCTCATTGAATGCAAAATATAAGTCTCTTAAGTTATATATATACAGTGCAAGGCATATAAGTACCTGCCTCGTACCGAAATGTATCTTACGGCGAGGCTACAAACACTCGGAACAAGCAAATGATGGTTGGTTTTTTGGTGAGATCAGGGATACCTCACAGCTCCTTCGTTTGAACGTGTATTGAAACGACTTTGTCTAAAGCGTAACTGCTACTCACCCTGCGTTGCGCACTCTACGTTTTACGTCTACAGTACGGCACGAGGTAACTCGAGCGAGGTAGCTACATATGAAGTGAGGCAGCCTTGCGGGTCTGCTTCACACTGTCTGTGCATAGCTTTAAACTTTTCTCATGTAGATATAGAATAACTATATACAAAACGTGCATAATGAATGTGAGTATTATATTTATATTTACGATTATCAATAAAAGGATAATTATTAGCATGTTATAAAACATTTATCAGTTACTTAATAGAATTTATACGTACAATATAAATTTTTTATAATTTACACATTAAGTAATACAAAAATACAATTATTGTGTAAGTTTCGAAATTGATAATAACATTTCATATTTCTGCAATTTCTGTCCGATAAATGCATACACGGTTTATTAAAGTGAAAATTTGAAATATTTTGATAATATTTATTTGACATAGTTTCATTCTCAATTAAGTGGAAATATATTTATATACAAATGTTACATAAATTATACAAATCTATGTATTCTAAATAACTATATAACGTGCGTTCTTCAAAAGTACTAATAAAATGTTAACAAAGTAAAAAATAAAAAGTAAAAAATAATATAATTGCTATTAAGAATAATATTCTAATTATCATACTTCTTCATGTAAGTTATATTTATTTCCTGTTAAAAATTGATTAACCAGTAGATACCACCCCATTAAGTCTACGACATCATCACATATTCACTAAATTATTTAATTAAATAAACCACTATCATGCAATATGTTCTAAGAGAATAGACATGTATTATAAGTTACATCATAATACTATATATTAAACAATATAATTCTTCCCTAGATTAAATTTTAATTATACTTTATAATATTACAATTTCCTGTAATAATATGATAGTATCTCAATTTTCGGTTATCTGCTTATACTAATTGTTGTACATGTATGATTTGTATATTTCACATTAATGTTGAAAAAAGCATATATCATTATGTGTGACATTAATTTATATTCGATTTAAAAAGTTAAGAAAATATTTATGGTCAACGTAAAAATTGACACCTACAAATTAGCGTTTTTTTCAACTAATGATTTACTCTAAATGCTAGTAAAGTACCAGAAAAAAGGAAAATCGCACCGATGCTTATGTCTATTTATATTCAATTTAAAATAAGGAGATAAAGCGATGTATATACATATCAGAGTCTCGTAGCCTCGCTTTAAGCGGTCGGTATTACTGGAACGAGAAGAGAAGGTGGGCGCATCGATCTTCGCCAAAAAACACGACATATATATACTACTGTAAAATTCAATGTATTCAATGTAGTGCGCCGAATATTTCTCCAACAAAATCATTTTTTTAAGTCAAATACCGACTGCGATATTCAATAATTTAATTAAAGTAAAACAATGATAATTCATGCCAGATGTTATAAATTAATAGTTTTCTATTTTTCCTATCCAAAATATTAACACACGTGAGAAACTAATTCTCAAATGAGTGTTAGGTTAAGCGTACTAACGATTATGACCAGAACACTGTATCACAAGATACCGGCGATATGGTCATGGTTGCCAGGCCGGTTTTATTTTATCAAAACATTTATTTCAAATAAAATTATATGTCATTGATCAATTTTTAATATTTATAATACCTCGAATTGCATTACGCTTTCGTAAATAAATTGACGTTCGAATATAACTAAAAATTTGAATATTTTTATTAAACCATATTATACAATATTGATATTACGTGAATATAATAAGTTACGATGAAATTTTACATGAAATTATATGAGTAAATTTAAAAGATAACTACGACTAGAGGAAACAGTTAGTTGATTAAATATGAGAGATAACATGTTTCAACTCACTGAGGAATCTGCCTAAGATCGCCCTGCTTTCTGTTTATGCTACTACTGCTTGTGAACCAAATCTCAAGGAGTTTCTCCACTCCTTCGAAAAATTGCACACTGTCGGTGCTGTCGTCTTTGGTGGCTGCCATCCTTTGGAGGCACAAAATTTTATTCACAACTACGATATATGTGAAAACAAACAAAAATTTCCTTCTTGAGTTTGTGTTTCGCTCCAAATGTACGATAAACGAACAGTCTCACCGAACTTTGCTTTACTACTGAGAACAAGTGATCGAGTAATCATATTGGCGGTGATTTCTATCTCTCTCACTCTCGTTTGCGTGCGCAATATGGTAGTTCCCATCTTTTTCCTACTCCTTTGTACGATGCTCTTTTTTACCTACATCTCTATTGGATGCGTATATCCATCGTTCTGCCAATCACAAACTACCTTTTGGCGCATGCGCATCAACCGATTATATTTAAAATATATCTCTATTCATTCTTCTATTTTCAACAAAATTTGAATTTACTATATATTATATATATATATATTACATATAATATATATTTTTTTCACTTATATAAACACTGCAGTAAGTATTTCGATACTTATTAGTCCAACCAAAACATTAATACTTTTATTAAACTTTCAACATTATGATAGAACGTTTCTCTACTGTTAATTCTTTATTTCTTGCCATAACTGGGATTCAATATTCTAGATTATGTATATTATATATTATTATATCTATATTTTGTACATTCTATATTATATATTCTGCTAAATTGAAACTGAAAAAAGCATACATATACCTGCATCAATCAAGTGTTGTATCTATCATTAATAACTACAAAATTTATATAAACTTTTAGAATGTGATATATCAATCGATTTAGGTTCTCAAGATTGAATAGATACGTTTAAAGTCACTTAAATTAAATGTTTCCTTAGAAACAATTTTCATTCACCTTCAATTATTGCTTTTTAATTTATGCTAATTAATACTAACTATTGCTTTTACCAATATCTATTAACTATACTTCAGATAAGATCACAGATGGAAATTAGATAAGGAGCTTTATTTGAAGCATATTTTATATATTTGCAATAATTTTAAAATGTCCAAATATTGATGTATGATAGTGTATATATAAAATTGCAAGTATTTCACAAAAAATAAAATATATTAATAATTTCTAATTCTACTAATTTTAAGAATTATATAGTCCGATAACTGTTTTTTATTTAAATTCCACTTGATTGTAAAATAATAAAAATTCATTTTACACTGTACATATTTCATTATCAATATCTATTTTTATTTATCCAACTTATTTATTTATTTATTCAACTAACCAACAACCAATAATAGGCAAAAGGAGGAAATATAAAATTATTATATTACATACATTTTATACTATATATTTTAAAAAGAAATTTGAATGATTCTGTTTGAAAGATTTTTTTACAACGTAATTTTTTCTGATTTATTTTATTGTTTGTTTATTTGTTTTTATTTGTCTTATCTTCTGTTTTTTATTTATTTTCTTAGGAATAAATTTTCGATTTCTTTTATCACCTGTTTTAACTAAAACATCTTCAGTCATTGGTTCAATAATCCTCCCCATACTTGTTTTAATAGAGGGATCAATTAGTTTTCTGTGAGAATTTTCAGACACAAAATTTCTTCCAATTGGCATTCTAATGCTAGCTTCATAATCATTAACGCTTGAAAATGGATATGGCAATTCATTAACCTGATGTTCTTTTATTTTAGGATTATCTTCTTCAAATATTATCACATCACCTTTATTTTCATCTTTTCGAGGTAAATCTTTAGGTATCTTTAAAATAAAACGTTTCCTTTTGCGTCCTGAAATTTTAATATTTTTTCCACCCCAACTACCCCATCCAGGTAAAGTTAAATCAATATCCTGAGGTTGAGACTTTTTTACCTGTACATAAATTTGATATATTACATAGTATACATATTTATGAAAGATTCTGGATAAAATTGATACCGTATAATAATATCAATTTTTTAACTTACCTCTTCTTCTTTTTCTCTCCTAAACTCTTCTATAACATCATCATCTGCAAATGCTTCACTTACTACATTACGTTTTTCTTCTTCATCTTCACTGTCATCTAAAACATCATTACCTCCAGTAATATCATTTGGGATATCTGTATGTAGATGCTTAGGTTTCACGTTTATGTATTTATTTGGGTCTATTTCTACTTTAGAAAAAGTATTTGATTTATCTATAGATAAAGTGTTATCATGCCTTATTTTTTTAAGTTTTTCTAATTCTGTATCCGCTTCTGAATTATTTTTATCAACACTTTCATCTAAACCTAAATCTAAAATAGGTTTTTGTTTTTTCTCTTGCATTTCAAGGCCATCGAAATTATTTTCTTCAAATTCAATGTTTCTAGAGTTTCTTTTCTTCTTAACTTTTACTTTGTCATAATTCTGAGTAACACGTTCAAGTTTCAATTTAATCTGATCTTGAATCTTTTCTTCCATGAAATCAAATATTTTAGTTATTTTTTCACTATTTGTCATATTAGATGTCAAAGAATTAATGACGCTTTCTACATTAGTATTTTCTATAGATTCCACTATCCAACTAGATGTGGCTATAACGTTATTTGAATTTATTTTGTGTAATTTAGTTTTTCTATTAGATTTTTTATTACTACCTAATATGCTTTTTTGTGTAATTTTATTATGTGAATTATTCTTTGTATTTTCAACATTAAATTCTGTTATTGTTAAATTTTCATTGTGACTGTCAATTTCAAATGATTGCTTATTATTACTATTGTTATCTGAAAAAGAGATATTCATTAATAAAATTTGTAGCTGCTACTTAATAGATTTACATCTGCAAACATACCTTTCAAACTAGTATCTACTAATGAAATCGTCTGCTCATTAAAATTTCCAACTTCTTGTATTTTTTTATTGTTTCGAGTTTCAGGAAAGTCTATATCAACGTCAGTATCTTTGTCTGTGTAATAGATTTTAATAATAAAAAATACAGATTTTTGATAATTCTATCACTTATATTATTGATAATACTATTACTTTTGTAAACATACCATTTAAAATACCATGAGATTGTGTATCCTTTAATGAATTATCCGTTTGTTTATTTTCTAATTTATTTTCTAACTTCTTATTTTGATCATCCCAATATTTACGATAACTATTAACAAATTCATTGATTTCTGATTCAGTTTTGATATTCCCTACCCAAGGATTTTCTTTATCATTAACTAAAAGCTTTTGTACAGATGTATCATCACCTGCATCTTCTTCTTCACTATCATTTGATTTTCTTAATTTCTGAGTTAATTCTCGACCAACTGATAATTGTTGTGCAAGTTCTTGTCGAGTCTAATAACATTAAGTTATTAATACCATATTATATTGAAGAAAAAATACATTTTTATATATATAAAAGATAATATTCACAAAAACATATAGTTCGTCCTCAATAATTTTAATAAATATTTCCAATTATATTATTATTTAATAAACAATAGAAGGTATATCAACAGTTATCAAAGTTATATCAACATTATGTTAAATCCGAAATCAATTAATATTTAATCTTTTTAAATACACAATTCTATTCTATGTATATTAACTAATTAACAGTTTTAAAATATATACTATACTTACTTCTTTATCATATTTTGCCATAATTTGCTTAGATTTAGCCCACTTCCCTGTATTTTTATGTCTTAGTGTCATTCGCTCTTCTGCTCTAGTTTTATCTAGTTGCTCAAGTTTTTCCAATGCAGCTTCTGGATTAGTTTTCTGTAATTCTTCAAACTCTCTCAATTGTAATTTTATTTTTTCTTTTCTTTGAATACGATGAAACTTTTTACTTTTAATTTTATTTTGGCGATGAGCCTTTGCTTCTCTATAAGACTAAAAAAAAAGAAAGAAGAATTAAATATATGTACTATATATAAACAGTAGCTAAACTATTTTAACATAAGCACTTTAGTACTCTAGTACAAACCTGTTGTGCTCTAATTCTGGCAGCTTCTTTTCTTTTCATAATAACTTCCTTCAATGTTAAAGAAAATTCATCATGCTTTTGTTCAAGGTTCTCTTTCTGTGGTTCTAGTACAGCAAGTTCTTTCTCTAAATCTGATTGAAGTCTAAATCTTTTAACAAATTCCGTAGATGGCTCAAATTGCATTGATGACTGATTTAAAGGAAAATGAAGTGATTCTGCTATCCTGTTCCTTGTTATTACAGCGTTCCATTTTTTTAATTCTTGTTTTGTATTTTTAAAACCAACTATTCTCTTTATCTAAAATATAATTAACAATAACTATATTTAAACAGTTATATACATATTATTTATGATTATTTGACATAATAAAGTAATTCTTACCCTGTCTGCTGCTGGTTTCTCCAATGGTTTTGGTAAAACTTGAACTTTTTTCCTTATAGCTTGTAAATTTCTGATAATTTCATGATGATGACTTTTTTTTCCTAAAGCTCTAGCTAAATCGTATACATGAACTGCATCTCGATCAAATACTCCACTTTTTACTAAATGAAATTCTGATACTTCTAATGTAGGTTCACTTCGCTCTGCCTTTTTTACTCTATAAAAAATTTAAGGATATATTTCAGAAATGTATTAAATTTTATCTCATTTTATATCGTATTATATTTATATTAATATAAAATACTTATTTTTTTATACCTTCATATATCTTTTTCCATAAAAAAATAATAGAAATTATGTATTATAATTATTATATATTAACTTTATTTATAAATATATACCTTTGGCCTTTATCAAGCTGTGATACAGCTTCAAGAAGTTTATTATGAGACTCTGATACATCTTTATCTGTATCATCTAAATCTTCCAAATAATTTGTCGACAAATCCATATTTAACCACACCGCGTGCTTTACTTTTCGCGAAGCACCATATGTGTAGATTGTGTGTGTTCATAAAAGAAACAGAGATTATATATATATAGGTAGAAGTAAGACATTATTTCTTTATATACTATGTGCTGTTACAATGATAAACCAATGATATATTAATACTCTAGCTAGCATACCAACCAAAAAAACTTTAAAACTTGTAATCAATTCCCTAGTATAATTATGCTGATCCACGAGCGTGTGCTGACCATCTATTAAGTACTTATCTTTTCATATGTTTAGGTTGACATAAGCAATTGGAAAATGTTATAACCTTTAAAGCCTCTTTCATTAAAAGTCGAGAAATAATGTTTTACGCTATATTTTGATTAATATCCGATAAAATATATTGCGAAATATGAAATTTATTCTATTGAAAATATAAAATGAATTTACTTATAATATCAACTGTAAGTTGCCTTTTAGAATATATTTTCCCATCTTTAATAAAATATGTAAGTATCTGGACATTGTTTACATATTACATTTGTTAATTACATTTGTAGTAAATTGTCATTCGTTTGCAGATTACGTCTCGTTTATATACAGTAAACAAACATGATATAGAATTACGAAATGATTTGATTAATTTGAAGCAAGAAATGATTGGGATATCTATGATAGATGAATTTTCAAAGTATGCAAAACTTCAGCGCAAATATACTAAATTAGAAAGTACATTAAAAGAAAAAGGTAAAATAATGATATGAACAATATAATTATTGAGAAATAAATTAGACATATATTTTATAATTTTTTTATGCAGTAATTTAAGTTAACAATTAAACATCTTTAATTTATAATTATTTGAATAAAAAAAAAAAAATAAAATTAGTTACATCTCATTGAATTTCTGTTCTGTATAAATTTTGCATTTGTTTGCGCTATTTATTGTCAAGTTCATTTTATAAAACACGTTTAATCGTAATGTACTTATTATTTAGCAAATGAAAGACTATCATCCAGAATGAAGGTACAAATATCTGTAACATATGGTTTTCGTATATTAAACGTAAGTGTTCACTTATATTTATTATAATATAACATACTTAGTAATTCATAACATATTTTCAGGGTTCATTAATGTTGATTCTGCTATATCTATACAGAAATAAACCTGTAATAATTTTGCCAAAAGGCGTGCTATGGCCAATACAAAGTTTATTAAGCTGGCCTTGTTATCATGAAGATTCAATTTCTTTGATTATGTGGTTAATAATTGCAAGATTAGTTGTAGCTACCTGTAAAAGAAATGATACAACATAATATCATCTGTAGTATTATATAAAAATTAGATGTTATAAATGACAAAATAAAAATTTTTCACATAAATTATTATTCGCTGTGCATAAGCATACATGACAAACAATTTAGCTCTCAAGCTGTCAATGTATAGATAGAAACAACTTTAAAAATGTACATGCAATTTTTACTTCTTCCTTAATGTGCTGTATGAATAATTGTACAATGTTTACTAAATATATTGTGTTTGTTAAAACATTTAAGTAAATGTCATATTTTAAAATAGATTCTATTATAGCGTTGGGACTGTAAAATATTTGAGGATGATACTTTTTAGAAATTTCTAAGGTCGCTAAAGCTGAAAATAAGGGTCGTTTTCATGAAAATAAGGAATAAAAATTTTCGATCAACTTGTTGATGTTCTCATGGATTTTGGTGAAATGTTTTTTAAAATTTGGTGTTCTTAATCTGTACAGCTTACTCTGTATGCATCTGAAGTACTGAATTAGGTTTGGGTTACCTTTTATTTTCCGGCTGTCTCACGGCAACTGTTTACATGGATTTCTAAATTTCTGCCCTTTGTCAGACAAATGTTTATCAAGACAAATTTTTAAAATCATTTCTTGGAACACATTCCAACCACCAATTTCACAATCCGGATACTATAGTAAATTCTTAATCTATTTTAGTAAATTATGATTGTAGTATTTATTTTAAATAAGGATAACAATAAATTTTACAAAAATAATAGCAAAAAAGTGACTGTATTTCGTGAAAGCTTAAGTAAAGTACATAATATGTAATAATGAAATATATCTGTATATAACTATTAATAAGTAATAATTTCTTGTTTTAACAAAATTTCATTATATGTATATGACAATTAATACATCTATATTCCATATAATGTAGCAACGTTTTATTCATATGTAGAGTATTCAAGAAACATTATTTTATAAAGCTTAAAAAAAGTATTAATTTTTGTTATTATTACCATAGTTAAATATTTACCGTTTAATCATCAGTATTCTTACGATTTTAAGTTAACTTCTTTTCTGATATCAATCTGCATCCTTTTTAATGATTTTATGATTTAACATTGCGACACATATGATATCCAAATATTACATATATAAATTGTATCATAGAAGAAATTCTATAATGCGAAGACTAAATTTATTTCTTTTTTTCCTTTTTTCTTTTTTTTCCTTTTTTTAAACTAAAAAGCTGAATTGTATATCTTTTACTTTATTACTGGACAAAGAACAAAAATGTTGTCCATAACATATTGTTAATAACAAATTGAAAAATCTCGCGACATTTTGAGCACCAATAGTAAATAATAATGTTCAAATTATTATAAAATGTAGCACAAGATTATTATGCTTTACTTTATCACATTTATATAAATATCAATTGAAAATATATTATACATGACATATGTTACAAAATAGTAAATTTTGTGATTAAAGAGCAAAATATACTAATTTAATATTTGAATAACGCACAAATATCGTCAAAAAAAGAAAACAATATTTATATATTATTGTTTTAAAATGGAACAAATATTACATGCATGAAATAATGGCATGTCTGACAAATTGAATTAAATAATTATTATTTGAAAAATGGAAATATGCAATTAATACTTGAAACATTGCTAACACAATAAAATATTTGAAACATATTTGATAATAATAATCTTTTCATTTTAAATATGATTGCATTTAAATGCAACAATGTCATGTAGATGTTATTTCACAATATTAGTTTCGTCTATTTGAAACACAGCATACAAATGCTTACGTATGAAATACTCACATTATGTGATTGTATACAAAACATCAATCATATTTGAAATAATACGAAGTCCAATATTCTTTGGAAAAAAGAATTAAAGAAATTTCCATTTTATAACTTTATTCTTTTTTTTTCTTTAACTGTCTTTTTTTAATCATAATTGCATATTTTTTAAGGCATATTAATTTTAAATATATTATCGCTCTTCTAGTTTCATTATAAGTATTAATCATACGAAATTATGATTGTGCAACTTGAACAAAATTATATTATTATCTATTATATTATGCCATATAATGTTACAAAAAAATTAACATTATAAGAAAAAAATATTAAAATTTAAATAAGTTACATAGTAACCATTACAGAAGTATTTATTTCTATTACCTAAATACTTAAATTAAAAAATATTCCTCTTGTATTACTATTTCAAAGATTTAAAAAAGATGCATTAAGTTAATAATAATAATAAAATACACACAAAGGAAATTAGAAGAGCGATTTTTCCTTTAATTTTCATTTTGTTAGTCTATTTGAAGCAGCTCAAAATTTTATATGTGATTTATATTAATATTTTTTTTTATATAAATACTATTTTATGTTTCAAGAAAGATTTAAGCGATTTGATACCAAGTATAGAGCAATTTATAGACTATTTATTTTTATGAATATTCTGTAATTAATTCATGCGCGCTATACTATGGTTGTAAAATGAAATGATTAAAATATTGAAAACTGAAACTCTTTTTAAAATAACTTTTGAGTATGTCATACAATCACATAGCAAAAATGCATCAACAAAAAAGTACTTTATACGAATACACGATGAAATATTTGTTATTAGATGAATTCAACTGACTTATGTTTTAGTAATATCCATTGGTGACCCGCTAGTTGCGTTTGTAGCTGTGTTAGCGGCAATTGGCGGACCACTTGGACTTACAATAGTTGGTGGAATTGCAGGTTTAATAAATCTATCTGATGTGCGTCTATTGGATGATGTTACAATGTGACCCTGTTTAAATGTAAGTAAATATTTCAGATTAATATCATTTTTAAATGTTTCATGTGCATAAATTATATTTGTACATTAATTAATACTATTTGACTATTTCACTAATTAATCACTATAAAATGTAGCTTACAGTGGAAGGTGGTGATGAACTTGCAAATGGAATTGTAGTAGGTTGACCACAAGCATAACATCGATTTGTGTTGAATCCCTCTCTAGTTGATGAACCTATTCGTAAATAATATTGTTATATTAATAAAATAAATTTATACAAATAATAAATATGGGATCACGTAATATTGAAATATAAAAGTCGAAAATTTATTTTTATATAAAACAAGGATATTATACCTGGACTTAGTGGTCTAGAGGAACTAGGTGAAGGATTGTACGGCACTGGGCTAGAAACAGTACGATTTCTTATATTTCCACCAGACATCACAATTTCATTGTAGTGCCGTTCTTCTTCCATTTCCAAACTAACAAATAGATGAATTCGTAATAAAACTAAAACATTTATACAATCTATATAATATTATTTACCTCGACTCTGACTCGGAAAGATGTCTACATAAAGCTTCGCGACGTTCTACTTCCAGCTGCAATTTTCTTTGAAGTCTTAAATTTTCTTCACGAATTTGTTTCTCTTCGTTTACATATCGTTGCATCTTCTCTGTATCTAGTATAAAAAATACAAACAGATCCAACAATGTTAGTTAACAAAAACAAAAATATTAAATAATTTTAGTATTACCAATTAATTCACAATATTATTATAAACTTAACGATTTCGTATATAATATCTATTATCATTTCAAATATGTATATATGCATAATTATTTTATATTATAAATTATTTCCTTTAATTACAATTATTATTCTATTATAATCTTTCTTTTCTATTCTCTCCCAATTCTTTTTTTAGTTTGCTACTTCTAATTTTTTATTTATTAGTATTCTAAGCGCCGTATAAAAGAATTGCAAGATTCTAATTATCTATAATAGAGTATTCTGTTACAGCATAACATTATATTAGATGTGAAGCTAATAACAAAATATAAATACATCAATCAAATTATTTCATGTCACTATTTTTACTTTTCTTTTCAATAATCAAATTAATTTATGTAATTCTAGATGTAATAGAAATATTATATTTATAAAAACTTATTTTAAAATACATTTGTTACTACAAATAAATTTAATTATATGATAAAAATTCTTACGTTCTTGTTGTGAGATGAACAATGTATGTCTTAGTCTGGCTACTTCACTCCTTAGAGTTTGAATATGTGCACTTAAACTAGTAGCAGTATCACCATTATTGATTTCTCTTGGTGAAGCAGGATCTGATACAGGTTGATCTAATTTTATTTGTAGCATTCGCTTCTCTGCTTCCAATTTATCCATTCTTTTCCATAATTTATTTACTAATGCTTCTTGCTCCTGTTCAAGTGTGTTTTCCAGTTCTACTTTTTCTCTACGCAATTGCTCTAGATTACTTTGTTTTGCAAGTGTCTCAGCTTCAAGTTTTTCTATCTTCCTCATTAATTTGTTCACAAGACATTCTTGTTCTTGTTCTAAAGTTTGTTCCAATCGACATTTTTCTTGGCGCAATTGATTCAACTTTCTTGACAAATCATTAGTTAAACATTCTTCTTCTTGTTCATAATGGTGCGCCAATGTTTCTTTTTCTTTCTTAAGTGCTTGGATTTTTTTTAATAACGTATTACTTATAAATTCCTCTTCTTGCTCAGCTTTAGCTTGCTATAATATAATCCAATAAAAAAAGGTCAAAATACCAATAGAGAATGTGCATAATTAAAGATTGAAAATTATTATCAAAGTCTATCAACTATAATAAAGTTATTATGAAATTCAATAGTTGAATAATACATTTTAAACCTCTCTAATTTGAAAAATATATTTGTAATTATGTTTTTATAAACAATTTCGTTAATGTATTAATTATACAAATATTACTTCTAATTATTAGATTTTAAACAAATAATATAAATAATATAAAAGCAAAAAATACTGTTTAAATACATAAATTAAAAATAATTTCTAACTTTTTTTAATGCATAAGTAGTTTATTTTATAATCAAGAAATCATTTTACTTTAAGAAAAAACTTTTATATCTAATTTTTGTTATAGTAGTAAAATTATATAAAGCTGAAATCATTTTATAAATTTAAATTTTATATACATTTTAATACATTGAATACAAAAAATTATGAGAAACTATACAGAAACAGAAGATTGGGACACAATCATATAAAATGGATGTATGAAAAATTATAACTACATAAAATAGATTATAAAATGAAATAATACTATATAAAAAACAGTTCATATTAAGCAAATGCTTCTAATTTAACCTAAAATTAAATATTTTGAGTATCTAAAAGTAAGATATATATTTTTAAAAAATATTCTGTACTAAATAACATATGTAATTAGCAAATTAATAGACATTATTTATTTAGTAAAAATATAGAAGAAACTTACTATAATGACAGAGGCTTGCCGAAGACCACGATTCTCTTCTTGTAACGCTTTTACTCTTAATTTATATGTTTCTAGCTCGACTTTAAGAACACGATTATGCTGTTGTAACGACTCAATTCTTTTTTGAAGTTGTTCTCTAGTTACAGGAGACGGTGGCATCATTATCGGACCTCCGTCGATCGAGCTTGAGTCGCTTTCAGATGCGCTATCACGGTCAGCCATTTTTCTTAGACAAAAATTTCTTTAAAAACAACTTACAATCCTTTCTTTTTCATCGCACCTTCAAATAAATACATATAATATGTTTCTCTTAAGACGCAAGTATTTAGATTTTTGTTAAAACCTCATTACTTTGCATAAAAAATATTATAACGTTCTACCACGACATGTGCTCTACAGTAAAACGAATCAGCTGTTTCGCTGTTTGATTCTCCATGAATTATGTACTTGCAAAGAAGATGTCAAATATATTTTGGAACTGTAATTCCCTAGAGCTTAAAGAATTTATTTGTTACATTTTTGGCATATTTAAATAACATACTAATTTTTCAAATAATAGGAAAATTAAGTCAGGAAATTATTGTAACTCTAAGTGATTAGACAGTTATAAACTATATAGATTTATAGTAAATATTTATTATTATTTCATTATATTTTTATTACATTTAAATTTATACCTATTACAATCTTGAATGAGTATAGGCAATTTAACTATCTTATTTCTATTGTAACTCTAGTTAACAAAAGATTTATAATAAATATGTGAATTCTAGATAATATATATTTGTATGTACTTACACACGTATATGTATCGTAACAAGTATGTGATTAAGCGAGTCAGGTTAGTATTATCCGTGATATTATAACTTGAAATTCTAATCATGTTAAACATCTAGCTTGAGATTGAGAATAAAGGATAAGTATTTTTTAGTTTGACTTTTGTTATAGGTTATTTACTTTATAAAATTTTTATGGTGTATGTATATAAGGAAAAATTAGATAAATATGGATGCAGATTTTGAAGAACTATCGCATGACATAGATCTTATTGCAAAAATTAAGCAATACCGTGATGCAACGATGAAAATTCAAGATACAATTAAATATGCCGCAAATCCAGCAGTATATGAAAAACTTTCTGATACAGATAAAATACAATATAACCTATTGATGTCTTACTGCCTAAATAGTGTGTTTTGGATGTATTTGCGTGCAGAAGGTAAAGTACTAATAAAAGTAGTATATTGTACAATAATTTCAAATAGAACAAATTATTGTATGATTTTTATTGTATTCATTTTATATGTATCTAATTAGGAATTGACCCAGCAAAGCATCAAATAAAGTCAGAAAATGATCGTTTAAAAAGGTCTATGACACGTGCAAAACAAATTAATGACAAGAACACATTTATGCCTCGTGTAAACAAGGATGCAGCACAAAGATTTGTTAGGAATGGGTTGTGGGAAATGAAGAATAAAAAAAAATGATGTGAGAATAATAGATGTAAAATTGTATGTAAATAAATTTGTTTTATAAATTATTTAATGATCTAAATTTATAAACAAAAATGTGTTAAACATGACATTATGTGTAATACTGAATCTACTTTATTCAATAGTTTATATTTTCTTAATAAATTAAGTCTGACAAATTAATTGTATAAAAAATTATATAAATAATACTTTTACATAGACAAATAATTAAGTTTTATGCATGTGTCCTTTAAAGAAAAAAAAAGTAACTTTATTTCATACTTGTTTACCAAAGTGATTGTTTATATCCTTGTGACCTATAAATAGAAGGTATAACACAAACAATATTATAGCTGCAAGACATATAAAAGATATAAATTTACTTCCAATAATAAATTTTTTTACATATCTATTTTCATTATATAAATAAAATATTAGGAATAAATATATAGAAATATATTATAATCATAATAAAATTAAAGAGGTAATAGAATGGAGAAAATGGTATCTAATACATTTTCCAACATAATAAAAATTTCAATAAAAATGAAGATACTTTTTGTACATAAGATTTATGTTTCAACTATAGTTATATATATATTATATATATAGAAATATATTATCTTTAAAAGATAAAAATGATGCTATATCAAAAAATAAATAGGCAATATTAAAAATTTACAATTTTTCATAATATAATATAAATAATTATGTATATGTAATTGTTATGAAAGAGACAATCTATTTTATTATATCATTTTTTCGTAGGATAAATAAATGCTTACAAGGATTAAGGATATTATCTTATTTAGAACATAATGAAGGAAGAAATGAATATTTTGCAGAAGAAATTAATAATATTATTGAGACACTTCATACAATGGTTGTTAAATCATTTTTTTTCTTTTATGTTGAAACTTCTTTGTTTTTAATCTATATAAATTTTCATGATAGCAAATCAAAATATACACTGTGGGATTATATAGATGACATTTTTACACTAATTGAACAATCTATGTATTCCGTAACTATGAAATGTAATCCAAGAAATGTATCAAATATTAATGCAAAAGTATATCATTCTCCTAATTATACAAACATATTACACATGTATATAGAACACATAATAGATAAAATGTCTAATAAAACAAGATATAACATTAAAATAAAAAACTTACAATCACTATAATATAGATTATAATCTACATTTAATGTTATCTTTAAAATCTTGTTTCAATAGATTTTTACTTGCATGTTATATCTAACTGTATTTCACATTTAATTTTTATGAGGTTTTAAGCATTTATTTTTGAACAAAACATTGAGTACATAATAAAGTGCCATTGATAATATGTTTCCGCCTGTTTAATATTTTTCTAAACAGAAATAGTAAAAATATAGGTAATAATCAGAATTTTCGCAGATTTTTGTATGGAAGACTTATGGAAAATTTAACGGGGAAAGAGTATGCACAATATACAAAAATATATAAGATTTCCAAAGTAGAGTACTCATTATAATTTTTAATAATTAAAACGAATCTCCATTTAAAGCCTATTTCTTTAGCTGTGTTCGTAAATATTTACAGTTTAATTATGAAACATTGTCACATAATTTCACATTTTATAAAGTTTCATGAAACTTCCAATAATTGCAATACATTGTCTAAAATAATAATGAACGTGAATTATTTTGTTACATATGATTAAGAAATAGTATAGTATATATTAAAATTATTAATTGATGCCCCATCTACTGAAGCGCTAGTATCTTAAACTGGTTTTATAGATATGTGTATAGTATAGTAGCGTATGTAGTACCGTTACAGATTACAGCCTTGCAGGTTACAGCTTAGCTTACGGCCATGTTACAGCGTGGTTCGTTTTGTGCATTGCTGTCACGGTATATATTCTTCATTATTAGTTATAAATATTTCCTATTAATGACGGTTGTTTGAAAACGTGTAATTATTATAATACAATTAAAATTTGATACTTTGACAATTAAAAGATAATTATTTTTTATTAAGTACTTATTAAAATTTATCATTCACTTGATCGATTTGCCACGTATAGTATATAAGTGCATACATAAATACAGGGAGTCTCATCTGAAATTACCATCTTGATTTTTGTCATTATTATTATTCGCAGCGGGAAATGATTTGATTGGATGGTTTCGAAGGGTGCATGTTCTGATGTTATTAGTTTTTTTATGAATGAACGCGTCAAGGACTTAGGATGGACAACTTTGATTTTTTAAATGGAATCATGTATTTTTTAATCCAGTAATCGACGGAACTCATCATTCCTTATGCAAGAATATCCTATTTATACTGAAAAGCTATTAAATTAGGAGATATTTTAACTTTAATTTGTCAAATTTAATGTGTAGAAGACAAAGATGACGTAAACATAAGAATACCGTTTTGTGCCTATCCTTTCTTCACAAAAATTAATACTATTAATATGTGCACCCATCAAAATAATTCAGCTTTCATCCAAATATTTCTAACTGCGAATGATAATAATGACAAAAAGGTTCTGTATATAAAATTAAAGCTAGTAAAGACATAAAAAGGTATTGTACTAGCTAATATTTATTGGCGATTTTATTGTATACTGCATTCCATCCAATGTATCAGAATTTCATCTTTACTTTTACTGCTATATTTTACATTTTGATTCCTAATAACAATAGTTTTATGAAGCCACAGAACACTTCTTCCATCGGTTTAAGGATTAACATTTGCCTGCAATAGCCATGAAAATGGGATTTTCCCTTCTCACTTTTTATACCCAATATATATTGTCCGAGTCAGAATGATTTATAAAGATTTATTCCTTGCTACGGTCATTGGCTAAGATTTGTGAAATTTCTCGTGTAGGATATTATAAATTTTTCAATAGAATATGTTACGTACCATACATTTTAAGTCTGAGAGCGAAAGTACGGTTAGTTTGATGGTTCGACGGTTGGGGTGGTCATTTCCACCTCCTAAAAGTAAAATATCTAATTATGTAAAATTGAACAACTCCCTTGCAAATTTTGAAAATATTTGAACAACCAATCCGCGTGTTTTACGCTAATATATCTCGTACAAGATGTCTTACAATAATCTTTTGGATAAGTTGTTCTCAGTCGTCAGTCATCAAACACTACTGTCAATGTCACTCATATCGTTGCTTTTCAAACACTCACTTCGGTACCTTCAAAACATTCATTTCAATACCTTCAATCTTCAAACATTCTTAAATATTCTACCTTTATACATATTCATATATCGTCTTTCATTTAGTGGTTATATTAAAGTTTCAGTGCTAATTGTTGACCAGTTTCATCGCGATCGCGTTAAAACAGTTATGTCAAACGAAATCCCAAATAAACGTCTGATGACGGTACGTATAAACCTGATAAAATACATTTCACCTTAATACTTTTTAATAAACTTTATCAATCTTATATAAAGAATTTTTTTTATTAGAGTTGTAGCAATGTATCGGAGCAAGCACATCATGTATCAAGAGCAAAACGTGGACAGGCAATGGGAAGTATAAGAGGTTTTCGAGGCTGTACAGTTTGGTTAACAGGCCTTTCTGGTGCTGGGAAAACTTCAATAGCTTTCCAAGTTGAGGCAATTTTAATTGATCACGGAATTGCTGCTTATGGACTTGATGGAGATAACGTAAGGAGTGGTTTAAACCACAACCTTGGCTTTACTAAGGAAGATAGAAAAGAAAACATAAGGAGGGTTGCAGAAGTAGCTAAATTATTTGCTGATAGTGGACAAATTTGTTTATGTAGTTTTGTATCACCATTTGAAGAGGATAGACAAATGGCAAGACAAATTCATAAAATGTCTGATCTCCCATTTTTTGAAGTTTTTGTTGATACACCTCTTACTGTATGTGAAGCAAGAGATACCAAAGGATTATATAAAAAGGCACGTCAAGGAGCAATCAAAGGCTTTACTGGAATAGATCAAATGTATGAGAGACCGGTAAATCCTGATTTAGTGGTAGTCACTGAAAACTGTACTCCAGAGGAATCAGCTGCAACTGTTATTGATCTTCTGGAGAAACAGCATATTATACCTGTACTTCAAAAACCCGCAACTCCAATACGGGAGTTATTCATTCCAGAATCACGAATATCTTCTGCCAAAACAGAAGCTGCTACGCTTCAGAACTTAGAAATTAATGAAATTGATGTGCAATGGCTCCAAGTTTTAGCAGAAGGTTGGGCTGCACCTCTTAGTGGTTTCATGAGAGAACACCAATATCTCCAGGTATATACAACATACATATATATTAACATGAAATACAATAATGCTGTTAAAAACTCAATTCTTGTTGTTATTAGAAGCATAAAATATTTTTAGACTCAACATCTAAAATGTCTCCGTGAAGGTGACAGAGAAATTAATCAATCTATTCCAATAGTCCTTGCAATACATACAAAAGATAAAGAACGTTTGAATGGACTTTCATCTTTTACATTGAGATACAAAAACAAAGCTCTAGCAATATTACGTAGGCCTGAATTTTATTATCACAGAAAAGAGGAAAGATGTGGTTGGCAATTTGGTACTAACAATTTAGGCCATCCATATGTAAAGATGATTCATGAATCTGGAGATTGGTTAGTAGGTGGTGATATAGAAGTTATTGAGAGAATTAAATGGCATGATGGTTTGGATCAATACAGACTTACACCAAATGAAATTAGAACAAAATGCAAAAAGATGAAGGCTGACGCTGTCTTTGCATTCCAGCTTCGAAATCCTGTACATATGGGTCATGCATTATTAATGCAAGTAAGTTCATTTATTTATTTGTTATTTACGACAGAATTTATGTAAAATATTTTATGTACAAGTATGTTATATTTGTATTTCTAGGACACTAAAAAACGTTTATTAGAAGAAAGAGGATTTAAAAATCCTATTTTATTGTTACATCCTCTAGGTGGTTGGACGAAGGATGATGATGTACCATTACAGACAAGGATTCTGCAACATGAAGCTGTACTTAGTGAAGGGGTTTTAGATCCTCATTCAACATTATTAGCAATTTTTCCAAGCCCTATGATGTATGCTGGGCCAGTTGAGGTAAATTTTGATTATGAACGTATTTTCATTTGTTACATAATTATAATAGAAATAAAATATGACAGGCATATATAATATAAATAGTGTTTATAATAGTTTTTTCTATATTACATTTTGACCTTTAGTAGCAAATGTTGTCAAAATTAGTGATTTTTCATTTATAAACATAGTTACATTATTGATCTTATGATGAATCCTATGTTTGTAAGTTTATTTCTACTTGTGCTACGTAAAGTTCATATTTCATATAGTTATAGTTTAAACCTAGTAACTGAAGTAGCCATCATATATGTTTATAAATCATCTTCTAAAAATTGAATTTGAAGCAAGAAGTTGTCACGATAGAAAAAGAAGAATAAAAAACTTAATAAAAAAAATAACAAAGAGTTCTAGAAAACAAAGGAAAATATATGACTAATTAATTACTTATAGATATGTTAATTTATGAAAAATGTTATTATTTATAAAATGATCTAATATATGTAAAATGAAACTAAAAGTAAGAACTAGAATAAAGGAACCTTATAACAAGTTTTTAAATGTTTTACTCAAAAATTTTGCATTATTGTTATAAGATTTCAAGACTTCATTGACTCTTTAAGAAATACATACTATATTCTAATGACATATTAGAATCCTTCTAGTGTTATTTCATTTCATATTCATTTTATACAGGTACAATGGCATGCAAAGGCAAGAATGAATGCTGGTGCTAACTTTTATATCGTTGGAAGAGATCCTGCTGGCATATTACATCCTAGCAAAAATGCAACACCTGATGGGAATCTTTATGATCCTACTCATGGAGCCCGAGTTCTCTTACTAGCTCGAGGCTTACAATCGCTAGAAATCATACCGTTTAAAGTTGCAGCATATGATAAAAAATATAAAAAAATGTCCTTCTTTGATGAGAAACGAAAAGAAGATTTTGAATTTATATCAGGGACGAAAATGCGTTGTATGTATAATATATTCTTATCTGTGTATTACATATTTTTATAACTTATAAAATATCGTAATATATACAATTTTATATAATACTAAAACGTGAAAAATTTGATTTATTAAAAAAACACAAGTTTAATATTTAAAATATTTGTTATAGGTTTAGCAAAAGCAGGTGAGAATCCACCTGATGGTTTTATGTCACCTAAAGCATGGTTTGTTCTTGCACAATATTATCAAAACCTAGAAAAGTAAATATTTAGTGCAAAAATCGCTAGAAATTATTAACACTTTAGAATGAAGTGTTTATAGAGTAAAATTAGTATTTTAAATTTTAAAAAAAAGATGAGTAAAGAATATTAATACCTGATGTAGTATTAATATTATTATACATTTATATATTTGTACATTTTAATTGTACAGCACAGCGATTTCTGCATTTATCTGTTTTAGATAAGTTAATATCTTTTTGCATTTATGCTTAAAATGTATGTGTATATATATATACATTTTATATATATATATATATCTTAATTTTATTTTATGTAAATATAAAATTCAATTACATTTTTCACAAAAATTTTATAAAAATATATATGATACAAATATGATCTTTTATTGTATCTATTTTAAGAAGTGTATATTATATCATGTCCAAAAAGAAATTTGTATAATTTAAATGTAAATTTAACAGCTATTTATATATGATAATAATATACAAACACTTGCAAATGTTTTATGTACAAAAGTATCTGACACTCAAATTTTTTTATCGCCACCATAAAATATTAGTTTAATTTACAAATAAAAATTTGATGATATAGGAAAATAAATAAAAGTTAAAATTGTACAAGGTGAGATGTTCGAGTACATAACTTATTGTAATTGTACGATAAGTAAAACTACGCCTACCGTAAAAATTTAAATAATTACGCGATATATTACAAATGGTCGTAATAATGATTTCTTTAATGAAATGTATATAAAAATATATAAAGATCGTATATAGATATAATAAATGTCACTTGTAATTTTACAACAATAAAGAAACAAAATTTTATTACTAAAAATGTCTAATTTACCGTAATATAAAAAAGTATTGTTATAAAACAAGGCAAACATTACTTTTAACTAGAATATGGATATTATATTTTTGAGAATATAATTAAAAGAGTAGAAACTTGGTGAAAAATTGTTTTGTCTACTAAATGTTATAGAAAACATTATATTTTGAATACTTTACACATTTTTTCACAATATGAGCATTTTGTACAATTTTGCACTAACAAATTTTGTACAAATGCATAAAAATCTACAATACACTTACAACATAAGTAAACATTACTTATATTTAAAATATATTTGAATTAACACTTAAGCATTAATTGCACAATGTATCCAATTCTATAATATAATTTCTGGTTTAAACATACAAAATTATGTTAGAAATATGTATCATATATTGGAAAAATCTTCGTCAAGAAGCTATTGCACAACAACTTCCTAATGACAATTGAAATGGTGAAACGTATTTTAGAGATGCAAGTGAAACAAGACACGTAAATAATTAAGCAATTAGAAGTACGTTTTGATAATTCAGCTAGAAAGATCTATTTCAGATAAAAACGAATTTGGAATAAGAAATTATGCCGCGAATAAACGAAAATGCAATGCTATTAGAAGATCTATATCTAAATATACACCCGTGCAAGAGAATAAACTAGTTACAAAAGATATTAATCTGAAACACAGAAAATAAATGATAAATTCTAAAATCAGGAAAAGAATTGTGAGAAGAAAAAAATTTAATTGCGGAAGCGGATGAACTTGAGAAAGAGCTCAACACAGTAAAAGAAACTTTCACCTCCATTAAAGGAATTTATCCAAAAATTACTTTTATAAGAAAAAATGCAGGTTGAAGCTAAAAAAAACAGAGCTTCTATTACGTCTGAGTGAATATTAATCTATTGAAATTTCCGATCGGTCAACTGTTCTAAAACGTAAATTAAATTAACTGTAATAAGTCAAATTAGTTTTGAAAACAGAAGAAGGACAGTTCAGATCTAAATTGCATGTTGTATTAACTAATTAAAATCTTAAAATTAATTAAAATCTTATATTTTATCAAAGAATTATGAAGATACCAAAAATTTTGATCATGCACATTATCCATTTCCAAGAAACAGTTAAATAAATTAGCGAATAGATTACAGAAATAGATAATCCTTATAACAAACCTGATGAATGTCTTAGATCATCCAAGAGGCTAAGGCTAAATGATTCTAATAATTCTAATTTAGGGATGGAACTAATACTGCTCCAATTAGTCCATATAAATGAATAAGATTAAACCAATAAGAACAGTAACCAAGTTCATAATATAATATAAATAATTATGTATATGTAATAATTAAGAGAAAGAAAATCCATTTTATTATATCAATTATTCTTATACTTTTTTAGGATGAATAAAAACTTAAAAAAATTAAGGATAGAGTTTTACTTAAATTATAATGAAGGAAAAAATATCTTGCAAAAAAAATTAGTAATACTATTAAAACACTTCATACAGTGGTTGATAAACCATATTCTTCAGATATTTTTTTGAACTAAATTAAGTTCTTTTTAACCTGATGAATGTATAAAACGCCAAGTGGTTCGAACGATTCTAGTTTAAAGAGGAGTGAAAGTGACAGTGTTCCAGTAGTCCATGAAAATCAAGAAAATTAAAAACGGATTGTGTCATTAAAAATTGTTGATGACTGTGTGATTTAAAAATACGATTATTTAACAAAATGTTTGTATATAAAGTAATGTAAAAATATCACTGGAAAAAATCATTTAGTAATGTTTTCTTAATTTACTATAATTTATAACTATAAAACGCATGATTTTTTTTAACAAAAATATTGCTGGTCCTTTTACAAATTAAGAAGTGGAGAGCTTCCGAAATAATACCAATAAATAGAAAATAAAGTATTAATAAGCAGAAAGCAAAAAATAAATGAATTTGTATTACGAACAATTTATATATAGACATGTGGTTATGAGCAACATCAATTTTATTAATCTTGAAAGTTTGTATTATCAAGTAAAATACTTATTCATCTTTTAGATTTGTACAAAATACTTTATATATCATAGTACAGATATTTTTATTTATTATTTATAGTTAAACAAAACTTTTGTATTGTGTAAAGCACTAAGAAGAGATAAAATTTGTTATATTATCCTTTTTACAGTTTTAAATTGATTTTAATAAGTTTTTCACACAGTAAATTAATTTTACAAAACTATTATTTCGATAGCAAATAACTATTTTGACCTTTAGGTACATAATATCCTAGTGTAATGAAACCTATATATGTATACTAAAAGGAAATACACATTTTAGAACATGCTGAAATTGGGTCTATAGGAATGTGATTTAGCCCCTACTTATTTATACCAAATAAACAGTTCTTTTTTAAATGTATAATTACCACAATAAAATTTTAAAAATTATTTCTTTATACAAAGCATATCGCAAATATAAAATGCGAAATTGAATTTAATTATTATACATAATGGATGCAGTAGCTAAATTGACCTCTGTATTTGCATCAGATAAATCAGGTAAAGATAACATCACTGGAATCACTTGTATTTTCCCTGAATCATCTTCTTGTTGCAAGTGAACTACAGCACCTGATTGTAATATTTCATTTGTCATTATTTCATCTGCCATAATTTCTGTAGGTTCAATGTTATCTGCAGTTACTTCTTCTGTGTAAACTGTTGTATCTTCCATATTCATTATAACTTCTGCTGCATCAGATGCTTCTCTAGATGTCTCTTCATATTCCTGAGAAATAATATGTATGTAAAAAATATTAATCTAATGTAATAAAAAATAATATAGAACTATAAAATTATGTTTACCTGTTCATATACTTGTTCATATTCTTCTGTTATTTCTTGTTCTTCAAACTTAATCTGTTCTTCTTCAAATTTAACTATTTGTTCTTCTTCAAACTTAACTATTTGTTCTTCTTCAAATTGTTGATCTGTCTGTTCTTGATATTCATTATCAGGAACTTGACACTTTATATTATTTAAACTTTCGTGTTCAGAACAAGAAGAATCTTCTAATAGTTTAGGTTTACTATTTCGACTAAGTATTATCCTTTTAAATCCAGATCCTCCTAAGCTTTCATGTCGTCTTTCATGTTTATTTTTATCACCTAAATATTTAAAACGTTGCCTACATACACTGCAAGAATATGGTCGTTCATTTGTATGAGTTCTTTCATGACATACAAGTGCACTAACTTGTTTACATCTCCAAGGACAATATCTGCACTGTAAAGGTCTTTCATCGCTGTGCCTATTTTGATGATGTTTAATCAATTGTATCTTAGTTTTCAAATTAAACCCACAGATTTCACAAGTGTAAGGCCTTTCTTCAGAATGAGATATCATATGAGTTTTTAATCTGAGTTGATTCACAAATCTCTTTGAACAATGTGGGCACGGTAAAGTTCCTTCTAATCTGTTATGTGTGACCATCATATGATGTCTTAACCTCACTTCGGAAGTAAATGTTAATTCACAATCTAAACATTTCATAGGATCTTTTTCCATATGTGTGTTTTTAATATGTGTTCTCAAAATCATTTCTGTTTTGAATGTCTTATTACAATGATAACATGATGCCCTTCTTTTTTCTGGTGCCCCATCTATCCCTTCCTTTACACCAGGAAGCGTTTCATTGTGTATATGAGACATATGCCACTCTAATGATCTAGTTGAAATCATTGATCTATTACATATATGACAAGTGTATTGTCTACCATCCTTATGAACTCGGTTCCTATGTATAACAAGTGTTGAATGATTTGGAAACTTTTCACCACATACTTGACATGAACATTCTTTTAATCCTCTACTATCGGTCTTCTCATGTACTCTCATATGTAACCTTAAACCATCTCTTCTATTAAATCCAACACCACAAGTATCACATCGATATTGACGTTGATCTTCATGAATTCTTACATGTTGCTTTAAAGTTGAACTATTTTTAAACATTTTGTCACAGTGTGGACACTGAATAGTATATGCTTTATGAGTATGCATGTGTTTAGAAAGGCTATAAAATGGTACTAATTTATGGCAAACTGGGCATTCTCTCTTATTACTTACAGGTTGATGTTTACGTATTCTATGATGTCTAAGACTCGCAGGATTTTTAAAATCAGCTCCACAGTCCTCACACAAATAGGCTCTTAAAGTTGTGTGTACAGATTTCAAATGAAAGCTAAGTTTTTGTTTGAATGCAAACTTTTTAGGACACTTTGGACATTGATATATTTTCTCCCAATTCATGTGTTGTGTTTTGACATGTTGATCCAATGTTCCTTGATGTTTAAACTTTTCACCACATACATCACATAATTGTCCATATGTATTATCACAATGTTTTTGTTCATGCTGACGCTTTTTTCCTTTTGAATCTAACACCGTGTTACAATATTTACATAGTAATTTTTTTACACAATTCACATTATGATTTCGTTTTGCTTTATTTGTTGGAAATTCTGCCATACAATCTTCACAAAAATGCATAATTTTATAGTCATGTGATCTCAAATGTTCTTCAAGAACTTCTTTAGAAGCAAATGTTTCTGGACAATAATCACATTCTAAATAATGTTCTTCTGGAATATAATCTGCTGGTTGACTTTCATCTATTAAGTCAGGTAAGTTGTTTTTAAGGACTGCATTATTTCTATCTTCATAAAGAGAAATAATATCTTCATCCTTTAATCTTGTAATTACAATTTTACGTTGTTTTAAATAATCTTGAAAGTCTTGCAAATTTTTCTTTTTTTCCCCTAAAATTCTTGCTAACTTTTCAATATTTCCTTCTGTATAAGATTCATCAAGTTCTTTTTGAAGATATTCTTTCTTCTTTTTTGCTTCTTCCCATTTCAATTTAAGCTTTGCTAAACGTGATAAATATTCTTCAGTATTTACATATGCTTTTTCATTTGTAGACTTTTCTTTGGCTGATTCTGCAATTTCTATAGCATCATCTTCAATTGTAATAGTTGCATTAAATTCACTATCATCTTTATTAAACTGTATGTTTACAGCAGAATCATTTTCTATATGTGTAAAAGATCTTTGATTATCTTGACTTTCATTACGCTTAAAGTAACGAGATTCTTCAAATTTTGGAGGTGCAACAATATTGGCATGTCCACCTAATACTTTTTCTCGCTTTTTCTTATATTCTTCTATTTGTTCTTCTATAATTTGCTCTCTTATTTCTAACTTTTTTGTTCGTTCTGGAAATAAATCTTTTTCTTTTGTAACTAATGTTTCATATCGTTTTAAAATCTTATCCATTGGTTTAATGTCAAAATTCTTTTTCCCTGTAGATTTGTCTTCTTTTTTCTCTAATGGTTTATCCATTTTCTTAACTTTTACTAACAATATTTCATTCGGTTTAGATCCTTTCACAGTAACATACATAATGCCATCTTCTTGATTACTGTTAAGGTTCAATGAATTGTTTACATCGAGTTTTTGTACTTTTAAGTCTTTATGGCTTTTATCAGAAATATTTGTCTGGTAAATATTTTCATCAGTTTCTTCTGTAGATTCTTTTTTAGACTGTAATAACAACCTGCGTTTTAATATGTTTGGTTGTTTTGAACATTCTTTTGTACTTTCAGAATTATTGACGCTGCGTGGTTCAGTCGACTGGTTATTACATTCTGTGTCCCCTACTTTAATGTATGTTCTCATACATTCATAATTATACGTTGTTTGGTTAATTTCAGTACTTTTATTATCTGAAATTGGATTATTATCAGAAACAATAGTTGATTGTGAACATTGTTTTGTATTTTCTTTCTGTTGAATATGTCGTCTTTTTACACTTGGCATTTCTACTTCATCATCAGACTCTGCAACATCAGAACTATCAGGTTGAAAAGGAGGATCATCTGGATCAAATTCTTCTATTGATTCATTATCATCACTATTTTGTAAGACAGTTGTGTCTTCAAAAATTCCAGGTTCAACCTGACTTTCTGATTCTTTATGATCTGTACAAGGTTTCTTATCTTTTACAATATCTTCATTATCTTTTAATGAAAAAATTGCAGATATTTTTGGTACTGAAGTATATTCTTTACTTGTACATGGATTTTTTGTATTACACTCAACAGCATTTTCCATCTGTTTCTCGAAACTTCCTACAGGCTGCATTTTATTTAATTCTGCATTTTTTGTCGCTGTATCTGTGAGAGTAATGTGAATAGATCTTAATTTAACTTCTGCTTTTTTAATTTGCATAAAAAACTTATAACTCATTTTTAAGTCACAGATACAATCCATACACATTTGAGTTGATAAACTATCATATGGATTTATTTCTTCTAAATGCTTAATTTGTTGACTTAATCTCATTTGATTACCTTTTTCACTAAAAATATCAACTAATGGAAGTTTCAAACCAGCACAAGTCCTACAATACTTTTTTAATTCTTGTTTTGTTTGTTCTGATATTGATAGTTTTTTTTGCGCAGATACTTTATTGTGCAAAGAAATTTTAGTTAGTTCATTTAAACTATTTGCATCATGAGTCAACAATTTTACACGTGGTGTAATTTTTTTTAATTCACTAATATCTTTAATCTGACCGAATATTTCTTTATTCGATACTAATCCAGTTTTGTTTGATTTACATGTTGTTTTAACATCACTGTCATATACATTAAGGATATTACTAGCAGTATGCTGAATACTATGTAATTTTACTTCACTATAATTATGATCCTTGTTTTTAACTTCAGTGTGCTGCATCTTTGACCTATTCATTTAAAGTTTTCCCATTGTATTTTAGATGTGTATTTGGAAAGTTTGTATAATCTAAAAAAAAAAAAAAACTATAAGTTAATCAAATCAAATATATACATTTGTAACAGCTCATACAAAATAACATAAATAAACATATCTGATTTACCCTTTATGTAAAAATGAAAATTATCCTTTCTGTAACACTACTTGTGCATGTTGTGTTTATGATACTATTATTTCTTCTTTAATTTTGTACAAAATAACTACACATAGCACATCCCATTATTATAAGTTGGTTGATTTATAAAAAGTTAGTAAAAATTAGTTTAACTAACTAATATATATTGTCGTTACTTATAGAACGCTGTAGTTATTGATATTTTTAAACTCTTGAAGTTTATGTTTTCTCTTGTGAAATTGAAAGTACCTTCGATTCTCTCTTTCAAAAAAGATTGTTTTTTTTTATTATCACCATAAGAAAAATATAAAATTACATTTTTATAATCACAGGTATTCATTTTTCATTCAAAATTGAGGTTAAGTGAATATAATCATAAGGAGTATATACTCCTACATTTAAACATAACGTAAACGTAATCGGTGTGTATTATACCAATTTTTAAATTCGTTAATTTTACCTTATAATACTCGTTATCGGGAAGAGTAATAATGTAATTCAAAAGTCTTTCCAAACTTTGACTAATATAATTTCTTCGTAATGATATCCAGATGGCGCAACTTAATGGCGCCTGTGGCGTTATGTTATTTTCGGCCTACGCAACAGACATTCTACAGTTCCGAAATTCATGACTAGCTTTCAATAGCCATAGAATATTTTCGTATACATTACTCTGTAACATATTACGAAGATCTGTCATAGATTACGATCCGAGAGATGCAAGTTTCATGAAAAGAATCGATTAATCTATGCGCACTTTGAAAGGGAAATTTATGCCACGTTCAACTGTCGTCTTCTGAATTCCTTTACCGAAGCTGTGACGTTGCTTATGTTTGTAATGGCCGCGATTCTATTATTCTATCTTTCCTATACAAAATATTAAATGACAAAAATTCAATTTAATAATTAGCATATAATATCAAGTATATTAAGATAAATTATAGAATAGGTAAGTAAAATTTTTGCCATTTTAATTCAATTTAGCAAAAATACTTTTTTATGTGCAAATAGCGTACTGCGCACTTGCTTAGCATGAAACCGCGAACAATTCAATTGACTACATAAAAAATTTCACGTTTTTCCTTTTTTTAAAAGTAAAATATTTTTGATATAATTAGGCTGTGGATTTTTACGCAAACGCATATTTTTAGAGATGTAATTAAAAAAACAGAATCTCGATAAAAATTATTTTATATATCAAGTATTGTAAAAAGCATTGCATTTTGGATTTTATATATTTTTTTATATTATGTGCATTCTGTACAATTTTGTATTTTTAAATTTTTTATAAATGCAGAAAGTCTACTTATAATTCATTGTAAATTATTAAATATTTTATTGAAACATTTTTATACATAAATATCTTTTAATTTGTCATGGAAAATATCGCATGTAATCATTTTTTATGTATTATCATGTATATTAATGCTTTATGTCAAAGATAATTATTAATTTAAACGATTTAAAAATACCTTTATAATTCTCTATATTGAATTTATTTTCCATTTATTTAAATTATTCCTTATTTTGCATATGAATTTTCTATGTTTTAATTTACTTAGTTAAAGCTTCAAACATTTTTTTATTTTAATATAATACTGTAAAAATTACGTGTAAAAATCTTAAGAGAAATTGTACGTAGAAAGGTAAGAAATGATATAAAAATTATTTCATGCAAAGAAAACGAATGGGGGGCAGTTTGAGAAGAGAAGAAGCTTTGAGAAATTATTTCTATTAGATGAGTTTTAAATCAAGCAGTCGAATTACATTCATATAGAAAAATCTCGAATATTTATTATTTTTTCATTATTGATTGCTAAATATATTCTTTATTTTATATCGAAAGTCAGTTCATTTTATGTTCATTCATATAATTCCTTCTCTGTAAAAATGTACTGAAAGAGAAATAAAACTCAAACCCAAAACTTCTGGATAATAACGAGCAATTTGGTCAGTATTTCTGATATTTTTTAAGCTGTAATATGTTAGAAAGGGCTATTTAAGTAAGCAAAATATCACAAAAAATATTTTGCAGCCAATTATAAATATATTTAATTTTATTTTAGAACTAAACCTAAATCTAACTTCTATTTAACAAAAACCCCAGAAAATTTTGGTTTTTTATTTCGTGATTTTAAACTTAACCTTAACCTACGTATGTATTGTGTTGGGGGAAATTTGACAATTCAAATTGATCAATTATTGTACATACAATAGTGTACAACAATTTCTGGCCAGAATGAATTTTTAGTAGCTTTATACATACTTTAAAAGCAATATCTAAAAAAATGTTAAACAATATTAGGTACAAAGATATAAGTAAAAAAAAATGGTATAACATATAAACATTGTTGTATAGTTGTATAATGATACTTAAAATTCTTTAAAATATCGTTTTTGAAATATAAAGCAAAAATCTATCTTAATCTGAAATTTTTGCACGTCGTTGTATATAATTAATAAGCAGAGTTAGTAAAGAATAAAAAAAATTCGAATATGAAAAATAAAATACAAAAAGCAATAATTTTTTTAAAAAGTTATACATATTAAATTTACATAAACAAGAAAAATCCTATTCATTCGTAGGAAGAATTGTTGATAAAATTGAAATGATTATCCACAAAAATTGACAGATTAAAAATAAAGGAAAATAATTAATATAACAAAAAAGATCATATATATATAATCTCTTAATAATCCTATATAAATAAGAATAAGGATTGTAAACTGAGTCTCTTTATATGGTTGGAAAGCCGGAAAAATAAAATATTATTATTATCATATAAAAAATATTTATTTGGTAGTTGTAATGTTAAAAGGCAAGTTAAAAAACTCTGATACCATGAGAAAATTTAAATAAATAAATTGTGTGTATTTTTTCATATAACCATTTATTCTTAAATGCATTATAACACATAAACAGATTGGTAAATGTATTATTAAGACTGATTCTTCATTTATAAACATAATATATGTATATCTAAGAACAATAAGGGTATTTTTACACTGAAGAGTCATATCTACATTGTTATTTTTTCTACTAAATACTTTATAATATAAAAAAAAAATCACAATATTTCTGACAATGAAATTGAACATTAAGCTACAAAAAACAAAGACATAAACAGTAAATTACTGACAGGAATTTTTAGACAAAACTACACTAAGTTTTGTATATGAAATTAAACCCCATCTTCATTTAAAAATAAATTTTTTATTACTCAAAATGATATTTTTAATTTGTTGTGTTTAAAAAAAATATATATAACAATTGTATATTGCATAATGTCATGAATGCAAACATTCTCATGTATCAAATACCATGATTTATAGGTTTAAGATCTATGGTTTTTATAAAACTTTTATAGCATTTGTCATTAATCAAGAATAATGATTACACTTTGCATTTAATAGTACAAATCTTGTAATAAAGATTTGTGTAGATATATAAAAATATTGTTCAGATACTAACAGATTTTATTTTGTAAGCAGTACAGGTTTTGGAACATTGAATTTTTTATTGTTTTCTTAAATTATTCTTTGATAATACTGTTTGCTTCCCTTTTGCAAATAATACCCTTACTTTAAAACATGTAATATCTTTCCTTTAAATTCATACTTGGTTTTTGAAATTAACTTTGTGTTCAAGTAAAATATTATTTTCGGGAGGTAACGCAAGACAGGCTCTTAAGATATTTTCGATTGCTGATCGTTGCCTGAACAATGCATTTACAATTGGTGTTCCTTGAGGAACTAATGGTGCTTTGCAAAGATATGAAAGTATGGAAAGTACACTGTGAAATCCAGTGAACTCATCTTTGGTATTAGCTACTTTGAATGTAATACGTGAACAAATTTCTGCTAAAAGAACCAGATCCAAAATAATTGGGCTAGCCAATAAAGAATCTTCACATGTATTATGTATTACAATTGTATTGTGTCCTCCAAGTAATATTTCTGATGTATATTCATCCATCGCTCGTTTACTATCACCTAATAAAGAATTAAATAACAATCCTGTATTCTGAATAGTAAATGGATAGTAAATAATATATAATATTTAATAGAATAAATATATATATTTTTTAATACATACCAACATATGGAACGTATTTAATAACAACACAATGATCTGGCTTTTCCCCAGGTTGGTAAAGAATTTTATTTGATTGTACCATATCATCTACAACATTGCTTTTTGAAATCTAAAAATAGAATTATATTAGAATATTAGTATTATAAATATATATTATACAAAATTAGATCTTTTATTTTCCAACAAAATACCTCTTTTGAGCGAAATTGTTGAGGAGCAGATAAATTATAACCATCATTATTTCCAAGATGGTTATAACTAACAATTGATACTGGCTTAATACCAGCTGAGACTAGAAAATCTACAAGTACAGACTTTAATTTTGTTTGCCCAGATTTAAAATCATCGCCACTAATGAATGTTTTATGTTGCTCTGCTAATTCTATTGCTCCTGGTACGAAAGTATTTTGAGGTGATCCATTTATATATGTACACTGAAGCAGTAACATATACACAATATTAGCAAATTTTGCTATTAATAAAAAGAATATTAATAATTTCAATTTAAGAATAATATAATATTAAATATATTTTACTCACTCCTTCCAAAGCAGCTGCAACAGCAAACACTGTACTTGGACTAATTTCTGAATGACCTTCGTTAATAGCATTTAATAAATTTTCTGCTGTATCATTTACACCTGGAATTATCTCTGAAAATCGTTCTGTGTTAGCAGTCCATAATATAATTACTTGATCCAAATTCTTTGTAGTTTTAAATTCTGCAATGTCTTTTCTAAGTTGTTCCAATTGTTCGAATTTTGTACCATAAATAATGTTATTTGCTCTTTTTTCCTAGAAGTTAAAAAGTATAATATAAATTTCTTCTTAATATCCAAGTAAATAATAGATAAATATTTAAGGAAAAAAAATTTTAATTGAAAGAATTACTTACCTGATTGGATGCAATAAAGTCAGGATAATATATGCTTTTTCTTGGTTTCATATGCATCATGTGTGGTACTAATTGTTTTTGTAAATTAATGTCCAAAACTTCCGCACGTTGCATAGCATCAGCTAAGTTCATATTTGAAATATCCCAACCATCAATTTCAATATCATCTGGATTTACCATTGGAAGCATCCAAGACATGGGAACATATACCTCTTCTTTGTTTCCTTTGCCTAATCTGATGGTAGATGCTTGAGTTAAGGAACCATACCTAAAATTTAAATAAACGTTTTATATAAGTACATTATCTCACTTAAGAAGAAGAATTTAAAAATTCTTTATATTATTATTAAATTATCATAATTACCAATTTGCTTTTTGAATGCCATTCTTTGTTTCCCATGTCAACCTAAGTTTATTTGCTAATAATGCTGCAGTAATAGTGGTACCATTATTTCCACCCCATCCTACCAACATTAATCCAAGTTTTGGAACTTTCAGTTGTGTTCTAATTAATAGGTTTGTTGTTACAGGTGTTACCTATTACGATAAATGCATGTTTATATTCTGTAATATATTACTTTCAGACATTTAAGATAAATAATATTACACGTAGTAATTGTTAATATTTGTATCCAAGGTTTTTTTTACTAGTACACGAGTGGTGTACAATACAGGAACCTTTATTTTTTTCAAAAATTGAAAAATTCATTTCCAAAATTAAAATCATAGGGTTTGAGCAGCTGTTCATTTTTTTTAATTATTATATTTGTTCCTTCCCCCTAAAAAAGAATTTTTTAATACAAAATTTGTAAATTGAATATTTATACAATTTTTCTAAAAAAACCTTTCATGTATTGATCAAATTAAATATCAGAGCCGTTTTCTTGATAAAAAAATTTACGAATAAGCTTATTTACACTTTGTTTAATAATCGTTATCATCTTTTCTCATTATATTACAACAATTTATTTATATAGTTTTTACGAAATGTATACTTTAGAAGAGACGTTTAAAAACAATATTAAGATATAAGATTTTTTTTTTATTTATGTGTATTGTTATTTTCATATATTAAATGCATAGTGAAATTCTATAGTTGATGTTTCATTGCGTATGCATAATAATTAAAGGAATCAGTAAATATCATTAAGGGCGGTATTCGTATCGTTACATATAAGGGTATTTTCGAAGCTTTTTTTACTACCATGCTACATTTTATCATTTAATGTATAAAACTGTTATGAAATGAACATTTTTAGAATATAATATAATTTATCATAAAGTCCTTTGAGAAATGAATTTTCATAATGAAAAATTGCTTTGTATAAAATATTTTTTTTTTTAAAGAAAGGAAAAGAACAAGTATGAATAACTTAATACACATTGTTTCAACAGTTCTGAAATTCTTTTTATATCTCCCATATACTTTACAAAAAATAATTTTTTTGCTTAAAATTAAATTCAATAATAATCTCTTTAATTTAGTAACAACCTGCTAAACATTACTGATCGGATTTATTACTGAATATAAAAATATAGAAAATCATTTTTTTCTCGTAATGTTCTGTTTTAATAATTTGGTAACTATTGTAACAAAAAGGAATAAGAAAAAAGTAAGAAGTATATTATATTATAATATTCTGGGTATGCTTACCGTATAATGTCCACTGTTGTCTTCCGTAACATTCGTTGTTTGATACTCGTACTGTGCTTCGATATAATCTTCTGTGTATTTCACCTTCGGCGATTCAACGCGAATTTTCAAAGCCATTTTAGTTGTTATTTAAATCTTTTACACTGATGATAATAGTTTTGAATTAGCTTTGCGACAAATTCACAAAAAATGTACTTCCACAGGAATATTCAAGGATTATAGATTGATTGAAGGATTATACTTTAGATTTAATATCAAAAGATATATATATATATATATAAATTAACAATCGATGTATAATTGCTTTTTATAAATCACCATGCAACAAGTGATATATGTATATTTATATTTATATATCCGCGATAAAGAAAATAAAGGAAGAAATTCGTAGCCAAAACGAACGTAAATGATACTCGAAGGTGAATATCCAAAATGTCGTGTTCGTAGCTGAAACGTAAATGTCGAGAGTTCGCGCAAGCATGCGCTTTAAAAGAAATGTCGTGGCAGCCCCCTTCCACCCTGTATAACTGGTACCTATTATATTTGATTACCGCTTGGTTTTTATCAAGCTAACTAATCTCGCATAAACTAAACATACGCTTAGCTTGCAACTTCTTATTCTCTCATCTTCCTTACTTTTTTGTTCCTTACAGCACCTTACAACCACATTCTGTGTTTTAACCTTATCTCCTGAATAAATATCTCGGCGTTCGAATCGCTCGTGTGCGTGCATATATGTTTTTTCCAAGTCCTACGTTTTTCTTCTTTTTATCAAGTTCTTGTTTTAGGTTCTACGTTCAACCGAGTTTGTATCGCTCCTGTGTTATGAAAACGTCCGTTATTTTGACTAACGTGATTATTTTTTATCGTTAATACGCCAATTATTCTTCCGTTTTATAAATTCATGAATCGTTCCTTTGAATGAAAAGAGGCTATAAAATCCATGACATTCTGATGATCATAGAACATTTCGAATACCTTGGACTCTCTGACAAGTGCAAATAATATGTAATATTATATAAATTTATGTATACATTCCAATAATTAATCGAATATCCCAGGTAGAATAAATATTTAAATTAAAACTACATCATGATCATAAGTTATTCCTCTAAATAAAATTGATAGCAATGAATATATTTAATGTATGAAATAAAAATTTACATATGTATATATGTATATATGTATATATAACTATTATAATTATTTAATCTCAGAAAAATATTATGTCTATGCAATTTCGTCAATATTTACTTTTATATTTTTATTTGCTATTATGTATATTATTCAACTAATATGTATATTTGCTGAAAAAATTTGATGAAGTATTATATTTATACATTGACTTATTGAACTTAATGAAACTTAATATTTTATTTTTATTTATATTAATCGTATTTCTATATATCAAAACTTATATTGGTTATGTACTTACATGTATATAAAACACATTGCGCAATATATTCTAAAAAAAAAAAAAACGAGAATTAATATTTATTAAATATAGATAATGATTTGAGATAGTAATTTTATGTTGCTACATTATGTTGTACAATATATCATCTATGTACAATAGATGCATCATCGTGTCATTTTAATGTTATATACATATATATATAATTGTGTATTAAAAATATATTACAAATATATCAATGATGTCGCAGAACTGGAACATATACAAAAAGAAAAAGATAATTATTTGATTTTAGCATTATAGTAAGTTCCATATTTCTACAAAGTTCCTAAAAGTGCTCTATAATTTCTGTTTTTCACATATCAATAAATTATATTTATATTTCATTTACTATTAATATATTTAATATATGTTAATTATGTAATTATTTTTATTTATATATCTTCCAGCTTTACTAAATATAAATTTATAGACATGAAAAGAGTTTTAATGAAGTATTATTTTATACGCGAATAAATTTTATATTTTCTAGCCATATTTTTATTTGATTGTATTTTAGAATATAATATGATTAGATCTACAATTGGAAAATATGTAATATATTAAATATAAAATATTCATCTATATACTATAAACTACCTTTTACAATATTTTATTTCGTATTTTTAATTTTTAATTAAAAAGTAATAACTTATAATAATAAGTACAATACCATATCAATTAAAAATTTCACTTATTATATACATCCTTTCATACATATATGTGATACATATGTAAAGCTACAATTTTTTGTAAATTATTAAATAAACTATAATTTACCGTCCATTACAAATATTTATTAAAAAATACTTCCTTTGTCATAAGAAAGTTTTGCATGGTTACTAATCCTCTACACTTCTTTATAAATTACTTGATACGATTATTAATTACAAATGCACCGTTTATATAAAATAATTCCACTTATAATTTACGATAAACTATGGTAAAATTACTGTATTTTCACACAGTAATATAATTGAAGTATATGCCATGTATATATGTCATGTATGTACATATGTATATACACATACTATACATAAATTACACAAATTTATAAAATAAGGTATTAATACGTTTTGCGGTTTAAATTATGATTGTTAGCGGGTCTGTGAACTGTTCAATTACATCACGTGTAGCTGAAATACATAGATTGTTTCAATCAATTGGCACTCGGTGCCTCTGGAACTTTCGTAATGGAAGAATTATGTTGCCAGCCATTCGTAAGACGACCCTCCACGGACGATTATGAGCTATAATCTGTTTACAAAGGCTGATTTTATCCGAGTCAACGTTAGATGTATACTATATATACGTGTCGTTTTGCTTTCATCCTAAGAAACGAGCATCATCATTACCGATAATGTATATACATATATGTACAAGGCCGGAAGCTTACACCAAATCCATTAAATACTATTTAGTAACTTTACTTCGCATTGCATTCTTCCATACATTAATATCGTATGTTCAGAAATATTTCCGGATCGATATTTAAGAAGCAACATCGACAACTTCGTTATCGCTGACCGTCCACCACCTGTACATACTGCGTCGATATAATCATATTCATGAAATTCTAATAGAATAAATATTTCTTATTTTTTTTTTTTGTTTCATGTCTGAAAATAAATCGTAAATATCTAGTCATAAGATAATAATTAGACTGCAGATTTTTATGCAGATTCATATTTTAGAATATATATAATTAAAAAAGTAGAATTTTGCTAAAAAATTGTTTTGCCTATCCGATATCATAAAAAGCACTATATTTTGGGTATTTTATATAAGCGTTTTCTAATATTATGTGCATTCTGTTCTTTCTTTCTCACTTTCAAATTTCGAATCTTATAAATGCATAAATATCCGCAATGTAATAATGATGTATATTATAGGTGTATAACATTATAATAATGTATATATACCGAAAGAAATAAGAAATCATGGAAACGAAAGGAAATAAAACTGTGGTAGCAACTTTGCTACATAATAATTATTTAATTGCTTATATTCATTCGTTATTAAACAAATTCGCGGATACGATTACGTAAACTTATGTCAAAAATATTAAATGGAATTCAACCAACAGTTGGCCTATTATTCATAAAGGGTGATAGTTGAACTCTGTCCAATGCTTAAACTAAATTGGAGTGAAATTGGCTTATGGGAACGACCATTGTCATACACGTATATATCAACGCAATAGATATCATGAATAAATACCTTTGAAGTTCCGTGTTCCTTTATTTTCTGAAGCTCTAAACTAATTCGAAATTTTAAAATCGTTAAGCAAATTTAATAAAGTAATAATTTCTTAATAACTTCTTAATAACTTCTTAATAATTTTTAATTTTAATTCTATATTTGATTCAATGTATTCAACAAAAGGTATTCTCACATTGCACTTCAAATATTTAAAACATAAAATATATAAATTAAAATATAGAATATAGAATATAGGTCTGAGAATAAGAAATAATAAAACGTATTATAAATGAAAAGATATTCAATCTTATTTTTGAAATTTATAGGAAATGTAATTTTATTGAATATGTTGTACTTCATAAGTATATTGTACTAAACAAGATAATTTAACTATGTATAAGGAACTGTAATTTTTAATGTGATCTTCACTTATTTTTTTAAGTTGTATATAAAATTTTGTTGGTTTATAATTTTTGGAAATATTGAATATATATAAATAATAATAAAAGTAGTTATTAATTATATAAATTATTGATTTAAGCATTGAATTCGGATAATATTATGTTGATTATCTTTTCTGAATATAAATTATATTTAAACATACCATATTATTAAACATTAAAATACATTAAATTACATATATTCTTATTCTTCATTGCATATAATATAATATATACTAATATAGTATATACTAATTTTGTCGAAAAAAATTGCATGAAAGAATGTACGTATAAATCATTAATTAAAATCGTAAAAATAAAAAAATACAATAATTAACGCTTGTAATATGCAATATTATAATATACTTTACATTTTTGTACAGATGTAAAGAAATGAATAATATAAATCATGTAAATACATGAATATCTACCATTATGTTTTCTTAATACTTGTATGTTATACTTAAAAATCTTTTTAAATAAATTTAATAAAATCTTCTTGTTACATGTCATTTGTTAACATTTGTATGTCAGCTGTTTATTATTATTATGTCATATTAAATAATGATATTATATCACTAAATGATTTTTGTAGTATAGATAGATATATATAAATACATATAATAAAAAGTGATATGAAAATAATGCTATTAATAATTTGTAATGTTACGCATTTAATAATCTTTTTGCATTAATTACATTTAAATTCAACATCATGCTTAATATATGTTTATTTAATAATTGTAGAATGTATGTACCATATTTATATAGAATGGAGTCTGGTCATATGTAGAATAACTTCCTATCGATTGTCTACTCCTGTTTAGCTGGGAATTAAACAAATTCATACATTTAAAAACTCAATTTTTTCAAAAACGGAGCCCCCAGCGCAATATTATCATTCGAGATTTTTGTCTTTGAGCTGAATTACGGGTCACGTTGTATATAGTAATTTTCTCAACATATATAGAAATATGACATTAAAATTTTTAGAATTAAACTATTTTATATTTTGTATAGGTAAGTATACTTGAAAAAAAATACTTATTATATATAAGTTTACTTTGATTTGAATATTCACAGTTATATCTTCTACATAATTAGTTTAGTGAATCTTATTGTTTATCTAGTACTTTTACTAGAAAAGGTTTAACAAAGAGTAACCAGTAGAATGATAGTTTCGTAGATTTGATTATTTGAGAATGAAAAGTAAGTATTATTTCGGTTAAACATCTTTTAATAGCTAATATAGTATTGTCAGTACTATCAATTATTGTATATATGCATATATAAAATTGATATATATACGTACATATGTAACTTAACGAATTTTCTTTTCAGGAGTATGTAGCATAATATAAGTAAATATCAAGAATTGGAATAAAAATGTCAAGATATTTGGAAAGAGTACAAGAAATATTAAGAAATGCAGACAGTAAGAAAGTTGCAAGTAAAAAGGTATGTATACATATGTACCTATGAATAATTTTTTGTAATCTGTCATACATTATATATTGTTTGTTTTATATCATTGAATTTTAAACTTTATCATCTTGAGACAATTTCTAGGTAAGAAAGGTTACATTAATTAACAAGTATTAATGTTTTAGACATTGTTCAATGATAATAATCTTTCATTGTGTGAAGGATAGTGCTATTCATTGTACTAAATCTAAATTATAATTTTCGTTTTAGATGTGTGTTCAGGAATTATTAGAATTATATGAAAATGAAGATGCAATACTAGAAATTTGTAAAAATACAAAGGAAAGAACACAAAGTATTGTAGATTGGTCATATATAATACATAGTGTCCATAGGATAGTATTAAATGTAGATATATTTTTATGCTATAGAATATAATTAAAATGAAATTTGTTAGAAGTAATTTTACACAATGTTATAATCATTTTTATTTTTATTTAAGGAAGCAGATAGACTTGCTAATAAAGATTCTTCTAATAAAGCAGTAATAACTGAACGAAATTATACATGCGTACTTGTGAAAAATACATTTCAACATGCAAATTGTCGTAAAGTACCACTTTTAAAATGTGAAGATATAATGCCTTTAATTTTACAAATTTTAGGGACACATATATATGAATATTATCATGATACTTATATAAATGTGTTAAATTCTTATATACTACCATTTAGAATATATCAGGTGAACATGACTCAAACACAATGGGAGGAATTGTTAAAAATATGTTTAAATTTATATAAATATATGTCTTCTCCTAAAAGTAAAAAAGTTGTTTTAAATACATTGCAAATGATCATTGAGTATGGTTGTTTACATACAAATTTATTTTTAAATGTAAAAGAAATACTATTGTTTTTAGGTATGTAAAGAAATTTTTAAAACAATCTTTATAATTAAAATTTATTCTAAAATTCCATGTTAAAAGCAACAACTACATATTATCTATAATTTAACTAATTTATATATATATATAAATTATTAATTCAGCATCATAATATAACTTTTTCCAATTTTAGAAAGTATTTTCCTTGATATAGAAAGAAATGAAGAAATTTTAGCTGAATCTAGTTACAAAGTTACATATACAATATGTCAACAAATTGCAGTAGAATATAGAATTACACTGTGTCATTTTAGTGAAAATATTTTACCGAATATAATCAGATTAGACAGTTCTATCGAAAAATATAAACTTTTACTATTTTTTGTAAAAATTCATCACCCCAAAGGAGCATGTAAAATACGTGATGGTGCTTATGCTTATGATTGGGGAAAATGGTACAATTCTCTTAAAAGTATGTATCTAATGATTTTGAAAGATTTTAAAGCTGATATACTTTCAAAGAGCTTCCTTTGGTTTGCAATCGAAGGTAATATATTCATAACTTTTTTAAAATAAGGAATATGTAAAATAAATATATTTTATTAATTATTGGTCTAAAAATAAATACAATTGTTTTAGTTTTTAAACAAGTAATGGAAAATCCAGATTTGATCACTGAGAAAACATCATTCAATAATTATGATTATATACAATCAGCAAAACGCAGACGAATTGCTGTCAAAATAAATGGACCGGTTGATATGCTTATTGATAATAATCCAGAAGAAGCTTGGCCCATGATACAAGTCTTAACAACATTATTTAAGCAATATCCTGAATGTTTAAAATCAGAAGATTTTCCAACATTTTTAAAAGTTTTAGTGGATCTTTTTACATTATCTCTTAAGAAAGAAAAGATCATGAATAATTTATTTGAACTAGCTGCTGTTTTGTTAATGAATGAAAAATTATGTTCTATAGTGGATATAGAAAATTCAAATGTTTATTGGGACCAAATATGGGATATTTTATTAAGGTATTATTTATTTATTTCAGATTTTAGGTCATATACATTTATTTTATATTATTTTACACTCTTTTAAAATATTGATTTTATGTTTGTGTGTCTATAGTAACTTATTGTTTTAGATCATTAAACATAAATCAGAATGAAATATCAACTCATAAACTGACACAGCTTTTTATAATGCATAATAAAATAACAAATCCAAATGCACTTTTAAAGCTATATTTGACAAATGTTATTAAGTGGTCTATCATGAGTCTTCGTACATTAATAGTAATCTGTGAACATTTGCCTACTAACATGAAAATATTTAATACAAATGTATATTCACCAGCAATGGATACAAATTCTGTTAGGTCATGTCTTATAAAATGGATATTAAATATTCCTTGGCATGAAGTGGCAACACAGATAAAAATTGATGAACTGTGCTTATTACTTATTGGTATAACATTAAAGTCAAAACATCAAAAACAAATAAAATTCAATGAATATGATATTAATGACATATGTGATTGTTTAAAAATTGAACAAAATACTGAGTCATTTTATGAAGACATTGAACATTATTATTTGTTATTAAAGTATAAAAAAAATGTATTCACTAAAGAAAAGGTGGAAAATACAGAACAAAAGCCAGAAGTAAATAGATATGTACTGTTTATGGAAGATATTGTAACTTATTTAATAAACAGTTTACATGTTATTATTGAAGATGGAAATAATGCTCTTCATATAATTATAATAAAGATTGCAGTTGTAGCAAAAGTTTTATCAATGATGAGAGAATTGAATATGGTATCTAAAAATATCGAAGATTTATCTTTGATACAAGCATTGAAAAATCATATAAACATTGCTTATAGTTCATTGGAAAAAATAACTAATCCATCAAGAAGCAAATATAATTATTTATTTAATGTAACAAAAGCACTTAATACATTGTATGGAACATCATATGATACTGATATAGCAAAAATAATTGTTACATCTGCAACATTGAATATGCTAAAAAACATATTTAGTTTAATGAATATTGAGGACAATGAAATTTCCGATTATGAAACTAATCGTGATTATTATGATGGCTATGAGTCTAGACTAAATAGACATAAATATTTAGGTAGAGAAGTCGTACAAACAAAGCCATGTAACTTTTGTGATAAAGGTACAATAAGAATACAAACAACAAAAGCTTTAACATTATTCTGTTGTATGAACTTAAAACAAAGAAAATGTGAAATTCAAATAAAGCTTATGGATAACTTGCTTAAAATTGATATGTATGATCTTTCACATACAGTTGATTTTATGATGGCTATAACAGTTTTAAAATCTCTATCAAAATATGATAAAGAAGAGTTATGGAAAAATCACAATGAGCTACCATTGAAAAATTTGTTGCAATTATATCACGAATGCTATAAAGATGAAACAATTACACGTTATATATTAAATGTTTTACCATACTTCTTTAATTATGCCTTAGTTTATAATTACAAGTTAGATAATTTAATGAATATTATTGCTCGATTTAATAAGCTGCGATTTGAAAAAAGATATGGTGTTCTTGCTCATAAAGAATTTATTAAATGTCTCTCAGAAATTATTTATATTAGTCCTTCCCATTTTTGTCATACTACATGTCATACTTTGAATCAAATGCCAATATTTGAAGGAATTTTATCATCTCTTATTAGTCATTCATTTGCTGTACAAGTGCAATTAATTAAGTGTATACAAAATATTTATTCTTTAAAGAATATTAATTTCGAATGGAAAGAAACATTATTTACAAAAATAGAAAAGTCAATAAACAAATTAACCATTAACAATGAAACAGATGACAAAATAAAAACAGACGAGAAGGAAATTACAACAGCAAGTATTTCACTAATGCTTGCTGCTATAATATCTACCAATGGAACATTTCAGTGTCGTGCATTATTAACAATGTTACGGTTTAGCATTGACAAAAAGGTAGAAAGTCAAATAATTTCAAAATCAATAAGTATTATAGCAAGTCAAATCAATTATTCAAACATCATGGAAGAAAATTTAAGTTATTTAATGACATACTGGTTTAATTCAAAATATTCATCACAATTATTTCCTTGGAATTTAACACAATATAAATCAGAAGAACAATTTTACAAAATATATAGTAATACAATAGCATTTATTAAATTTCAAAATCTAGAACTTTCTAGTGTCATTTCCTTCTGCAATTATATTAACTTATCATTTAAACAAGTCATTGAAAATATTTTTCCACAAATTGTATCATGGCTATTATATTGCATTAATGAAAATAATGGAAATAGATCAAAAATATTAATAGAAAAAATATTTTATAAATTAAAATCAAATCAAGATGAATTTGCTGAAATGAGGAAGTTCTCTAACTTGTTTAAAGAAAAATTTGAAGAAATATTAATATTTCTTATTGAAAGATTACACGATGAAGATTACCTTGAAGAAATACTGGGAGAAAGAATATCGTTTGCAATATCAGATCCTCCTCATTTTAAAAATAAAACAATGCTTATTTGTTTGAAGTACATAGAAGAAAACTTTATTATACCAAAAATGTCTATACAATACTTTTTAGTTTATAATTGCCCAAGAATGTTACAAAAAATATTATCACATTTAATTAATAATATCTATAAAAAGAAATTTGTGGAACATAAGATAAAAGCTTTTCATCAGTACATATTCTTTTGTTCATTGATTATTAAGGAATTGAAAGAAGAATATTTCAATACATTGTCTATGTATATCATAAAAGATATTGGTTACAGTTTACTTCACATAATTAAATTATTTGACGATACCCTTTGTAAACTAGGATGTAAATATTTTTACAAATTTATAAAACATGTTTTGTGTGTAAGAGTTGAAGATATCAAAGAAATTTTGAATTTCACTGTCACAACTTTAATTCCTATAGCACAAGCAGGGAAGATACCTATAACTCTAGAAATACTTCAGTTCTTAATAATTGATCAAAAGGAAATATTATCTGATGCAATAGAGAAATTAAATTCATTTCCAAATGTTCCTGTATTTTTAGAAATACGAAAGATACATAATGATTTGAAATATAAAGCAAAGAAAATTTATAGTTTGGAACAAGAAGTAAAACATTTTTTGTGTACAGTGACTGATAAAGATATACATTATAGCATAGAAGATATTGTTCATTTACGAATACAATTATCTACAAGAAAAGAAGAATTACGAGAACTATATGATAATCTTGAAACATTTCATGGTTTTTTTGAAGATCGTACCTCAAGCATATTGCATCGATTGATATACAAACTCATAAAATTAGCAGCATCATCTGATATAAATGTTTCAATTGAAGCTGTAAAATGTTTAGGCGAATTAGGACCAACTGATTTGACATCAATGATATATTTTGAGAAAAGTCATGTTAAAGAATCTTCTGATTTAATAGAAATATTATCATATAAAATAATAATAACAATGGTACAATTTTTATTCCAAAGTGATATTGAGTTTCGAAAAATTAGTGCTAATATACTGGATGTTGTACTTTCATCTTCTTGGGGGCAAAAGTTGTTAGATACTGAATACATGAACAATCTAAAAACTGTTTTGGGTGAATCACAGACAGTATTACCTTTAAATTATATTCAGCCATTTATAAAGAACAAAAACTCAAAAATGAGCAACATTACTATAAACTATACAAAAATTAATGATATTATAAAGTCAGATAATACCTTTTGGACAACTCAATCCGATGGTTCATATGCTAGTTGGATTATATTATTAACATGTAATATTTTAGAATGTTTTACAGGATTTTATTCTGAAAATTTAATCCCTATTTGTATGTTAAGTACTGATTTCTGTGAAATAATTTTACCAAGAGTTATTTTTTTGATAATTCATATAGATAAGCGGTTTATGAGTACCATATCTTTGTGTATTAATACATTTTTTGAATATCATTTTGATTGTACAATAAAAACAAGCATTCCTTCACATATATTTACAAATTGTGATCATTGTATTGTACGTTGTATGTTGAATATTGTGAACTATATTAGAATGCAAGTTCCAAACAATGATTTAGAATTTAATTATATATGTATTGCAAAAGCTGCCAAATATTGTTCAGCATTTTTTACTGCAATATTATATGCAGAAATGTCTTGTGAAGCTATCTTAAATGATTATAATAACTTTACTAATATCTCAAAAATTGATTATGTCTATGAAAAATCAGCTGAACAAGGGAAAGTGATACAAAATATACTTAGAGATTCTTACGCTAAAATAGGTGATTTTGATGCAATTAATGGCACTGGTTCTTCACATTTGCATGATCATTCTACTCGTATTCAACATTATATACATACCAATAAATGGGATAAAGTAATGCCTGCACAAGATGTTGAACTTTCTTCTGGGAATATGTCAGTAATTAAAGGTGAGTATTACAAAATTACATATTTATTTGAGAGCTTATTATAATTTTAAATTAATTTTAGCATAACATTTATTAACAAGATTTTAACACCTCGCAGTTGATGTGACATTAAAATTATGTATATATAAAATAAAATATTTTAAAATTGTTATATGTTTATATTAATTAGAAATTTGTTATTTTAAAGTATACAAAATTTATTTATAATGATCATAAAGTTTCAATAAATTGTAATTTATTAAGAAGAAAATTATATTTTCATTATAATAACTTTAAATTATATGTAATATATTATACATTTCAGAAATGGCAAATGGATTATATCAGTCTGGTCTTCATTATTTACTTAGTAATTTTATATCTACCATGTCAAATAATGGTGTAAAAATAGATGAAGACATTCAGTATGAATGTGCTTGGCGACTTAGCAATTGGAATATTTGTGAGACAAATCAAGCTTTATATCCACAAAATAACTGTAATTTAAAATTAGAAGTAACTGAACATGATTATCACTTTTATCATTATGAAGCATTAAAATATTTTCATGAAGGTAATGAGACAGCTATACAAAATGCAATTCAAAATGCTCGCATAAATATTATCAAAGCACTTAAGAACATTAATCTAGGTAAGAATTATTATACTTTCTGAAGTATAATAAGTAAAAAAAAAAAAAAAAGTATTATCTATTTAACAATTGATTATTTTTAGAAAGTAGTAAAACTATATATGAAAAGTTAATGCAATTGCAATTAATTAATGAAATTGAAGAGTTAAGCTTTGCTAAACAAGGCGAATATGAAAAAATCTTACATAAATGGCAACAACAGGATATTGCAAATTTTAATGAATTTCAATATATTGAACCCATTTTAACTCAAAGAACTGTTATGTTTCAAATAAATGATACTTTAATTAATAACGCAAATATTAAAAGTGCGCTATTTAATACATATTTGCAATTATCAAAAATAGCAGCAGATAAAGATAATTTGCATATTGCTACACGTTCATTAGGTATATATAATTAAGATTATTATAACATTATATTAAGTATTCAATTATAAAATATATGTATTTTATTCATATTTTAATTTTTTTATGAAGATATCTTAATAAAACAAGAGGGTATACCATCAAAAATTCAAGATCAATTACTTTATCAAGAATCTTTATTAGCACTAGTTAGGAAAGATTTAGATGTTGGACGATTTCTTTTACGTAATTTAATGCAAAAGGAAACTTTAGATGCAAAATTACGAGCACAAATATTAAGAGTTTATGGAGATTGGATGGCTGAAACAAAATCAGAAAATCCCCAGGTATGTTTCATAAAATAAAAGTAAATTAAAGTATGAAATTTTTAAGATTACTTAGTACCTTATTATCAGCTTTATCTATTTTATTATTATTTATTATAAATATATTAAGCTCTAATACAATATTTTATTTCACTACAATGTCTTATATACATCTCTCACTACAATAAATTATATACATATGTATACATAATAAAAAAATAATGTATATTGTTATTTATTACCTTTCAGACTGTGATAGAAAAATATTACTTAAAGTCTATAGATATAAACACATCAATTAGTACACAAGATACTGATACAATTAAAGATTTACATGATACACAAGTAGCTTTAGCTCGTTTTGCTGATAATCAGTATCAGCAAATTAGTTCATATATGAAATCTCCTCAGTTTGAAAATCTAAAAGAATGTATTACATATTCCTACAAAGGAATTAATAAACATTCAATTAGTGAAGATAAAGATATTAGAAGTGTAATGATTTTAAACCAAAGACAAAATACGAATGATGTTGCAGAACTGGAACATATACAAAAAGAAAAAGATAATTATCTGATTTTAGCATTAAAGTAAGTTCCATATTTCTACAAAGTTCCTAAAAGAGCTCTATAATTTCTGTTTTTCACATATCAATAAAGTATATTTATATTTCATTTACTATTAATATATTTTAATATATGTTAATTATGTTAAAATTGATATTATCTTACTTAATATCTATAAATAACCATTATTATATTGCTATATACAGGTATTACTTGATAGCACTACAATACAGCGAAAATTATAATTTGTTAATATTTAGAATAATTGCGCTTTGGTTAGACAATATACATCAAAAGGAAGTTAATGATTTATTACAAGGAAATCTTAATAGATTACCATCTTTCAAATTTATTCCACTTGTGCCACAATTAGCTGCACATATGAATGATGAATTTAATGAGTTTTCTGAGAAAATATATAACATTATGCAACGTTGTGCTTTAGAACATCCATATCATACATTACCAGTTCTGTTAGCATTAAAAAATTTATATGGTGATTATGATTATAATACAGCTAGAAAAAGTAGAGCACTAGAACCAAGAGTTCTTGGAACACAAAAATTGTTACAAGAAATAAAAGAATCAGATATAAATTTAATAATACAAGAAATGGAAAAGTTATCACATGCTTTAGTTATGTTAGCTAATCTTTCAACTACCTCAAATAAATGTAAGTAGATATATTATTGTATTTTTAATGAAAATATAATCATACATATATCAATATATATAAAGACATTATGTGTAATAGCACATCTTAAACTTAGTTCTAATTGTAGAATACTTCATCATAGAATTTCCATTTCTAGCTGGTTATGAAATTAAAATACCAAGAAATCAAAAAATTTTAAAGATTAAAAATTTTGAAAACATATTTGTGCTAACGTTAACAATTGATGTACGACCATCCAGAAATTACAATAATGTGATTGGCATTGCTAAATATACAGAATCATATGAAACTGTTGGAGGTATAAATACTCCAAAAAAATTAACTTGTATTGGTACAGATGGCATATATAGACATGAATTAATAAAGGTATATTATTAGGTGCATTACATAATATGTTCAATACTAGATGAAAAAGACATTTATTTTTGATACTATTGAAAAACAGAGAGAGAGAGGGGGGGAAGAATACTATATACTTTTAATTATTTAAATATACTTTTAGGGAAGAGATGATTTACGACAAGATGCTGTAATGCAACAAGTCTTTAATGTAATGAATATATTGTTAAAGTCTCATAAAGATACTAAACGTAGAAAATTAACAATTAGAACTTACAAGGTAATATTAACAAATTATTTATATTTCAAAAATTTGTCATCATTAAATTAGTTACTATTATTTATCTTATTTATTTAACGTTTTTCAGTATCACCGGCCATGAGATAGCTCACCCTTCTACACCTGCGACTTCCACTTTTCGATAAATTCTTCCTTTCCGAATCAAATCCCTTAGATAATATGTCATGTATTCTTTGTCAGCTTTTATCCTTCTATGTCTCTGCTGATCCTACAAAAACAAATTTTTCGACGTATCTTTAAAAATTCTTATATTTTCTCTCCATTCCTGCCACATTCCAGAATAAGAGTTTCCCTTTCTTTCTTTTTATCACTTTCTTCTGCTCCTTTCCTACTTCTGTAAATTGATTAATATTAACTAAAATTAATTATTTAAGCAGACACGTCTCTTTAATATTAATATATGATTAATTAGTGATACAAATTATTTTAGACATATTAAATATCTATTTTATATGTTAATATAATTATAATCTTATATGTCCTATACTTATGTTTTCTGTATTACTTTTCTAGGTTGTGCCATTAACACAAAGATCAGGAATACTTGAATGGTGTGATAAAACAATACCTATCATAACTATATTGGTAGGTTCAGGTACTATTCAAGGACTTCACGAGAAATACTATCCAAAGGATTATAAAGCAAATTATTGTAGAGACAAACTAGCAGTAAGATTATATTCAAATAAGATTTAATTTTACAACCGATATGTATTATTTTTATTTTGATTATTATTTGCAGTATGAATTTTACAATGACTATGTGATACCTTACAGTATATAGAATATTATAGTATGGAAATATAATGTAAATTTTATTTCTAGGCAGTGGGAAAATCATCAACTAATGTAAAGTTGAAAGTATTTATGGATTGTTGTACACATATGCATCCAGTGATGCATCACTTTTTTATAGAAAGATATCCATCACCTGAAACGTGGTTTGAACGCAGATTAGCGTATACACGCAGGTAATAATATTTTTATATAGTAATTACTCTTGAATTTATTATATTCATTAAATTATATTTACTATATTTTCACAGTATAGCAACAACATCAATGGCAGGATATATTTTAGGATTAGGAGATAGACATTTAAGTAATATCTTAATTGATCAAATAACTGCTGAAGTAATTCATATTGATTTTGGTAAATATGATTACATAATTTTTTAAACTAGTAGTAATATTAACAACATTATAGTATCTCCCTTCGCACTCGAGGACTTTTTCGGCCGGGCGTAGCAGCTACTCCCATTGATTTAGCGTATACGTGACGCATGTCTTACAGCTAGTGTAAAATGATTTCATATACAAATTAATTTATAAAAAAATTATATTCTAATAATTTATTTATATTTACATTTTTGAAAATATGATTTTGTAATATTAATTTCTGTATTTTTTTATATGATAACTTATAAAGCATTCACCAAGATGCATTCTTGAATATAATTAATCTCATTTTTCAACAGTTCAAAATCAAGTTCATCTTCATTTGAACTAATTTCACTTCCGAAAACCATTTTTTTAGGGTTTCTAAACTACAATACTTTTGTCATGATCGTCGAATCCGAACTAACGTTGGTGACGTTGTTTCAATACCATAGTTGAACCATAGTTTCGCAGGGATATGGGGTTAAATATTTTATCTCCATTTTAAAGTCTAACACTTTACACTTCCTAACAAAGAACACAAAGAGCTAAGAAACCAATTTACGAACCAATGTTGCATTCTCATCAATTGAAGATGTCAAAATCTAGCATAAACAGGGATTATTGCCTCTCGCTTGCCACTGGAGTTACAGCACGGAATGCCGTGGTAATTGAGAATAGCCTCTCGAGTGCAAAGGGTTAATAATGTAATTTATGAATACTTCAATTTTTTTGTTATTGAATATAATAGGCATAGCATTTGAACAAGGAAAAGTATTACCAGTTCCTGAAACCATTCCATTTCGACTTACACGAAATATTGAAGACGGTATGGGTGTATCTGGAGTAGAGGGAACAATGAGACATTGCTGTGAGAAAACATTAACCGTATTACGTGATCAAAGACAAATAATTATAACATTGCTTCAAGTTCTTTTATATGATCCATTATTTAAATGGACTATAACGCCCGCTGAAGCACGTGACATTCAAAGCGGAACTTCATCAAAATTAGTAGAAAATAATCAGTGTAAATATAATTTATGCTTTCATATTTTCTTTTCTTGTATTATACTTTTTATATATTATATAATATATATAATGTGATATAATCGCATAAATTAATAACAATAATGTAATATAATATGTTACATATTCATTGTATCATATTAGTACTACAAAAAATATTTTAAAAATATTTATTATTGACAGGTTCTAGAGCAACTAATAAGACAGCAGAAAGAGCTCTTTTGAGAATAGAGCAAAAACTACAAGGCACTGAAGAAGGATTAGCATCTAGTGTATCTGGTCAAGTTGAAAGACTTATACAAGAAGCCCATGATCCTATGAATCTTTGTCGTTTATATTGTGGATGGCAACCATACCTATAATATTCCTATATTTCATAATCTTAAAAAAAAACAAAAGATTTTATCCAAATGTGATATAAGTTTAGAAATCACTTATTCCATAACACTACTTTAAAAGTATGATATTTGTATTTTAAATTTATTTATTTTAAATTTTATACGAATTATAAATATAAATATGTACAGGGTGTCTCTGAAATATACAAACATGGTGTTTCTACATACAAAAATAAATCGAAAAAAAACATTTTTTCATTTAAAGTTTCACTTATGAAAAAAAATGAGTTTTTAAATCCATTAAGTACCTAATTAATAAAATGATTCTTAAAAAGTAATAATCTTATTCTTATTTATAAAATCATTCAAAATGCAAATTAAATACAGAATAAAGGAAAGTAATATTGATATCGCGGAGATAAAATAACAACAATAACAGGAAGCAAATAGTGGCATTGTCCATATTTAATAATACAGAAATAGAAGTTCATAATTTAAAACATCCAGTTAATACACAGATATCTGATGGGGTTTCAAACTCATTTTTCTCGAGAACGAAGTCTTAAACGAAAAAATGTTTTTTTTTCTTTTTTGACTTATTTTTGCATGTAGAATCATCATCCGACTGCATGTACCATAATTTCAGAAATGCTCTGCATAAGTAACACCACTTAAAAAAAATAAAAAATGTATATAAAAAGTATATGTATTCTAAATATTGAAATTTTTATCTAAAGTATCTCTATCTATCTATATCTGTAAAACATTATTATTTTAATAGATTTAATCTTCAACCTTCAGTTGACATAATGTATCATTTGAAAAATAATAAAGAACTATTTTATGAATATTAAAATATAATGACTTAGGCATAAATTATGAATTGAGTATACGTAAAGTAAGAGATATGAAAACTACATTATATTTGAGTAATTTATTTTTATCATTAATTTACATAAAATGTTCCAAAATTCATAAAAATTTAATTAAAAAAGTATACAGATGACAAAACTTTATTAATATCAAAAGTACCTTTTGATGGTATATCAGTTAAACATTTGTATATTTCTTCAATGTCAGGCTTATTTTTACGCTTTAATTGTCTGAAATTATATTATAATCAAATTAAAATGTACGTTTTATTAGATTAACATTACATAATATTTAATACTATCAGTACATTAATTTACATTGTACTGCATTGTAAATTATGAATCTATATTTTTGCTAGAAATATATATTTTTGTAAACATTACTTACTCATAAGTTGGTAAATATCGTTTCACAAAAAATATAGCTAAATCTTCAAGGATGGGTTCAGAATGAAGAGCAACAAATTGTTCTCTGCATATCTATAAAAAATAATTATGTATCTATAAGAAGATATGAAAAACGTTTGAATATCCAATTTATATTCATTTTATATTTGTTTATAGTTTACTTACTTTATATTTTGTGGACTGTTGAAGTACTATTAGACTTATACTATGTATTATATTCAAAAACGTTGAAATGTATGGATGGTGCAGTAAATTACTTTATTTAGTAGTTTACTTACTTTGTTCATAGCATCTACGGTACAAGGATGAGTCCAAAAACAATCATGTACTGAGACAAAAGTAATATTATTTTTATCACAACTTAGCCCAGTAAGCATCATGTGAGTGGAATCTAGAGAGTGTATAAAGTTTGGTGCGAATGCATTCTGTTGTTTTATCCTATCAGGTTTCCTATAAACATTTCCAAAAATTTTACTTTTGAACATTATAATATTAGATACTAAAAGTAACTTGATGTATTTACAAAATTATATACTTGTACTAACCTATTACCATTAATATAGTCTTTTGAAGATTTTTGTTGCTTCATATAAGGTTGTACAATAGGAAGACCTAATGGGGTAACCCACTCCACATTTTCACAACAAATAGAAGAAATAATTCGAGCACATTTTGTGAACCAATCTTGAATTTCTCTTGCACTTTTAAACATTTTTCTTAAACTGCAAAATGTGCTTTCAGTTAAATATATACTAGCAGTCCAAATATGTTCCTTAGGAAAGTTTTGCATATCTACACAAAATATGAATATTAAAATAAATTGTCATCTCTTTTTGGTTCGTAATAGTATACCTTAAATCTTTTCCTCTTTGTCTAAATATTCTACATACACTGAAAAATGAAATTTACCTTTTAACTGTTTTGTTATTTGAAGTTTTGCACCATATTTTGTTACACCATATACTGTTGTCATCACAGTTTGCTTTATAACTTTTCTTTTTATATATCCTTCCAATATTTGTGCAATTTTAACATTATTTCTTGCATCAATTTGTCGTTGTGTTTCAACCTAAAATGTAACTGAATATTTTTCTTTTCGAAAATATTTATGTATATGCATTGCAACCTACAATTTTATGTAATACAGTAAACTTACAATAGACACAACTTCAGAATATATATCTTTTGGGGTATTAAATGGATGTAAATTAACACTTTCCGCACCAATTTTATCTTTACCAAGTGCTGCATAATGTTGAAGTCCATTACAACTGCCATCTTGATGTACTGGAAACGTAGATACATATTCTTCTACATTTGGTGCTTTTAATGCATTTGCTATTTCCATGCACGCAGCTAAAGTTTGCCATGGTTCCTCTGATTGTTTCCACCACATTTTACCCTTTACGATATAAATACCAATTCTATTTAAAATTATTTCAAGTATCTTAATTTAAAAAAATTGTGTAGGTTTATTTAATATAAACATATAATTATGAATTTCTTATGTAGCCATTTCATTTTGTCCTTTAATATACTAAAATAAAAATCCTTTTATTTGAAATAGAAACTTACCGTTAAAGGTTTAGTAGCACTGTCAAGTATATTATCCATATTTTGATTTGCATATTCAAGCCGTTCTTTAACAGAATCTGATTTCTTAAAGTTAGTTAAATTAATAACATGTAATTTCAACCAATCTAATCCATTTGGACCTAGAGGTTTTCCCTTTCCAAATAAAAGTAAAGACCGGCCCAAATCAGATGATAAATGATTTAAATAAGGAGCTACTGGGTAAGTTCTTCCTCTAAAATCCAAATTATGTGGGAGCCAAAATATTTTGTTTCTAAACTTTAAAAAAATAAAGGATTCACTATATAGAATCGTATAAATATATAAAATTATGTATTTAGTTATACGAGTTATAAAGAAATTAAAAAATAGTATAATATATACTTCATATCTAATCTAACAGTAATTTGCTTATTAATACAAAATTAATATATTTGAAAAGATAAAAAAACATACATGATTGGCAATGGATAACTTATAAAGGGTATCACACCACAACGAATACATATTACACTTCTTTTGATGATATCGAGCTATTTCTATTGCTGCTTTTTGTTTCTCTTCAACAGTAGCATTTTTATTTGTTGGTCTTGGTGGAGTTAATACAGAAACTGATTGAGGAACATTTAATTCTACAGAACCACCATCTTGAAAAACCTAATTAAGAAACACATACAAATGGAAATTATTTATAATAATTATAATTTGTATTCATTATCATATAAGAGTTATTAGACAATTATTCTAATATCAGAATTACCTTAATTATAATATCGAGTATAGCAGTATTAATTTTCCATGGAATAGAACTAAGCTGATTCAATGAATCAAATATAGGAAATAATTGTTCTGGTTCTGTACTTTTTAATTTATGCCATAAATCATTCTAAATAAAAAATATAAATAATGTAGATTTTTTTTATATAGTATAATGTTGAAGATATACGAAATATTGTATACTTTTGAACAAATCATATACTTTTAGATAAAGTATTTCATATCGTATAATATATACTATATACTATATACTATATACTATATAATATATACTATATAATATATATAATATAATAATATACTATATAATATATACTATCGTATAATATATATAATACTTAAAAAATAAATAAAAATTACAAACTTACAAAATCACTTGAGATTCTTATAAAATCAGTTTTTGTTATAAGATACCCTCCTAAATGTATTGAAGTCCATGGACTTGGTGGACTATAAGAAGGTAGAAGAAGTGATTCAAATGTTAATGTTTCTAAATGTATCTTTTTATATAATTTTGATACCAGAGGATGTGGTTTTATCTGTAACATAAAAATAAATTTTATGTATTAAAAATATTTAAATAATATTTAATTTTTTCTTTAAAGCTCTCAGATATTAATGAGTTCAATAATATTCCCAATAAAACTAGCTGAAAATATGGGGTACTATAAAACTTTAATATTCCAGTATTTAATTAATAATATTCCATACAAACCTGTTCTGATAAATGATTTCCTTTGTTCCTAAACAATGTATAAAATGCAGGGATAGAATATTTAAAATCTTGTCCTTTTAGAATTTCAGGTTTAAGCATAATATCATTCAAGATAATATGATACAAAAATTTGCCAATATTTATTATTACATCTATAGGCCAATTTACAGCAGTAAAATTTAAAGGTGTACCATATTTTGTTTCCTTCAACTCAAAATATTCCCATACAGTACGATTGTTCATATTATTTAAATGTGGCATTTTTTCAGGATATAAGTACCATTGAAGGTATTTTGAATAAATATTAATTATTTTATCTAACACTCCAGTTTGTTTTTTTACTTCAATCTATAAATTAAGATTATAAAAATTGAGTGTATGTATATGGAAATATAAAGTACACAAGTATTTTATCAACAAATGTATAAATATAATTTATATAAATAGTTTCATACCTCATACTTCCTATAAATGTATTTTCCCAATGTAATGTATAATGATTTAAGAGATAAACTAAAAGTTTCTGATCCTGCAGCTAATTGTCTAATTTCATGTAATATAGCATCTATGTAGTATTTTTTATCCAAAACTTCTAAAAATGGATGTAGAACCATCAGAGTATTATGAAATTGACATTCCTTTTGTTTTAAACACTTCAAATTCCTTTCAAAAGCTGCTAATGCTGCATCTTTCCAATAATTTTCTAGTTTCGTAATTTTTGTTTGCTGATATAAGATAAAGAAACCATTATTACTATATCAAATCTTGAAGATTTATAAAAAGCATTTGTATTTATAAAAGCAAGTATAACTTTTAAGTATAAAAATTAATACATATATTTGAAATATTAAGCAATAGAATATTGCATAATAATATCTTACCAGATCAGTGTTTATATTTTCCTTGTATGGTTTAATACTTGGTATCTGTGTTTCAATTGCTAATTCAGTTTGAAGCTGTGTTTCTAACAAATCTTTTAGTTCTTCTATTGTAAATAGTCCTTTTGCTGGACTTTCATAGTTACTTTCCACTGGAATTTCTCCTATAAGTTTACATCTAAATTTTCTATTTAATGTAGTGTATGCTGGTTCAAAATCTGGCATTAATATCCTAATTGCCTTTAATATATTTTCTTGCTGGTCAATTTTAAAGTATGACTTACTAAAGATATCATTGAAAGATATATTGTAATTATTCATTTCAACATTCAATTTTTTGAGTAATTCTGCAAATGAAATAGATTATTACAGTATATTTTCCTTCATACATGCAGGTTCAATCATATTAAAAATTTATATATAATAAAATACGTATATATAATTACCAATTCGTTTTTTATTTACAATCTCATTTCCTAAAGCATCAAATATATATCCAAAAGTTTGGGTTGTTGGTGTTAAAGAATCATTTTTTATCATATCATATAACTCTAAAACTTTCCCTATTTCTCTTCTGGAAGCATAAGCTTCCAAAAGCATATTGTAAAGCTTAATATTTTCATTACATTCCAAATTATTTTTAACATATTTCCTATATTTCATTAAGGTTTTGTTTGCTCTGTTTAACAATCCACAGCCTAAATAAACTTGTATATGTGCTAATAAACTTTCAACATAATTTTTTACTCCATACTTGTCTTCATTTCTATCATATTTATGTATTTTCTTCTTTCGTGCATTACCTCTAAGAAAAACAGTTTTGTTAGTAAACATTATTATTAATTAAGATTACAAAATAATACAATACTAATTATATGTGCAAAACATAATTTAGTAAATAATAATAATAAATATTTTATAAAGTTACAATATTCAACAAAAGTTAAAGTAAGAATTAAAAGAGAAAAATATATCATGAAAATTGTATATTATTAAAAATTGTTTATATTTCTGCTCAAGACAATTTCAATATGATCATTTTCAAAATAAAATGATAATTATAAAGTTTACTACAGTAACAAAAATTAAATTTTATAATAAACTAAGAAAATCTCATATCATATTGTTTGTAATGTGTTATAATGTTTAGTAA